>QLOH01000103.1:1200000-1800000 GCA_026901365.1 Sesbania bispinosa
TTTGCAACTAGAAATGCATGGGGTAAAGCTCCACCAAAGAGGAAGCAAGAAAATATACGGTGGCTGAATCCAGGCTTCAATTTGTAACAACCAATTCCAGAACTAAAACCCTAAAAGGATGCATATCCTATAAGCTGGATGCCATATACTGAAATAAAACTAAAAATGAAAGCACACTCTATAAGAAAATTCATCTAGACTTCAATCTTATATGCTTTACACAATTTGCCCATTTCAAACTCATATATCATAAATACAACCAAGAATTATAAAGATTCAAACATTACATCTTTTATGAACAATAATTGGTACATCGCATATATTTTCTGGTTCTGCTACCTTTTGAAGCCAGAGACTAGAAAGTCTATAACATTATCAACATTGATTCAGTTAGAAGATAATTCTTGTATGCTATGCCCATCATGAACAACAGCTGCAATACTTATTCTTTTCTTGTATTGCCATTTTCCTCAAAAATAAGCTCAGGGTTAAAGCTATTGCATTTACCAGTTCAATGTTGTTTGGAAGCAGTCCACCCAAAACCCACGATCAAAGCAATGAATCAAATGGTTACCTCGAGAAAATGAACTAAAGCAACTTTAGATAATATCATGGGGCAGGAACAGTATCAGCTGACATTCCCCCAAAAAAATAATAAATTAAGAATAAAAACTACTTTAAACTGATCTGGAAGAATAAGGGGGCAATCGAAATTGAATCCTAACCCAGAACCAAATGGACAAAGCTGAAAACTGAATATCCATAAAAAACCAAGGAAAAGACCAAAATTGCAGTGTATAAAGAAAACAAAGCAAGGAATAAACAAAGAAAGGGAATTGAAAAAGGAATCTAGTAAAAGAGAATATAGAACAATAAAATCGAAGGAGGAGGAAAGGAGAGAGAGAGAGAACCTGGTTAGATGAAAAGCGAGGATAGGGCGAAGAAGATGAAGAAGAAGACGATGATGGGTGTGAGTTGGAGCGTGTCTGTGCCTATCTTTCTCTTTCTTTGAAAGAAAAAGAAAAAGAAAGGCAACAAGAGAGAAGCAATACAAAGTACTATCAGGTGCCTTTGTTTATTGTTTGTTTGCCTTTTTAATTTTCATTTTCTCCTTTCGTTTTAACATTGATGCAGAATTGTCAAGTGTGCCATGTATATAAAGTACTATCAAAGATATCGTAAAACATATCAACACGTTAAATATGTTTTTAATTTCTGGTTTTATTGGCATAATTTAAAATCGATTATTTTGGTACTTTAAAAATTAAAAATACATCAACTTAGTTTTTACAACCGAGTTTTACTATTAATTAGCTACAAATTTTTATCGAATTAAATTAGTATATTTCAATTTTTAAAGGACCAAAACCACCGATTTTAAATTATAGAGACTAAAATTAAATCTCAACCATATTTTAGAAATTAAGAACATATTTAACCCATATAAATAAATTTAAAATTCTAACGAGAAATGAGGATAGGCGTAAAAAAATGAGGAAATAAGGATTGAATTAATTAAAAATATATAAAATTTGATGTAAGTTCTTTTTTTGGGGCCATTAAATCAGACTTAAATGGTAACCCACTCAAATAGACTAATTTCATTATCATTTATGATTTTTTGGACTTCTGTCACCCTCAATCCTTGATTATTGTTTTTTAATTTTTATATCGACTTATATTTTTTTTTTCGGAAAAATTGCAAGAAACTCCTGGTTTTCTTTTTATTAAGAAACTCCTATATTTTTTTTTTTTTTGCTAAACTCCTATATATGTGACTATGTTATCCGAAGAAAATCTTCTCATGCTTTAAAATGCACCAACATAACAAAACTCTTCAGTCTTATCAAATTCAAGCATATTAAAGAGAAAACAAATCCAAGAATATTAATTTTGCGGATCAACTGCACCTCCCTAAATATAAAAAAAATTACTAAAAGAATTTAATAGATATGTATTATCATTGTAAAAAAAATTATACATTCATTCAATTATATGTTTTTAATCATATATTGAGCTTAATAATATGAGAGGTTATATTCATTTAATTATGTGTCAGTGACTTTAGCCGTGACTCTTATTAAAAAATTTAGGATCAAATGCAATATATCCCCTTATTTATAGGTTTATTTGTGTTTTTTATTCTAATAATATTATTTATTGTAAATTTCCCCTTTAGTCTAATTATTAAAAATAAGATTCAATTAATATACACTAATAAAGTTAAAAAAATTTACATCATCATCTAATAATGTATTACCACATTTTCTATTGAGTTTAATAACACATGGGAGGACGAATTAATTTTTTTTTAGAAATTAAACTCTTAAAAATAACAATAAAATAAAATATATGGAATAAATAAAATTATCAAATTTTTAATATTTTATAAACTCTCAAGTTCTTCTTGGTTTTAGGATACTCTTATTCACTTCAACAGTGCCAAGTTCCAACAACCAAAAGTTGATTCAATTAATTTATTGTAGTGCTAAGCTTACTGATGCTTTCAAGACAAGCAAGCATCCAGCGGTGATGTTGTATTAGAAGTCAAGGTTGGTGCTAGTCATCCAACTGAATTCCATGAGGCAGCTACAGAAGCCTACTCTCTATTTTAGAGTCCTGTACTTCAACAGTTTGCAAGTTTAAAACACTCAGGAATTTTTAAAGAAAGCATTTTGATTGCTTTTGATTCAATGATGAGTTAAGATCTAAGATCAGTTTTATGAAAAATCCTAAGAGCTAAGAGGTAACAAACAGTTTATTCACAAGCATTTCTAAGAAACAGAATCTAGAAGATCTATACACAACGTAATCTCTTGCTTCTCTTAACAAACGAAGTAGTAGAAGAGCATCATCTCATTATGAAGGGAGATGTTAGTGCCAAACAAAGCAAAAGTTTTGGCAGCATTTATAGCAAATTATTTCTATATGGAAAGAGACTACCTGGGAGTATTTACACATATGCCACAACAAAATTGTATCATGTATATATTAGTGGATTCTAGAAAGACAATTCTACAGAGGAAGTGGCAACCAAGCCAGAAAGGAGAGCAACCAGGAGGGCACTACTGTAAGTGGTTGGTTCAGCCTGCATTGAGTTGTTCCTGAAATCATTATATGTCTCATTAAAGAAGGGGCCACCCACTAGAGCTCCAAATGCTACATTAGGATTAGGGTGAGGTGAGTCAAACCACTTGAATCCATCCCTGCAGCCAGTTTTAGCATCAACTGGAATTGAAGATCCTCTGTGATGTATATTTTTAGGGTAATGATTTCCATATCCCACAAGATAACTCATCCTCATAGGATTTTCTCCCAATACATACTCTACCTGAAATTGTTTGAATTCACCGTTGTTAGGAGTAACACAATGATATTAGAAGTGATCATAATTGCAAATTGCTAGTATCTGCAAAGTTCAAACCATGCTGAGTTTATAGAATCAGGAAGCATCCTATAAAAATATATGGGAGTTGATTGATGAAGAATTTTTGAAATTGAAAACAGTTCTGTGATAAGGATAGAACTTTATTGATCTCATTTTCTAAGACATGCATACCTGAGAAATGGCAAATTTGCGAAGATCTACTGGCTTATACAATTTCCCACTACAATATAGAGTTTCAGTTTGAGATGTCAACATGTAATCACTATAAAGAACAGCTAAGAATGCAGAAGCCACTGAATGTTGCAAAGAGTTCCATGGTACCACCCATATCAGCCCACCTGCTTTGTAATGATAGTTTGCATAAGTAATAAATAATATGCATCCAAAGGGGATATGAAAATATGATCTATTTTTCTATCATCTTTTTCAGCATAGTTAACAAAGCATGCAAGCCTTTTGCCTGAACTAACAAAAATGAATAGACACACACAGACTTTGGAAATGATACAGGGAAGAAACCAATCCTACTTTCACTTCTGTTTGTGGTGGCTGTTGGTGAATCTGGTAGAAGCTTGCACATGAGTATTTCAGCAGTTTCTCTGTACATCTGAAGGTCAAGGTTCTCTTCATTTGAGATGCCTCTAGCACCAAAGAAATTTACTCTGGACAAAAGAACCTACACCAAATGCATAAAAAGATCTATCACAAAAAATGAATATGCCTAGTTCATTCAAGAACTACCAAATTGAATATCTAATGAAATAAAAGAGCAAAAGGAGAGGTAAAAATAAAACACTGTATCATACTTCATACCTGAGCTGCAGCATGCTTATCATCCCAACTAAACCATGATAGACTTCCTAAACTGCCAAATTCATTCTCATTCTGCCCTGTCACATAATTTAGATATGATGGATCCTTAGTTGCATGATAGAGCCAACTACCTGCCCATAAGAGTTCATCCCAGTAACCAGATGAGTTATAATATTTCCTCACTTGAGGGATGCTGACACTGTAGGAAACTTTGTATGTATCAGCAAAAGTAAAAAGCTGCTTAGCGTGTCCTAGCAGAATCTGAGAATAACTGAGATTGATCTCCATAAAAACCAGAGATGCTGAAGCCAATGCAGCTGCAGTTTCTGCTGCAACTTCTGTTCCTGGAAAAGAAGAGTTAACTTGAGTCAGTGGCCTTTCTTCAGTCATGTCTTCAGGCCTTTCCCAGCAATTGTGGTCAACCTCAGGATCCCCCACCTTCAATCACATAAAACCACAAGCACAAAAGTCCAAATTTCAAGTTCTTCCTCATTTACCCAAAAAAACAACTGCTAGGAAAACAGAAAGAATACATCTTATTTCATACCAGAATTTTATGAATTTGGATACTATAAAACTAAAGTACAAAGTTATAAAAGTTAATTAAAGCCTCAGCAGTTTAAATTGCAGTAAAAATACATACATGCTTACAATAACTAATGAAGTTTTAAAATTTCAAGTAAACCCTCATTCTGGTATTTAAAATTTGAGGTTGGTCATATTAATCCTAAAACTGACATTCGCACTTTTATCATTTTTAGGGACTAAATGACAAATTTTTCATGTTTCAAGGATAAAAATTGCAATTTCCATATAATCTGACTCCAAATCATTAAGGAACCAAAATGAGGGTTTAGTCAAATTTCAATTGTTTTTCAATCAACAATTATAACTCCTTTATTTCTAAATTGCAGGTGCACTGCCAAATTTTATTACCCTGAAGAAAACTGAAAGCTTAAAGTTGAATTGAAACAAATAGTTCACCTGAATGTAGAGCACATCTGCAAAAGGGTGTGCATTAACAAGATAATCTGTGATCCACTTGAGTGAGTCCAGTGCATACTGTAGCTGCTTCACCGCATCCATGTGATCACCATATTCAAGAATCGCCCATGACAACACAGTAGCAGTGAAAGCCATGGGAAACCCAAATTTCATGAGGTCACCAGCATCATACATTCCTTTTGACAAATCCAAATTCGATTCATTTCCATCTTTTAGCCCTGAATCCCCTCTCCACCAAACCCTGTTATTCTGCAGTTTACCAGCTGTATTCAAGCAACACCCCATACACATTATTTTTCAATCAAAGCTTAGAAATCCACCACAACAAAAATCAATTAAGCTTAACTCAATTGAAAAGAGTAGAAGCACACATAAGGTCACCTTATATCTAAAATCACTTCTTAAGTAGAAAGTTTTCATAAAAAAGATGAAAACTTTATAAGCTTTAAATATGTTAAATACTTCATATTTGATTGCTTGATTTTGTATGTATGAGATTACATTTTTGGACGTCAAAAAATTGCAGAGCCAATTCAAGAGCAGAGGCATATTTCTGAACGAGGTTGGTGGGGCGAGAAGGGGATTGGGGTGAATGAGAGTGACGAAACTTGGTTAATATAGTAAAAACGGCGGCACCTATTACGAGCACTGCGATGATTGACACTATGAACCTCCAACACAGAGCACCCACGTAGTACTTTTTGTTGGACTTGGACCCAATATCCTTGTCCTTGTGTTCCATACTGGGAATTGGAAAACAGGTGATTATTATTATCATTCATGCCATGGTTTAATAAAGCCCTTCTTTGAAGTGTTGAGGCGCAATAAGAAAATGGTGGAGTTTGGAAGGTAGAGAGATGAGACAGAGGAGAGGAAATATTCCTTCTTTGTTGTTGTAAGCACGATAGTGATACCACATCCCTGATAAGAAAACGTGGCGCAATATTACTAGGTAGTTTTGGCGCCGGAGAATGATGCCTCTGAGAAGATCATGACAACGGTTTGAGGTTCTGTTTCTGCATCTGCTAGGTTGGTTTGGTACTTGGTTGGTAGTGTAATTCTATATTCATGTTTGTGTAACTGTGTTCCTATTTATCCAATTTTTTTTAGGGTCGCAATTTGGTATTAGTGAGTGTTTTGGTACCTTCTTGTCATTTTTTTTATTGAATAAGTCAAAATTACATAGGAGCAAGTCGTGTACTCCGTCTTAAATTAGTTCGAAGACATAAAATAGATTTTAAATAAGTCACATGTGTATTGCAAATGAGAATGTTAAAAAATATGGGAATACAATAAAAAATACATGATAATGGTTATAGGGGGTCAAAAAGTCTTTTCAAAAATTAAAAATACAAATTCTAATAGTTAAATATTGTTCTATAACTATAAAAATACTAAGACCATTTAAAAAAATTGAAAGAAATAGGTTAAATGATCAAAGAAGGTACTAAAACCCTCTCTCACCAGAGGGTACCCTAAAATTTCCCTTTTTTTTATGCTTTTAGTTCCTATTTAATTTTTTATTTATGAAATAGGTTTCTGTCATTAAGTGTTTTATTAATTTTGTTTATTTGGACAACAAAGTTAGAGTATGACGTGACAAAGTCAATACTAACTCAGCTAACACAATATCACGTCATGATAGAGTGTGATGATAGAGGTTTCTCCGGTGCCCTAATTGAAAGGTTTGTGTTGTTTTCAAAATATTGTAGCATTTATTTCAACAACTTGTGATGAAAATGGAATTGGAATTTGTAGACTATCATGACGTGGCACTGTGTTAACTGAGTTGGCACTGACATTGCCACGTCATCTTTTAACTTTGTTGTCCAAGTAAGTAAAGTTAACAAGATACTTAACAGCAGGGACCTATTTCATAAACAGAAAATAAAGTAGGGATTGAAAGCATAAAAAAAAAGTGGACAAGGACTAAAATAAAAAACTCACTAAAATGTAGGGACCGAAAACATATTTAAGCCTTCTATATTTGTCTATTTTTAGTTTTTACTCTCTCTTAATTTTTTTACAGTTTTAATCATTTTAAAAGGATAAATTTATTTTGAGGATTTATTTTTCATTGGTAATTTAAGTTTAAAATAATTATTTAATGAGTTAAATATATTTTTAATCCTTAAAAATTAGATTTTAATCCTTCATATATATTTTTTCATTAATTTTAATTCTTTAATTTTTAAAGTCATATGTTTTTATCCTTAATATTGCTAACTATATTATGTTATGTTACGTCTATAACTCCATTATAGCTTTTTCAGGATAAAAAAATTAGAAAAAAAAAACAAACAATTTTTTCTCTAGAAAAAATCATATATAATAATTTTTAAAAAAAAATCACCAATTTTTTTACGTAAAAATGTTGTGAAATTTCTTTGTTTTTCTCCCTAAAAAATTCATAGGAAATTTAAGGAAAAAACAATTAAATTATAAATGTGTTAGGAAAGGATAAAATTGTAAATGTATTATACTAATCCGGTATATCTTGCAAATGTTAAGTGGATACATCTTAAAAAATTATATATATATATATACTTTATTTTTTGTATTATTTTTTGGAATATATATTTTAAATATATATATATATATATGTATATTATTTAGTGATCATTGACATCAAAATTCATTGAAATATCTACCTACATGAAAATTTGACATTAATATTTTTTTCACTTTCAGATATAATATAATTTTAGTTTAAGCTTGTAAATTATATTAACCAATTTTGTTTAAAGATGTTACTTAAATCTTGAAAAGCATTTTTATTATTTTATTATATATATTTTTAAAAATTGATAAGAAAAATGTATATGATATAAAAATCACCAAATGTAATTTTTATAATAAATTTAAAAATATAGAAATCTGAGAATATTAGAAGGCCTTTTACTTTTTAATTTAACTAAAATTTTATGGAAATGTTTCTTCCAACTTTGAGATGATTATTGTTCATATAAAGAAAACAAGAAAAGACTTTTTTTAATTGAATAAATCAAAATTAATGAACTTTTATTGATTAAAAATAATTGGAAAAATTAATATTAAACTTTAAATGATGGAAGACACAAGAAACACTTTTCACTTCAAATTCTCGTTGTTTACTTGTATATATTCTTAAATTAATTCTTTTTCAATTTCTATTTTTACATAAAAATATTAATTTTTTAAATTTTAGCCATTTGAATTTATTTTCATTTTTATTTGAATTATGAATTTTTATAATTTTTTCTTGCATATTTTATATATTTGATAAACTTAAAAATTTTGATAGAAAGCAAAAGATATTTATTAGTTATATACATGAGCGAAACTAAAAAATTTCTCACGGGAGCCATGTATACATATATATAGGAAATAAGTTTTAGAAATTGTTAATTTTTCAAGAAAATATTACATGTAAAAGTGTTCTTTTTGATAAAATTTAAGGGCCACTCCAACATATAACTACCATCTTATGCTCATTAAAAAAAAAAAAAAAATGCTAGTACGTAAACTATGGAGACAAAATGATTGATCCTGATTTTTTGAAAAAAAAAAATGCGTGTCCTGAGACGGCATGTTTTATCTGAAGCCGGGTGAATGAATCTACTTGTGTGGAAGTTCTTGCCATTAATTGTTTCGTTTTCACCTTGTTTAATTGATGCTTGTTTTTGTGTGTGGCGTAGCAGAGTCAACAGTGACAATGATACAACAGCAGCCGGAGATTTTGGTTTTACCCTTGTCCTTCCTTCATCTTACCTCCACTTTAAATAAAATGGCATGGCAATCGGACCTTGAAATTAAGCAAGCCACGGCCTTGGTAGTTTTATTCTGTTTATGCTATTGCTATCAGGGTGAGAGGAGGGAACTAAATTACGAAGAAAATTAATCACCATGCATAAACCTATCAATATATATCATAATAAGCAGGGCTATGTGTAGATTCTTAGGCCCGTGTAGACTCCTAGGGCCCATATAATACTCGAAGCCGCTGATATGGCACTCGGGACTTGTCAACCAACATTTGTTTTGGTGTAATCAACCTCATTCAGGAGTCTCGAGCCCATACCAGCGGGAGCAATGGGTCACGACATTCGTCTGACAAGGCACTGTGCCAGGAAGTCATTGAAGCAAAGTTGTAGGCTAGTCGAGCTAAAGAGAGGGTCGATCACTGTCAGGCCCAGTACGCACGATTGGAGGAGGACTTCGCACTACTCCACAATAGTTGCAGTTAGTGCTAGATGCCTGCATTGCAAGTGGTTCTACCAGCTACAGGCTCAGCCGCACCCACACTATGATGGCGACCTAGATGACCAGCCCGTGGATGGGGACGGGGATGAGGATCATGGCCCACCACCACAGCAGCGTTGTCGCCGTCAGCCATGATTTTGTTTTTATTGCATTATGTTTTTATACACTTTGTATATATACTATTTGTACACACACACATATTTCTATATGAGTGTTTTTATATAGTATATTTATTTTTTTCTTTATATTTAGATCGTTAACAAATATGATATAAATTTTTAAAAAAATAAAAAAATGAATTTCTATAATAAGTCAAACGTAAATCCGTAAATTAAAAAAATTAAGGCTAAAATATGTTTTAATCTCCCGAAACATTTTTTTCCCAAACCGGTCCCCCAAAAATTATAATGCATTCCCATTTGATCCCTCCGTTAATGCACAATTAATTTTCTCTGTTAAATTCTTGTATGACAGCTTAGGTGGACAAAATAAACCTACATGACATGCATATGTGTCATTTTATGTGTCCTACATGGCTTATATCCCTAATTATCATGAAAATCCGCAACTCGAGCTTGGAAAAAATGTTAGTGAATTTTCATGATAATTAGGGATATAAGTCATGTGGGACATATAAGATGACACATATGCATGCCATGTAGGTTTATTTTGTCCACCTAAGCTGCCACACAAGCATTTAACAAAGAAAATTAAGTGTGCATTAATGGAGGGACCAAATGGGAATGTGTTATAATTTTTGGGGGACCAGTTGGGAAAAAAATATTTTAGGGGACCAAATGAAAAAATCGGGATATTTTAGGGGACCAAAAACATATTTTAGCCAAAAATTAAATATAAAACCCTAAATTCAATTAAAAAATAAATATAATCATTAGTGACGGCCATGGTCATCACTAGTTATAATTTTTTTAAAAAAAATAATATAAATGCTAGCGCGCGGCCAATGTCGTCGCTACGATGTGACTGCTTAGCGACGACCTTTGATTTTTTTCACTTTACGACGGCCTTCAGAATATCAACGACTTTAGCATCGGGCAAACAGACACTATGTAATGATGACTGTTTTTGCTCGTCACTACGATATTAACGACAAACATTTTAACGACGTCCTTGTGGCCGTCGCTAATTGCATTGTAGTGACGATTTTCCCTTGTAGCGATGACCTTTGGTCGTCCTTAAAAATCAATTTTCTTGTAGTGTCTGCAGGTAGGGGTGGAAGTAGGCCGAGCCGAGCTAGGCTTTGCAGGGCCCAAGCCTAGCCTGCATTATATTTTTGTGGCCTAAGTCTGGCCTGTTACCTGTCATAGGCCATTCTTTTAGGTCTGGCCTGGCCTATTTCAAAGCCTGATTTGGCCTATTAGCCTGTTTAAAAGCTCATTTCATATTATGACCTTTAAACGGGTCAATAAATCTATCTCTAAATAGGTTAGTGCGCTTACAAACTAATACTTACTTTTTTATAATGTAAATATGTCATTAACATATATACGTTTAGATAGGAAAATAAGCTTATCTTTAAATAGGCCACAGAAGAATTTTAAAAATTATATATTATTATACTATTTATTATATATAAAATATTTATATGTTTATTAAAAATAATATTATTTATAATAGGTTAGTCTGTCAAGCCAAATAGGCTTTTTAAAAAGTCTGAACCTGGCCTATTTAATTAAAAAGGCTTTTTCAAAAGCCTAGACCTGGTCGTTTTATTAAACGAGCCGAGCCAAACTAGGCCTTAAGTAGGTTGGGTCGTAGGCCCCTGTCGAGTGGTCTGGCCTATTTCCACCCCTATCTGCAGGGTACACTATTATGCTTTAACGAGGATGACTTGCTTCGATATTACCCAAAGGCACAACCCCTCCATGTCGCCACACGAGGTATAGAGGATCATAAAAGAGGGAGAATGTGGAAAAGGGAGAAAAGGAAAGAGGGAGAAGAAGGACAATGTCGTTGGTAGACGAGGATAAGAGAAACACAAAAGCACAAAGAGAAGAGGGAGTACTGGGAGAAGACAAGAAAGGGGAGGGGGATAGAGGGGGAAGAGAATGATGAGGAGGAAGTTTTTATCTTGAGTTATTATTATTATTTTTTCATTAATTAAAATGTAGGTAATGAGCATAAGTATAAATGTATAGATGTACACACACATAAAAGTCAGTGTACACCAAAAAAAAAACAAAAAAATATATATGTATAAGTGCCTAATGGAAATGTGGTGGAGGTGAGTATCAAAGTAACTAACGACTATTATCAACGCGGATGGGGCTTTTTTCAAAACTTTGATATGAGGATGTATGTTATAACACTACTATTACCCATTAAACACAATAAATTAGGGGTATTTATATCCAATCAAATCCAATCTACCAAAGAGTTGTGGCTTGTAACACCCTCAGTCCGTGATGGGTATTACTCGACTAACTCGGTTGCGATTTGTTAATTACCCTTTTAAGGAAGTGAAGAAAACCGGTGATTTTTTTTTTATTAATGAATTATAATTGGGATAAAACAAGAAGAAACATATTAGTACTAAAATATCATTTCATTACTATTCAGGATTATAACAGAAATAACATACATCAAAGTTGGGATTATAGCATAATACATTACAAAAAGAAAGTGGGTTTTCTATCCAGCTACGACCTATCTTTACTGTATACTGCTACTTATATATATCCCTAAACACTACCACCTGACTCATCAAGATCCGGTTCAACCTGAATGCCACATCTATCTCCAGAACAACGTGCATCCCTCCAAAGTTCGTGCCCTTTTAGGTGCCAAAAGAATGACAGACAACGAAAAAGAAAGACAAGGGGGTGAGAACACTTTACATGAACTCACTTAACACAGGATATGATGACTAAAGTAAACAGATACGAGAATTCATACAATTCATACAACAATAAACCCAGTCATTCACATAGAGGGTCACAAGATCATAAAATTGTGTGATATGCTCATACAATGCAAGCAACCACGTCATTCACCAAGGATTTCAAACGACTATCATGTACCTTGCAATGCATGAGGGCCCAGGGAAATCACCACCACAGTGCACACAGCAACTGCAAAATCATATGGAAGTAATCAGGAGTTAGAGTCTATATTAGTCCCGGTACTAAGAGCCTTGCTCATATATTTTTTTTTTACCGATCTTTCTTTTGTGATACTTCCAGACAATCTCTACTAATCCTGAAACCTTAAGAGCGACAAGCATAGTCAAGTTTAATCCCCTGAACTCGACAGTAGGTAGCTAGCCTATGTCCCCTGATATTTAGTCCGGAACTCGACTATCCTCAGGGTTGGCGTCCTTTTCAAGACCTGTTGGAGTCCTTTGCAAGACCCAGTGCACCAGTCCCAACCAGTTTCACATTGTACCAATGTGTCACTTCCACGTTTAGTCATAAGGTACACAACCTTAGACATCACCAATGCTCAATGATGCATGCCATACATCCTATGCTTTCACAACACACACATCCCTTACCGACAAAGCCAATCGAATCCTTCCATGTAAACACTCCCCATGGCACGACCACAGATCCAATGGCTTTCCTTCGTAAGGAAATCCAAACCCCATCTTGGGTCAATCCACACACTCTCTCTAGGCTTCTCAAGTTTTATGCAAGAAGAGTGTGTTCGTTATAAGCTTTTAGGATAAGTTGTATTCATTCGTCCTTAAGACTAGTGATTACTTTCACTTAGACCCTATAACTTACTAAGGCTTACAGTTGTGTCTTATGAATAGTACTACACGTCTTAGCTCATCATGTGTATATGATTAGGGTTAAGTCTAAAAGTATCTCTCTTAGGTGTTACCTTATCTTAATTGGATCCATCTTTCCTTAATAAGGGTTTAGTATGTTTAACAATCCTTAATTAACCAATTAGGGTTAGGTTTAATCCCTAATTATACCTTAATTACGGTTAATCCTCCTTAATTAGGCTATAATTAATGCTAGTCTTTCCTAATTAAGTTTTAATCTTTACTTAAGATCCTAATTAACTCTTAATCATCCCTTAATCTCTTCCTTAATCTTGGGTTAAGCTTCTAATTACACTTGATTAAGGTTAATCACAATTAATTAGTCCTTAATCGTTATTAGGTCTTAATCATATTATTAACACATTATCAATCCTTAATGATTAAGATTAATTATGATCATGTGTAATTAAGACTTAATTATAATTAGACTTGATTAGGCTAAATCTTGATTAAGATTAGGGTTAATCCTCATTAGGGTCGATTATGGTTAATCTTAATTAACTCTTCCCTAATTGATCAACTTAAATGATTTAACTTAATGGACTCACTAACTTAATTTGAGTCTTGATCTTTATGAGTGGGATTAGAGTTGAGGCCCAACACTAATCCAAGTCAAATGTCCATTAATTATTTTTTTGTTTAGCCATATGGGGTGTTTTATGAGTTTTTGGAAGGTGTTTGGGCCCAAACTAGAGGCCCAAAGGTTAGGTAACTTATAAGGGTCCATTTTACTAAGTTACCACCAAGTAAAATGAGTTTTATGGTGACTTTTATATGAGCTAAATATTTTACCCGAATTTTGCTTTAACCTTTACAGTTGGAGTTGTCATCTTTACCTTTACTTTGTTACTTTAAGTTTTTAACTTTAATCTATTGGGCTATTAAGGCCCACAACACACCAACACCACTTTCATCAACATTTCAAGATCAAAACTCATCCATCCCATGAACATCATCAAGAACACAAAAAATTCAATAAATTTTCAAAAATTGTGAAACTCAAGTATCATGTTCTACATTTACCACAAACCAATATTTTCATGTTAATTTATCCAAACATACATATTCTCATAGGAAAATATATAGCTTTAAACATAGTCAAAATAGCTCATGTTCACGATCCAATCAAGCAAACAAGTTATCTAAATTCAAGTAACAATTTGCATGCACCTATAATCATCATACCAACATGTTTCAACCATCAAACAAATTTTAAAAACATGCATACCCATTTAAATAGGCTTGGCCGAACCATTTCCATAAGGAAATAGGTTCCTACATTCAAGTAATAGTTTGCATGTACTTATAATCATCATACCAACATATTTCAACCATCAAACAAATTTTAAAAACATGCAAACACATTTAAGGAAGCTTGGCCGAACCATTTCCACAAGGAAATAGGTTCCTACATCAACTTTCATGGTGAGAAAAAGGGAGAGGGAAAAAGGGTCAAGGGTCACCCTTACTCTAGTCACCAATCCTACTAGAGTTCAAGGTTCTCCCCCCCTTACCTAATGAAATCCAAGCTCCCAACAATGGAGGATGATCTTTGTAAACTCCACCAAAATCAAATGATTTTCCCCTCTTTGTGTTCCTTGTGATCTCCCAAGCAAATTTTTTCAAAGGATGAAGGTGAAAATTTTTGAGTTAAAGGCTAAAAAATGGAACCTTTAACAAAGAGTGAAAATGAAAAAACGGAGAGGAGAGGAAGAAGAAGTCACGGCTGTTTGGAGAAGAAGGGAAGAGAAGAAATGTTGCTTTTGCATGTGGTAAGAAAGAAATGACCACTTGTAAGGTGATGCATCATGATGTAGGCTTTTCTTTCTTACTTTTTTGACTTAGAAAGTGTGTGATACAAGTTATGGTGACTCCTCCTCATGCACACGGTTTTGGAGTGGTTTTAAATGAGGGTTTTTGATGAAATGTTGGAGAAATTTTCAAATTTGAATCAAGGGTATTTTGGTCATTTTACAAAAAGAGTAGGGGTAAAAAGGTAATTTCACACCAAAAATCCCAAAAATTCTAGAAAAATTCCTATAATTGTTCTAACCTATTTTAAGCCTAAAATTGTGATTAGAACTCACTTCTCACTTAAACTCTCTTATTTCCCAATTTTCCCAGTTTTCACACACAAACAATCAAATTTCAATAAGAGTAAGCAGATAAAAAAATTGTGGTGTTACACACAAAAATTTTATAAAGTTATAAATATGGTTAAGAATCTAACTTTAAGGTCCAAAGTATATTTCTCCTATTATTTCACGAATTTTAATATGTTGGCTAGGGTTACACTGCTAACCAGGGGCGTTTTGGTCCTTTTGCCCAAAAGTGCCAGAAAAATTCTAAATTAATTTCTAAAATTCATTATTAATTATAATAAGACCATTTTGAAAAATTATAGATCCCCCTTAAGTCTTAGATACTTTTCATAATTAGATTTATATTTTCTTTAACTGTACAATTACTAAGGGTATTCAGGTCATTTTCCCAAACTCCTCTTTAGGAAAATTATTTAAAATTATGGTTGGATAGTTCCAAAAATCTAAATTTGATTGTTTATCAATAGTTCCTAAATACCTCATAATTTTTATTTCTAAACTTTCTCTATCTTATTTATATATACTGGTAGGGGAAATTGTGGGTGTTACATGGCTCAGTTGGCAATGCAGGCTGAGATTGTGGGAAGAAATCCCAGGTTCGATCCCCACTAAAAACATTCTTCGGGAGGGGTGAGGAGCCTTAACTGTGACTAAGTCCCGAATAGAATTGCCCTTGGTAACACTACAAGAAAAAACTAAAAAAGGGACGAAATATTGCGACGGAATTATTTTTCGTCCCAAAGAAAAATAATTGAGACGGATTTTGTGACAATTTTTTGTCACAAACTGTTTTGTGAAAAAATATTTACTACTTTAGGACGGAATACATATTCCGTCCCAAATTTAGGACAAAATCTCTATTCCTCCTCAAATTTGGGACGGAATCTGTGGTACATTTACGTCACAAACTGTCCTATAAAAACTTATTTGTTATTTTGTGACGGAATTCTCTTTCGGTCTCAATATCATTATTTTTTCTCCCCGTTCCAATCATAATTTTTTGGGCGGGTGGAGCCGCGCCAATTTTTTGGGACGAAAATTTGTATATTTCCGTTGCAAATTAAGATAATTTTATTAAATAATTTATTTACTATATATTTAATATGATTTTATTTAACGAAATAATTATTTATTATTTTTTACATGATGTGATATGATTTAATTTATTCATTATACTATTAGTAAAAATAAATGTTTAATTCTATTTATATAAAATGAAAATATATTAAAAGAGTTAATTTCACTAGTATTTAATCACACAATTGCACCTATGAGATTGTCAATTAAAGATAACTTAATTTGAGTTTAGTTCTCATAATTTAAAATCGGTATGTTTAGTCTCTCTTTTTTTAAAATGAACTCAAATCAATCCTTATCATTCCTCCGTGAGGGACTAAAAACATGTTCTTGAGAAATATTGGAAACTAAAAATATACTTAATAAAGATTAATTTGGGATGTTTTTTTTTTTAAAGAAAAAGAGGGGCTCGACAATTTGATTTTGAATTGAGGATCAAAACCAAATTCACTTAATTTTACAGGGACAAAAAACACATGTTACCCTCTAAAATAAATTAAATATCTTAATATTTTATAATGACCAAACTTAATTTGTTAAATAATAAAAAAAATAAAGTATTAATTAAAGAAAATAAAAATAGTATTTATGTAAATTAATAATAAAGAATTTTTTTAATTTCTTCAAACGCTTTATATTTAATAACGTAAAATAAAAAATAAACTTCAAAAATATATTTTGTTAAAATAAGATACAACAAAAAAAAAAAGTGAATAGGTAAAATGATAGGGGGTTGAAATCTTCTCCAACATGCTAACCCAAAACCCTTTCAATTGTTCAAACGCACACACCACCCACCCATTTTGTTCTTCACCATCTCCACCGTCAAGCATAGTGCCAAGCCATGTACCCGCCTTGAAGAGCTCTCTGTTGTCGTCTTCTCTATTGTCATCGCCACCGGTGAGTGATTCCTTCAATAAAGGATTTAAACATTGTGTTTACTTTGTAAATGTGATTCTATTTTTAATCAAAATAATGTTTTGATTATTTGTACAGGTTTAAAGAGCCATACTTCTATCTATTTCATATGGTAGGGCGTCAAACTTCTGCACCATCTAACTATCTCATTGGGCATTTGTGTGAAGGTATGAAGAATAAAATTTTCTACACTTTCTCACCGAAAATTTTTTTGCACTTTTGTTTTATAAAAAATGACTTGTGAAATTATACCACAAACTAGTTTTCAAATACATCTTTGTAGCGGGGATTGTAGAGGGAAGAAGTATCTCAAGTTGGGGTTGAAGACTCCCTTAGCTTTGAACCAATTTATAAACATTCTTGACAAAAACCTCCGTTAGAACTTGCCAAACCTTTGTTCTGTGATTGATTTTATTGTGATGTTCTTTATGGTGTAATAATCTTTTTCTATTTTATTATATATGTGTTATTTTTTAAGCACATTTGAGAACTTCAATTGAATGATTTTTGATTACTTGGTTGTGGTGGGAACAATAGATCATTTGTGTGGTTTTCTTCTCTTTTTCTATATCATTTATGCAATTGTGTGTGACTGATATTTAGGACGTTGTTTAGGATTGTAAAGAAAAATCTAATATATGCAGTCAGTTGAGTGCTATATACAGTGAACAATGCTTGACAAGTGAGACATATGCAATGAAGCCTTTAACTAGTTGAATGAAAGCATGGAAACATTTTGATCGAACATATCCAGACTTTGTTGCAGAACCACGAAATGTAAGACTTGGCTTATGTGCTGATGGATTTAGTCCATTCAATATGTCTGGTAGGCCTTATTCTTGTTGGCCTGTAATTGTCACTCCTTACAACTTGCCTCCTTCAATGTGTATGAAAGAAGAATATCTATTTCTAACGTTAATCATTCCAGGGCCTAAGAATCCTAAGGGAAAAATAGATGTTTTCTTGCAACCATTGATAAATGAGCTTAAATTGCTTTGGGAGGTGGGTGTAACCACATATGGTGTCTTATTATTACAAAACTTTCAAATGAAGGTTGCATTGATGTGGACTATTAATGATTTTCCAGCTTATGGCATGTTGTCAGGTTGGACAACCGCAGGTAGATTATCTTGTCCTTATTGTATGGAACAATCCCAAGCTAAGATTCTTAAGCATGGCCGAAAGACATCATTTTTTTATTGTCATCGGCGATTTTTGCCAATGAATCACCCATATAGGAGGAATAAGAATAATTTCATTAAAAATAGGCAGGAAAGTGAACCACCCCTTCAAATTATGAGTGGATATCAAATTTGGGAATGTGTATCAATGTTTCCTAAAGTGCCTCAAAGTGGAGTCATACATATAGATGGATATGGACAATATCACCATTGGAATAAGCAGAGTATATTTTGGGATTTGCCATATTGACACACTAACCTCATTCGACACAACTTAGATGTCATGAATATTGAAAAGAACATATTTGACAATGTGTTTAATACAATCATGGATAGGACAAAACAAAAGATAATGTAAAGGCAAGAATGGATATGTGTGATCTTTGTCGGCATCGAGAATTAGAGCTTGTTGACTTGGGAAATGGTAAATACAAAAAGCCTAAGGCGCAATACACTTTGAGTGCATCCCAAAGAAGAGCTGTGTGCGAATGGGTGTCACAATTAAAACTTCCTGATGGTTATGCTTCAGATATTCGAAAGTGTGTGGACTTAAGAGCGAAAAAACTAGTCGGGATGAAGAGTCATGATTGTCATATTTTCATGGAGCGTTTGCTTCCTGTAGCATTTAGCTCATTGCCAGAGACTGTTTGGAATCCTTTAGTTGAGTTGAGTCAATTTTTTAGAGATCTTTGCTCAACTACATTAAAGGTTGATCACTTGGAACAAATGGCAATAAATGTCCCAGTCATATTGTGCAAGTTAGAACGAATATTTCCCCCAGGTTTCTTTGACTCCATGGAGCACTTACCAATCCATTTAGCATTTGACGCAAAAATGGGTGGGCCTGTGCAATATCATTGGATGTACCCATTTGAAAGGTAAAATCATATTATTTATCATAATATATGTTTAAAATATTTATAAATAACATGTCAATTTATAATTTACACTATTGTGTTGAATAAGGTTCGTCCACACCTTAAAGGAAAAAGTTGGAAATAAAGCACATCCTGAAGGCAATATCTGTGAATCTTATATTATACAAGAGACATCCATGTTTACTTCATATTATTTTGAGTCTCATGTCCATTCAAGAAGAAGTAGAGTGCCAAGAAATGATGAAGGCTATGAAGATCAACTACTTCAACCTATATCCATTTTCAATCAACTTGGTCGAGCAGCAGGAGAGAAAAGACACAGAGTTGTTGCAGGGAAAGAAAAGGATGCAGCTCATTTGTGCATACTATTAAATTGTGAAGAAGTTGAACCATATCAAGAGTAAGTGAAAAAATAATATTTTTATTATGTCAAATATATTACATACATAAACAATACACATGGCTAATTTTGTAGATTGTTTGTGAAAAATTTAAGACTAATACGACCAAACATTAGTGATGTTGAGGTTGACCTATGTATTGAAAATGAATTTCCACAATGGTTCAAACAACATGTGAGTATTCTATGATTCCAAGTGAATTTCAAATTATGTTTGGCTATAAATGAACTTAAAACTTCAATTTTTTTGTTGGATAGGTGCACCAATCAAATAGTACAACTCATATCAGCTAATACATGACATTGTTTGGGGTCCATTGGCTATGATACACACATGGCCTTTCTATTTTGTCAATGGCTATAAGTTTCACACAACATCATGGATTGAAGGAAAATCTACTACTAACAATGGTGTTTGTGTTAAAGGAACTGATTATGGGTAGTGCGAAAATGATTATTATGGCACACTTGATGAAATTGTAGAATTGGAGTATCCAGGGGAACCAATTAAGAGAGTTGTACATATTGTTTAAATGTTCATGGTTTGATCTGACCTCTAATGTTGGAACAAGAGTGCACAAGCATCATGGAATTGTTGAAGTCAATTCACAAAGGCGTTATTTAAAATATGAACCATTTATTATTGCTCAACAAGCAATTCAAGTGTATTACACACCATATCCTGAAAAGCGACGTGATAATTTAAACTGGTGGGTGGTTATTAAGACAAAAGCAAGAAGCACAATGGATACAAATGACTCTAAAAGAAGCCCCACACATGCTTACCAAGAAAATGAGAATGTGCAAGTGCTGCCAGTCATACCTGAACTTGAACAAATTGATAACTTACGAGACAATGATAATGGTTTTGAAGAAGTATATGGTGGTTACTTAGTCAATGACACAAATGTGGTTGACGAAACACCCTTTGAGGATGAAATGGAAGGTGAAGAACTTGTAGAAGAATCCGAAGAAGAATATGATGAAAGTGACTCAACTAATGACGATGTTCCATAAGACTATATTGAATATGATGATGATTAATTAGTTGGTTGTTTTTGTTTCTTTTATTTGATAAAGTGACTATCTTTTTCATTATTTATGAAGTCTTATTATGTATAATATTATACCTTTGTTAGATTCTTGGTATCTTAGCGCAAACATATTAACATATATGATGTTTTTGAACTACATGTCTTTATTATTGCTCTAGATGTCTAGTACCTAGAGGACGTCCACTTGGTTCTGGAGGTAAGGGTAAAGGTAGGGTTTCACACGCTCCTTCCAGTTCATAACAGAGGAATGTTGTTCAACATATGACTCCACCCACTGGTACACCATCACCATCATCTAGTAATGCACATGTTCCTCTTAATGCTTCACCTTTGCCATCTCCTACTACAGAAAGGACACCAACTCCACAACATCCCCAATCACCAACATATATAGAGTCTGAGACTGTGCCACCTACACCAGTTGACTTCAACAATGATAGTCAATCCCAGCAGTTTATCCCATTTGGAGACCCCACCTTACCTGGACTTCATAACATGCATCTTCCATGGGGCAAGGATCCTTCAGATAATAAAGTTTGGATTTATCCTCTAAAGGGATAGTAAGTCAAAGTATAATTGTTATTTTAAAATTTTTAAATTTATAATGCTCTAAATTCATTTTGTTAATGTAATTCCTTTGTTCAATTTTACAGCTTTTATCCTGATGATAATGCTACTAAAGATATACCAAAGGCAATTAAGTCTATGTTTGATGGCCCCTACAACAACTGGAAATGTTGCAATGATGCAATCAAAAAGTTATGGTTTAATGAGTGGGCGATAATGTCTATATATTACTTGCTATGATTTTACATATTGTTACAAGTTTGAATTAATTTTGAATTTATTTTTTTATTGTTAATTTTCAACAATTATAGAAAGGTTACAAGTGGATTGGTGAACATGAATCAACTATCAAGGCTAGGTGGGAATTAAAGGCAAAGGAATTGCTAAGAAAGATCATGTCTAGAGCACGTGAAAATATTTCACATAAACCATCTTGGATTCCCAACAATGTGTGGGCATAATTGCTTGCTAAGTGGACAGATGATAATTATCAAACATTACGTTGTGTAGCATCTGCAAATCGTTATTCAGATACCGATGGTTCATTGCATACATAAGGATATAAGAATCAATGTAAGCATGAACTTGAATTGGTAAGATGTATTTTAATTTTAAGAATATATTAACTCTTTGTTTATAATATTCTTAATATATTTATATCTCCAAACAAGTGCAGGCTAAAAGTTTAGAAAGAATGCCACATAAAGGTGAACTATTTAAAAAATGTCACATCAGGAAAGGGACACAAAACTTTGTGGATAAGAGGTAATTGATGCATATGTGAGTGTTATTACGTTTTATAATGCATTTATTAGGTTAAGCTAATTTGTCTCTCTCTTCTTTTCAATTCCATCATTATATGGTCCTTGTGGTTACTTAGAATTTCTAATGTGTTTAATATATAATGGCTCCTTCAATTTGTTACATGTATGAAACTTATAATTATTAAAATTTAGAGCATGAAATTGATTTTCTACTATTCTAGAGGAAAAAGGGTATGTTATCCCGTAATGGTGTATTGATCCTGTGTAATGTATTTACCATGTTGTATTGGTTAAATAGTGCATGGTGCAAAAGATTACATAGATTTTTCTAATATGCTTTATTGTGTGGGAATTGATATTTTGATTGGTTACATATTTCCATCTTAGCATACAAATTTATTAATCTATTAGGGATTTCTTTTTATGTGATTTGGGGAACTCTTTGTTGGAATTATTGGAAGAAACATCCTCATTTTTTCTTTGTCTTTACATTCTAAACTTAGTGTTTAACGATCTATAGGATAAGCAATTCTCTCTACTATTTGCTTTTTTTTTTTTATGCAGGAAAACTTTGTAAATTTATGCTCACAAGCTGAGTCTCACTCACAATCTTCTGAGTCTAGTGATAACGGGTGTTGTAGTCAACCGAAACCTATTGATTATGATGCCTTTATGATTGAAGCTGTTGGGGGAAGAAATGCAAAGGGTAGAGTATATGGTCTCGGTTTAGATGGAAGGATGTGTGCTAGCACCTCAACTTCTAAATCACAACATGCTAATTATACTGATATTGTTCGTGGTATGACTGCTGAGGTTGAGGCACGACTGCGGCAAAAGATTGCAGAGCAACAACAAGCTATTAATATCATTAATCACGTCCTTGCTCGGCAAATAAATTGTTGTCTTTATTTGCTAAACATGTGAATATAGATTTGGATGCAATGGATTTGGATGGAGATGATCCTTCTATAGGTGATGCTGCTACTCTGGGAAGAGATCCTACCAAAGACATGAATGTTGATGATGAATGTTAATGACTTTAGAATCTCAAGACTTAAAGATTATTAGAACTTTGACTTTTTGGATGTATTGTTACAACTTATATTTTGGATTATCTAGAGATACTTATATTATGTTTATGATGAAACAATTACATTTAGTGTTGGACAAATGCACATGGTAGTTGCATATGAATTGAATGGAATGTGATTGACAAACTTGGATTATCTTTATTGTTATATGCTTTGCAATTATTGATACTTAACAGGAAATTATTATAAAAAAATAAAAATGTACATTTTTTTAAAATAAATTTGCGACGGAAATAAGTGCACTATATTTTGTCACTAACATACTACATTTGTGACGAAATATTTTATTAAATTCTGTTCCAAATGTGACATGTTTGTGACGGAAGATTTAACACATTTTTGTCGCAATATTTTTTTAAAAAATAATAAATTTGAAATTGATTTGATAATTTTAGTCACACATTGCATCCCAAAATTAATTTTTTAAAATAATAAAAAAAATAAATTAATTATGGTCCGTGCCAAATTCTGTCACAACATTGGGACGTAATTTACATGTCCGCCACAAAATTTAATTAATTTTCCATCTCAAGTTTCGTCCCAAAATTGCGATAGAATATATAATTTCGTCCCAAAGAGTTTGTGACGAGCTAAATTGCGACGAAAATAATTCGTCATAAACTCTGTCCCAAATGTTATTTGGGAAGGAATTTTCCACTAACATGTGACGGATATTTCCGTCCCAAATCAATTTTTTTTCTTGTAGTGTAATAGGGGATACCTATGGTTTACACAAAAAAAATCCAATGTAAATTATAAAAATTGAAAACCAAATTAAATCGAAAACAAAAAACCGAAAACCACAAAAATCGAAATATTTTATTGGATTGGTTTCCAGATCTTATGTTGAAAATTGATCCAATCTAAACCAAACTTATATACATATATATTATTTTACCTATAAAATAATCATATATTTATACTTGTATACATGGATATTACCTTTTATAATTTTATTATCCAATATCATGTCAATATCTCTATAAATATATCAATTTTAAGTTAATTTCAAATTTATTTTTATGTCTCAGGTCTTCTTTTATATAATTTTATATTTATATTAATTAATATAAGTTTTGATAAAAATTACATACTATTATTTCATAAAATTATCAATTTCATCTAATATTTATTATATCTTTAAAATATTAAAAACGATTTAATCCAATTCAAATTAATCAAATTTAAAAAATATTCCAAATCGATATAATGATAAAATAATAAAATCACAATTGTTGGATTGGATAATTTTTTTACCTAACCAAATCGAAAACAATCCCTACAACAAATTAGATTAAAACCCCAATTCATTATTCTATGAGACGTGAGGGATCCTCTCCAGCGGTGATGCCTCTCCAGCAAACATTCGCTGCCGAATAACTACGGATTAGTTTCGAATTATAATTGCCTAGTTATTCCGTAGCCATTCCGTAGCTGATGTTTGCTGGAGAGGCTGGCGACGCAAGAGACGATCCGGAGCCTTTATGAGACCAAGAGACTGAAACCTTGGTACTAACATGTAGCAACTACCACAGTTGGTCCTTCACTGGGAGAGCTGCCACTGTCCGTGAACCAACCTCACATCGTCGCATGCACTGTTGAGTCAAGCACTGTTGAGTCAAGCTCGCACGATGGATACCCACAAATAATACCCGCAATAGGCAAAGTAAAAGCCCGCTAAATAGGTATAAACGTGGGTACGGGTTATTACCCGCAAAAAATCATGGGGATGGGCGCTATAGTGGCCAGGCCGCCCCCGCGCGCACACACACATATAAATTAATTAATAATAACATATATATATATAAATATATAATTATATATAATTAAATATTAGTTTTATTAAATTTATAATATATTTATATTTATATATTTTAAAAAACTTATACATATTTAATTTAATAAATCAATATTCAGAATTTCAGATTGCAAATTTTTATTTAGGTTTAAATACATTTTTGGTCCCTATACTTTTGTAAATGGGTGATTTTGGTCTCCCTAGTTTTAATTGCTCAATTTTGGTCCCTCTTCTTTAAAATTGAACAAGTCTAATCCTACCGTTAGCCTTCCATTAAATATTTAGCAGAGTTTGCTGACATAGATTTAATTTTGTGATGTGTAAACTATCACATAACAAAGATTATTATTTAATTTTATCTCTTAAGTTTTTTAAATAATTAAAAAAATTAAAAAAATAAAGAGATAAAATTAAATGATTTTTTATGAGATAAAGAATCAGAGATAAAATTAAATGATTTTTTTTATGAGATAAAGAATCAGAGATAAAATTAAATGGTTTTTTTATGAGATAAAGAATAATCGATTTTTTACGAGATAAAATTGAGAGATAAAATTCTTCTAATTTTTTTAAACGAAAAATTAGAGCTTGCAGATTTTAGTTCGCTTTCAATTTTATTTTAAATTTCATTTCATGTCTAAATGAAATTTCAATTCACTTGGTTGATGACTTGAATCAAACCTGCAATTATTTTAGTTTTGGGATTTGTATTTGCTTTATTGTTTTTGAGGAATTTGGAGTGTAGTAGTGTGATTTTGTATTTTGATTTCTCATTGTATTAAATTATGCGGAATCTGATTTTACTTTCTAAATTTTCGTTTAAAAAAATTAAGAGATAAAATTAAATAATATTTTTTATCAACCAATGGGAATGGTTCAAGTCGTATATGCTTATTTCCCCTTAGATAAAGTCTCGGTTCGATGGTAGGATAAGATTTGTCAAAGACCAAAATCTACAAAAGTATGTGGACAGATCAAAATCACCCATTTATAAAACAAACAGGGACCAAAAAAAAAAAAATATTTAAGCCTATTATTTACAATTAGAAAAACAATCAGTATTGACCCCTAATCCCTATTCTTTCTTCCTCCTGTAGCTCTATTGCCTCCACACTCCCTGACCCTGACTCCAGCCACCGCCCACCAGTGAGAGACGCCCTGCCCCTGTGTTCGCGCGCGCCGCGCATCTGGCCATCACCGCCGGCGTCTAGTCCCTGTTCGTCCAGCTCCGGCTCTCCAGCAACCAGCCTCCAAGAGACGCCCTCTGTTCGCGCGCGACGTCTGCTACTTCTCGGTTCGTCCAGCTCCAGCCACCAGCCTCCAAGAGTGCGGCACTGTAACGTCGCATTGGTTTGGTCCCCTCGCAGCACAAGCTCTGCTGGCAGCTCCACCGCACCACGCCACCATCGCGTCTCATCGCCGAGGCTGGTTTCGTTTTGTAAGTCTTCACTCTTTCTATTCTAATACACTCCCTAGCGTTTTGCTTTTAAGATTAATTAATTTAATTCCCATCCATCTATGATTCTTCTGGTTTGCAATTGCAGATTCCTCTGACGTAAAAAATTGTGTGCATCACTATTCATTTCAATACTTATATCAGAAACTTTTTATTTTTATATGAATTTCTTCTCTGTGTTGTATAGATGTTATATTTGGTTTTCTTGACTAGGTGGACCATGCATGAACATGAGTATGGAAGGTAGAAAGCTTCCACTCAAGAATTTCTCTGGCTTATGCCGTAGCTTTACTATTAAATAAAAAAATTATGGAATTATCATTTTATATCCAATCCATATTCATGGTTAAACTTGGATTTAATTTGGTCTTATGTTTATTCGATCCACGTACAACCATGTTATTCTAATTCAACTGTTTCTGTCTTGTTCCAATTGTATCCTAACATTGAAATTTTTAGAATAAATAAAAAAGACATACCTTTCCAAAGAATGGGTGGCCATACATCATAATTTTTTTGCGGGGTTGCTTTATGTTTGTTATGCTTTTACTTAGCTTATTAGCTGTGAGATTGCAGGGCACCCTTTGTTTTTGAAGAGTCGTATTGTTTACCGGTATGCTTAATCCTTCTGCAAATAGTAAGCTAAAACGGAAGAGGGTAGAGAAACAAACCCGTAGCTTGACCATCTTCAAAGACGAAGAGAAAAATGTTGAGAAGGAAGAAATTGCCTCAGACAATGGATTGTTATCTACCCCTATGGTCCATTCTCCACAGTATGTGAGATCTCCTGCCATATTCATCCTTGACAATGCTTCTCTGAAAAAGGGTCTTGTTAGGAAGGTACATTACTGGCTAATATTCATCATGTTGTGCAACTTATTTTATTCCTTATGTTCTCTAAATTATGGGGGAAATATTGAAATATGCTTAGCTTAGCCTGTTTCATTGTTATTTGTGTATTTATTTGTGGTTTTCACATGTGTGGTTTAGAATTGGAAAATTCTGAACTCAGATGAGGATGCACAGTTTCTGCTGAAGCAAAAGAAGAATCTAAATGATTATCGGCCTGACATAATTCATGAGGTTGGTATTATCTTCTGAACTTACCTCTCAAATTGTATATAACAAATTTTCTTCTGGATTAGATTAAGTAGAGGACTGGAAATTCAACCAAAAAAGGCAACTATTTCATGATAATATAGTATTGTTTACATACCGTGCCCATATTTTACAAATTACGACAAATGATGTTTCCTCTTGTGAAAAACTAATGTTTCCGATACAATGTACATTTGCAAAATTGCATAATTATCTTTCAGAATCAGAATTAACTGTTTGACTTCTTCAGGCTCTCCGTTGCATTCTAGATAGCCCACTTAATAAAGCTGGCTTGGTAGGGGGAATATATGTTAAAATTGATCAAGGAGCAATGTTTGAAGTCAAGCCTCATGTTCATATACCACGAACATGCAAACGATTTTGCGGTGTCATATGTAAACTTTCTTATGATTTCCTCCTTCCTTTCTTCTATTTCCAACTATTATATTGTAGTTCATGTAATATGTTTTTGCACAATGAAATTTATTATTGTCTTGTACTATAGTGGAATTGCTTCAAAAATCTTCAGTGCGGGCCAAAGATACGAATGAAGTTCTACTCCGTGTTGTTGAGGAACCTATAACACGCCATTTGCCTGTCAACTCTCACATAGTAGGTGGGTTATACTGTTTGAAACTCTTAAGATTTTTTGTATTATTTTTATTTTATCTTGCTGAGGTTCTTAAAGTGAGCATGGGATGCAGGTCTCTCTTATACCTCAGAAAAGTTGGTGGACATAGAGGAACATGTCTCGGTTTGGAACAATGATTTGAGTCCTGTTTTTGTGGTATGTTTCAATTTTTTTTTGCTAAGCAGTGGTATGTTTCAATTTGTCAACATGACTTAATGTGATATTTTTTATTTCAAACATCCCGATAGGTTCTTGTGTGTTTTCAGGTGGGCGCAATGGTAAATGGGAAAGTAAAAAGGGACTACGTGCATGATTATATTTCAGGTTTAGTTATTGGAAATTTTGTTTTTATTTCTACATTTGTGGTTTAGTTATTTCTAATTATAAACTCTTAGTCTTAGGAACCATCTTTTTTTTTAAGGAAGTAAATAATATAATAATTCAATTTCTCTTCAATTTTTTGTGCGGTTATTAAAGTATGAGATATAGGGCTTTCCTTTCTGTATTACATTTTTTTGTCCTGTAGCATTTCTTGACATTATCCTCATACCATGCTAGACAATAGTGAGCTTGCTGAAATTGAGAAGAAAAAGTATTCTGCTGTCATAACAACCTTAAGTTTCTGATAATTATGGTTAATGGTGATTTTTAATTTTAGTCACTCAATGCCTCTATCCTTTGGAACTCAGTTTTTTTAGTCACTGACAAGACAAGTATCAAATAGGAACTCATACCACAGCATTCTCAATCTTGCTGCGAAAAATAAAATGAATCGGATATGTTTTGGTTAATGATCTCACTTAAGCTTGCAGTTGAGATTCAGGAGTCATTACCTGTTTAAGTTGTCATGGATCTTCAAGTTTTAATTCAAGTTATGTATAAAACTATATGATATAAATGATTTTGATGCTGAGTTGTTGACAAATATCATTAGCAGGAGTAAACATCTCATTTTGCTGTTTGCATAAGGCCTGATTGAATTGACAGGCCATGTTGCTATATAATGCTTCATCTTCTGGTGTGTGCATCATGTGTTTAACAAGCACTGTGAATGGCTGGCATTTGATTTATTTTTTATTTAAGAATTAAAAATATCTAGTATAAACTGCTCAGTCTCATTGATGAGCTGTGGGTATGTCTTGAGGAATTATAGCAGTTTTTGTCAAGGTTATTTAATTCAGGGCGCATGAGTGGTAAGAAAGCTTGGATTTGTGAATGCACCTTGTATGCATAAAATATGCGTTTCTGATTTTAGACTAATAATGCAGTGCTAGAATCTTCAAGTAGAAAATTCTCTTATTGAGCTTTTTGTGTGCATTCAGTTTCAAACTTGTAGCATTGCCACTGTTCCCAGTTTTATTTTAGTCCTACTTTATATAGAAGTAATACTAACGAGTGTTATTACTGATGCAGTTTCTGAATATCCACTTGCTACTAAATACTGCCTAGGGCTGATCTGTGAAGCTTTGGAGCAGAATTGGAATATCTTTTGAATATATATTATATATTGAAACGTGCATGAAAAGGAAAGAAAATTTTTCAAAGTATGTGGGTGTCAGCCAAAGAAATTCTGTTTGGAGGATGTCAGCTTCGTTTAATGGAATTCATCAATCTAATAACTGTTACTAGATTACATCTAGTGCATTAACACTTCAGTATCCTCCGTCATGAATTTTTGGTCTAAAAATGAAACAAATTGTTTCAAGCTTGTTATTTACAAGTCGTAAACTCGTGCTACAGTAGATTCAAGTTGGCAGATGTGACCTACGTTCACAACCCATTAATTTGACACATACCAAAACCGTTATTGGCAAGCATTGTTCATACATTCATACGTTTAGTCCTCATTGCTCTAAAGAGAAATAATGGTAAGGGGTAAATATAGACACTTCATACAAGATTTGATGTATTTTTAGGGATAAAGGAAAAACATATTTTAGCAAGTGTATTGATATTTTAGCATTTGTGCCAGTGTAATACTCCAAAGCAAGTTGTAAAGAAATTATGTGGATTTAAAATCTTGATTTATATTTAGGATGAAAGTTACTAACATTAGTTTCATAAGAAGCTAAACAAAAAATTAAATTGTAGTAATATACAAGATACACTATTATTCCCTCTAGAATATAAGCACAAAAAAAAAAACTCATGTATGGTAATATAATGCAAGTAAATTTTAACTAATTTTGCTCTAAAACGCTCTTTATTTTAATTTAGATTTTATTTTTTAATGTCTCTTTTTATTTTTGTGACATGAACCATGTGTCTCTCAAAATGGAGAGAGTATTCCAATTTGAATTTTGAGACAAGTTTCAACCGAAGCAAAGTTGATCATCAAGAAGAGAGAAAAAGCTTAACTTGACAATACCTATGACCCTTGACCAGGATTTGAACTACTCCAATGGCTACATTGACCTTCAAAATGCTATAAATATATGGCTCTAGCCTCATCAAAATATAAGAAAGACCAAAAAGAATTGAGTAAACCATCACTTTAGTTCCTGACTTTTTCAGAGTCGGACACTTTAGTCCCTGACTTATGAAAATACACAATTTAGTCCCTGACTTTGTTCAACATCCATCAGTTTAGTCCAAAACGTTATGTTCCGTCAAGTCACTGTTGATGTGGCAATCTGACTTGTCTCCAGGGTTCAACATCCATCAATTTAGTCCCTGACTTTGTTTAATATCCATTAATTTAGTCCCTGACTTTGTTCAACATCCCTGACTTATGTTTCATCCTTCTCCTTGCACTCACCCCTCTTTTTTTTACAACCACCTCTTCTGTGCATAATATAACAACCTAGTTACTCCCAAAATCTGAGCTAATCCAATTCAATTTCTTAATTTGAGCAACAATGCACAAGCTTAAATTCCATAGGAAACAACCATGCTCGTCTGGATTCAAAATATGGTATTTATGAAATAAGCTAGGCAATGGTTAGAAGAAGAACTACATAACGGTTGAATTTGAACAGAGATTGGAAATAATTGGTATCCTAAAAAGGGCTTGAGCCTTGAAGAAAGACTTTTGTTATATGTTCTAATGATTGGGCAAGATTCTCATTGCTTTCCAAAGCATTTTATTTTATTAATCTAAATTTATAGCATTTAGAGAAGCCAAAAAAAGATAACTTTTGATCATTATTTCTCTAGGTGCTTTCTACAGTACCAGTTTTGTGTACCGGTACATAAGACGTTGAAAGGGACACATGGAGGTCACAATGTAGTGGCTACTGGTTGTATCCTGTAGTACCTATAAATCTTAATATTTTTAGACAGACCCCTTGACTTTTAATTAGGTTTCCTTTGCACCCCTTCCCTAAAATCATTGCCGAGTTAAAAGTTGGGTTTATTGAAAACTTGCCCCACCCCTTTCTTTTCGCCGAAGCCACTGTCGAAAAAGATATACCCTCCATTAAAGAAGTGTTGGTGGCTCTTTGATAACATCATGTGCTAAACAACTTGTGTTGTGTCAAAGGAGAACTATCTTGGGCGCGCGACAACAACAAACGCAGGAAATCGTTGGGGACGTTTGCCCAGTTTTCTTCGTGCTCTCGCTTTATGTAAGTTTGATTTTTCTTTATACATCGTGGATACCTGTGTTGCGTGTTGGTACAAGGAGATTGAATATTGTGGCCGTGTTTGATTTTAATTTCTTCTGTCTTTATTTTCTTTGTAAATCACATTTGATTGTTAGCGTTTGTTTGAACAGAATGAGAATTTCCAAATGGTGGAAAATCTTGTGTAATTTGTGTCTTCTGCTGATTTTATCAGAAATTGAAATGAAGCATTACCTTGGGAATTCGTAGATGCATTTTTTAACCAAAAAATTTGAAACTTGTAAGTCTTGATAGTTGCATTTTTTTGTTGATGTTGTAGTGTTTGTCAAATTGGGATTAAGAATGATAGATATAATGCACGATTCTGTTGTCGGGAAAGACATATTTACTGATGAAGGCACTGATGTGGAGGTAACTTGTTACTATGTTGGGTGAGATTTAGTTTGCACCGATCCATTGTTTTGTTTCTGTTTTTATGTTGTCCATGAATTCTTCTGCAAGTTGAATTTTACTTTTGTTCTTTTTTTTGTGGATGTTTTTGTTGATCTTAGTTTTTAACTAATAGGATTGTCATGATATTCCATCTGATAATGGGGATAGTAGTTATAGAGCTGGTGAAACAGATCAGTCAAGTGAAGAAACTGATAAAGGAATGAATGCTAACTATACTAATGAAGAACAAGTGGATGTATTCAAGATTGACTCTGTTGTTGATATGGAGGAAATTGACTTCAGTAACTTAATTGCTAATGAGGCTCATTTCTACCATTTTAGTACTCAACATGTGGCATTTGAATTCTATGGTAAGTATGTAGAGAAAAAGGATTTTGTAGCTCGGAAATGGAAAACGATGGTAAACAAGAAAGGCCATATTACTCAACAAATATTTGTGTGTTTTAAGGAGGGTTTTCATTTGAAGAAGTATTTGAAAAGGAATGAAAAAGTAGCTAACCTTATGAATAATATCAGGCCTAAAATAATAAGGATTCATATTTTTCCTCTACGAGAAACTACCATGCTCGTCTGGATTCAAAATCAGGTATTTCTGAAATAAGCCATGCAATGGTTAGAAACAATGATAATGAATGGTTAGGATCGTTGATTGGCTACCTTCTAAACTAATAATACAGAATTTGCAATAAAGTCCCTCCTTGGTTCATCAAATGGTGGCTTATATGTAAACTATAATATGTAACTAGCGGCCCTTCTCATTTTTATGTAATATGCGGATATGTTTGTTTGAACGAAGATAACAAAAACATTCCAGGGAGTTCAATTGGCAAAGTGAAACTAAGTTGATGTTAAGACATGATTTTGCTCTTGTAATAACTTCGACAATGGTGGAGTATTGGAGTAAGATTGATACAATGACTATATTGAAGATTGATGATTGATGACTAGTACTGTTAATGCAACATAGAACTTTTTTCTCTCGTTGTCTAGCTTTTGCAATTTTTTAGTGCTTAGAGTGCAAATAATATGACAATATTTTAATGCACCATGAAATAATGACAATATTTTAATGCAAATAATATTATAGTGTCACACCACCAAAAGGATCGATCAATTTGGAGAAGGGAATATACTAAGAGTAGGGGTGGAAGTAGGCCGAGCCGAGCTAGGCTTTGCAAGGCCCAAGCCTGGCCTGCATTATATTTTTGTGGCCCAAGCCAGACCTATTACCTGTTATAGGCCATTTTTTTAGGCTTGGCGTGGCCTATTTCAAAGCCTGGTTTGGCCTATTAGCTTGTTTAAAAGCTTATTTCATATTATGACTTTTAAACAGGACAATAAATCTATCTCTAAATAGGTTAGTGCGCTTACAAGCTAATACTTACTTTTTATAATGTAAATATGTCACTTATATATATATGTTTAGATAGGAAAATAAGCCCATCTCTAAATAGGCCACCAGAAGAATTTAATGTTAGGACCACAGGAAACATTAGAAGTGGGGGTTGAATAGTGTTTTAAAATCTTTACAGATTTTCTGGAAAACCTTTCGAAACAAGCAAAACTGATCTGAGAATATTTTATCAACCTTCCGAAACTGGGAGTTCAGCAACTTGCTGATGCAACTCAGAAGGTTGAGTGAAAGCCTTTTTGAAAATATTTTCTCATAAAGAAAAGATTGTTTTTCTGCTCTGATTATTAAAACAACTTTTCTTAAACCCTCCTTTGTTAGATAAAAACAGATAGCAACGGAAAGTAAAGAGTTGAGGGAAGAGAGAACTTAACACAGAGATTTATACTAGTTCACCCACTAACCCAGTGAGCTACATCCAGTCCCAGGGCAAACCACCACTGGATTTTCCACTAATCCCGCAAGATTACACCGAGTATTATTTGCACACCTGGCCTCTCCAGGCCCGACAAGTATTCTTTGTTCTCAATTGCCTCTCCAGGCAACTCATGTAGTATTCTTTGTTCACCCAGCCTCTCCAGGATGTAACAAGTATTCTTTGTTCTCAACTGCCTCTCCAAGCAACTCATGCAGTATTCTTTTATAGTCAAGCCTCTCCAGGCTCAGCGAATATTCTTTCTTCCACCAAGCTTCTCCAGGCTCTCAGACACTTGATAGTGTTTACAATTTAAACTAAGTTTAAGTTTCTAAGAAACATAAACTTAGGTTCTTCTTGTACAAAGGGATTACTAAGTATAACTCAGGATACATGAAATGAAATCTAAGTACAAGGCTAGAACAGAGATACAAGTGTATGAATTTCTAATCGGGTTCTTCTTTGTATCTAAATTTTCTTCTTCAGAAAGTTGGCTTGATAAAATATCATGTTGAGCTTCTGCCAAATCTCTCTTTGGGCATTATATCTGCCTTGGGCTTCAATGCCGCTAATCTTCAAAGTCTGTCGTGAGGCTATTTATATGTTCTGATAAAATATAGTCGTTGAAGATTGCTTAGTATACCATTGAGAAATGTAGCCGTTGGAAATTGCTTGGTATACTTTCTTAGAGCCGTTGTGAGATAACTTCTCTTCTGGTAGCTTCTGACTTAAGCAGATTAGGTGTGTAGATGAATTAGTTCTGACACACAACAAATAAGCTCTTAATCTTGCTTTTGCTTGAGAGATTTTCTTTGCACTTCAGCAGGTTGATATTCTTCTCTCTCTATTCTTCTTTCTTTCTCTTCTCTGTGAATGTAAAGGAGGAAGGACACTAAGATCCTTTAGACTTCTCCTTTGTCCCGTTGTGAGTTCAGCTTTCCTTCTTACTTGAGGTGCACGCCTCTGATAACGTATTGCAGAGATGGTACAGGAGTAGGTGTTGTAGCAGCGCTGACTCTATCTCTGACCTCTATTTGCTTTTCTGCAGTAGGCTTCCTCTTTTGTGTCGGAAAATAAAGCTTGTATAAAAAAGCCTTTGTTTCTTCTTGCACCGATTCAGCTTAACCATTAATGTTTTTGAGACTTGAGTTTTTTAATGAGATATTCAGATTGACTCACAAGTCTTCGGAGAGTAGCATGACATCTCGGGCTTCTAATTCTTCAGAGAGTTTGAAATGCCACGTCATCAAGTTCAGAGAGTATGTGTTCAGCAAGTTCAACTTCGGTACTCACATACTTTCAGCAGGTTGGGTAGCTCCAGCATAAATTGGTTCTTCAATCATGGAGATGCTTTCAGTTGGTTCTCTCTTTTTCAGATGGTTGTTGCACAGTTCTTCCTTTAGTATGTCTTCCTTCTTCAGCAGGTCTTGGCTCTTCAATAGGTGGATATTTCTAGCAAGTTCCTTTCTTCAGCAGATTGCTTCTTCTTCGGTAGTTTGCTCAGACAGAAATTAATTCTTTATTGATTTTCGCTCTTCTTTTGGTTGTAGATCTTTCAGCATCTCTGATGGCTTTCTTCATTACAACTTGCACAGATGAATCCTTTTCTTCTTAGCAGATTGCTTTCTTCTTCTTTCTTTAGCGGGTTCTCTTCTTCAGAAGCTTGTACTCTTTTCTTCCGATGGTTGTTGCGCTTTTCTTCCTTTGCTTCTTCCCGATTCCTTTCTTTAAGTTTGTCTTCATTTTAGCTTGCGCGGATATACTTCTTCTCTTCAACAGGATCAGGTTTCTTCAGTTCAGCAGGTTGATTATCTTCTGAGAGTTGCTTCTTTATATTTCCTGAAATACATAGAAAAATACCTTTCTCAGTAGAACCTGTTTCTGTACAATCTAATTTGTTAATAATTAAAACCAAGGACAATGAGTTTTGAATCTAATCTGTACAATGCAACGTCCCTTGATTTAATTGCTTTTTGTCTTTGAAAAATTATTTTTTATTTATGTTTCACTTATCAAGCAGGTTTTTGCTTGCAAATTTTAGAAGTTATTATATCTAGTCCAATTAATTTCAGCCGGTTATAAAATAAACCTGATATAACAGGTAAAAAGGGAGGAGATTAGTACACCACCCATGAGGGAGGTGGACCATAGAAGCCACTTTTTTTTTTTTAGTCAAAGAATTTTTAATGATAAAATATGTTGAAAGCTAATTTTGGGCTTCTAATCAAAGAAATTGATTTTCAAGCCCACTGGGCTTTCTTAAAGGACATCCACTTGTAAATTGTAAATGCCCACTGACCCAAAAAAACAAAATAAAATTGTAATGTTGTTCGACCAAAACAAAAAATTGTAATGTTGCGTTATTATTGTTATCTTTAATTAACACCAGTAAATTTAAATTCTCAATTTACCCTTCTTCCTTCTTTCCTTCCTCCCACTCTGTTATATATCTATCTCCCAAATCAAAACCAAAATCCTTCTCCTCACTTGTCTTCGTCCCAGTTGACTCTGAAATCTCTTCTATATTCTACACACACAGTTGAGAGAAGAAGAATGGGGGAAGGGAGAGAAGGGGATTGGGAGTGCAGTAGTTGCAACAACAGGAACTACGCTTTCAGATCATTCTGCAATCGATGCAAGCAACCACGTCTTCTCGTCGATACTAAAACCCCTGCTGATTCCAAGTGGCTCCCTCGTATTGGCGATTGGATCTGCACCGGTTAGCCCCCACCTCACTCTCTCATCAATTCCTTGTTTTCTCTCTCTTTGCAAGAAAAAGAAATATATATATATATATATATATATATATTTTCCTTATTTTTTGGGCATCCTTTGAATATGGACAATTTTAAATTTTCTTGGATATCAAACATGATAAACAATGGTTGTTGGTACTCCAAGATTCTTTGGTGGATGCTGAGTAATGACTAATGAGATACGGTAACTGTTAGGCTGTTCAATTTTTCATGCTTATTTATATGGTTTCTGAATTGGGTGGTCTAGTTTTTCATGCTTTCTTTTTCTTTACTATTTTTTGCTTCGTGGAAATTTGATTGAGGGGTGCTTGCTGCTGGGAACACAAGACAAGAACCTGTTTGTATATTGTTATTCAATGTTAAGTTGGTATGGGTGAAAAATGCAGGTGTGAAATAGAATCAGGGAATTAACCTTTAGTAATCTCTTCCTATATGAGTATATGACCTAGTGTGACTCTTTCCTTTTGGCTCATTTAAGAAACACTTACTGTTACTGAGCATTCTTTTGCAAAGTGGATAGATACTAGTTGCTAGCTTGCTCATTAGACAACCACAGCTTCACATACTACGTGTGGTCCAGGGTATTTATAGTGAAAGTTTGTTTTGTTGTAATTTCATTAATATTCCAGCTTTGTGTGTTTTGTATGAAAACCTTGTTTACTCTCAAGGACAGAGTTATGCCACTATGCGTTTGAGGTCTATTTTTATTTCATACATGTATAGGTTTTCCCACTTGTTGATAATAAAAAGATGCTCAACTTAGCATGGCATATGAATTTGGTTTATGATCTTCTATTTCAAATTGAGATGAAGACCTTGCTATCAACTAGGTTGAGATGTTTGTGCTTTTTGTATGTGTATTTTGTGTGGGATGGACGGGTTGGTGTGCGTGGGACGTGTTGGTGTGCGTATGCTTGGCTTCCTTTCCCTCTGGATGCTTTGTGGGGATGGGTTTGTATGCAATGGAACAATAGGTTGCACTAACAACAATTATGCATCAAGAGAGAAGTGCAAGAAGTGCGGACAACCAAAGGAGGTAGCAGCCATGCCTGCAATTGCAATGACCGGAGGATCTTTCCCCACTTATTCACACTATTTTTCCAGGGCTCCAGGAGGACCAGAACAAAAGATGAATATAGGATTGATTGGCAATGGTGTGCCACCACAGTCACTGCATTTAAATTCCAATTGGCCTGTTACTGGAGCAGACAAGTATGGTGTCCAGCCAGTTTCCATATGGTTACCAGGTGGAAATTATGGTTCTGGACATCCTTATGAAAATTCCACCAGTCAGAACCCATCTATTCCAAAGGGATGGCGCAATGGGGACTGGATCTGTAATTGTGGCTTCCATAATTATTCATCACGCTCACAGGTATGGTCTTGAATTCTACTTTTAAATGATGTTGAGCTATACAAGAATTGAATTATTCATTGTTTTTCTGATTTAATGTTAAAATCATTTGCAGTGTAAAAAATGCAATGCTTTTCCACCTGGTATGGCTTCCTTCCCTTTTATAGATTTTAGATGCAAAATGCAAATTCGTGTCTTCTGTCAACAGCAGATACTATGTGCAAATGTACAAGTCTGAGAATATTCCCTCTTATGGTGGCTCTGTTGTCCGATAGATAATCCCCAATCTTCCTGGGACTCATTGCACTCATAAGAGTGTCTTTGGTTATTTAATATTCAGAATGAATTTCATTTGTTGCAATTGATGTTAAACTTGGTGCTGTTTTCACTTTTTTGGTGTAAAGCACTTGGGACAAAACGGTTAGCTTCCGAAGAGTTGGTTTATGACTGGGACAACAAGAGATTGAATGTAGGACCTGTAAGGATTTTTTTCTTCTTTTACTTTCTGATCCACTGCTGTCTATGGTTTAAAATTATGTTTTGACAGTAATACCTGTTATCTCTTTCTCTCTCTCTCTCTCTCTCTCATTTTCTCCTCTTCTTACTTAGTCTTACACTTTTGTTTATTTTACAGACAAATGATCAGCAGCAGACATTCACAAGTTTAGAGCAAGCGGTAGGGACCAGTGCAGATCCAAAACCTGGAGTCCTCCCTTCTTATCCCGGCATAAATTCAAGTACAGCTCCAAGTTTGCCAATGCCCCCACTATTTCCACCTCAAGTATCTACACCTGCACTCCTTGGAAAAGGGTAACTTATTCTTCTTTCTTGAGCTTCATTTATATTGAAGGCATAGTTATTATCTTTGCTATTATACTTTCCTAGGATCACAATTTAAATACTTTTACTTATTTGACCTGTTAGTGCAAAGCAATGGCGTAGTGGAGATTGGATGTGCACAAATTGCAACAATCATAATTATGCTTCCAGACTACAGTGTAACAGGTCATTCTCTCAATCATAATCATAATTTGAGTGCCCTCTAATTGAAGGCAGAATTATGCTAGTCATTATGAATCCATCAAACACTTTCGCATTTGCCATCACATTGAATAATCAATGCTCATTATTTGCAGGTGTAAAACTCAAAGAGTGGCTCCCATGCAACCTGTCAATGTTGTGTAATGTTGAATTCATTAGTTATATTGACGTTTCTTGCCCTAGTTTTGCTGAGTTTTGATTTGAGTTTATAGCGTGTATTTTGCCAGTTAATCGTTGATATTCTCGACAGGCTCATTATATTTGCAGAAGACATAAGTGGTTTATGCTTAGTGGCAGTGTATTCTTTTAGTTTCTGAAAGGTGGATGCTTATTATAAACATTTGCCATTTAATATAGATGATTTTGGGTGAGTTGTGATTATTCTATTAGCCTAATTAGCTCGTTTGTCCACTCTTCTAAAATTTCAGTTATATTGTTATAACGTGTAACCTTTAGGTTCACTAGTATATTGATGGTATTCTTGACTTAATTTCCTTCAGTTCATGTGTCTAAATTTGTTAATTGATGTTCAATTGAGTTTCAAATGCCATTTGTCAATAACTGCAAACAAGAGAGTCAGTATAAAATTCATAGGACCATTCCAATTTCTAGCTTGTATATGTAACTAGGGCTTTACTATGGAACTCACGTTTCACTTCTGTAAGTAACAGTACTTTTATAAATGTAAAATATGTATTGATTGTTGGTTATACAGTTATACTTACTCCACGACATAAAAAGTGTCTGTATCCAAAAAAATGAAAAATAAAAGCGGTATCATTGCAACTCTCTTTTAACAAAAAAAGATTGGTTTTTGTGCTCCTGGATAATTGTAGTATTGTACATAGAATATATCCAAATTACACAATCGTTGTAAGCACCATGGTAAAAGGCAAACCGAAGCGAATTCTTTGTTGAGGAAGCAGACTAACATAATTGGAGTGCATCTAATCTCAGAAGCTAAAAGTGTGACTGATGATGGTTCATCAAGTTCAAAACTTGAGATCAGGAAGATCCCTTGAATACTTGAGAAGGGGACAGTGGAGGAGAATCCAGCTGGTAAAGGTTGAGTGCAGGACCCACAAACCTGAACGCTATCCAGCCCCCAATCATGATGAAGATTGAAGCATATGCAAATTTGTTGAGCCAAAAGAGAGCACCCTTCTCTCCCACGTACAGCTCTATTGCCTTCTCAGTTAAAGTCATGTCCTCCCATTTCTTAGGAGGAGCATTCTCTGAACCCTTTGACATTGTTGATTGCACACTATTTGAATTTGAGACAGCTCCATTCGTATCTCTTTGTCGTCTGGATTGCCTTCTGGATCTTCTCCGGAACTTAACTCCTACAGGGTCAGAGGGTGTTGAAGTTGGTGCTTGAACTGAGTCTGCATCGTTATCATCGTTTGTTGTGTTGCTACTACTACTACTAGAACTGCAGCTGATGGGGTTGAAACTGAGAGAACCATGACGTTGAGGCAGGAAGATTTTGTTGTGCGTGGTTGATGGTAGTGAACGTCTAGTGAGAATGATGAGGGAAGGTGAGTTCGAAGCGAGGGAGGTGATATCCATCGCTTCGTAGAATTTTGTTCAAGATGATAACGTGTGGTTATATTTTGCTCATCCCCTCCCTCGGCCTTTATCCTGTCTTGGGTGATTGGACCAACACGTGTTACCCGTAATCCTATCTAAGAGTAATTTGGTTTGGACTTGGGAATTGAGTTGGATTTTGGTTTGGACCCGACTATTTATGAAAATTGAAAATCATTAAAATAAATTATAAAAAAAAGTATGGAAGTGTTATTTTGATCTACGGTGGACCTCTGAAATTTTACCACGCTAAAAACAGTTCTCCATTTTATTGAAAATAACATAAATGCATATATATTAGGGATGTCAATTGGACTGGGGTGGATAGTGTCTACCTGTATACATACCCATTAAAATTAACGGTTACTCATGCGGGTAACAGGTATCCATGGGTATCCATTAATGTTTAAGAATTTAAATTTTATAAAAAGAAAGAGAGGAAATGTTATATAATATATTATAATATCATACTATATATATAAATAATCATGATATAATACAATTACGTGTTAATATATATAAAATATCATCATAAAATAATAAAAAATCCTAATATTCAAATATATTTAATAGAAAAATATGTTTTAATGAGTATGTGAGTACCCACGGGGCGGATAATATAATATCTGTCTCCACCCATTATATAAATATGCGGGTACCCATTGCGAGTATATCCACAGGTATCCACGGGTACGAGTTTTTTGACATCCATAATCTATATTTTTTCCTTTAATGTTTGTGACCCTTATCTAAATCTCCCTTATCTAAATCTCTTTGCTGGCTGTGGTTTTTGAACCTTCAAACGAATCAACACAACCGTCTCAGCGAAGCCCAATGTCCGATTTGCACTATATGCGACTTCCATTTTAATGGTCGACACTCCGATTACCATTTGCATCTGGAGTTGTCTTATTAAACTTAATCACACGCTACTTCATGGTCATTCTGATCAAGGACAACTTGTTCTACCCTTTTTTTTGACAAAAAATAGGACCCTTAGATAAAAAAGACCCCTTCCTTAAACAAGGTGTTTTATAGCGGCAACGATTTTCCTCCATACCTTGAACATACTCCATGTTCAATTTTAGCTTTGGTTAACATGAATGATACACTGAAAAGAGATACAAAACTAACTGTGAAAAACCTTCTAAGTCATTACTGAAATACTTTGAATCTAGGAATCGGGGAATAGATGAAATTGAAATGACTCAAAAAACTAGGTTTTACAGTTGTAACATTCAACCCCAAAAAACCTGACATGAAAAGGGGATAAATAATGACAGAAAAATCAAAATAACAATGTTGCTCGTAACGTTCCCACTAAGCTTGAAGCTTAACGGCCAATGATGGACCACCCACATCAGGGGTGAAGCTCCCATTGTTAAACGAAGCGACACATTCACATTAAAATGTTTGGTAAGGTGGAGAGAAACAGGGTAGAGAGAAATAGGATAGAGAAATGAGTAGAAAGAAATAGATGAGAAATATAGAAAAAAATTAGAGTTATTTTGTATAAAAGAAATTAGAGTGGAGAGAAATAGAGATATAATTGATAAAGACTAAAATACCCCCAAATAAATATTTTTACCAAAATTTTTAAAAAAATTAAAAAATTTAAATATTATAATAATATAGGCAAGTAATTTATGTAAATTCTTAAAAATTTAATATTTATTAAAAAATTATTTAAATTTAAAAATTAATAAATATATTTAGTTAAAAATATTAAACGCATATCTCAATATATAAGTACACGGACGTTCAGAATATTAAACGCATATCTCAAATAGTTACTTTTCATTATTCAAGTTGCATTCTAATAGGTATATTAGTCCAAAAACTATCTGACTCTCATATCAATTCAAAATTTCTCTTCCTTTCTTCACATTTTATCAAAGAAAATTGCAGTCATGAGATCCACCTCTATTTTTTTCTTTCTTCTCAAATTTCTATCACACCAAATACACACACATACTTCTCTTCCCTCAATTTCTTCTCCCTCTCCCCCAATTTCTCTCTTACCAAACTCAGTGTAAGAGGGCTTTTACATTCTACACCATCTCACTAAAAATATTTAATTTAGTGGGTAGAAGTTTGAAAGTAAAAAACATGTATTTACCCCTTTGTTACCGTCTTCATGTACACCATTGAATATAAAATATTAAATCAACGGTCATCAGTCATTAGTCTATCGTATACCAAAAGAATGTCAGTCTATCCTAAAAAAGGCCATTTTTCTTTTGTGTTTAGTTTTTAGAAACTTTCAAATACCCTAAAGTGAAAAAAAGTAGTCACTAATTCAATTTAGGCTTAATTACATTTTTGATCCCTCAAGTTTAGTGCTTTGGTGATTTTAGTTTCCCTACCTTTTTTGCTTGAATTTAGTCCTTTAATTTTTAATTTGTGACAAATGTAGTCATATGTTAACTTTCTATCCAATTACTAGCAGAGAAATCTGATGTGGTAGCCAATACATGACCTAGATTATTTAATTAATAATGTGGGCCCATATTTTATAATTATTGATAATATTTTCTTAAAAAACTTTAACAAACAAAATTCAGTAAGAAATTCTCCTAGTTTGTGACAATATTTAACTTTGTTTGTTAAAGTTTTTTTTTCAAAAAAATATTATCAATAATTATAAAATATGGACCCACATTATTAATTAAATAATCCAGATCACACACTAGCTGCCACATCAGATATCTATGCTAGTAATTGGACGGAAAATTTAACTTTGTTTGTTAAAGTTTTTTTTAAATATTATCAATAATTATAAAATATGGGCCTACATGATTAATTAAATAATCCAGGTCACACATTGGCTGGCACATCAGATTTCTCTGCTAGTAATTGGATGAAAAGTTAACGGATGATTACATTTGTTACAAATTAAAACTTAAGGGACTAAGTTCGAGCAAAAAAAAGTAAGGGGACCAAAATTGCTCAAGCACTAAACTTAGGGGACCAAAAGTGTAATTAAGCCTTCAATTTAAAATCGGAAATATAATTATTAAATTAAAAAGTGAGTAATGTAGGACAAATTTATCATACAAGACATGAACTTCATTTCAACTTTGACCTTTCAGGTAGTGTTTGGTAATTAAATTTAATCAATAAACCCTCTATTTCATTATCTAACTTGTCATTTCTTTATGAATTTAATTGATATACATTGTCAGTGTAAAGAAGTTTTACACAGACGTTTAATGGTGTGTCGCCACATCATTTAATGAATATGACACCTCATGTGTTATCAAATTCAATAAATGATGTGGCAAAAGATCATTGGATGTTTGTGTAAAATTTCTTTACACTGATAATGTATATATATTAAACTCTTTCTTTATTAGTTAGTACTCAAAATAAGTTAATTGTATAAGTAATCTCAATTTTTTAAATATTTATCATATTTGTCCTCCAATTTTCATAGTATCTTGTTGCATTGGTCCTTGATAATGACCAATTTAACGATTGTATTAAAGTTAAAGGCCTACTTATACAATTAGTTTTAGAGATGACAATGGGTAGGATTTGGGTAGAGTACTTTAGTACTTGTCCCATACACGTGTTTTAAAACCAAATACCCGTATCCTTACTGGTTGGGTACTTATGTACTCGTACCCGCACCCATTACTCACACTTTTGTTAACTATAAAAATAAAAAATTGTTTTGGAAAAAATAATTTATTAAAATATTAATTAATGATATAAACATATATAAATTAAATTAAAGGTTAAATATATTTTTGGTCCCTAAAATATAGCAAAGATTTGCTTTTAGTATAATTCAAAACCGGTAGTTTTGGTCTCTAAAAAATTGAAAGTACTGCAATTTAGTCCTCATCGTATAGTTTTCTTGCAGATTTTCCTACATATTTTCTTGCAAAATTTATCAATAAGTACTAAAATGGTTGTATTTTCACTTTTTGATTAAAATTCGCAAGAAAATTCGTAGGAAAATCTACAGGAAAACTATATGATGAGGACTAAATTGGTATGTTTTCAATTTTTTAGGGATCAAAAACACCAGTTTTGAATTATATGGATTAAAAGCAAATCTCAATTATATTTCAGGGATCAAAACATATTTAACCCTTAAATTACATATATACATATTATATAAGTGCATATATGAGTATGGATGGGTACCATAGTACCCATACACGCACCTATACACATTAAAAAATACGGGTAGTTATCCAGACCTAGATCTGAACCTATTTGGCGGATAGTTACCTTACATATTATGGGTAATTTTTACGGGTACCCATTAGATCTAGATCCAATTGACATCCATAATTAGTTTAGTACGAGAACTAATGAAGAAAAAAAATGACATGTTGAAGTATGAAATTAAGAGTTTATTCTAAATAGAATAAAATGAAATAAAATAAAATAAAATGTAACAAGACTATAATATTTTAGATATTGAGCTGGATGATTATTTTTCAATAAAATAGAACACTACATTTAATTACAAACATATTCCTATACTTTTTAATAAAATATATTAAATATTTTTAATTATTATCCTTAAAAACACTAGTAAATAAGATCTTGTTAAAAAACAAATGAAAAAGTCTTTTTTATAAAGTGGTTGAATTTGGATAGAAATTGAGATTGTTTAGTTTGAGAGAAATAAGATTGAGATAGAAGAGAAATTAATTTGAACAGTTATTTATTTCTGTAGAAATAAATTAGAGAATGATTTATTAATTTTTTGAGTGACATAAATGCTCTCATAACTGCTTTTGATAAAAAAAAAACACATCCAACATAAGGATAAAAATGCCTTTCTCTTGAAATCATAGACACTCCACCCGCTTTTTTTCACTCTTTCTCTCTTTTGTTCAAACCAAACGAGGGTGAATTAGAAACTCTCCCCTAACTCTATCATGTCTATTTCTCTATGTGCCATCTCCATAAAAATAAACATAACATAACTTGCGTAAGTGTGACACACAACACAAAAGTAGGAAGTACATACTTGAATTTGAATATTAGGAGATAATGCTTCGAACGAGTATTATTCTTTAATTGAAGAATTAGGACGTTACAAGCTAACTCCAGAATTTGATGGAGTTAGATGGTCTCCTTTTCTAAAAGTTGTTGATTGTCAATGGTCTAAACCATATGTCTTGAAATTTTGGAAGAATGCTGAGGTGGTGGTGAATGTTGACAAGGCTTACAAGTCCATCAGAGGCAAGGTGATGGGAGTTAATGTGTTTCTTGATGATGGAATTATTTCTAAAGTTACTGGTGCAAAGAGTGAGGGTATTGTCTTCTACTCTGATTGGAAGAGGGATAATAGAGGTCCTTACAGGTTTAACTAGCTGTTGTATGGAGAGGAGAAGCCTCATCAACTGAAGTCTGCCAAGATGTCATACAAGGCAAGGATTTTGCATGCCATCTTCATTATCCCTAAAATAGGTAGAAAAGACCATGTTTGTAAAATGGAAAAGTTCTAACTAATCCACCTGTTAAATAAGGAGAAGGAAAACCTACCCAAGCTTGTTATCTCTCACATGGTCAAGAAGCTGAATGACTCAGCTAACAACTTGCCAACAACACTCTCATCTAGAAGATTCTGCTGCACTTCAAGGTTCTTGTGCACCAAAATGAACTTCACAAGGCCCCTACTTACTTTACTATCACAATATTAAGCAGATGAAGATACAGGTGATTTCTCCTACACATGAGAAGCCTTTGATTGTAGAGATGGAAAATCAGAAGGCTTCCATCATTGGAAGATCTGCCATTGACATACTGGAGAATGAACTTCAAGGAGATACAAGGAGAGAAGAGGTTGAAAAAGAAAAGCAATTGGTTGAGAAGGAACAACCAAAGAAAAAGATGGTGGTGAAGGCTTTGCTGAAAAACATCGAAGAGGATCTTCAAACAATATCTCAAATAAGATAGTCTGAAGGAGCACCAAAGGGTATGAAACTCAAATAGTCTAAAGAGGTTCAGATGAATGTCATTAGACAATATGAAGAACTTCAAAAGGCTAATGAGGGATCATTTACTCAAGTTAATTTGACTACCTCAATTCCTGAGGGACAATCAGCTGAGCTTATAGTAAAAGATCAATCCAACGTGGAAACTATTATATTGAACATAGAAACAATTCTTGTTTCTTCTAATAAAAGCCATCCCTATATCAGCGAGTCATCCAGATCCTGAACTTGCTAAGGTAACTGCTATAGCTACAACTTTAGAGGAAGAAGAATTTGAGAAGAGAAAAGCACAAGAGGCACAAGATCATGCTATTTTTGTTGCAGTAAAAGTTATATCTTAACTAATGTTCAAGCTGAGAAGAAGGATGAGGAGGGGAAAATAAAAAGGAATCTGAAGAGGTTAGCATAGAAACACAAGAGGATGAGAATCTTTGCACCTATTATTGTTACTGAACCTACAAAGAGAATCACTAGAAGTGCAAGTGCAAACCAAGTAGATGCATTGAAGCTTCAACATGCAGTTGCCTTGGAGATCAAGAAGAAGAATAGAGAAAAGAGGAAGAGGGACTTAGAAAAGAAGGATCAAGAGGAAAGAGAGATGAAAATCCCTAAACTGTTCTAGGCAATGTGACCCCCTTATATTCAGAGGAGGGACCCACTGTAGTGCCTAAGATAGTAAAGGCTATTGAAGAACCCCCTGCCACTACATCAGAGATTCCTGATGTTGAGAACAAGGAGCTATCAAATTCCTCAAATGGAGTAACCTCTTAGAATGAAGAATCCAACACTCCTATTTACAAGGGTGTATGGATGTCTAGGAAGATGAAGAAGCCTACTGTGGAGAGGATCACATTTTAAGGGAAGACTTATGACCATGCTATCACTCCAAAAATAGATTTTGCAAAGGCCTTAGCTACTAAAGTGCCTCATAAGCCTTATCCAGTGCCTTTGGAAGATAGGCCCAGAGTGCCTAAATTTTCTTGCTTAGGAGATGAACTCAGCTTTTTTAGAGGCTCTCCAAAGCTAATTGATGTATCGAGAGGACTACACATTGTTATTTCAAGGAAAGCCAAGAATGAATGGTGCAAGGACTGAAGTGAGTCTGAACTTGATCTACTTAAACAATTCCAAAAGATCAGATATGAACCTTCCCAACCTTATTATTACTATCATTTGATCAACCCCTTCAAGGGTAATGCCTTTCTCATAGATGATGGTGATATACATCTGATGAAGAAGTTAGAAATGGAAGCTAAACAGATGAAATTTTACATTGCAAGGAGTTATGGGAGCAGATTTTGCAAGCCCCCTCCAAACGTCACCATGCTACCTACTACATGGACATGGGTAGACCCAGATAGGGTTGTGTCTAGACTACCTTTTCCAGAAACTGATAAGTTGAAGGGAAAGAAGGTCTATACACAGTCTCTGAAGGGCCCTCTAAAGCCCTTGACACTAAGGTAGTTAGAGCTGATCTTGAGGAGGGAAGGACTGGATCACAACGAGAAAAATTTGGTGTGGTCTTCTTACTGGAGAATCAGAGAAGCCACCGTAATTGCTGCTAATCTAGATTCCAAAGAAGTACCCCCCATATGAGTTTGAAGTGCATAATGGTCCTTTTGCCAAGTAGTGGATGAAGATAATTGGTCATTATCTGCATGAAGAATGGAGTCTCATGAAGAGAACATATAACTGGTACTTCTACATTATCAGAAGGCCAGGTTATTATGGTTTTCCTAAGGAGGTTACCTACTTCAGGTTTTCTTCCCCTTTTCTCATTGTTGTCTTTCATTCACCAAATCCAACAAAAGACCCCTATGCTCAAAACCCTATCTTGCTGGAAATAATAAGGCATTATGAAGATGTTCAATCTTAGTTGGCTCAATGGAAATATCAGTTAATAACTTAGACAAAAAAGATGGGGAAGGATAATGAGGACTTCAAGACGGTTGTGCTCATGGAAATATCTAAGACAAAGGACTCCTAGATTGATGCAATCAAAGAGGCCTTGCATAAGAAGCCAGAATGACAATCTATGATGTAGAAGCCTTAAACCCCTTGTCATATAATAAAATGAGCCATTTTAGCCAAGTCTTGTGTTTTTTTTTTCTCTCATGCATATTTTCAATTGCTCTAATACATATATCATTGTTGATGCATTATTTTTATCTGATCCCTTAATCATTAACTACTCCGATATGACCATTTTCTCTAACACACCCTTTTGATGGATAACAAAAGGGGGAGTAATGATTACTGAAATTTTTTACTAAGTCTATGCCGTACAAAGGGAGAAAAACTCAGAATTTGACTAAGTGAGTGGGAGCTTACAGAAGCTTAAAATTTCACTTATCTCAAAATCCTTGTTGAGTAAATTCTTAGTTCTGATGGGTTTGTCATTATAAAAAAGGGAGAGAATGATGTATCTCAAGTTTTTAAAGTCTAAGACACCCCATAACTAATTTTGATGATAACAAACTAAATATATATTTTATTGAAAATTAATAGTTTATACTCTATATCTTTCAGATGATGGTATTAGAAAGTTTCAAATGACTGGGTCATCTAAAGTCATAAGCCGTCTGAAGATATGTTGTTGTCTGAAGAGCTCAAGCTATCTAAAGTAAACCTGTCTGAGGCAAGATAAAATTTCAGACGAGGAAAAGTAAAATCTCGTACATCCTCACACGCAGAGACCCAGAAATAAAGATGGAAAGGCAAAAGGCAACTTTTCGGGCCTTGAACAAAAACGAAGCACAGAAAAGGAAATCTTCTCTGCAAGCCACACTGTTCAGATATGCGTTTCCTTCCTCATACCTTGTTGTCGGAGGTGTTTCTCAACAGCTTGCAGCACATTTAATGTTATCTCTAATGGGACAAGTCTGGAGAGATAAGAACACAAAAGCCTATAAATAGAGGAGCTCTTCCAAGAAGCAATACACATAATCTTCACGTGAAATTTGCTAAGCCAAAACGCTATAAAAATCTCAAAGAGATTATACTCCAATTTTTCATTGTACTCAAATTTTCATAGCATGTGTTAAATCACAGCTACCTTATACAATGAACGAGGACTTATCTAAAGCTCAAATTCATTTTCATTTGTAAACACTTGTGTTATAGAGCCTAGAGAGGCTAGGTGTGCAAAGAATACTTGTTGTTGTAGTGTGAGCCTGAAGAGGCTTGTAAGAAAAAGAATACTTGTAATTTGTTGAGATTAGTGGAAAATCCAAAAGCTAGTTTTTGCATTGGCACTGGACATAGCTCATAATGGAAGTGAGTAAACCAGGATAAATACCTTGGTCAAGTTCTCTTATCCCTTTACTCATTATCTTCTTTACGCTAACCAAAGGGGACTAGAAAAGTGTTTTTTAAACATTTTTATCATTTGTGAAAAGAAGTGATTTAGAAAACCTCTTGTCTAGAAAATATTCAGATAAGAGAGCGCATTTCAGACAACTTCTGAAAACCTGTCTAAAGTTTTTTAAAAAGGATTTTTCAAGAAAATCCATCTTAAAATGAAAGGCTTTTATAAACACAATTCAACCCCTATTCTTGTGTTTACCTGTGTTTTTACACCCATAACCAATTTTGATAACACACTAAGTGCATGTATTATAGAAAAACTAGTTTCTGCACTTTGAATATTTCTGATGATGGTATTAGAATTGTTCGGATGACTGGATTTGTTTGAAGTATCTCATCCATCTGAAGTATATATTCTATCTGAGGAGTTCAACCTTCTAAAGCAAAGCCTGTCTAAGGAGATAATAATTTAGAATCTGCCAAAGTCAAAGTTGATTTGCCTCACGCAAGGAGTCTTTAATGAAGATGGGAAGACTAAAGACAACTTTCTGGAAAGTTCTCAAAAGTGAAGTACAAAAATGGAAACTTGCCTTTCAACTCTGTGAAAAGTTTAGAACACTACTGCTTCCTTGTACCCAAATGTCAGCTTGTGTCTCAATGGCTTCATCTCATTTAATGCTATCTCGAAATGGATAATTCTGGAGAGAGAAAACCCCTAAAGCCTATAAATTCTTGGATCTCAATCAAGATCAAGAGAGAAGAACACATATTTTCAAGTGCCCATACGCTGCAAAAAATTCTCTGATAATTTTTGTATAATAAACTTTCATATCCTGCATTCATTTACAATATCCTTTGTATACACTTAGAACAAGTACTTATCTAAAGTTCAAGTTCAAATATTTCCATACAATTTTTAGAAGTTGTTGAGCCTAAAGAGGCTAGGTTGAAAATAATACTTGTATTGATGGTTTGAACTTGAAGAGCCTTATAGCAAAAGAATACTTGTAATCTTGCAAGATTTGTGGATAAATCCAGTAGCATGTTCGTGCTGGGACTGGACGTAGCTCACAGTGGCAGTGAGTGAACCGAGATAATCATTTTGTTAAGCTCTCTAAACTTTATCTCTGTGAATTTGTTTATATGCTAACTATAACATCCCAAAAATTAGTACTTAAGGAAGTAGAATAAAAATCATAAATTAAGAACTCCGTCAAGATAAAAGGATGGAAAATGGGTAAAAGTTTGGAGATTTAGAGGGATTTATAAGGGTAAGATCAAGTATTATATCTCAACTTTCAGTCATAAATAAACTTAGAAGAAATCAAGCTAGAATGTGAGAGTTAAAGCCACTTAAGGCTACTCTTATTCGGCTGGCCGACAGGTCAATGACAGACTAGATAAGAGACAGCTAGCTGACTGGCTCGATTGAGGAATGGTTAGATACACGAATCTACTCGACGACCTTGGCCGGCTAGCTAAAAGGATCTAACCGGTCATCCAGCTGAACAAAAGTCTGCCTAGATATAATATTCTATCCGGCTGTCTGCCTCGACCGTCCGTCCTCAGTCGTCCGCCTTGACTATCCGGCTGAACAAAAGTTTGACCAGATAGAAAAGGATTTTGCCGGCTGAAAGATTCTACCCGAATGTTCGGCTCGGTTATCCGCATAGGCTGCCCAGCTAGATTGTAATCATCAGTTATTTGAGATTTTCGCTCAAGTGAGAATCTCCTTGCTTGAGTGAAATTATCAGCAAAAATAGGGGTTCTTGATGTTGTCCTTTTCGCTTGAGCGAAGGAACTTTCGCTCAAGTGAAAATCAGGTAGAACGCCCACTTCTTATTTTCGCTCAAGCGAAAATGTGCAAGGCTATTTCTTTTAAAACCCTTCTCTAGGGCATTCGAGTGATTAAAAACACTTTTCCTCACTTCCGTCGAACCCTAGAAGAGGAGATCAGAGAAGAAGAGAAGACAGGAAAGTCACCAAAGGTAGAAGAAGGAAGAAGAAGGCCAAGGAGCTCAACCTCACCACCTCAAGATCACTATTTACCTACTCTGGAGGTGAGTGTATATCACCCACTCACTCTCTCATCTTACTTGTCATTCTCCCATACTCCTTCTGTAACGTCCTAATTTCTTGATTAAAGAATAATGGCCGTTGGAGACACTATTCTCAAATTTCTGAAAAGATTTCGCGCCATTACCGATATCCATACATACACACTTATCAAACGCTTAAGTAATTCCAGCGCTTACCTAAGCTGAATACATTATACATTCTACATAGTTCCCACTTAACACAACATTATACAAATTGAAATACATTCAAATCCCTTGTTGGGTCTAGACTAGCACTGGGGGTGGAATACTCCACTCTACGAACTTCAATCCTCCCTTCAAGCTTTCAGTGAAATCGTCCTGTATACATAACTAAAATGTATCCCCGTAACGTGGGGTGAGACTATGGTCTCAGCGAGCAAAGCATGCAACATACAGTGTGGGGAAAACAGTCATATGCAATGCAACACCCAGCACAATTCATAAGACATACATAACTATTCTAATCACTTTGAATCATCACATCATGTTTAACCCAATTGGCATATTATATAAATTTAGCACAACACTTAGTAACTTGTCAGGATAGGAAACTTAAACATAAAAGCACATGATCGGCATAACCCAGCCGACGGGCTATGGCGCTTACGCCCTCAATTGAATCATGACTAGGCGCATACGCCCTCAATTGAACTCGGCGCATACGCCCTCATCTGAACTCGGCGCATACACCTTCAACTGAACTCGGCGCATAAGCCCTCATCTGAACTATGACTCGATGCACACGCCCTCAACTGATCTGTGACTCGGCGCATACGCCCACAACTGATCTCTGACTCTGCGCATACGCCCACATCTGAACTGTGACTCGGCGCATACGCCCACATCTGAACTCGGGGCACACGCCCTCAACTGATCTCGGCGCATACGCCCTCATCTGAACTCGGCACATACGCCCTCGACACATATGTGAAGCTTTACATAGAACATTAATCAACTACACTTCCTTTTCATAATCTAGGAATTACATTCATATAACACTAGCATAAACCTCCAAACCTATCAACTAGGGCAACCATGCAAATCATTCAATTCCAACCATGAAACAACATCCACGAGTCAAAGGGAAAGGGAATAGGAGAATAAGGGTCATGAGAGGAACCAACACCCAATGAAAGTGAAAGTGTGTGAGCTTTACTCACCTCAAAGAAGCTAAAAGAGAAGAGGAAGGACGTTGGGGAAGATTGGCGATGAAGATCCTTGGCTCCTCCTCCTTCTCCTTGGCTCCAAGAACTCCTTCTCTCTCTAGGAATCTCCTTCTCTCTCTCTAAGACGAAACAAGAATGGGAAAGGATGAACAATCTTGTGCCCTAAACCGTGTTTTAAAGCCTGTAAGTGGATTATCGCTCAAGCGAAGCATTCTCGCTTGAGCGAGCGAGTCAGTTGCATGTCTTTTCTTCACATTCTCGCTTGAGCGAAATATCTCTCTTAAGCGAAAATGATCCAGAAAGGACTCCCCCTCTGGAAGATTCTCGCTTGGGCGAGCCCTTCTCGCTCAAGCGAAAAATGTCCAGAGAGCCTCCCAAACTACCCTGTATCTCGCTTAAGCGAGCCTTTCTCGCTTAAGCGAGATATGCATAAACTCATTTTTACACTTTTGCTGCTTAATTCGCTCAAGCGAGATATTCTCGCTCGAGCGAGAATACTGAAATCAAAACCTTGGTTTTTATTCTAAGTCTTTTCTCTTATTCTATGTTTACTCATTTTCTTTATTGACATTCTTAACATCATTACCCTAACCTATCTTAAGATTTAATTAGTCTTAATTATTGGGATGTTACACCTTCTTCTTGAAATCCCCTTTCTATCTTGAATGTCATTGTTGTTGTGTTGATTATGGAGAGTTTAATGGATAGATGCATGGTTTATGTTGAGGTCTAATGACCGTGGGGACTACGTTGCCTATATGCCTAGGGTTAGGGTTAAACTTTATGAATATATGTAGATGCCTACACTAGAAACATAGTGCATATGCTAATGTTATTTGTTTTACCATCATGAAATCATGTATACATTAGGAAATTATACATGAGGAATTACATTGGTCTTCGAACCGAATTGGAAAAAGGATATGAAAATGTTCATGTTGTTTGAAAACATCACATGTTAATGGAGAGGTCTAATGACCATGGGGACGACGTTCCTCACTAAGATACTAAGCTCATATCTGGCCAATGGAAAAAAGGACAAGTGGAAAGACCCCTATCATGAAATGTGCATTGTGATGGTTGTGGTTATTGTTTTAGTATGTTGATGGACATGAGTTGTAATGTTGCATTCCATATGTATGTTTACCCTACATTGCATGATTATATATGCTCACTGGAACTTTAGTCTCACCACACGTTTTGTGGTCTATTCATAGTTGTGCAGGACACACCTCATGATTGGGGAAGACTTGTTGCAAGAGTTGGGTTCTTTATGTTTTTCCTTATATGTATTGTTATTCATGTCATATTTTACCAAGTATTAATGAACTATTTTATTGGGATGGAATTGGCCACGAGATGGCATATGAATCTTGTTATGGGCTCGTAATTGTTAATTGAAATTGGTGCTTAGCTTATGTAAAAGTTGGTTACTTAAGCGTAATTTGTGATGTGTATTTAATCGATATCGATAATGTTGCAGAAATAACTCTGTAAATTAAGGAATTTGCTTCCAACGGGAATTATTCCTTAGTTTGCGGAATTAGGACGCTACACTAACTCTAAGGGGAATAGTGATTGTGAGACTTAACGTTATTTAGAAAAACATTTTTTCATAAGAAAACCTCTTGTCTGAAGTTTCAAATAAGAGAGCATATTTTAGACAACTCTTTTAAAACTTGTTTGAAAGCCTTCCAATAAGAACCAGATTTTTTTTAAGTTCCATCTAAAACGAAAAGTTTTCCATAAACACAATTCAACCATTTTTATGTTTATCTGTGTTTCTAAACCATTCAACATTCAACTTAGCCTTGTTAAGAGCTAACAAATCAGGGGAGAGGTGAATAACCGTAGTGTCGCTTTCTTGAGGGAAAGTGGAAAAGCCTAACAAATAAAAGGATTTTGTTTTCTTCTTTTGTATAATATTGCTAACTCCAAAACATATAAATTCTCATAAGGGTCCTTCGTTTCATCATATAAATCTGTCTGGAGAGGTTGATCAAACTTTTTGAAGATGGTTATAGGCATTAACCTTTCTAAGAAAGGATGGTTGACAGATATCAAGTCGTCATTGTTATAAGCTTCACGGTCATCCATCTATCCATCAGTTGTTGCTTTTGAGAAAGTTGATGCTCTCTAGGATGTTAGTCAAATGACATGGTTCCATCACCCATTAACCATGGATCTTAGCAGTGATACCGAGGCTTGTCAATAACTATTGTTGTTATATATATTCCTCTTAGCATTTGATTCTCTATAAGAAATGAGATTGTGCAAAATTATATAGAGTGTGCTATTATTCTATTAAAACTTGTGGACCAATACACAAATATAATCAACCTAGAATAACACGTTCCATCATTTGGTCTTAATTTTTTATTTTAAAAAAAGTTTTTTGCAAACAAACCATTTTTCCCTAAACGACGAATAAAAAAATCCATGTTATATGCCATCAAACACACACAACCCAAACCAAGAGACAAGGCCCATCCTCCTACTTCAACTTCAAGGTCTATCTTCCAACTTATAACTCATAGAAACCAAACCACATCACAACATGTCATTCTCTCCAGTGCCACGTCACTGCCGACATTTACTGATCATTTTATACTTTACAAATTTAGATGAAGCATCCATTTTATTACCCATAATATCTCTATGCTCTCTTTGCACAAATTTTCTACAAAATTATACTTTAACAACCCAACATTAAACAAATCCATCACAACAAAGATGGTAGCGTGTTCATCGGGATCTACAAATTTACATGCACCATCCACTTCAATCCCCAGATTATCTCTCTCACTCTCTTTATGAATTTAACATTTAATCATCAAGGCTCCCCATAGGAAACACGCACATGGGTTTGAAAGGAAACCTTCACAGACGTCCTATACACAAAGCAATCCCTCACAAGAAAACTTCATCACTACTATCAGTTCTGCACATAAAATAAACATCGAACTCATTTCACAAACAAACACAGGACACGAACTCCACCGCGAACTAAGAGTTAAAAAGGCTTAGAACCCGCAGTTCAACGAAACATCACATGAACAATAAAACCATATTATGCTAGGGACCACATCGAGGTTGCCACCTAAATAATTTAGAAACATGGGTTCCAATGCTTGGAGTGGTGACATTTAATCGTTTCCTATTAATAAATCACAGCCGTCTAATAAAATTATATTATATCTCAACGGCATCATGAATTTGTATACACGTACACAAATTTTGTTTTTGTAGATTAGACAACCCTTTTATTTAGGTCTTTAGTTTTGTATTTAGGATATTTGATTGAAGATTATATATCATATTTTTTAATATTTTTTTAATTTAAAATATGAATATTTGACTTGGTTGGGTATATAACTAAAGTTTCAATATAAATACTTTTTAGGGTTAAATATGTTTTTAATCCCTGAACTTTTACTTGAATTTGGTTTTGGTTCCTATTTTTTTTTTCGTTGTTTTTGGTCCCTAACGTTTTTAAATCATTGAAATTAGTCCATGTCATCAACTCTGTTAAATATAGGGGTGTTGTGGCAGGGACTAATTTCAATAATCTGAAAATGTTAGGGACCAAAAACAATGAAAAATATAGATTAAGAACCAAAACTAAATTCGGGTGAAAGTTTAGGGACCAAACCCGAATCTGGGTTTGGTCCCTAATCTTTGTTTTTCGTTGTTTTTGGTCCCTAACATTTTCAAATCATTGAAATTAGTCCATGCCATCAACTCTGTTAAATATAGGGGTAATGACAGAGACTAATTTCAATGATTTGAAAACGTTAGGGACCAAAAACAATGAAAAAAATTAGGGACCAAACCCAAATTTAGGTGAAAGTTTAGGGACCAAAAACATATTTAACTCTACTTTTTATATGTATAGTGATGACAATGACATTTAAATTTATAATCTTATACAAACTACCTGTAACATCCCAAATATTATAAAATCATTTTCATAAGTTAAATAGGATTAGAAAGGTAATTTTGTAAAAAGGAACTAGGAAAAGAGGGTAAAAATTGGTAAAAATAACTAGGAATGGAATTATGATCATTTCCATTCTGATGTAATTTCGCTCGAGCGAATATATCAGTAAAAAGGGGGAAATTGAGTTTTGGTTTTCTTGCTTAAGCGAGGTCAGCCTCGCTCAAGTGAGACAGGCCTAGCTCATTCAAGCGTAATTGCTAGGAATTTTGGGAGTTGCTCTCTGACTTCGTCTCGCTCAGGCGAGTAGACCCTCGCTTGAACGAGAACGCGTAACCAAAGAGGCTTTAGTGTTCTTGCTCAAGCGAGAAATCCTCGCTTGAGCGAGATTTTTTTAAAAAAAGTTTAGTTACGACTTTAGCTCATTCATGTCTTCCACCTACCTTTGGAGAGAGAGATTTCTAGAGAGAGAGAGGGAGTACTCTTGGGTCAAGGAAAAGGAGAAGGAGAAGGCTCGCTCATCCACCACTCTCATTCCCACATTTCCCCTCCTCTTAATTTACCTTAGGTGAGTATAGCTCACACACTCCACCCCATTTTGTATGAGAAATCTTCTATGAACCCTAATCTCTCCTTTCTCTCTTCTTTTACTTGTGATGAAATTGTTTGTATGTATTGGCATGTGAGTCCCTACTTGTATGGTTGATTAATTGCTAAGGATTGATTTATGAATTGTTCACTAGGCCGGTTTGCCCATAGTCATGTAATATTCTAAATGCCGCAAGTTATGCTATGCTTATGCTATGAGTAAACGTTGTGCTTGGGCTTTGGTCCCCAGACAACAAGAAAATGTATTTTAAGCTCCAGCTCCCAGATAAAAATGAATTTGTCTTTAGCCCCAGTAAACACTTAAGAAAGATTGGACTTTGGTCCCTAATATTAACGGACTTCGGTCCCCGGTTAAAACGTGGGTTCCGACCCCTAGTAAATGGTGGGTAGTAGTCCCCAATGGAGACGTTCCTTGTAGTCTGAGCTCAGGTCTAGCCCCGGTTAAGTGATAAGATCCCGTCTGCTTGGCAATGCAGGTCATGCATCTCATAGTTGATTATGAAATGAGTTTTAGTATGTTATGTATGTAGTATACTTTTTTTGTTGCATAGCATCTGCCTGTATCCCCACATTGCTTGTTGCATGGTTATGCTCACTGAGACATTAGTCTCACAACATGTTGTGCGACATTATTTAGATGCAGAGGTTCCCCCTCGGGCTGGTCATTGAGAGCGCTGGAGCACAGAGTTTATATTCTTTATTTTGATGTAGCTAGTGCCTTATATTTGAGATACTTACTATGCTGGCTTGTATTCTTTTGTGGGATATAGAAGTGGTATTCCATCCATGATATTATGATGTAAACAATATAACTTCATTTGAGCCTTGATGGCAATTTATGTTTGATTCAGTTCATATGAATGTGTATGGTTTAAGTAACGTTGGATTGCTTAAGCGTGCTTGCTAATTGTATATGACGATATCGATAATGGCACGAAATAATATCATAAATTCAAGGAATTTGTCTCAAACGGACATTATTCGTGAATTCAGGAATTAGGACGTTAAATTATGGTATCAGAGCGGTTCAATATAATCGAACTGTGGATAGTTAGAATTGTCTGAAGTTAACTGTAATCTTACTCGCATTTTTATAAAATGTGGAGATTGATCACCTTACTGTTTTTCTAATGATGTGTTTAGGATTATGGTTAGTGGACGATGAGGCAGATCCCCAGGTTCTTCACCACACGTGCAGAACACCAAACCTATAGTTGTAGCCCTTCAAATGCTCACAGCTGCTATTGGAGAGCAGGCTGCCACCAATGCGACTGTTCTTCAGGAGCTCCGTGCGCGTACGAGGGAGACATCTCTACCCCCACCAGTTGTGGTCCTGGACCCTTTTGTCCAAGGTCTAGCTGAGTTCTGGAAGCCCCACGCTCCAACATTTTCAAGAGCTTACAATCCCGAGGCGGCCATTCATGGCTGAACGCCATGGAGAAGATATTCGAGGTCATGGCTTGTGCAGATGAGCTCATAGTCCGCTTTGCGTGCTACAGGGAGACGCCTTAGGGTTGTCCTGGGGATTTTGAGACAGAAGTTGTTTGCTAACCCCGAGAAATGCGAGTTTTGGATGGACAGGGTCCATTTCTTAGGCCACATGATTTACAGGGAGGATGTGTCAGTTGACCCTGGTAAGAAAGAAGTCGTACTTGAGTGGGAAAGACCTAAGACCATCATTAAGATTAGGAGTTTCCTAGGATTGGTGGGCTACTATCGGAGGTTCATTAAGTGATTCTCCCAGCTAATCTTGCCCCTCACTAGATTGACCCGAAAGGGTCAAGCCTTTTGTGGGACGAGAAGTGTGAGAGGAGCTTCTTGGAGTTCAAGGAGAGGTTGACCACCACCCTAGTACTAGTGTTTCCGGACTTGTCCAAGACCTTTTAGGTTTATTGTGATGCCTCAAGTAAGGGGTTAGGATGTGTACTAATGCAGGAGAGGAAAGTAGTGGCCTATGCCTCTAGGCTGCTGAGACCCCACGAGGAGAACTACCCTACCCATGACTTAGAGTTAGCGGCTGGGGTATTTGCCCTCAAAATCTGGAGGCATTATCTGTATGGGGTGAGGTTTGAGGTGTTTAGTGATCATAAGAGCCTTAAATAACTTTGATTCGAAAGAACTCAACATGAGGCAGAAGAGGTGGATGGAGTTTCTAAAGGATTATGATTTTGAGTTGAGATACCACCCGGGTAAGGCCAATGTAGTGGTCGACGCCTTCAATAGGAAGACCCTGCATGTGTCATCCATGATGATGCATGAGATGGGTTTGTTAGAGGAGTTTAGAAACCTAAGCCTGAATGTTGAGTTCGGAGAGGGTAGCTTGAGACTCCATAGGTTAGAGGTAACCAATGAGCTCAGAGCTCAGATTAGGGAGGCACAAGGTTCGAACCTAGACCTCCAGGTTAGAAAGGGGAAGTCGAGTGATAGGATGATTTTCTTCCAAGGAAGAGTCTGTGTCCCTAAAGGGGGTAGCATGAGACAACAAATTTTAGAGGAGGCCCACAGGGGCAAGTTCTTGGTACATCCTAGCACTACCAAGATGTATTAGGACTTGAGGAGGATGTTTTGGTGGGATGGTATGAAGGGTCAGATGACAGAGTTTGTTTCTAGGTGCTTGGTATGTCAGAAAGTCAAAATAGAACACTAGAAACCTTCAAGAACCCTTCGGCCGTTAGAGATCCCAGAGTGGAAATGGGAGAGCATAGCCATGGATTTTGTAGTGGGACTACCTAGGGTCTCAACAGGGTATGACGCAATTTGGGTCATTGTGTACCTAGGGTCGTAAGTTAGCCCACTTCCTACAGATTAAAGTCCTCTATTCCCTAAGCAGATTAGCAGATCTGTATGTCAAGGAGATTGTTAAGTTCCATGGAATTCCCTCTAGCATAGTTTCAGATAGAGATCCTAGGTCCATCTCTAGGTTTTGAAATGCACTTCACCAGGCTCTCGGGACTAAATTGAGGTTTAACACCGCTTACCACCCTCATACTGACGGTCAGTCTAAGAGGACCATCCAAACCTTAAAGGACATGCTTAGGGCTTGTGTGTTAAAGGAACGGGGTAGTTGGGATAGGTACCTACCCCTCATAGAGTTTGCCTACAACAACAATTTCCATAGCAGTATAGGCATGGCACCCTATGAGGCGCTGTATGATAGGAAGTGCAGATCCCCACTCTGTTGGTATGAGGTGGGTGAGAGGAACCTTTTAGGTCCGGAGTTAGTACAGGAAACAATAGATAAGATCATGATCATTAGGTAAAAGCTTGCTACCGCCCAAAGACGGCAGAAGAGCTATGCTGATAAGAGAAGAAAGGACATTGAGTTTGAGGAAGGGGATCATGTGTTTTTGAAGGTAACCCCCATCACAGGTATTGGAAGAGTCATTAAAGCGAAAAAGCTAAATCCCAGATTCAGTGGTCCATTCCAAATCCTGCAAAGGATTGGTCCTCTAGCCTACAGGATAGCCCTACCACCTCATTTGTCCCGAGCCCATGATGTTTTCCATGTCTCCTAGCTTAGTAAATATGTTCATGACCCTTCACACATCATAAGCTTTGAATCGGTACAATTAAGGGAAGACCTCACAGTTCTCACTAGGCCTGCACGGAATGTCAACCGGAGTGTCGAAACCCTGGGGAACAAGACAAATCCGTTGGTGAAGGTGTTATGGGAGGGCCAGACACCTGAGGAGGAGACTTGGGAGAAGAAGGACGATATTCGCTCTCAGTATCTAGAGTTATTTTCTTGAGGTGAGTTAAGTTTTAAATGCATAACCAATTTTGAGGACAAAATTGTTTTAAGGGGGGTAGAGTTGTAACATCCCAAATATTATAAAATCATTTTCATAAGTTAAATAGGATTAGAAAGGTATTTTTGTAAAAAGGAATTAGGAAAAGAGGGTAAAAATGACTAGGAATGGAAATCTGGATTTTCCATTCAAATGTAATTTTGCTCAAGCGAGGATACCCTCGCTCAAGCAAATATATCAGTAAAAAGGGGGAAATTGGATTCTGGTTTTCTCATTTAAGCGAGGACAACCTCGCTCAAGCGAAATTACTAGGAATTTTGGGAGTTGCTCTCTATGTTAGGAATATGCACTAGAGACTTGTATATTTATGAACATCCATCACTTGTATCATGTTATTTTATAAAGGCAAACTTATTCTTTTAAAATATAATTATTGTCCTTAGAATGGTAAACTTAAACTTCATAAGAAATCAAGTAGATAACTTGATCGTGAGATCTTATGAAGAACTATTCTTAAATAGTCCCTAGTCAAGTATCATATTAGGACAAAGATGCATTTAGACTAGTATGTGAGTTCATCGATGATCACATCTCACAGATCATGGATATGAGATATCATGTTCTCACATAGGTGCACATTAAGAGTAATGATATACTGGACAGACCCACCTTAAGAACGTTTCATGGATTGTTACATAAGTGTCATGAACGTTTCTTAAATTGATAGATGTTATATGAAGTCCTTCGACCTGAAATCACTACGATTCCTACATAAGGTATTATATGTTTTAATTATCATCAAATGTTACCTGTAACAGGGTAATCATAAAGTTGGTTTTTGAACATATAATAAATTGTGTGGTGGAATGTGAGTGCCCTAGATGGGATTTGTCCCTCCTATGTAACAGGAGTTATATCTGTAGGCCTCTTGATAAAATGAGACTGCAAAATGAATGACCATGCTTAGGAGGATAAATATGAGATATTTATTTTCTGTACAGTCTACTTGGGGATCAAGAAAATATAAATTGAACTATACAAGGTTGACACAATCCATGCCCTTGTGTTCAATTAGATATTTGGACAAAGGGACAGATCATATAAATTATTATCATAAAATAGTATTCGTCAAAGTTGTTGATATTCTCAATATTTGGATAGTAATGTATTGCTAGATGCCGCTCACTATTTATGATATTAAATATAAAAAGGTTTTATTTTAATATCATAACCAAATATTAAAAGCCTATTGGGTCACACACATACAACAAGCCATTAGGAAAAGGATAATAATTCTAATTTAATTTAATTAGAATTATTATTACATAATGGGCCAGGCCCATAAGTGTGAGGGTTAAGTGAGCGAAGGGGTAAAACCCTAGCCACCACTCTATAAATAGAGCATGAGATGCACTACCCCAGACACACATGAGCAACCGCTTTTTACTCTCTAAGGCTACTAGCAGAGTTGAGGAGGGTTTCCTAGTTCGGCTGTTGGCATGGATACCAATAGAGACGCGGCTGCTCTTGCCTCGTTTATAATCCTAATAAGGTACGACCTTTCGTTTCAATACCTTTTATGCCTTGATTCGTGTTTTCGCAAAACGATTATAACAAGGGAGGGAATCCATTTATTTCCGCTGCACCCTGACCACATGCTTGATTCCCTTCACTCTGACTTCATCTCGCTCAGGCGAGTAGGTCCTCACTTGTACGAGAACGCGTAACTAGAGAGGCTTTAGTATTCTCGCTAAAGAAAGAAATCCTTGATTGAGCGAGAGTGCACAGATCTATTTTTGTAAAACAAGTTTAGTAAGGGCTTTAGCTCATTTATATCTTCCACCTACCTTTAGAGAGAGAGACTTCTAGAGAGAGGGGGAGAGAGAGTACTCTTGGGTCAAGGAGAAGGAAAAGGAGAAGACTCGCTCATCCACCACTCTCATCCCCATATTTCCCCTTCTCTGGAGCTACCTTAGGTGAGTATAGCTCACGCATTCCACCCATTTTGTATGAGAACTCCTCTATGAACCCTAATTTCTCCTTTCGCTTTTCTTTTACTTGTGATGGAATTGTTTGTATGTATTGGCATGTGAGTCCCTACTTGTTTGGTTTATTAATTGTTAAGGATTGATTTAGGAATTGTTCAATAAGGTTTGCCTTTAATTATGTAATATTCTAAATGTCGCAGGAGTTATGCTATGAGTAAATGTTGCGCTTGGACTTTGGCCCCTAGATAACAAGAAAATGTATTTTGAGCTCCGGCTCCCAGTTAAAAAGGAATTTGGATTCGGCCCCAGTTAACACTTAAGAAAGATAGAACTTCGGTCCCCAGTTAAAACGTGGGTTTCGACCCCAAGTTAATGGCGGGTATTAGTCCCCGAGGGAGACGTTTCTTATATTCTGAGCTCAGGTCTAGCCCCTGTTAAGTGATAAGACCCCATCTGCTGGTCGATGCAGGTCATACATCTCATAATTGATTATGAAATGGGTTTTCGTATGTTATGTATGTAGTATAGTTTCTTGTTGCATAACATCTGCCTGTATCCCTACACTGCTTGTTGTATGGTTATGCTCACTGAGACATTAGTCTCACCACAAGTTTTGTGGCTATTTTTTAGATGCACAGGTTCCCCCTTGGGCTGGTCAGCGAGAGCGCCGGAGCGCGGCGTTTATATACTTTATTTTGATGTACCTAATGCCTTATATTTGAGATACTCACTATGTTGGCTTGTATTCTTTTGTGGGATATAACGGTACATGTGTAGTTTTCGGGACCCTTCTATTTTGTTGTGAGCACATGTACGGTGGTATCCCATCTATGATATTATGATGTAAACAATATAACTTCATTTGAGTCTTGATGGAAATTTATGTTTGATTTAGTTCATGTGAATGTGTATGGTTTAAGTAATGTTGGATTGCTTAAGCGCGCTTGCTAATTGTATGTAACGATATAGATAATGGAGCAAAATAATTTCACAAATTCAAGGATTTTGTCTCCAACGGACATTATTTGTGAATTTAGGAATTAGGATATTACACTACCTAAATTTCTTACCACTAGTCTTATTCCAGCTTGTAGCTTGATACAAACCAGAAGCGTAAAGATAGGAACGTCTTGAAGATCAAATAACGATAAATAACGGTAAGGAGTTTGACACAATCCAAGACCTGCTGGAAGCACCAAAGCTATCAAAGATAGGAACTTGACACAATCCGTGACCTACCGGAAGCACCAAAGTTGTCAAGATATAAGCAACTAGACCCTAACCAAGACCTGCTGGTAGAACCTAAGTTATCAAGTAGTTCTTTAATCGAAGAACAAAGGATAAGCTCTCACAATGAGAAAGAGCACAAATACATGGTTCATTAACCTCATAAAAGTACTGGGTGCATTAGTTAAGCTGAAGGGCATCACTAACCACTCATACAAAAATACTTTGTTTTAAAAGCAGTTTTCCGCTCATCACCCTCTTTCATTCGAATTTGATAGTAACTACTTTTCAAATCAATTTTAGAGAACAAACATGCCCCATGAAACTCTTCAAGCATGTCGTCCAACCTAAGAATTGGATAACGATACTTTACCGTAATCTTGTTAATGGCTCGGCAATCAGTGCACATACGCCAAGAACCATCTTTCTTTGGTACCAATATTACCGGTACATCACATGGACTAAGGCTCTCCCTTACATACCCTTTTTCCATTAGCTCACTGACTTGTTTTTGGATTTCCTTGGTCTCATCCGGGTTGGTTCTATATGCTGGGTAATTTGGTAGAGCACAACCGGGTACAAAGTCAATCTGGTGTTCTATACCTCTTGAAGGCGGTAATCCTTGAGGTAGCTCATCCGGAAAGACTTCTCCAAACTCCTGCAAAAAATTTTGAATTTCAGAAGGTAAAGAATTGTTAGAATCATCAGAGAAGTATAGGTCTTTAAAAACAAGAATCAATAATTGCCCTTTATCTAACAATACACTTTCAACTTCCCTTTTCCTTGCAAAAGCATTCACTTTGCTTATGCACTGGCTCGGTTGTAACGTCGAACAGACATCCAATCTTGAAGTCGGATTCGATCCCATGCCCACTTCTCTCTTCTTCTTTTTTTCTTTCTTTTTCTTGAACAGAAAACTGTTCTTCCAACTCCTTGCTCTCCCTAGCAATTGTTATTTGATCTGCATATGCTTCAGAAGGCTGAAGAGGGGTTAGCACAAAGGTTTTATTATTTAATTTAAAACTATACCTGTTGTGATACCCATCATGAGTTACTCGCCTATCAAATTGCCATGGTCGACCACGTACAGTGTGTCCAACATGCATTGGTGCAACATCACAAAAGACTTTATCTTCATATTTTCCAATGGAAAATGAAAGCAAAACTTGTTTTGTTACCCTTATGTCCCCACAATCATTTAACCACTGCAGTTATAAGGATTAGGATGTTTTATGGTAGGTAATTTTAATTTCTCAACCATCAAAATACTAGCAACATTGGTACAACTACCACTATGAATTAAAAGACTGCAAACCTTATCACCTACACGACAACTTGTATAGAATATGTGCTCACGTTGCTCCTCAACTCCCCCCATCTTTAGTTGTGCATTCAACACCCTCCTGCTGACTTATGCATTACTGTGGTATGGCTTGGTGTATTCCACATCACTGCAATCCTCCAGCTCGGGTATTTCATCATCTTCTTCTTCACTTGCACTTTCCACTTCACCATTGTCACGCATGAGTATGACCCTCTTTTTCGGACAATTAGAAGCAATATATCCAAGATCTTGATTCCTGAAACATTTAATTTCACATGCTTTAGAAGATGAATTGAATTCAGACTTACTTTTATTGGTTGTGGTTAGCTATCCCATCTTTGCCTCTTCTTTTGGCCGAGTTGTTGGTTTGTTGGCAGCCCAGGATTTCCAATAGGTACTAGGAGTTCCTGGAAATCTTACAACTCTGGATTTGAGTTGTCTCTCCACTTGGACTTCTTTGTGTAATTAATCCTCCATCTCCACATAATGATGGAGTTCCACTATATTTGAAATTTTTTTCTTAAACCCTCCAGTGAATCTAGCCATTGTTGCTTCTCGGTCTTCTTGCACATTGGCTCTCATCATGGCTATTTCCATCTCCTTGTAGTAATCATCTACACTCATAGAACCTTGACGTAGGTCCTGTAATTTTCTGTACAAGTCTCCGTGGTAATGACTTGGTACAAATCTCCTTCTCATCACGACCTTCATCTCCTCCCAAGATTGAATCGGTCTTTCTCCACACCTTCGCCTGCTCAACACATATTGATCCCACCATATACTTGCGTAATCAGTGAATTCTACCACAACTAATTTTATCTTTTTCTCCTCGGAATAATTGTAGCAATAAAAAACATGCTCCACCTTTCTTTCCCACTCCAAATATAACTCAGGATCATTCTTCCCTTGGAAAGAAATAATGTTCATCTTGATGTTTCCAAGATGATTATTCCCGTTGCTTTCTCTTCTAGAACTACTTCCCTTGTCCTCTTCTTCCTCTTCCTCTTCTTCAGTTCGGTTAGGAGATGTTCTACTCCTTCTCCTTGGAAATCGATCTTCTATCTCATCCATTCTTGCACTTATTCTCATAAATTCACTTTGTAGTGTCTTGAGGAACAATTTGAGGTCTGTTTCTCCAGCATCCTCCTCACGATGGTTTACTGTACTCATGATTAATTAAAAGAAATTTGGCTGTAATTAAAAGAAATTTGGCTGTAACACTCCCTTACGTGTTTACACTCAATTTTTTTATTCTCTCGTGTATCACTCTAATTTTTGGCTTTTTCTCACTATATTATACTCACCACTCTTGCCTTTTTCCACTCAACTTATCGTTATAAGCTCTTGAATAAGGAACTTTTGGGATATATTCTACTAACAAGTAATAGAAAAGGTGTTGATGATAACTTGACAACTTTTAGTGACAAAACACTAGCCCGGAAAGTAATCAAAATGTGTAGCTGGTTACAACTCTTCACTTCAGATGGATTCTCACCTCGGATGAAATCTTCTACTTGGAATAAATATTGTGAACAACAAAACTGGATTTGCTGTTCAGAAAATTTAATATTGCACCTCTTTTTTTTTACTATCTGTACTTTTTTCTTTTTTTTACTACTGCAGATCTCCTTTTTTTATTGCATGCACTTTTTTTTAACTAATGCAGAATTTTTTTGAATAAGATAAAGACTAAAAGATAAGGATATATGTTACCAATTGATCTCAAGAGTTGAAGCTCTGATACCAAATGATACGAACCAGAAGCGTAAAGATAGGAACGTCTTGGAGATCAAATAACGGTAAATAACGATAAGGAGCTTGACACAATCCAAGACCTGCTAGAAGCACCAAAGCTATCAAAGATAGGAACTTGACACAATCTGTGACCTATCGGAAGCACCAAAGTTATCAAGATATAAGCAACTAGGCTCTAACCAAGACTTGCTGGTAGAACCTAAGTTATCAAGTAGTTCTTTAATCCAAGAACAAAGGATAAGCTCTCACAATAAGAAAACTCAAATTTTATTGATAAAATAAATGTCTACAAACGGATTCTCAATGCTAATATATAGCAAAGGAATTTCCTAAAATAAACTATCTAAAAGATACAGTCCTAAATTAAATAGATTTAATTCTAGATAATATAATCCTAAAAGATTTAATCCTAAATAAGATAAAATATAATCCTAAAAGATGTAAATATAATGCTAAGAGATCATGATATTGATTCTTAACAGATCTCATCCTAAATAAACCTGTTATGATTTGATTAGATACACTTTCCCGAAATAGGCTCTCCTAAGATTCGGATAACAGACATAACCGATTGTCAAATCGGATATCACTCTTGTACTTCAATCCGAGTTAAGTTAAACTACTTTTTTGGTTCTTCTTCTGCTCGGTGGTCTACTTTCCTTTGGATTTCAGTGATCAAGTGTTGCAAAGCTCTCTTTAACCGCTCAGATCTGGCCCCGGTCATTGAATCTTCAATCCCTTGCAATGCATATGAGGTATCCTGGTTGAGGTCGGATGGGATCGTGTCATAGCTTCTTCAATATAACATTTGAAACATTTTGATTATTGAATATGAGTACTCTAGTTCCAGGTTTGTTGAGGAAGCATCATATAACTAGACACTCATTTATCCTTTTCTTAGAGATCAAATAACAAGTACCAAATTTACAAGTGGCTTAAGCTATTTGAACAATTAGATTGAGATGAATAGCAATTAAAATAAAGATTTCAATAATAAAAAACAATGAGACAAAAAGTGACTATAACACAAAGAAATTCACTACAGATGAGTTCCAAGTCTTAGGGATTCACTTACAATTGATATAAGTTCCATATTTTAATAATAAAATTCTAAAATCAATTAGTTTTTAGTAAATTAGTAAATCCATCCCTAACTTTTTTTGGGTAATGTAGTTTAGTCCCTTATAAATAGAAAAACTCAATATAATTCCAGATTTTTTGTTTTGTTTGTCATTATAGTTCAAATGTGTGTTTTCCATTAATTTTTAATGACTTGTCACGTTTAGTGACACCGTGTCACATTGTTTGTCACTATTGCAATTATTGTGACACAAAAAGGACGTCGTTTTATTAAATTTATAGCTTGGAAGATCTCAACTCTAACAGTCGTGTGCTTTCTTGTTCTTCCTTCTTCTCTCTTATTCCCTTTCTTTCATAGCAAGGTTTTAGCCCCAATGACATCGTTTGTGTCCTAATGACAAATAGTAGGGGCGTTCATCGAAATCAAACTGTACCGAACTGTACTAAATTGTTGTGAACTGAAAACCAATTATGTAAAACCAAACTGAACTGGTTTTTTTTATCATGAACCGTACCGAACTGGTTCTTGAGTTTTGAACTAGTTTTGTGAACTGATTTTTTAAACTAATTTTGTGAATCATTTGGAATTCCCCTGCCCTTGTCCCTGTTGGTTCCATTCTGCTTGGTCCCTACTCAACTAATTTTTTAAACTCTTGGTTTTTAAAAACAAAACTTGGTTCCATTTTGGTATAAAGTTTTCTCAAAGGACCTGGTTGCTCCCACGAAGCCTCCAAGCCTCACTTCCACGTAAGGGTTACAAGTGTCAGAGCCCTCAACTGCTGTGGGAAGCCTATCACCACTTATCACTCTTCCAACATTGATATTTAAAGTGCACCGAACTGCACTGGGCAGCAGTTCAGTTAGTGAACTATTTTTTTAAAAGAAGTTCGACACAGTAAAATATGACCACGGTTCAGTTATTCATGGTTAGGTACAGTATAGTTTTGTAGTTCAGTTCAATTTTTAAGTTAGTTTGAACAATCCTAACAAATAGTATGATACAATGTCACTAAATGTGACACATCATAAAAAAAGTTAACGAGAAACACACAGTTGGACTATAGTGACAGACAAAACAAGATGTGAGAGATTATATTGAGTTTTTTTTATTACCTAAGGACTAAACTGCATGATCCAAAAAAAGTGAGGGATGAATTTGCAAATCTAGTCAATTATTTTTTTCCAATTCTATAATTAATCAACGATCATAATTAAATTATAATCTAAATTCATAGAAAATTGATCCATAGAAAATTCATCAATAGAAATTTGCAATATGATTTAAGAGGTTAATTTACGTTCTTGGCCAATAATAAAGAGCTGTGACCATCTTATAACCTTTAAACTCGATATGGTTTGATTAATTAATTCTAGATGATTACCAATCAATCAATAAACTATGTCTATATCTGTATTGACCAACTCATAACATATATATCATTCTAAGTAATAGAATAAATTCAATTAAAGAAAAACATATATATAACAAACGTGCAAGATCTATCCAAAAACTTGACTTTCTCCTTTGTTTTTTTTTATAAAGTTCAAGATTCATTATCTTCATAAATAATCAGATTTAGATAAGATTTTATTGTTCGAATAGAATCTCTTTATTTTTATATATTTAAAAGTATTTCCAAATTTAATAGGAATTTTCCATAAATATATTTCTTTAAAATCTCTTATTGACATCTTCATTAAATGTTTTCAAATCCTATAATAAGATAATAAGTGAAAATTTACTCAAAATAGTTAATAAAATATGTTCCTAATAATTAATAAAATCTTCTCAAAATAATACAAATCCCCTCATAATATTTTCTTTCTTCATTTGTTGCTCAAATGTCCATTTTTTATGTAAATAATGGAGAAGAAAGTTTTTCTTTTTTTAAAGAAATGAAAACGCCTCAATATAGACAAAATTAAACGTATACTTAAAATGAATTTCCAGCATGATTAGAGATTAATTTAAAAAATCATGGTGCAAAGTTATATGTTATGAGAGAGGCAGAACCAAACATACAGTTCAATTCTTCTTCTCACACGGTTTTTTATTTTTCTTAACATCATGACATTTTTTAATTATTATTAAAATAATTTTTATCAATAAAATTGAATTTTAAAGTAGATGACTAATTTTTATCAGTAGAATATTTTTTATACTTTTAATTTGTAATTTATATAATATGTAGAATGTTAGAGGCCGCCGTTTGGTTTGTAACACTGAAATTAATTTCAAATCATTTTCTTAAACTTGTTTCATAAATCATGCAATATGAGTTAAACTTGTTTCATAAACAATTTTGTTAGAATTAATTTTAAATTATTTTCCTGATTTTATAAATTATGTATCATTCAATTTTTAATTATTGATTATATAATTTTATCCAAATAAAATTTTACCCCACCTATAATCAAATGTGTTGAAATTATTTTCCTCATTTCATAAATTATGTAGCATTTGTTGAAGCTGAAGCTAATGATTGTGGCACGATCGAGAACATTGTAATAGCAACTATTGAATGCATACGCATGTGTGTTTATTTTGGCGTTGAAACGCCAAGAACCAGCTTAGATTATCTAAACAACTATTTCTAATGTTCTAGTGTTGAAATCTGAAGTTTTAAACCAAACATGCTCCCATAAACTTTCACATAAAACCATGAACATATTATTATCTGTTAATTGATGATCATCAAAGAAACAATTTAGTGGAGCATTCAACCACACACTGTGGTCCATAATTAGCTCCATTCACAAAAAACTAAAACAAAACGAATCCAGAAAACTGGATCCAGAAAATAAACGAAAAAAAAGAAGCCAAAAAGAATGGTGTCTAGAGAAAGACACAACCCAATCAAGCACAACAAATCATGATTCAGAAAGCAGATTTTTCTTCCTCATCAGGAAAGCGAATGTGCTTTCCTTTAGGGGTTGGCAACCCCTTCAAATGCAGGACATCATCCGAAGATGCAGATGCATTCTCAGCACAGCCTTCTACTTGTACTTCTTCCACAACCTCATCATCACTATTGTAAACAAATCTTGTGTGTTTTCCAGCAAACTTGGGAGCCACCTTTTCATTCACACTGATGTTGTTCAAGCCTTCACATAGTTCATCAAGTAGCAACCCTGCATCATCATACTCTTCTTCTTCTTCAACAGCCTCATAATAATCTTCTTCATCACCTTCTTCTTCAGCTATTTCCTCCTCATCATCTTCATCATCATGCGTGCTTGCATTGACTTGCATTGACCAAATAGAGTCACCATCATCCTCGGTGGACCCTTGGGGCTTCTCTATGCTACTACCTCCCTGATAAGTCAGCTCAGAGGTACAATCTGAAACCTCAGATTTGTCAGAGAAATCCAGGAGGAGGGACCTGCTTAACAGAGTATTTTCAGATTCAGGGTTCTCTTGATTCTTTCCATCAAATATTTGATTCACCACCTGATATACAAAGGACAAAAGAAAAGAACTTTACTAATTATTATTACAAAAGAAAGGAACTTTAACTTTTTCTTGCATAAAGGAAAGGAATCTTATGATTAAACTTTAACAAGGACTAAACCTGAGAAAAAAGAAAAAAAATGAAAAATCAAAGATTCAATTTTAACAAGGACTAACCTGAGAAATCAATTGTTCTTGGACTACAGAAGAAGGTGACACTGTAGCCAAACCAGTGGCAATGTTTGGGATTTGGGGGGTGTTTGCTGGTGTGGGGGCAAGAAGTGACATTGGAGACTTAGCAAATTGAAGAAAGAGAGGAATTTCCATTGAGAGTTTGGAAATCTCAGCCTCTTCTTCCACTTTTTGCAAGAGGGTCTTCACCTGACACCTCAGCAAGGCCTCTCCAGAACCTGGAGTCTTCTTCACTCGGCTTCCCCTCTGCTTCGCTATACTCGACAATGGGGTCTCAAGATCGCCATTGGCAAGCCCCACGATTGGTGAATCGTTCGATATGTCAACCAGTGCACACCGATCCTGTTGTTGCACGTTTCTCTGCCTTGTTTTTGACAGGTTCTTCTCTGAGTCTTCAATCTTTTCTGAAAAGCAATAGATTCAAGAGTTAAAACCCAGTTATCAAAATTGAATTTTGAGAAAGAATTAATGATCTGAGAAAGAAAATCACTCACTGGGAATGTTGTTGCTGCCAGTCAAGGTTGTTGTCTGTGATCTTGTAACTCTTCTTGCGGTGGATGATGGAGTCTCCATTGAAATCGACTGAAAAGTGACACGAAAGTTGAATGATTTTGACGATTTGCAGTGAGAAAAGAGCAAAAGATTCAAAGGAAGTAAAATTACATACGCGATTAAGGCTAAACTGCGGGGTTTATAAAAGGAGATAGCATAAAAATATGACCGTTGGCGCGTGGGCAATTTACCTAAAACAATGTACAATGAACTAGCCGTTAGTTTCAATCATCGTTTGAACACTCCGTTTATTTATTTGGGCCCCTGCCCCCATTAATGGGCTTCAATGTAGTCCGGTATCGTTGAATGGGAATTGCTTTTCCCACCCTTTTTGCTATCTCACCACTTTTTTTTTTAAATTGTTTTTCATAATTACCGCACCCCTTCCCCTTCACCCCATCCGTAACCCCGCCAGCACCCGCCCTCTCCTACATCCCCACTCTCACCCTTGGCCACCACCACCCAATTCCCCCTTCCCTCTTCTCCCACCCTTACTCACTACATGAGATTGGTTAGGAGGGTGTGAATCTCGACTTTATTAATTACTCGTGCAATCCTTCAACCCCATTGACATAATGTGCAAAATATGAAATGTCGCATATGCCTTTACAACCAGTAAAGTGTCCCCCAAAAAGAAATGGAAATGGTTGATTCATGTTTGGTAAATTAGAAGATTATGTAGGTAAATATTCCTAACCAATTCTCCCTGTCAAGCACATAGCATACCTTTTCTCAAGTGTCCGAAAGCAATTTTAAAAAATAATTGGCATTTTGAACATGTGTATCTGTAAGCCAAATTAAAAAGTTGGCTTCTAGACTCCTGTGTCTAAAAGTCAAATATTTTTTTTAAAAAATTATGTTAGTGTGCAGGTTCTGGTGGTTGGTGGTGCGGTTGGGGTTGGGGATGGGGTGAAAGGGAAGGGATGGGGTGGTGGTGGGATTGGGGTTAGGGTTGTGGTGATCAGAGGTGGGGATGAGGGTAGTTAGGGAAGAATTTTAAAAAAGAGAAAGGGTGTGAATAGTAAAAAGGGTGGGAAAAGAAATTCCCTTGGTGGATGAGTAACCAATGAATTGAAATTGAAAAATATATTTCTTCATATATGCATTGATTGTTGGACAAAAATAAAAACTTATATGCATTGATTTGGCTACATCTGACCATACCTAGAAACCCAAAATAAAATTATTTTCCTATTAAAGTATATAGTAATCATTAAAATCACGGCACCTTTTATGTGAAATTACTTTTTTATTTGTTTAAAAAATTAGAAAAAATTGTCAAATAAAAATAGTTATGTGAGGGAACAAATAATAAAATAGTACTAAAAATTTTCTCACATGAAAAAAATAGTGTAAAATTTTATGGGGTTAAATATGTTTTTAGTCCCGAAAGTTTAACTCGAATTTGGTTTTAGTCCTTAAACTTTAAAATCGTTGGTTTGAGTCCCTCATGTTCTGAAATCACGTAACTTTAGTTCCTCCCCTTAACACCGTTAACTTTAATGGTAACGTGGCAAATAGATTTTTGTGTTAGCTTGTCCAGTCCGTTTTAATGAATATGATGTGGCAATTAAATAACGCCTTAGCCCATCCAGTCAGATTTTATTTAGGGTTTTATTAAATTAAAACAAAATCACCCACACTTGTTATTCAATAAAACCCTAAATGAAATCTCATTGGTGTTAAGACAAACTCTCTCTTAAGTGTTTTAATGACAACGAACCCTTTAAGTATGTAAGCCTTGTTGTCTTATCTAAGATTCATGTGTGTTACTAACTGTGTGTTGCGTAGTGCAGCTCTTAGTCTCTAAATTACATATTACAAGTCATGAGACACAAATGCATAAAGAAGTCTCAAGAATAAGACTCAGCAAAGCCTAGAGAAACTTACAACGCAGAATAAGATTAATGGAATCTTATAATCAAAGAAGATAAAGGCAAAGTAAATCAAGATGCACAATCAAAGAAGAAGTTCATATGCATTAAACTAAGACAAGGTTGACCTCAGACTGACAAAGCTCAGATTCACGAACTAAAACTGAGACTCAGACTTGTACCTCAGATTCATGAGCTAAGACTAAGACTCAAACTCAAGGTGAAGGTCAACTTAACCACCTGACATAATATGTTTGACTGAAGCAAAAGTACAATTATCTCTCTCCCTCAACGACTATATTAATGACTATATTAACGACTATATTGAAAAAGCCTATAAAAGGAAGTCTCATAAATGCTGAAGCCAAGAGAGACTCTACCGAACCTCTGCAAAAACTGAATCTGACCTACTCAACTATCATTTGCATTTATTCTCTTCATCTATCAATCATATCTTACATTTAGTTGTAATCTTAACTCCAATAGAGTGATTGTATCTAGCTAAGATTACTGTGTATCCGTACTTTGTATGTAACCCAAGCTAGAAAACCTCAATCTTACCTTACTATTGAAATCCCAACCAAGCTAGGAGGTGCTTAGGCAGTGGTGTGGATGATTGTACGCCTGGAGAGGCACTGTAACAAGAATACTCAGTGTATAAGCTTGAACAGGCGGACATAAGAATACTTGTATCTTAACTGCAGTTATAGTGTAAATATCACAAGGTTGTGAGGACTAGACGTAGCCCAAGATGTGGGTGAATCAGGATAAATCTGAGTGTATCTCTTCTCTAACCCTCATCTATAACCTGCTTTATTAATTTGATCTTAATATGGTTACGCATTTACTTTGACAATACACATAGCAACTAATTAAACAATATTGATTCATTCAAATCTTAGTTTAACGCATTACTGTCTTATCTAACCGTATTTGTCTTATGTTGTACTCAAGAGTCAATCTGAGATTCTAAGCTTAGTCTTAAGAGTCAAGCTCAGATTGATCTCAAACTTTCCGGAAACAAATTTTCACGAGTCTTTATTCAATCCCCCTTTAGAGACGTTCAACCAACTTCAATTGGTATCAGAGCCGTTGAGTCTCAAAATGTTATTAAAAGGTTAATAATGTTTTAAGTCTCATAACCCTAAGTTTTAATGAATAAAAAATTTGGTTAACATTCTTATGAGATAGAACAGTTTTTGTTGAAGGTGGTCTTCAGTATTTCAAAATGTATCAGCTGAAGAAATCCAACCCTCTGAAGTAGTGGAACCTACTGAAGAAAAGGAACCTACTGAGAGATCACGTCCTGCTGAAGTTAAAGAACCTCCTGAAGTTGTGAGACGTTGTACTAAAGCCTGTACATCTTGAAAGTGGACCTCTCTGCTTATTCTCTTTGAAGACTCAAGTCAACCGTAGCTGTCTCAGTTACTTGTGCTTCTCATTCTTCTGGAAAGTCAGAAGACTTGCTTTTGGGCATATTTCAAATTTCTCTCACCAAAAAGGCAATGTCTGCTGTAAAGTACAATCTGCTCAGGAAAAGTGAAGCCTGTGCTGCTGACTCTACTACCTGCTTCTGCAGAAGTTTCAGGCTATGTGTCTCAACGGGAGCATTTGCATTAAATGCTATCTCACAATGGGAAATCAAATGGAGCGCAACGAATGAAGTTTCTCACTCTATAAATACAAGTCTCCATGCAGAAACAAAGAGAGAGCACAATAGAGAAAACGAACTTGCTGAAACGCTGCTAAAATCTTTATTCATCTGTTTCATTGATTTCATTTGTAACAACTTCTTATACTGAGTTTTACTCAATTATCTGTACATCTTACCCGGTTTAAGCTCTAAACTTGTGTAGTTTGTGAGTTTAAGCTCTCTCCTTTCAACAATTTTTACTGGTTTAGCCTGAAGAGGCTGTGTTCAAACAATACTTGGGTTTTTAGGCTGGAGAGGCTGTGTGTTCAAATAATACTTGGGTGATTTGAGCTTGAAGAGGCTAGGTGTACAAATAATACTTGTATCTGATTAGATAGTGGAAAATCCAGTGGTGTGTTTACCTTAGGACTGGACGTAGCTCACTGTGTTAGTGGGTGAACCAGGATAAATTCTTTGGCTAAGTTCTGTCAACCCTTATCTCTTTACATTCTGTTTTAACTAACAAAGGAGGGTTCTGAAAAGTGATTTTATAAATCCACGCAGTATAACAATCTTGCTTTTCACACAAAATATTTCAAAATCAATTTTACTCAACTTGCTGAGTTTTATCAGCAAGGTGCTGAAAGTTCCAGTTTCGGAAGGTTGATCAAAACTCATTTCAAACACTTTGCTTGTTTCAAAAGGTTTTCAAAAATCTGTAAAGAATTATAAAACACTATTCAACCCCCCTTCTAGTGTTTCCTGTGGTTCTAACAGTTGGTATCAGAGCTCAACCTCGGGTTGAGCATCTAACAAGTGTTAAGGAAGAAGATCCAGATGGAAACCTCAACAAGCAACTCTCACTACATCGCTGAAGGTGCCTCAATCTCCAGGCCCCCTGCTTTCATTGGCTCTGACTACCATCACTGGAGAGATCAAATGGAGCTCTTTATAGAAAGCAACAACATAGATCTTTGGGATGTAGTCACTGATGGTGATTATGTTCCAACCAACAATGGTGTGCCCATTCCCAGGACAGAATGGACTGGTGATCAGAAGGCTCGTGTACAACTCAATGCCAAGGCAAAACTCTATTTGGTGTGCTCTTTGAGCAAATCAGAATATGAGAAGGTGCATGGCTGCTGTTCTTCCAAAGAAATCTGAGATACATTGGCAGCTGCTCATGAGGGTACTGACAATGTAAAGCAATCCAAAATCAGCATGTTGGTACATTAGTATGAGATGTTCAAAATGCACGAATCTGAATCCATTGATCAGATGTTTGGAAGATTTCAAACCATCACAAATGGACTCAAATCTTTGGGAAAGACCTATGATTCAGGTGATAACAATCGCAAAATCCTTATAAGTCTACCAAAGATTTGGAGGCCCAAAGTGACTACCATTCAAGAGGCAAAAGACCATGAGTTGGAACTTTTGGGATCCCTCAATGTCCATGAGTTGGAACTTGGAGAAGATGCCCCCAAAAAGAAGTCACTTGCCCTGAATGCCAAATCCAAACTGCCTAGGTCTGGTGCACAGAAGACCTTGAGAGTGGAGGAGTCCTCCGACGGTTCTGAAGACTTAGAAAGTTGCTCTGATGATGAAGATGACCTTGCTCTTCTGAGCAGGAGGATAAAGAGGATTCTTTAGAAGAAAGCAAAGTTCAGAAAACAATCTTCATCTAACAGCAAGATGGGTAAGTCAGGTAAAGATACTTTTACTACTGACAAAATAATCTGCAATGAATGGAGACAACCTGGCCATATGAAAGCTGATTGCCCAAAGTTGAAAAAGCTCTCTTCCAAGAAGAAGAAATTTCCAAGGAAGAAGAAAAGCTTTATGGCCATATGGGAGGATTTAGATGGCTCAACTTCTGAAGAAGATGATGAAGCTGCTAAAGAAGCCAACCTTTGTTTGATGGCTAGCCTTCCTTCATCAGATAGCTCAGAATCAGAGGTAATACCTCAAACCCTCCAAGATATGTATGATGATTTGGTGGAAAGTTCTAAGGAACTTTTCCATGAGTACAAAGAGTTATCAAGAGCTTACACTGAAGTTTCAAACAAAAATGAAGCTCTTGAAATTGAAAATTTGTTACTCAAGGAAATATTCCTTAGTTATGAATTTTGTGATTCAACAAGTTTAAAAACTAAAAATGAGATTCTTAAGAAACAAGTTGCTAAACTCACAAAAGACCTTGCAACTTTTGTCAATGGAACTAAGAATCTAAATAGGCTTCTGGGAGTTCAAATAAATTCCAAAGACAAAAGTGGTCTTGGTTATTCAGAAACTTCCTCCTTCCCTGAAGTTGATATTAAAAGTGCTAAAAAGGCTAGGAAAGGTAAGGGATGCCTTCATTGTGGTAAGCCTGGACACAATGTGTCACAGTGTAGACATAAAAAGAAAGGCAAACCTATTTCTAACAAGAAAGGACCGGAAAAGATGTGGGTACCTAAATCCTTAATTATTCCTGTTGCATATGTGTTTAACAAGACATAGGAGACGCCACAAATGGTACCTGGACAGTGGCTACTCACGATACATGACGGGAGAAAGGTCTTTATTCCAAAACCTTAAACCTAAGGATGGAGGGGTGGTGACCTTTGGAGGAAACCAGAAAGGAAGAATCATTGGTATTGGTTCAGTAGGTATCTCCCCTCTCTCTGTTATTTAGAATGTTCTCCTTATGGATGGCCTTGAACACAACCTGCTGAACATAAGTCAATTATATGACAGTGGATATGTTATGTCTTTCACTAAGGAAGGTTGTATAGTCAGAGACTCCTCTGATCAAATCACTTTTACTGCCAAGAGACACAATAATGTGTACAAGATTCATCTTGAGGACCTTGCTTATCAAAATGTGACTTGTCTTATTTCTATGAATGATGAAAAACAGATTTGGCATCAGAAACTTGGGCATGCTAGCTTGAGATTAATCTCAAAACTTACAAAACATAATCTTGTAAAAGGTTTACCCAAGCTTTCTTTCAAATCTGACATTTTATGTGAAAATTGTCTAAAAGGGAAATAAACCAGAAATTCTTTTAAAAGTATAAATGTTGTTTCCACTTCAAGACCTTTAGATCTTCTTCACATTGATTTGTTTGGTCCTACAAGAACAGAAAGTATTGCTGGTAAAAAATATGGTTTGGTCATTGTGGATGACTATTCTAGATTCTCATAGGTAATTTTCCTCAAAAGCAAGGATGAGACTTTTGAGAACTTTGCCAAATTCTGCAAAAGAGTGCAAAATGAGAAAGGATTTTGCATATTTGCCATTAGAAGTGATTATGGAGGTGAGTTTGAAAACTCAAGCTTCAGTATGTTCTGTGATGAGAATGGGATCTCTCACAATTTCTCAGTGGCTAGAACACCTCAACAAAATGGGGTTGTTGAGAGAAAGAACAAAAGCTTGCAGGAGATAGGTAAAACCATGCTCATTTCAAGAAATCTTCCAAGGTCATTCTGGGCTGAGGCTGTTCACACAACTTGTTACATCCAAAACAGAATTCTGGTAAGGCCTATTCTCAATAAGACTCCCTATGAATTGTGGAGAGGAAGAAAACCCAACATTTGTTATTTTCATATATTTGGCTGTGAGTGTTTCATACTTAACACCAAGGATGATCTGAGTAAGTTTGATTCAAAATCTAACAAAGGATTCTTCATTGATTATTCAGAAACCTCTAAGGCATACAAAGTTTACAACTCTAGAACCCTAACTGTTGAAGAAACCATTTATGTTAGATTTAATGATGCTAAAGAGACTGATAGGGAACTATCAGATCTATAAGAGGATTTTGCAGGAATGGAGCTGAACCCTACTTCAGAGACTTCAAAGGCTATGGATGAAGAACCTGCTGAAGGTCCCTCTGAAGTACCTGCCGAAAAGTCAACTCTTCAACCTGCTGAAACTGACACTCATTAGAGAGTTGATGCTGAGTCTCAAAATGAGCAAGTTTTCCCTCGCTGGCATGAGTGGAGATACAAAACTCATCATCCTCGAGAGCAAATCATTGGTGACACTTCAGAAGGAGTAAGAACAAGATCGAGGCTTAGAGAAGTCAATAATCTTGCCTTCCTTTCTGAAATTGAGCTAAAGAATATTGAGGAAGCTCTGCATGATGAAGGGTGGATCCTAGCCATGCAAGAAGAGCTTAATCAATTTTCCAGGAGTGATGTTTGGACTCTTGTTCCTAAACCCCATGGGAAAACTATTATAGGAACCAAATGGGTGTTTAGAAACAAACTTTCTGAAGATGGTCAAGTTGTTAGAAACAAAGCCAGACTTGTTGCCTAAGGTTATAATCAACAAGAAGGTATTGATTTTACTGAAACTTTTGCTCCAGTAGCAAGGCTTGGAGCCATTAGGATTTAACTATCCTATGCAGCAAATAATGGCATCAAACTATATCAAATGGATGTAAAGAGTGCTTTCCTAAATGGTTTCATTGAGGAAGAAGTATTTATTAGACAACCCCCTGGATTTGAAAATTTAACTTTTCCTGAGCATGTTTTTAAACTGAAAAAGGCTATGTATAGTCTGAAACAAGCTCCTAGAGCTTGGTATGAAAGACTGAGCAATTTCCTACTCAAAAATGGTTTTAAAAGAGGAAAAGTTGATACAACTCTTTTCAGAAAAATGTCTAACAAAGACTTGATTCTAGTCCAGATATATGTTGATGACATTATTTTTGGATCGACAAATTCCTCTCTATACACTGAGTTCTTAAAGCTCATGCAATCTGAATTTTAAATGAGTTTAATGGGTGAACTAAAATTTTTCTTGGGACTTCAAATTAAGCAAGATTTTAATTGTATATGGATCCATCAAGAGAAATATACGAAGGAAATGCTTAAAAAGTTCAATATGAATGATTGCAAGCTTATGACAACTCCTATGCACCCCTCATTTATATTAAGTAAAGATGAAGGAGAAGAACCTGTTGATTCAACTCTGTATAGAGGTATGATTGGATCCCTATTGTATCTTACAACAAATAGGCCTGATATTATGTTCAGTGTATGCTTGCGTGCAAGATTTCAATCTGATCCAAGAGTAACTCATTACAAGGCTGTAAAAAGGATTTTCAGATACTTGAAAGGTACTACTAATCTTGGTCTGTGCTATAAGAGGAGCAAGGATTGCAGGTTAGTAGGATTCAGTGATGTTGATTTTGCTAGAGATAGAGTTGAAAGAAAATCAACCACTGGAGGCTGTCACTTCATTGGAAGCAACCTAATCAGTTGGGCAAGCAAAAGGCAAAGAACAATAGCACTTTCAACTGTTGAAGCTGAATATATTGCTCCTGCATGCTGTTGTTCATAGCTGCTTTGGGTAAAATATCAATTAGAAGACTTTAATATTCTTGTTAAATCTGTTCCAGTCTTCTGTGATAACACTCGTGCAATCAACCTTTCCAAAAATCCAATTCAGCACTCTAGAGCAAAACATATTGAAATAAAACATCATTTTATAAGAGACTATGTTCAGGAAGGAGTTATTGATATACAGTTCGTTGATACAAAGCATCAATGGGCTGATATATTCACTAAACCTCTTGCTGAAGATAGATTCAAATTTATCCGAGAAAATTTGAACATTCTCACATTTTCTGAAAATTAATTTTTACTGAATTGCTTACACAGAAAGTGTTGATATGGACAAGTAGAATCCTGAATCTATTTCCTACTTATTTTCACTTCTTCAGTATGCTCTGATTACCCTTTTGATTGATGACAAAAGGGGGAGTATTAAGAAACTAAAAAAATCTGAAGTTAGGTGTTTCAGAAGGATTCTTTGATTCAGGGGGAGCTAAGTTTAAGCAAGTTGTAGCAAGAAGCTCTGTCTCAGTATCTGATATAGGGGGAGAATCTCTCTAACTTTTTAATTTTATTTCCCTTCAGATTTTTGTTTTAATTCTTAAACAAATTTGTCATCATTAAAAAGGGGGAGAATGTTGAGTCTCAAAATGTTATTAAAAGGTCAATAATGTTTTAAGTCTCATAACCCTAAGTTTTAATGAATAACAAATTTGGTTAACATTCTTATGAGATAGAACAGTTTCTGCTGAAGGTGGTTTTCAGTATTTCAGAATGTATCAGCTGAAGAAATCCAACCCTTTGAAGTAGTGGAACCTACTGAAGAAAAGGAACCTACTGAGAGATCACGTCCTGCTGAAGTTAAAGAACCTCCTGAAGTTGTGAGACGTTGTACTAAAGCCTGTACATCTTGAAAGTGGACCTCTCTGCTTATTCTCTTTGAAGACTCAAGTCAACCGTAGCTGTCTCAGTTACTTGTGCTTCTCATTCTTTTGGAAAGTCAGAAGACTTGCTTTTGGGATATTTCAAATTTCTCTCACCAAAAAGGCAATGTCTGCTGTAAAGTACAATCTGCTCAGGAAAAGTGAAGCCTGTGCTGCTGACTCTACTACCTGCTTCTGCAGAAGTTTCAGGCTATGTGTCTCAACGGGAGCATTTGCATTAAATGCTATCTCACAACGGGAAATATAATGGAGCACAACGGATTGAAGTTTCTCACTCTATAAATACAAATCTCCATGCAGAAACAAAGAGAGAGAACAATAGAGAAAACGAACTTGCTGAAACGCTGCTAAAATCTTTATTCATCTGTTTCATTGATTTCATTTGTACAACTTCTTATCCTGAGTTTTACTCAGTTATCTGTACATCTTACCTGGTTTAAGCTCTAAACTTGTGTAGTTTGTGAGTTTAAGCTCTCTCCTTTCAACAGTTTTTACTGGTTTAGCCTGAAGAGGCTGTGTTCAAACAATACTTGGGTTTTTAGGCTGGAGAGGCTGTGTGTTCAAATAATACTTGGATGATTTCAACCTGAAGAGGCTAGGTGTGCAAATAATACTTGTATCTGATCAGATAGTGGAAAATCCAGTGGTGTGTTTTCCCTAGGACTGGACGTAGCTCACTGTGTTAGTGGGTGAACCAGGATAAATTCTTTGGCTAAGTTCTCTCAACTCTTATCTCTTTACATTCGGTTTTAACTAACAAAGGAGGGTTCTGAAAAGTGATTTTATAAATCCACGCAGTATAACAATCTTGCTTTTCACACAAAATATTTCAAAATCAATTTTACTCAACTTGCTTAGTTATAACAACAAGTTGCTGAAAGCTCCAGTTTCGGAAGGTTGATCAAAACTCGTTTCAAACACTTTGCTTGTTTCAAAAGGTTTTCAAAAATCTGTAAAGAATTATAAAACACTATTCAACCCCCCTTCTAGTGTTTCTTGTGGTTCTAACAAGATCTCGACCTTTAGGGGTTGAGCACACCTGGGTGCGAAGAGGAAAGATCCTTGAAGAACAAATGGCTAGACCAAATGCAAGTCAGTTCATTACTGAAGGAGCATCCACCAACAGGCCTCCTCCCTTTGATGGAACAGTTTATTACTATTGGAAGGACAGGATGAGATTGTTCATTGAATCTCAACATGTTGATATGTGGGAAATCATTGAGGTGGGTCCTTATATGCCATATATTGTTGATGAACTTGGTTTGAGAACAACTAAGCCTAGGGAAGCCTAGACTGACGCTGAGAAGAGTAGATACGTTCTGGACTCAAGAGCCAAGTACTTGTTAACATGTGCATTGAGTAGAAGCGATTACGACAAGGTAGCTGGATGTGCCTCAGCCAAAGAGATATGAGAGCCACTTGAGATTGAGCATGAGGGTACCAATCAAGTAAAGTAATCTAAGATTAACATTCTAGTGAGGCAATATGAGCTGTTCAAGATGAATGAAGGTGAATGCATAAAAGATATGGTAAGTCGCTTTACCGTAATCACCAATGATCTGAAGTCTTTGGGAAGGACGTATTTCAACCATGACATGGTTAGGAATGAAGTAAATCAGAGACTCACAAGAAGGGGGGGTTGAATTGTGACCCTTGAAAACTTTTGGTCCAACCTGCAAGTACTTTGAACAACTTACTGATCTCTACTCAAGGAATGCCTTGGCTATCAGAAGTTCCTTCTAGAAGATAGTGGTTAGTGTATAATGCCAACTAAGTAGATTAAAACTATCTTCTTAAAGGCAAGCAAAATAATAGGGACTGATATCATCAAAATTATTCTTCCATATAATGTATTTAATGTAGTTACAACTCAGAATAAGGTTCAGAAGAATAATATAATGTTTATGCAGTTATGCAGAAGCAAAACAGTGAATATGTCACTTTAAACCAATCTTCTGAAGGGTCAAATGATTTTGTATTTTAACAAAACTTTCCAGAATAGTTATTTAACCAATAACTCATAAGATTATGTGAGAAAAACTGTTCAGAAGAACAATATAAAGTTTCTGCAGTTGTGCAGAAGCAATACATTGAATCTGTCACTTTAAACCAATCTTCTGAAGGGTCAAATGAACTTGAAACTTGATGAAACTTTCCAGATCAGATATTTGAATAGTAAACAACTAGAATATAAAGTTAAATCTTGTTAAAATCAAGTTTATAAAGATCTGGTAGTTTGAACCCCAAGTTCAATGTTGAACAATGGACAAATTTCAAGAAATGTGCTTCTGAAGCACTAAACAGTTTCATAATTTAATGAAACTTTTCAGATCAGTATTTGAACTGATATGGATGTGATTTATGTGAAAATATTAGTTCAAAAATAAGTTTATCAAAATCTAGTAGTTTGAACCCCAAATCCAATGTTGAACAATGGACATCTTTCAAGAAATGTTCTTTTCGAGCACCAAACAGTTTCATAATGTGATGAAACTTTCCAGATCAGTATTTTAACTGATATGGATGTGATTTGAGTGAAAATATCAGTTCAAAAACAGTTTTATCAAAATATGGTTTACAGCTTGCTAAATATTCAAAATATGAACAATAACTAGCAAAGCAATAGATGTATGTGCCAAATTAAAGAGAGTAAGGCTAAGATATATTGCACACATGATTTTTATACTAGTTCACCCTCATAATCCTTGGGCTACTTCTAGTACCTACACCTGTAGGATTTTCCACTAAATCAACCTTGATACAATGACTTCTTGGGTGCACCTCACCACTAGTATTCTTGTGCAGCCTCTTCAGGCTCTTTTCCAAGTATTATTTTGCTGCCTCTTCAGGCTCTAAAACCAGTATTATTTGCTCAGCCTCTGCAGGCTCTACACCCTCTCAAACCAACACTAACTCTCTCTAGTTAGCTTGGGAGATTACAGACACTCTTCAGCAAGAGATGGGTTTTTACATATGGCTCACAAAACACTCATGGACTGGATTAATCTTTACAAAACTGAACCTAAACACACTCTCTAAGAATTTTGCACAGCAGCTCTGCATATTGGAGTGGTTGAAGGAGAACCTCACTCTAGAAGGGGATTTCTACATTATGGCTCTTTGGATTTCTTCCCTTTGTTCTCCTTGATTTTGCCCAGCTGAATGGGGCTGCATTTAGAGAGTTATTGTGGTCAAACTAGCCGTTGGAAATGCTTGGAGAGGAAGACAAGTTCTCAGCTGGCTGTTACTGTCATAAGACAACTTTTTCTCTCTCATTCTTTGACCAGTCAAATCTTCTGGAGGTGCTTCTTCTGCAGATTTTGAGTCCTTCTGTAAATCAACCCTTGGAGTGGTTGATGCAGCTCCAGCTGTGAGAAAGGAGCTGTCCCTTTCAAGAGAAGACTGTATTTCTGCAGGTGCAGGCTGTCATAGTCAAAGACAGCTGTCCTTTGACTAATTGTTTCTTCTGGAGAGCATTTCTTCTACAGAGATTAATTCCTTCTGAAACTTAACCTTTAAACTCATGGAGAAGGTCAATTTAGACATATTATACTGAAGGAATTAATTTAAAAATATTTTGAACACTTGCAGACAGAGAAAACTGAGAAATATGGATTTTCAGGAAACAACTTCTTTTGCAGACATCCTAACAGTGGAGTTCTTCTGCAGAAATTATATTTCTTCTTCTGAAGCAAACTGCATCTTCTGGAAGTGTGCAGAAATTCTGTTTCTTCTGCAAAAATTCTGTTTCTTCTGCAGAAGCAAACTGCATCTTCTGGAAGTGTGCAAAAAATTATGTTTCTTCTGCAGAAATTCTGTTTCTTCTGCAGAAGCAAATTGCATCTTCTGCAAGTGTGCAGAAATTCTATTTCTTCTTCAAATATGCTTGTAAAGCTTCCAATCTTTTATCCTTGCTTTATTTGCATTGTGAGAGAAGTAATTATGCTTATGGAAGCTCCTTTTAGTGTTCTTCAACTTGAAATATTCAAGGATAATATCTTGAGGAGTGTGGGAACTTGTTCAATGCTTCTAAAGATACTTTGATCTTGTTTGCATCCTCAAATAAGTATTTGATGTTTCTGCAGAAACTGTATGTTTTGCTTCTAAGGACAAAACTGTGTTTCTAGTGATATTGATCTTCTCCAATTGCTTTGTTTGCATCAGCAACACTTGGAATGACTATGCTTGAATTGTTTAAATGATCTTTCACATTCAAAAGGTGTCCAATTTCATGAAAAGCTCCTTCTCATGCTTGTAGTGGTCTTGAATGATCCTTCCAAAGCTTCAACTTTGCTTCTCAAGCTTGATATAACTCAGTTTAATATTCCTGGGATCTTAGATGAACTGTTTTGACCTTCTTGAAGCTACGAAGCTATTTCTTGAACTTGTTTCATCACTTTTGACATGAGAGCTCTATGTGACATGCTTCTAGAGACATATTCTGATGTTAAATGATGTTTATGATCTTTGCACCTTCTTTCTGTAACTTTTCCTGTATTCTTTCTCAAGTGAAAACATTAGTACCAAAGTATTCAGAACACTTAGAATATTGTTGTGAAAGTTTGTTGTCATTAAAATCTTTGCTCAAAGGGTCTTGGACCTTACAATCTCCCCCTTTTTGATGATGACAAACTTTCATGAACAAATTCTAAGTTTTCTGAATGAGGGAAATATTAATAAAGTGATTTAACAATAAAGAATTAAATCTCCCCCTGAATTTATGCCATTTATAACATTCAAATAACAAAAATGAGATTTAATAGAAATTTGTTATGACTGAATCTTTATATTCTTCTCCCCCTTTTGTCATCCATCAAAATGGGCATGAAAATGATAGGAGGGAATAAGTTCTCAACATTGTCTATCCTAGGCTACTTAGAATGTGAGGAATGATCTTAATAAGATAAAATGGCAGCCATCTATATGTCTTAAGATGGTTGGAAGTAAGCTAAAGGCATTGATAGAACATGAGAAGCACTTGCTAGTAACACAAATGTGTTAAACTAGAATTGATACTACACAATCCTTACTTCCTTCTCTTGCATATTACACAATCTTAAGCTAAATTTTCTCATTAGTAAGATGTTGAAGATAAGATCCCTTTATCCAAACTAAGTTGAATCATCAAGAATAGGGGCTTGGACCTTATCATAAGATAATGGGATATAAGAATAGAAGAGGTATGGAATTGGTTTACCATATTAGTTCCAAAGTTTGCCTATGGAGGCTCTATCTTTTTCCAATGTAACCTCTTTCTTTTTCTTCTTTCACTTTATCACCCCATGAGAAGCACTTGCTACAGATTGTTCCATGCAAAGAAGAAATGATCTTATTCCTTTTCTCACACAGATTTCAAACTAGAAACTTACTGTAGAACCTTCTACAGAAGATCTAGTAATCCAGAATACTGCAAGTACCTTCTGCAGATTCTGTTGAACCAAATCTCAGCAGATATTTTGTGAAACATGTCATATTGAAGACATGTACATATTCATGAATATACCCATGGGTGAGTAACATTGAGTATCCCTTGATTCATTCATAAGATTTTGATCATTACTCCTAAACTTAGAACTTGTATAAAAAATGCTTTCACTAATCTTGGATACATAGGCTCCTATTTTTTAAATAATTTGAGTCATCCTAGTCTTTCTAAGAAGACATATACACCCCAATCTTCTCTTATGAGTGGTTTAGGAGTTCTAGTGGAAGAGATTTTGTTACCGGAACAGTTGTAACAAGGACAACTCTAATTGGTAAACTTTGATGAACATGAATAGCTACAAATCTTATGCCATTCCTTCCTATAGCTTTGATCCTCGTGAAAATAACAGGAATGATATGAGGAATTGGCACAAACAAGTAATGTTGTGAAAGAGAATTGAATATATGAAGGAAACAACCTATCTTTCACTTTGGGTTGTAGCTACGATTTATAGTGAGTAAAAATGAAGGCAACAACTCCCTCTTAGGCTTTGAGGAATGTGAGAATACCATCAATAGAAAGAATTCCATCTCTTTTTACTCTCTCTTCAAAAGTATGATTTTTGCTTCTAGATGGGAAATTCATCTTCTAAGTGTTCTAGATTAGGTAAAGAAGGCTCATGTTGAACTTAGAACACATAATATATCAATCAATTATGCATTTGATCTTTAATGCAACTTTATCTTTCTTCTAGAAGATGTTTAGAAAAGATATCAGCAAGTTAAGATTGTCTCAACATATTTAAGTTCAATGTCATGCTTATGACCATGATCTCTAACAAAATAATACTTGATGTCAATATGTTTTGATCTAAAGAGATGCATGGGATTGATAGATAGGTTCATAGAACTTTCATCATCACATAAGATTGCGATTTCAGTGTACCTCAGAGAGTAATCCTCCATTTAATGCTTAAACCCAACCTTTGTGAATATCTTACTGTTGATGTATGTTTTGCTTCTACAATAGATAGGGCAATAGTGTTTTTCTTGCTGCACATCCATGATAAGAGAGATTAACCAAGAATTTGGTATTCACCATTTGTGCCTTTTCTCTCAATCCTAACTTCAGCAAAATCTACATCATAGAATCCTACAAAATCAAAGCTTGTTCCTTTCTTGTACCAAAGGCCAAGAATAGTAGCTCAAACAAGGAGTCTAAATATTCACTTTACAGATATGACATGAAATTCTTTTAGCAGAAGATAGAAACCTTGCACATAATTCGATTGAAAATGCAATGGCTTGCCTACACTTTTTTTGAGAATAATAAGGAAGCAATCATACCTTTGTATTCCATTTTAGAAACAAACTCACCACATTTGTCTTTATCAAGCAAGGTGGATGGATGCATTAGAGTTTTCATTGGCTTGGCTCCATCCATTTTGAATCTTATAGGAAGATCCTTTGTAGACTTTTCTTGAAAAGTGGAGATTGCATCATTTTTTTTTATCAATTTTCCTTCTTCATCCATCTTGTTTCTGAACATTCATTTTGTCCCAATGATGGAATGATCTTCTGGAGAAGGAACAAGTGTCCATACTTTATTTTTCTCAAATTGTTCCAGCTCTTCTTTCAATGCTTCTACTCATGAATCATCTTCTAGAGCTTCATTCACATTCTTGGGTTCAATTTAAGATAAGAAGGCTCCACTATTTCCATTTCCTCTTAGTTGGGATCTGGTTTTTACTCCTTCTGTAGTATTCCCAATGATTTGTTCATGGGGATGAGCTGTAATTAGTTTCCAACTCTTTGGAAGATCCTCTCATTGTGTACAGACATCTTCTGCAGAATCTTTCTGTGAAATTTTCCCTTTCTGCTGTATCTTCTGGAGAATTTTTATTCTCAGAAGGTATCTTCTGGAGCTTATCAGATTCATCATCTGATATACTATTGTATTTTCCTTGAGAAGAAAGGTTAGAATCATTGAAAATAACAAGCATGCTTTCTTCTATGATTTGATTTTTAATATGGTATACCCTATAGGCTTTTGAAGTGGAAGAATATGCAAGATAGCCTTATTTGAATCAAACTTACCATTCTCATCCAAATGTATACAAGAATAAATTGTTTAGTTTTCTTCATTTCCACAATTTATACATGCTTCTAATAGTGACTATATTCAAAGTATAGCATGAGATGCTTACAACTTTAGCCCAAAAAGATTTTGAACACTAGAGTCATTTAAAATAGTTCTAGTCATTTCTTTAAAATCCAATCTCTAAAGAACTTTTGAACAAAGAGATGATCACAATAAAAAGAATCATACAATCATTCTAAGGCCACAAAAATAATCTCATTTGGATTTGTACATCCAACGATATTCTAATTCCAAGTTAGTGCATTAGATCAGAAAAGTATCATTGACTTGTATACTTCAAACTGCATTTGTGAATCATTTTTAATTCACACAAAAATGAGATTTCACCATAATATACTAGATATCTCAATCTTTCTAACAAGACAAAGATCATGCAATTTAGATTTTCCTATCCCAAGATATGATTCATTTAAGTTGATTGATTTATCACAAAGAGCAGAATAGGACAGTTCTGTTTTTTTATGCATTGATACAAATCCATGCAACCAAAAATTTTAGATACTTAATGGGGTTAAACTATTATGTATCATCTTTCAAATCCAACTGGTTTCACATGAAAAAGATTTTCCTAGAACCAGTCATGAACATCCAAAGATATTAGGCTCAAACATGATCATATAACAGAACAACCTACTTTAATGACTTGCTGGGAATTATTTAGATGTTATAAAATTCTGAAACTTTCCAGTCTAAAAATAATATAAATCAGTTTTCCAATGAAATTAGTTTCATTCTAATATCACTTTTGTAGCTCAAGTTATGATATGATGAAGTGGACTGCTTTCTATCAGAATTTATAACAAAACAGTTGTATTCACGAATTTACTGAGACTTTTGTGGTTAAGATAAAATCCTCAAACTTTCCAGTTTGATAAAATCATAAGTAAGCTTTCAAACAAAATTGGTTTCACTGAAAAAGCATTCCTATATCTCAAGTTATGATCTATTGAAGTGTACTACTTTATATAAGAACTTTATGACAGAACAACTGTAGTCAAAATTTTACTGGGACTTTTGTGATTAAGATAAAATTCTCAAATTTTATAGTTTGATACTACCATCAATAGTCTTTTAAACAAAATTGGTTTCACCTAAAAAGGACTTCTGTAGGTCAAGTTATGCTCATTTAAAGGTAGCAATATCGGAATTTTAAACAAGCAGTACTATAGCACATTACTTTTGATCTTCTAATCATTTTCTTTTTATACTCAAGACTAATTAAGTGATTGGAATAGAATTTCCATATAGATGTCAATCAATGATAATATTCAATCACCAAACATGCAAGACCTTAGCATAAACCTATGAGAAATGTGCTTCAAATTCATTGACTCTATGAAATGAATATGCATTGGGGATAGAAATCTTTGATACCTTATTCTTGGTCAATTGAACTGTACTTTTTCTTACCCATTTCTTCTTTCTATAAGTCATGAACCTTGGAGATTTCACACTAAGCATTGGCTTGAGTCATGTTCCTTCTTTGGATGGAACATTTTCATTTAAGCCTTGGAAGTATTTTCCTTTGACCAATGGTTCTATCTTCTTGAGAATTTTTTTGCATAACAAAATTACTAAGGAGACATTTTGGTACTCATTTCATCTTGGGTCCTTGAGTGTTAGTGGTTGAACTCTTAGGAGATTTAGCAACCCATACCAATGTATCTCTCATATAAATAGCTCTTCTAAAATTGCACAAATGGGAGACATGACCATGATGTACACAATAATGATAGAAGATGAGACTGAATGATGTTTTGATCATTTGAAGATCATTTTGAAAAACATGGACATGGTATTGCGATAAGATTCTGAAATTTGTTTGCCATAACCTTCACTTAATTTTCCATGTAAAATAGCATTTTTCCCATTATTGACAAAACATGGAATTCAGCAAGTAGATGCTTCAATTTTGGCAAATGTTGAAAACCAATTTTTCAACTTCATTTTCAAGATTAAAATGATTTCGAAGATAGTTGAGGTATCACAAATTACAAATGTATCTTCTTCAAGAAAATCATATTTAACTTTCAAAGTTTAAATTTGAAGTTCAATACCCTTTTTTAAACCATTCCATATTCTTATTTTCAAGGTTTATCAAACCATCATTCAATTCATCATAAGCAAAATCTTTCTCATCATAGGGAGGATAATGTTCAAGTTTAGCAGTACATACCTTAAGGTCCATTTGAGCCACATGTAGAGTTGTATCAATTTCTAGCATCATTGTCTCCTTCTTGAAGTTGTTCATTTCTTGAATATTTTGCATCAACACTTTGAGAGTATGCTTCTTGGTTGGCCATTACTTTTTCCTGAATCTTTTCCTCTCACACGGTTAAGTGTGCTCAACCCATAGAGGCTGAGCTTTGATACCAATTGAAGTAAATCAGAGAGTCACAAGAAGGGGGGGTTGAATTGTGACCCTTGAAAACTTTTGGTCCAAACTGCAAGTACTTTGAACAACTTACTGATCTCTGCTCAAGGAATGCCTTGGCTATAAGAAGTTCCTTCTAGAAGATAGTGGTTAGTGTATAATGCCAACTAAGTAGATTAAAACTATCTTCTTAAAGGCAAGCAAAATAATAGGGACTGATATCATCAAAATTATTCTTCCATATAATGTATTTAATGTAGTTACAACTCAGAATAAGGTTCAGAAGAATAATATAATGTTTATTCAGTTATGCAGAAGCAAAACAATGAATCTGTTACTTTAAACCAATCTTCTGAAGGGTCAAATGATTTTGTATTTTAACATAACTTTCCAGAATAGTTATTTAACCAATAACTAATAAGATAATGTGAGAAAAACTGTTCAGAAGAATAGTATAAAGTTTCTGCAGTTGTGCAGAAGCAATACATTGAATCTGTCACTTTAAACCAATCTTCTGAAGGGTCAAATGAACTTGAAACTTGATGAAACTTTCCAGATCAGATATTTGAATAGTAAACAACCAGAATATAAAGTTAAATCTTGTTAAAATCAAGTTTATAAAGATCTGGTAGTTTGAACCCCAAGTTCAATGTTGAACAATGGACAAATTTCAAGAAAGAGTAAACCATCACTTTAGTCCCTGACTTTTTCAGAGTCGGACACTTTAGTCCCTGACTTATGGAAATACACAATTTAGTCCCTGACTTTGTTCAATATTCATCAGTTTAGTCCAAGACGTTATATTCCGTTAAGTCATTGTTGATGTGGCAATCTGACTTGTCTCCAGGGTCCAATATCCATCAATTTAGTCCCTAACTTTGTTCAACATCCATCAATTTAGTCCATGACTTTGTTCAACATCCCTGACTTATGTGTCATCCTTTTCCTTGCACTCACCCCTCTATATTATATGATTATTAGCCCACCTCCATGGTTGAAACATCACAACTCGTGGATTTATTTAATTAATCTAGAGTATATAGTTGCATGCTAGCTGCATGCATTCATATACAAAGTATGCATATTAATTGCATGGCAGCATAAGATCATTTGTGCTTTTAGGAAGTTTTAATTAAAAGTCACCACCAACTCCTCTAGAACCGCCACCATGCCCACTGCCAACTCCTCCTCCAAATCCACCACCTTTACCTCCTCCATAGCCTCCCCCAGCACCAGTGCCACCTCCATGGCCCCCGCCAGCACCACCTCCTATGCCACCACCATTTCCACCTCCAACTCCTCCACCTTTGCCACCTCCATAGCCTCCGCCAGCACCATTTCCGATTCCTCCTCCTATGCCTCCACCTTTGCCACCTCTGGCTCTGCCTCCGATAGAATAAATAGAATAAACTTGCATACTATTTTTCCTCAAAATTTTCAAACATTACTCTTGCAGTTTTTATGACCTATTAATAATTTGATTCTTTGACTACTGTCATTTTAAGTGATCAAATTTGTTGAGTGTGTTGTTCTTTTTGTCTCATTGTACTTGCTCTACCTGGATTTTTCACATCTATGTCATTTGAACCTCCTTCTCACTCTCTATATATCTCCTTATATTTCTGTTTCGGTGTTTTAAATTTCTGGGTATATGTATTATTGTATTTAAGCTTGTGCATTGTTGCTCAAATTAAGAAATTGAATTGGATTAGCTCAGATTTTGAGAGTAACTGGGTTGTTATATTATGCACAGAAGAGGTGGCTGTGAAAAGAGAGGGGTGAGTGCAAGGAGAATGATGACACGTAAGTCAGGGATGTTGAATAAAGTCAGGGACTAAATTGATGGATGTTGAACAAAGTCAGAGACTAAATTGATGGATGTTGAACAAAGTCAGGGACTAAATTGATGGATGTTGAACCCTAGAGACAAGTCAGATTGCCACATCAACAGTGACTTGACGGAATATAACGTTTTGGACTAAACTGATGGATGTTGAACAAAGTCAGGGACTAAATTGTGTATTTTCATAAGTCAGGGACTAAAGTGTCCGACTCTGAAAAAGTCAGGGACTAAAGTGATGGTTTACTCTTTCAAGAAATGTGCTTCTAAAGCACTAAACAGTTTCATAATTTAATGAAACTTTCCAGATCAGTATTTGAACTGATATGGATGTGATTTATGTGAAAATATTAGTTTAAAAATAAGTTTATCAAAATCTAGTAGTTTGAACCCCAAGTTCCAATGTTGAACAATGAACATCTTTCAAGAAATGTTCTTTTGGAGCACCAAACAGTTTCATAGTGTGATGAAACTTTCCTGATCAGTATTTTAACTGATATGGATGTTATTTGTGTGAAAATATCAGTTCAAAATTTTTTTTTATCAAAATATGGTTTACAGCTTGCTAAATATTCAAAATATGAACAATAACTAGCAAAGCAATAGATGTATGTGCAGAAAATTAAAGAGAGTAAGGGTAAGAGATATTGCAAACATGATTTTTATACTGGTTCACCCTCATAATCCTTGGGCTATGTCCAGTACCTACACCTGTAGGATTTTACACTAAATCAACCTTGATACAATGACTTCTTGGGTGCACCTCACCACCAGTATTCTTTTGCAGCCTCTTCAGGCACTTTTCCAAGTATTATTTTGCTGCCTCTTCAGGCTCTAAAACCAGTATTATTTGCTCAGCCTCTGCAGGCTCTACACCCTCTCAAACCAACACTAACTCTCTAGTTAGCTTGGGAGATTACAAACACTCTTCAGCAAGAGATGGGTTTTTACATATGGCTCACAAAACACTTATGGAGTGGATTAATCTTTACAAAACTAAACCTAAACACACTCTCTAAGAATTACGTGCAGCAACTCTGCATATTGGAGTGGTTGAAGGAGAACCTCACTCTAGAAGGGGATTTCTACATTATGGCTCTTTGGATTTCTTCCCTTTGTTCTCCTTGATTTTGCCCAGCTGAATGGGGCTGCATTTATAGAGTTATGGTGGTCAAACTAGCCGTTCAAAATGCTTGGAGAGGAAGACAAGTTGTCAGCTGGCTGTTACTGTCATAAGATAACTCTTTCTCTCTCATTCTTTGACCAGTCAAATCTTCTGGAGGTGCTTCTTCTGCAGATTTTGAGTCCTTCTGTAAATCAACCCTTGGAGTGGTTGATGCAGCTCCAACTATGAGAAAGGAGTTGTCCCTTTCAAGAGCAAACTGTATATCTGCAGGTGCAGGCTGTCATAGTCAAAGACATCTGTCCTTTGACTAATTGTTTCTTTTGGAGAGCATTTCTTCTGCAGAGATTAATTCTTTCTGAAACTTAACCTTTAAACTCATGGAGAAGGTCAATTTAGACATATTATACTGAAGGAATTAATTTAAAAATATTTTGAACACTTGCAGACAGAGAAAACTGAGAAATATGGATTTTCAGGAAACAACTTCTTTTGCAGACATCCTGACAGTGGAGTTCTTCTGCGGAAATTATATTTCTTCTTCTGAAGCAAACTGCATCTTTTGGAAGTGTGCAGAAATTCTGTTTCTTCTGTAGAAATTTTGTTTCTTATGCAGAAATTCTGTTTCTTCTGCAGAAGCAAACTGCATCTTTTGGAAGTGTGCAGAAAATTATGTTTCTTCTGCAGAAATTCTGAAGAATTATTTTTCCCCCTGAATTTGTGCCATTCAGATAGAAATTTGTTATGACTGAATCTTTATATTCTTCTCCCCCTTTTGTCATCCATCAAAATGGGCATGAGAATGATAGGAGGGAATAAGTTCTCAACATTGTCTATCCTAGGCTACTTAGAATGTGAGGAATGATCTTAATAAGATCAAATGGCAGCCATCTATCTGTCTTAAGATGGTTGGAAGTAAGCTAAAGGCATTGATAGAACATGACAAGACTTGCTAGTAACACAAATGTGTTAAACTAGAATTGATACTACAAAATCCTTACTTCCTTCTCTTGGATATTACACAAATGTTTTAACATCAGAGTATGTGTCTAGAAGCATGTCACATAGAGCTCTCATAGCTTCTTAGCTTCAAGAAGGTCAAAACAGTTCATCTAAGATCCCAGGAATATTAAACTGAGTTGTATCAAGCTTGAGAAGCAAAGTTGAAGTTTTGGAAGGATCATTCAAGACCACTAGAAGCATGAGAATGAGCTTTTCATGAAATTGGACACCTTCTGAATGTGAAAAATCATTTAAGCAATTCAAGCATAGTCATTCCAAGTGTTGCTGATGCAAACAAAGCAATTGGAGAAGATCAATATCACTAGAAACACAGTTTTGTCCTTAGAAGCAAAACTTACAGTTTCTGCAGAAGCATCAAATACTTATTTGAGGTTGCAAACAAGATCAAAGTATCTCTAGAAGCATTGAACAAGTTCCCACACTCCTCAAGATATTATCCTTGAATATTTCAAGTTGAAGAACACTAAATGGAGCTTCCATAAGCATAATTACTTCTCTCACAATGCAAATAAAGCAAGGATAAAAGATTGGAAGCTTTACAAACATATTTGAAGAAGAAACAAAATTTCTGCACACTTCCAGAAGATGCAGTTTGCTTCTACAGAAGAAACAAAATTTCTGCAGAAGAAACAGAATTTCTGCACACTTCCAGAAGATGCAGTTTGCTTCTGCAGAAGAAACAAAATTTTTTGCACACTTCCAGAAGATGCAGTTTGCTGCAGAAGGAAGAAAACTATTCTGCAGAAGAAAACCTAATGACAGACTTTCTGCAGAAGATACAAGATCCATCATAACTTGCTAAATTCATTTCTGAGGCTGCAACTAAGTTAAATACACTTGAAATAATCCATGATCATCCATTGAATGCTCTTAATATGCTTACAGGAGAAAGAGCCACGGAAAGTACTAGAATTGAATTCTGCAGAAGATAGGTCTGCAGATGATATGACCAGTCAAAGCTGAAGAAAGAGAAAAGCTGTCACATGAAAGTGACAACTCTTAGATGGCCAGTCGGGGACTTCTCTTCTTCTCCAAGCATTTCCAACGGCTAGTTTGACCACCATAACTCTATAAATATAGCCCCATTCAGCTGGGCAAAATCAAGGAGAACAAAAGGAAGAAATCCAAAGAGCCGTAATGTAGAAATCCCCTTCTAGAGTGAGGTTCTCCTTCAACCACTCCAATATGCAGAACTGCAGCGCATAATTCTTAGAGAGTGTGTTTAGGTTCAGTTTTGTAAAGATTAATCCACTCCATGAGTGTTTTGTGAGCCATATGTAAAAACCCATCTCTTGTTGAAGAGTGTTTGTAATCTCCCAAGCTAACTAGAGAGAGTTAGTGTTGGTTTGAGAGGGTGTAGAGCCTGCCGAGGCTGAGCAAATAATACTGGTTTTAGAGCCTGAAGAGGCAGCAAAATAATACTTGGAAAAGAGCCTAAAGAGGCTGCACAAGAATACTAGTGGTGAGGTGCACCCAAGAAGTCATTCTATCAAGGTTGATTTAGTGGAAAATCCTACAGGTGTAGGTACTAGACGTAGCCCAAGGATTATGAGAGTGAACCAGTATAAAAATCATGTGTGCAAGATCTCTTACCCTTTCTCTCTTTGATTTTCTGCACATACTTTTATTGCTTGGTTAGTTATTGTTCATACTTTAAACATTTAGCAAGCTATAAACCATATTTTGATAAACTCGTCTTTAAACTGATATTTTCACATAAATCACATTCATATTAGTTAAAAAACTGATCTGGAAAGTTTCATTACATTATGAAACTAGTTGGTACTCCAAAAGCACATTTCTTGAAAGATGTTCAATGTTCAACATTGAAACTCGGGGTTCAAACTACCAGATTTTGATAAACCTATTTTTGAACTAATATTTTCACATAAATTACATCCATATCAGTTAAAATACTGATCTGGAAAGTTTCATTAAATTATGAAACTGTTTGGTGCTTCAGAAGCACATTTCTTGAAATTTGTCCATTGTTCAACATTGAACTTGGGGTCCAAACTACCAAATCTTTATAAACATGATTTTAATTCAATCTAACTTGATATTCTAATTGGTTACTACTTAAATATCTGATCTGGAAAGTTTCATCAAGTTTTAAGTTCATTTGACCCTTCAGAAGATAGGTTTAAAGTGACATATTCAATGTATTGCTTCTGCACAATTGCAGAAACTTTATACTATTCTTCTGAATAGTTTTTCTCACATAACCTTATTAGTTATTGATTAAATAACTATTCTGGAAAGTTTTATTAAAATACAAAGTCATTTGACCCATCAGAAGATTGGTTTAAAGTGATAGATTCATTGTTTTGCTTCTGCATAACTGCATAAACATTATATTATTCTTCTGAACCTTATTCTGAGTTGTAAGTACATTAAATACATTATATGGAAGAATAAATTTTGATGATATCGGTCCCTATGATTTTGCTTGCCTTTAAGAAGAAAATTTTAATCTACTTAGTTGGCATTATACACTAACCACTATCTTCTAGAAGGAACTTCTTATAGCCAAGGCATTCCTTGAGCAGAGATCAACAAGTTGTTCAAAGTACTTGCAGGTTGGACCAAAAGTTTTCAAGGGTCACAATTCAACCCCCCCTTCTTGTGACTCTCTGATTTACTTCAAGCTTAAGTATACTTTTGAAAATATTCTTTATGACTCAAATCTTCTAGCTTCAAAAAGCTCTTTGATGAAATCTCAACTAAACGAAGCTTTAGAAAAAGTTAAATTTCTTGAAAAGGAAAGTGAAGATTTTGTAGGAAAACAGGAAAACACTAGAAGGGGGGTTGAATAGTGTTTTTAATGGAAAATTTTTCTGTTTCAAATATTTTGAAAGATTTGCTTCTGAAAACCTTCAGATGATAGTTATCAGTCTGAAGTTCTTAGGTACTTTCTGAAGAGCATTCAGATTAAAAAGAGTTATGAAAAATTTTGATTCAAATTGAAAGTTTTCACTTAGATACTTAATCAATCCCCTTGTTAGAATAAAACGCAATTGAAACAAGTTGAGTGATAGAGAAGACTTAGCCAAGATATTATCCTGGTTCACCCACAACCACAGTGAGCTACGTCCAGTCCCAGGGCAAAAACCAGCACCTGGATTTCCACTATTCTTGCAAGAATACAAGTATTCTTTTCTATCAAGCCTCTTCAGGCTCTACCACAAGTATTGTTTCTTCCACCAAGCCTCTTAAGGATCTCAGACACTTATCCAAGTGTAACCCAAGTATTCTTTCAAACAGAAAGCCTTTCCAGGCTTAACAACCCAAACTGTTCTAAGTTAAAAACACGAGAGGGATTTTGTTCACTATCTTCAGATGATAGCTACGAATTAGAGAGTACAAAATAACTGAGACTTTCTCAGAATATGAAAGTGAGTTCTTGTATAAGGAATATCAGAGTTTGATTTTTGCAGCGTGTAGTTTCTTTTGATTGATAATGCTTTTCTACTCTTCAATTCTTCATAGGACGTATTTATAGTCTCCAAAGGATAAATGCCCGTTACCAAATAGAATTTAATGCATTCAGAATACATTTGACGTAGCTCTGTTCAAAGCAATCTGGGTAGAAGCAGGTGCAACAAGTATGCGCACACAAAGAAATCTGGCAGGAGCAGCAGCGTTGCAGACTTTCCTTAAATGTGCTAAACATTTGAACGAGGAAGAAAAGTAACACTGACTCTTATGCTGAAGTAGGTAAGATCTTGATTTGAACGTTCCTCGTACTCAGCAATGTCTTCTAAGGTCAAACCATTGTCCTAAAGACTTCATCTTTCAGATGCAAGGGATGCTTCAGATGCACTTCACTTCTTTCGAGGATAAGCGCTCTTCAGACGATGTTTGATCTTCAGACGATCTAAAGCTTCAAATGACGTTTCACACTTTTTAAGATCTGAAACAAAGCAGAATATTGTCAAGGCATTTTGTCATAAATTTATCTGAATATTTATATTTGTTATTCATTAAAACCTATTGAGAAACTGAGACTCAAGGTAAATAATTTTATAACTTTTGAGACTCAACAATCTCCCCCTTTTTAATGATGACAAATATAACATATTTTGAGTTTTGAAAAAGGATTTAAGAAGAATTAAGGTTTAGAAATTCTTCCCCTTAACCAGATGTTCCATCTGATATAAATTTCCTCCTTCTGAAATGAACGTTCTGAAGTGTTCTTCTGAAGAGTGTTCATACCTTTTCACTTTGCAACTTTCAGAATAATGTGTTAGTAAAAAATAACACATCATTATAATATAATCCTCCCCCTTTTGTCATCAATGAAAAAAGGTAATAATAGACAGCAATTAAAGTGAAGTTGAGGAGAACACATAGCAATAAATGCAACAAACGTAGCTATGACATGCAGTACTGTTTCAGCCAAAATTAAACAAAGGTAAACTGAAGTAGCTATGATATGACAGCATCATTAACTACTTGGAAAGCTTCTTCAGATATGGCTTGCATGGCTTGCTTCTGACTATCCAGCTAAGATATAACTGCTTCCTTTAGCTCATTATGACTTTCCCTGATCCGAGTGTGAGCCGTGAGAAGCTTGTCTGATTGCTGGATTAAAGCTTCCTTCTGAGTACTAAGAGCATAATTTTATCTGGAAAGAGCAATCAATTCAGCTTCAAGATTGCCTTAATAAAAGATCAAGGAGATATGCTTGTTGGTGAAACGGTAGTACTGAAAACCAATTGGCAGATTGAACCTAGGTGAATCTGAGATCTGATAGATGAACTCTGGTCTGCTAAAAGGAAAACTCACTCTCCATTCAGGGTGAAATTCCCTTGCCTTAAAATCAGAGAAGGGAAATCTCCCCCTAAAGAAAGTAGGAGTCTCCAAGGTAGTATTCTTTCCAACCTTTACCAAGGAGTCAACATCATCCCACTTAGCTCCAGATGAGCTACCATTCTTCTCAACCAGGTTCCAGTGATAATTCCACATGGCTTCAAACAAAGAATGATCAATCCCTTGTTACTCAACAATATAGTCATACAGACCTTCCCAATCTTCTTTAGATAGAACCCTTGGTTCATATTCTTCTTTAATGACCACGCCTTTACCTTTCTGAGAAGAGGTTTCAGCAAAAGGATACCTTGGAATGATCCTATCAAGCTGAACTAGAATAGATGTGGAAAGCTTGGTGTGAACCTTTCTGGGAGGCTTGAAATCTAGTTTCCCAAGAGAACTTGTATACTTGGTAACCAGCTCCGCTTCTAAGCACAACATCCTTACAGCAATCCAGTCCTCATAAGATAAGGAGTGCTGGTCTTGAGAGAAAGGATCAAGTACTCTCCATTTGTGATGAGGGATGAGTACTCCATGCCTTATCATTTCCAAAGCATTTGAGACACATCCTCCCCCTGAGAGTCTTCTCCTCCTTGCTTTAGCAGCAGTCTCCAAAATAAGATTTGAGGGTTTGAGAATAGGAGCAGCTTCTTTGAAAAACAGCAATTCTTCATACAAGTTAGGAAAACTTGGTACTTTGGGTCTTTCCTTTAGAGGCACATTGTAGAACTTGTGAGGCACTTCACAAGCCCACAATAGCTGCTTGTTGTTCTGAGCAGTGAGAGCCAAATCATAAGTGGGTTGCCTGCTGAGATCTCTGGGTTTCGCTTTCAGCAGCTGAGCTCTAGTCAAAGGTATGTTGCCACCAAACCACACACAACTTGACTCTTCACTATCTGAGTTAAGTTCTAAATAGCCTGAGAGGGATGGAGATGATGATGAATGAGGTGGTGAAGGTGGGGGCACCTCTTCTGTTATGCTTATCACCTTGGGTGGGGGAGGAGCTTCATCCTCTGAAGAGGTTGCATTCCCAAAAATGACTCTACGCTTTTTATCAGGGGCCATAGAACCTTCATCAACTTGTTTCTTCAACTTTAGTTCCTCCAGCTCAATCTTCTCTTCTTTATCCTTCTGTCTTTAGCACTAGCCCTTCTTCTCTTGAGTCTATCTGCTTGCTCAAGTCTTTCATCTTCCAAAAGGGCTTGTTGTGCAGCAACAACAATGGCAAAATCTTGTTTCTCTTGATCTTTCTTCTTCTTCTTTCTTCTTTCTTCTTCTATTTCCTCCACTACCTTCTTGATGTCAGTCTCAGGTAAGCTTTCAGCAAGAGGAATGGCCTGGATAGGCTGAGACATATCAACAGTATCAACACCAAGGTGTTCAGCTTCTAACATGTTGCTGTCCTCTACCTGTCCTCCAAAGTGAGAGTAGGCTGAGTAGCAACAGTAGAGAGTTCAGTAGACCGACCCACAATCTCAGATGGTTGTGCAAGCACAGTCTGAGCAGGTTCAGACAGTCTGAATTGAACTTCTTTTTTAACAGAAAATTCTTTTTGAAGCACTTTGGTTCTCTTTTTCTTTACAATCTTTGTTGGAGTTTGAGCAGAAACAAACTTATCTTTATGAGGATCACCAGTGAGCTCACCCTCCAACATCTCTAAAACCTTATGAGGACTTTTCCCAGTCCTTTTTGTTTTAAGATTAACAGCTTCTTTCAGCAGAGTCTTCTCAGGTGAGGGCTTCTTTACTGTAAAACCCATTCTCTTGATGTTCGCCAGAGAGAATAAGGCTGGGCCTCTGTGATCATACAGCTTCTCAATGGGCACTCTAAACTTCAGCAGAATCCTGGTGATTAAAGTATTGAGTGTAACTAGCAGCTGAATCATTCACCCTCTTCAGCATGTTGTAGAGGATGATCCTGGGAAGGTTCAGAGGCTTCTTGTCCAGGAGATTGATCACACAATACCTTTCAAGTTCTGACACGTGATTCTTGCTTCCATGCTTGGGCAAAATGTAGCAACCTAGGATAGCATGAAGAGTCCTTGCCTTTGGATTCATAAGAGAACTCTTCAGCTCATTGGGGTCTTCAATCCCGTAGAGCTTCTTTGTGAACTTCTTAGTTCCACCATTTCTCAGCTCGCATTCTGGAGAGAACATCTCCTCGGAGTTTGGCACATCAGTAACCTGAGCAATGGTGTTAGCATCCACCAGAATCTTCACACCCATCACAGTAGTCTTGAACCCTTGAAACTTGCCATCCTGAGTAGAGATGTCTTTAGCATTCTTCCAGAAGTCAACCACACTTTGTTCACGCCATGCACAATCAATGGCAGTGAAAAAGTTGGTCCATCCACAAGTTTCCAAAATCTCAGAGAGGTAGATACCACCAGCCTGAAGTTCGTCTAGGTTAATAGTCCTTGAAGGAACAATCTGACAACCTGCAGATTTCTTGGACGCCATTAAAGAGAGATTGAGAAGAAGACGAGAGCTTTGAGGAGATGAAAAGCTTAGGGCACAAGGAATACATAGTGTAACAGAAGAGAGTGTGAGTAGCCTATAACCGTTGACAACACGTCCTTAAATAGCCGTCACAACAGTAATGATGACAGTTGCAGTCTTGGAGAACGTGTAGGCGTGCTGAGAGAAGTTACTAAGTGAAGGAGACCAAACGTTTCAGCTTGTCACGTCATCATACATAGTTACTTCATATGCACATGATATTTCAGATAATGCATGTTCATATGCAACTATACATTCAGATGATGCATGTTCAGATGCAACCAATTATTTTTCAGACAAAGCCAAGATTTTCAGATTATCTCTAATGAATTTAAATCTATCTTCAAATAGAGGCTTTGTAAATATATCTGCCCATTGATGCTCAGTATCAATGAACTTTATATCAAAAACTACTTTCTGAACATAGTCTCTAATGAAATGATGCTTGATTTCTATATGCTTTGCCCTAGAGTGTTGAATGGGATTTTTAGACAAATTAATGGCACTTATGTTATCACACATAACAGGTATAGAAGGCACATCAATATTAAAATCTTCTAACTGATATTTTACCCATAACAGTTGTAAACAACAACTTGCTGCTGCTATATATTCAACTTCAGCTATTGATAGGGCAATTGTGCTTTGCCTTTTGCTGGACCAGCTGATCATGTTATCTCCAATGAAGTGACATCCTCTACTGGTTGATTTTCTTTCAATTCTATCTCCAGCAAAATCAGCATCACATAATCCCACTAACCTGCAATCCTTACTTTTCTTATAGCAAAGACCAAGATTAGTAGTACCATTCAAATATCTGAAAATTCTCTTTACAACTTTGTAATGAGTAATTCTTGGATCAGATTGAAATCTAGCACAAAGACACACACTGAACATAATGTCCGGTCTGCTTGCTGTTAGATACAATAATGAGCCAATCATTCCTCTGAACAAAGTTTGATTTACTGGTTCTTCCCCTTCATCTTTACTAAGAGCAATAGAAGGATGCATAAGAGTTGACTGTAGAAACACAGGGAAACACTAGAAGGGGGGTTGAATAGTGTTTATGAATATTTTTGAAAGCTTTTCGCAAACAGGTGTTAAAAACACGATTTCAGACAGACTCTTAAAGGACTGTCTGAAGTTTTCAGACGGTATAAAAGATACTGATTTAAAACAATGTTTTATGTCTTTATAATATATCAGATTAATTACTCTAACCCCTTGATTAGTATAAAAAGAATTGACAAGAGATAAGGGTAAGAAAACTTAGCCAAGAAATTTATCCTGGTTCACTCACTACCACTGTGAGCTACGTCCAGTCCCAATGGCAAACAACCACTGGATTTCCACTATATGAATATTCAGATTACAAGCTCGAATTTTGAGTACAGTCTCTCCAGACACAATGAGTACAGTCTCTCCAGACACAACGAGTACAGTCTCTCCAGACACAACGAGTACAGTCTCTCCAGACACAACGAGTACAGTCTCTCCAGACACAACGAGTACAGTCTCTCCAGACACAACGAGTACAGTCTCTCCAGACACAAATAAGTATTCTTTTCTGTCAAGCCTCTTCAGGCTCTACCACAAGTATTCTTTTCTGTCAAGCCTCTTCAGGCTCTACCACAAGTATTCTTTTCTGTCAAGCCTCTTCAGGCTCTACCACAAGTATTCTTTTCTGTCAAGCCTCTTCAGGCTCTATCACAAGTATTCTTTTCTGTCAAGCCTCTTCAGGCTCTACCAAGGTTTACAAAGAAAGGGGTTTAAGCTTTTAAACTATCAAGTTTGAAGCTCAAACCAATACAATGTACAATAAAACTGAGGTATGCTCAGGATATACAAATGTGTACAAAGAATTCTATCAGAGAGTTTTTACGGAGTAAAAACTTGCAGCGTGATGTTTCTCTTGGCTTTCTTGTATATTGATTTCTCTTTTTCACTTCTACTTCGTTGCCTTTGATGGTCTTTATAGAGGAGTATTTATACCCAAACTTTAATCCGTTGAAATACCACCGTTTAGAGATAGCATTAAATGCTATTATAATCCGTTGTGAGACACGCTTCTGAGAGCTCTGATATTTCTGACACGATACAAGGTTTCTCTTGCATTAAGGCTGCTACAAATGTTGTTGCAGAGACTGCGTTGCAGAGATTTCCTCAGTGGTGTATGAAATTCAAAATCACCAGGAATGGTCTCTGTGTTCCTTGCTGTAAACGTGTTTGAAAAGGTACGTGCAGCAGAGGTTTAGAAAAGTCTTCACAAGCTTCAGCAGAGAGTGCCACGTCATAAGTGAGACTTCAGACAGCACTGATACTTCAGACGGGTTGAGCTACTTCAGACAGCTTCAACTCTTCAGACGAGTTCTGCTTGTTCAGAAAACTTCAACACTTAGTCTTTTTATGTAGGCTCATAGTGACTCTTGCTGAAATCATAGATAAATCATTAAAGCATACATGTATCTATGATAAATATTTTAACTCAAATTTGTTAAGCATTAAAACTTGGGAATTGAGTTGTCTTAAACATCATATTTTCTCTTATGATATTTTTGAGACTCAACATTCTCCCCCTTTTTAATAATGACAAATTTGTTTAAACTACATAAATCTGAAAGGAGTTTTAAAGATAAAAGTATAGATAGCTCCCCCTCAGATGGTGATCTCTTAAACTGATTTGATCAAAAATCAATTTCTTATTTACTCCCCCTGAGTCCTGTTCTTATTTACTCCCCCTGAGTCCTGTAATCACTTCAGATTCAGATTTGTTAGATTTTAATACTCCCCCTTTTGTCATCAATCAAAAGGGAATATCAGAGCTAAACAGTAACAGAGCAATAAATTCATATAGAACATACAGCATAATGTTAACAATGCACTCATAAAAGGATGAGAAAAGCCACTGATTGTATATATGGGAATGTTCAGATAAAGAAACAAACAATCAGACACTTGTCATAAGCATGAGAATAAACAAAAGACAATGGCTAAAATGAACAGTCTAATCTTTGTTCTTCAGCAAGGCCCCAGTGAGAAAGGAAATCAAGTCGTCCTTGGCCTTGTTTATTGCAGCTTCCACTGAGGTTTTCAAGTCTTGCTGACCAGATCTGATAAGCTGCTGTTCTTGAAGAATCTGTTCTTGTTGAGCAATCAGATGCTTAGTCTTCTGCTCTTGATCAGCACACTTCTTTGCAAGTTTTCTGCACTTTGGACTTCAACTTCAGATTTTCCTTAGCCAAGTCTTGCTCAGATTCATAGAAGATGAGCTGGATGTAGGGGCAAACAAATCTAAGCAGGCCAAATCCTGGCTGCAGTTTGTAGTCAGAGGGGCTGAACACAGGGCAAAAGAAGGTGCCAATAGGATTTAGTAGAGCCCAATCTTCATGAAACGAGTCAGCAGGTGGAGGAAAGTAATCTCTCATATAGTGATATTTGACAGTTGTTGACTTTCCAAGTCCAACACCAGAATCAGCATTAGGACCAGTTGATCCAGAAGAAGATCCAGCATCTTCTCTGATTTTCCAGTAAGAGGACCACAACCAATCTTGAAGTAGATGATCTAGGCCTCCTCCTAGATTTGTGATGAATTCTGGTAAAGAGTCCCACTCTGATGGACTCATTACTTCAGGCACAGGTGAGTTTTTCTTTGAATAGCTTTTAGCTTCTTTGAATTTCTCTTCCAGTAAGGGATGCCTAAGAACTATTCTATCAGGTTTCACCAAGATTTTGGTGGTTGGCCTGATTGAACAAGTTCTAGGGGGCCTGTAGCCTCTCATCCCAACTCCCTTGAGCAGATCCCTCTAAAAACAGCTCAAACTCAGTGTTCAGCTGCCGCACAAAGCTCCATTCATCATTAGACAGCCTCAGGGAATCATTTGAGAATGGATTGATGGGAGCCCAAATATGTGCAAGAGGGACACCCTTCCTGATCTTGTCTAATCCACCTGAAGAAGCATTGTATTGATTCCTTACTTCAGCAGCAGTTTTCCTGATTAAGCCAGGATGCAAGGATACAGCAGGTGCTCATCTGAAATACTGTAGCTCTTCAGACAGGGTGCTAAACTTGGGCAGTGAGCAGGGATCAGTAAGCACTTGCTCTTCTTCAACAGAGAGCTCTTCTTCCAGAGAAGGTGTAGAAGGTGGAGGTGATGAAGGTAAGAGTGGTATTAGAGCAAGGTCATGGATTTGTGGGGAAGGCAATGTGGGCTCAGAGAGTTGATTCTCTGAAGGTTGTGGTGAGGTAGGTTCAGAGGGTTTGGAAGGTTCAGAGGGTTGGTTTTCTGTTTGTGGAGGTGGTGATGGTTGTGATAGAGGTGAAGATGGTTGGTTTATAGGTGACAGGGGTTTTGGTGAAGGTTGTGGTGAAGGTTGTGAGGGTTGATGAGGTGTTTGTTTTTCTGGTGAGGAGGATGGTGAAGGAGTTACATTATCAAATCTCACTTTAATTCTCTTGTAGGGAGGCTTGGTTACCTCAGATTCTTTTGCCTTTGCTTCTTCCTTCTCCCTTTGTGCTTGTTTTTCTTCCCTTTTCCTTTTAAAGTATTGTTGAGCTTTAACAAAATTTTGATACTTCTCAGCTTCATCTTCTGCTGTCAGCTGAGAGGCAATACTTCTAGTCACCCTAGGTTCAGGTGCAGTCTGAAGTAGCTTGCCTTTGGTTCTCCTTCTCTGAGGTGCACTTGACCTCTTCCTTTTCTTTGCTCCCTCAGCTATGGTTGCTTGCCTATCATCTTCAGCATAGGCCAATTGTGAAGCAATAGCAATAGCTCTATCAGTCTTTTCTTGTTATGCTTTCTTCTCCAGCTCCTCCTGCTCCATGGCAGTAGCCAATGCTGCCACCTGAATGAGTTCAGGATCAGATGGGCATGCAGCCAATGGCTCAACTATAACTACATCAGTTTCTTCTGCCTCTTGAGCCTGTCCTTCCATTTCAAAAGAAGGCTGTGGAGTCTGTACAGGTTCAGACAACTGGCCCACAATTTCAGATGGCCTTTGTGATGCCTTCTGAACAGGTTCAGACACCTGACTCTGCACAGATGCAGATGCTACCTTAGCAGCACTCCTTACTGGTAGCTTCTTCAATTTTGCTTGAGGAGAGGGTTTTGATGGCTTGAACTCATGCCTCCTCTGAGTTTATTCTCAAGAACCTCCATTGCTGTCTGCCTTCTTGCAGCTTTCTCAAGAAGAAGGCTCTCCTTCATGGACGGAGAGGGAGGTCTTGGAGTCAGCTTCACTCCCATGCTCTTGAGGTTTGATTCACCAAACACAGGTTGTGAAAGGCGATCAAAAAGCCTTTCAATGGGAACTTTGAAGTGCAGCAAGATTTTGGTGATGATGGTATTGTGAGGGAAGCTCCCAGCAGAGTCTCTGAGACGCTTCTGCATGTGGTACATTATGATGTTGGGGAGGTTCACCTTCTTCTTCTGCAGTAGGTGAATCAGACAAAATCTTTCCAACTCAGAAACATGGTTTCTGCTTGCATTTTTAGGGATTATAGAGCACCCTAAGATGGCATGCAAAACCCTAGCCTTGTCTGACATATGCTTTGCATCTAAGCTTACTGGTTCAGAGGTGCCATACAGAAACTCTGTGAAGTGCTTCTGTCCTCCATTTTTGCTTCCCATCCAGGAGTGAATACAGCTCCTTCAGTTCTGACCTCACAGATGTGAGCAATGATATCTTCATCAACGAAGACAGGAACACCTCGTACTGTGGCCTTGATGCTAGTGTAGATACCCTGAGGATCGGGTATTCCTCTGGCAGTAGCCCAGAAATCCAGCACACTCTGCTCATGCCACTGTGTCAAGTTGTGATTGAAATACGGAGTCCACCCAGCTGCATCGAACTCAGCAAACAAGTCCATTCCCAGAGATTGAAGATCTTCCAGAACTACCCCCTTAGTCTTCACGATGTTGCTTCCAGCAGATTTCTTAGGGGCCATTGGAGAGTTTTCTGAAGAACTTGAGAGAGAAAAGGGATTGCTTGTAGAAGAAGGATCTCAAGAGATGACTACTAAATAGTGAACGGTGAAGTTCTGTGACCCACAAGCTTCCGTATTTATAGACCCATAAAGCAATGATGGCAGGTACTGGGTGCGCAGACATAGGAGATCGTGCGAAGTGGAAGAGACAAAATAAATGGAATTAAACCGTCTCATAAAGCCACGTCATTTGTTTACTTCAGACAAGTGACAGATTTCAGAAATCCATATGAATTTCAGACACCCCAAAATTTCAGACAAGTTACTTGTTTCAGACAGGCTGAAATTTCAGATACATCATTTTGACAGATCAGATCACACACATTCAAAATGCATGTATGTTCAGATTATTTCTAATGAACTTAAATCTATCTTCAGTCAGAGGTTTTGTGAATATATCAGCCCATTGATGCTCTGTATCAATAAACTGAATATCAAAAATACCTTTCTGAACATAGTCTCTAATGAAATGATGTTTTATTTCTATATGTTTAGCCCTAGAATGTTGAATGGGATTTTTAGACAAATTGATAGCACTTGTATTATCACACAAAACAGGTATAGCAGATATAGTAATGTTAAAATCTTCTAACTGATACTTCACCCATAACAGTTGTGAGCAGCAACTGGCTGCTGAGATATATTCTGCTTCAGCTGTTGATAAGGCAATTGTGCTTTGCCTTTTGCTTGACCAGCTAATCATATTTTTCTCCAAAGAAATGACATCCACCACTAGTGCTTTTTCTTTCAATTCTGTCTCCAGCAAAATCAGCATCACAGTAACCTACTAACCTGCAGTCCTTACTTTTCTTATAGCATAGACCAAGATTAGTAGTACCTTTAAGATATCTGAAAATTCTTTTTACAAGCTTTGTAGTGAGTACTCCTTGGATCAGATTGAAATCTAGCACACAGACATACACTGAACATTATGTCAGGTCTGCTTGCTGTTAGATATAGTAATGATCCAATCATTCCTCTATACAGAGTTTGATTCACTGGTTCTTCCTTCTCATCTTTGTTTAAAGATGCAGAGGGATGCATTGGAGTTGCCATGGGTTTGCAATCATGAAAGTTAAACTAATTAAGCATTTCCTTTGTATATTTTTCTTGATAGATCCATATACAGTCAGAATCTTGCTTAATCTGAAGTCCTAAGAAAAATTTTAGTTCACCCATTAAACTCATTTCAAATTCAGATTGCATTAACTCTGAAAACTCCTTGCATAATGAAGAGTTAGTTGAACCAAAGATAATGTCATCAACATATATCTGAACAAGTATAAGATCTTTGTTAGATTGTTTTCTAAAAAGAGTTGTATCCACTTTTCCTCTTTCAAAACCATTTGAGATTAGAAAAATGCTCAATCTGTCATACCAAGCTCTTGGGGCTTGTTTCAGACCATAGAGAGCCTTTTTGAGTTTGAAAACATGTTCAGGAAAAGCAATATCTTCAAAACCAGGGGGTTGTCTAACAAAGACTTCTTCTTCAATGAGACCATTGAGGAAGGCACTTTTAACATCCATTTGATATAGCTTGATGCCATTATTTACAGCATAAGATAAAAGAATTCTAATTGCTTCTAACCTGGCCACAGGGGCAAAGGTTTCAGTGAAGTCAATACCTTCTTGCTGGTTGTATCCTTGAGCAACTAATCTTGCCTTGTTTCTGACTACCTTGCCTTCTTCAGACAGCTTGTTTCTGAACACCCATTTGGTTCCAATAATAGTTTTCCCATGGGGTTTAGGAACAAGGGTCCAGACATCACTCCTAGCAAACTGATTCAGCTCTTCTTGCATGGCTAGGATCCACCATTCATCATGCAGAGCTTCATCAATGTTCGTTGGCTCTATTTCAGATAGGAGAGCAAGAGAATTCAGAATCTTGAATTTTGATCTTGTTTTAACTCCTTCTGAAGTGCTGCCAATGATTTGCTCCTTAGGATGATGTGATTTGTATTTCTAATCAGGTTTCTGAGGAAGTATCACATATGTTTGTTCTGTTTGAGACTCAACATTTGTCTAAAGAGGTTTGGTAACAGTAGGTACTTCAGACAGCTGCTCATCCTTCGAGCTGCAGTGGTCATTCAACTCCATTCCTGCAAAGTCATCCTCTAGATCTGATAGTTCCCTATCAGTCTCTTTGTTATCATTGAATTTAACATGAATAGTTTCTTCAACAGTTAAAGTTCTAGAGTTATACACTCTATAGGCTTTAGATGTTTCAGAATATCCAATGAAAAATCCTTTATCAGACTTCGCATCAAATTTTCCAAGATCATCCTTGGTGTTGAGTATAAAACATTCACACCCAAAGGTGTGGAAGTATGATATGTTGGGTTTTCTTCCTTTCCACAGTTCATAGGCAGTCTTTTTCAGAATTGGTCTTACCAATATTCTGTTTTGAAGGTAACATGCTGTGCTAACAGCTTCTGCCCAGAAGGATCTTGGTAAGCTGCATGAGTTGAGCATGGTCCTTGCCATCTCTTACAAACTTCTGTTCTTTCTCTCAACAACCCCATTTTGTTGAGGTGTTCTAGCCACAGAGAAATTGTGTGTGATCCCATTCTCATCACAAAACATTTGAAAGTTTGCATTCTCAAATTCTCCACCATGATCACTTCTGATGACAGAAATACAGAATCCTTTCTCATTCTGTACCTTCTTGCAGAATATTGTGAAATTCCTAAAAGTCTCATCCTTGCTTCTTAGGAATAACACCCAAGTAATCTAGAATAGTCATCAACAATGACCAAGCCATATTTCTTACCACTAAGACTTTCTGTTCTAATAGGACCAAACAAGTCAATGTGTAAAAGTTCTAGTGGTCTGCTAGTTGAAACAACATCTTTACTCTTAAAAGAGTGTCTTGTTTGTTTCCCTTTCAGACAGCTTTCACATAAAATGTCAGATTTGTATGAAAGCTTGGGCAATCCTTTAACAAGATTGTGTTTTGCTAATCTTGAGATTAATCTCAAGCTGGCATGCCCAAGTCTTTGATGCCAAATCTGTTTTTCATCTTCAACAGAAATGAAACACTTTACATTTTGACTTGCTAGATCCTCTAGATCAATTTTGTACACATTGTTGTGTCTCTTAGCAGTAAAGAGGATTTGCTTAGAGGAGTCTTTGACTATGCATCCTTCCTTAGTAAAAGCTACCACATAACCACTGTCACATAATTGACTTATGCTCAGTAAGTTATGTTGTAGTCCCTCCACTAGAAGTACATTTTTAATAAGGGATGAAGAAAATATACCTACAGTCCCTATTCCAATGATCTTCCCTTGCTGATTTCCACCAAAGGTGACCATTCCACTAGCTCTAGGTCTAAGGTTTTGGAACAAAGACCTTTCTCCTGTCATGTGTCGCGAGCACCCACTGTCCAGGTACCATTTGTGGGGTCTCCTTTGTCCTGTTAAACACATCTGCAACAGGAATAATTAAGTTTTTAGGTACCCATATTCTTTTGGGTCCTTTCTTGTTAGCTTTGGGCCTTGTCTTTCTTCTGTGTTTGCACTGAGCCATATTGTGTCCAGACTTACCACAGTGAGAACACCCAGTAACCTTCTTTTTAGAAAAATTTAAGACTGTAGGAGGTTCAGACAAGTTATGATCACAAAAGCCTAGTCCAGTATTGTCAAGGGAATGCCTTTGACTTCCAAGCATTATATTCAGATTTTTAGTTCCTTTGACAAATTTGGCCAGATCTTTTGTCAGTTCCACAACCTGCTTCTGAAGTTTCTTATTTCTTCAGACACAGCTTGTGAACTGCAGTTTTTAGTCTCAAGAACCTTTTCTTTGAGCATAATATGTTCTATCTCAAGTGCCTCATATTTGTTACACATTTCTGTGTGGGCTTTGGATAGATTCTTATACTCTTGGAAAAGTTCTTGAGAACTTTCTACCAGATCATCATATATTTCTTGTAGAGTAAGAGGAAATACCTCAGCTTCAGAGCTGTCTGAGGATGGTAGACTAGCCATGAGACACAGATTTGCCTTTTCTGAAGTATCTTCTTCTTCTTCTGAGGTTGATTCATCAAGATCTTCCCATTTTGCCATGAGACTTTTCTTCTTTTTGGAAAACCTCTTCTTGAAGTTGTTTTTCTTCAGTCTTGGACAATCAGCCATTATGTGTCCTGGTTTCTTACATTCAAAGCAAGTAATTTTATCAGGGTTAGACTCTTTACCTGTCTTACCTGATTTAGATGATGACGGTTGGTTCTTTCTGAACTTTCCTCTGTTATGTAGCATTCTCTTGATCTTTCTGCTTAAAAGAGCAAGATCATCTTCATCTTCTGAGATGTCTTCAGAATCTTCATCTGCTTCTGAACTGTCCTCAGCTTGCATAGCCTTCATGCTGCCATGCCTAGACTGTTTGACTTTGGAGTTTAGAGCCAAAGACTTCTTCTTGTTGTCATCTTCTCCAAGCTCAAGTTCATGGACTTTGAGAGATCCCAACAATTCTTCCATTCTTAGAGAGTTTAGATCTCTTGCCTCTTGAATGGCAGTGACTTTGGGTCTCCAGGACTTAGGTAGACTCCTTAGAATCTTTCTGTTGTTGTCTCCAGATTCATATGTTCTTCCTAAAGACCTGAGTCCATTGGTTATGGTTTGAAACCTCCCAAACATTTGGTCAATAGTTTCAGTTTCTTCCATCTTAAACATCTCATACTGGTGTATAAGCATGCTGATTTTGGATTGCTTGACAGTTTCAGTCCCTTCATGGGCTGCTGCAAGAGTATCCCAAATCTCCTTGGCAGAAGTGCATCCATGGACCTTCTCGTATTCTGATTTATTCAATGAACATATCAGATAGAGTTTGGCTTTAGCTTTCATCTGGACTCTAGTCTTCTGCTCCAGGGTCCATTCAGTCTTAGGTATAGGCAAGCCATTTTGCATAGGCACATAGTCTCCATCAGTGACCACCTCCTAAACATCAATGTTGTTGCTCTCAATGAACAACTTCATACGATCTCTCCAGTAGTGGTAATCCACTCCAATGAATGCTGGGGGTCTTGTGATAGAGGCTCCTTCAGTGATGTATTCCTTGTTGCTGTTAGAAGCTTCCATTTGGATCTTTCAGTCCTCAGTCACTTGTTAGGTGCTTCAACCCTGAGTAGAGCTCTGGTACCAACTGTAGAAACACAGGGAAACACTAGAAGGGGGGTTGAATAGTGTTTCTGAATATTTTTGAAAGCTTTTCGCAAACAGGTGTTAAAAACACGATTTCAGACAGACTCTTAAAGGACTGTCTGAAGTTTTCAGACGGTATAAAAGATACTGATTTAAAATAATGTTTTATGTCTTTATAATATATCAGATTAATTACTCTAACCCCTTGATTAGTATAAAAAGAATTGACAAGAGATAAGGGTAAGAAAACTTAGCCAAGAAATTTATCTTGGTTCACTCACTACCACTGTGAGCTACGTCCAGTCCCAATGGCAAACAACCACTGGATTTCCACTATATGAATATTCAGATTACAAGCTCGAATTTTGAGTACAGTCTCTCCAGACACAATGAGTACAGTCTCTCCAGACACAACGAGTACAGTCTCTCCAGACACAACGAGTACAGTCTCTCCAGACACAACGAGTACAGTCTCTCCAGACACAAATAAGTATTCTTTTCTGTCAAGCCTCTTCAGGCTCTACCACAAGTATTCTTTTCTGTCAAGCCTCTTCAGGCTCTACCACAAGTATTCTTTTCTGTCAAGCCTCTTCAGGCTCTACCACAAGTATTCTTTTCTGTCAAGCCTCTTCAGGCTCTACCACAAGTATTCTTTTCTGTCAAGCCTCTTCAGGCTCTACCAAGGTTTACAAAGAAAGGGGTTTAAGCTTTTAAACTATCAAGTTTGAAGCTCAAACCAATACAATGTACAATAAAATTGAGGTATGCTCAAGATATACAAATGTGTACAAAGAATTCTATCAGAGAGTTTTTACGGAGTAAAAACTTGCAGCGTGATGTTTCTCTTGGCTTTCTTGTATATTGATTTCTCTTTTTCACTTCTACTTCGTTGCCTTTGATGGTCTTTATAGAGGAGTATTTATACCCAAACTTTAATCCGTTGAAATACCACCGTTTAGAGATAGCATTAAATGCTATTTAATCCGTTGTGAGACACGCTTTTGAGAGCTCTGATATTTCTGACACGATATAAGGTTTCTCTTGCATTAAGGCTGCTACAAATGTTGTTGCAGAGACTGCGTTGCAGAGATTTCCTCAGTGGTGTATGAAATTCAAAATCACCAGGAAAGGTCTCTGTGTTCCTTGCCGTAAACGTGTTTGAAAAGGTACGTGCAGCAGAGGTTCAGAAAAGTCTTCACAAGCTTCAGCAGAGAGTGCCACGTCATAAGTGAGACTTCAGACAGCACTGATACTTCAGACGGGTTGAGCTACTTCAGACAACTTCAACTCTTCAGACGAGTTCTGCTTCTTCAGACAGCTTCAACACTTAGTCTTTTTATGTAGTCTCATAGTGACTCTTGCTGAAATCATAGATAAATCATTAAAGCATACATGTATCTATGATAAATATTTTAACTCAAATTTGTTAAGCATTAAAACTTGGGAATTGAGTTGTCTTAAACATCATATTTTCTCTTATGATATTTTTGAGACTCAACATTGACATGGGCTTGCAATCACTCATGTTGAACTTCTTAAGCATCTCTTTTGTATATTTCTCCTGATGGATCCATATACAATCAGATTTTTGCTTAATCTGAAGTCCTAGGAAGAACTTAAGTTCCCCCATCATGCTCATCTCAAACTCAGATTGCATAAGCTTAGAAAATTCCTTGCATAGTGAAGAATTAGTAGAACCAAAAATAATGTCATGCACATATATCTGAACTAGAATGAAATCTTTGTTAGAGATTTTTCTGAAAAGAGTTGTGTCCACTTTTCCTCTTTCAAAACCATTTTTGATCAAAAAATTGCTCAATCTATCATACCAAGCTCTTGGGTCTTGTTTCAGACCTTAAAGAGCTTTCTTTAGTTTGAAAAGATGCTCAGGAAAAATAGTATCTTCAAAACCAGGGGGTTGTCTAACATAGACCTCTTCCTCAATAAATCCATTGAGAAAGGCACTCTTTACATCCATCTGATATAAGGTGATGCCATTATTTACTGCATAAGAGAGTAAAATTCTAATTGCTTCAAGCCTGGCTACAGGAGCAAAGGTTTTAGTAAAATCAATACCTTCTTGCTGATTGTATCCTTGAGCAAAAAGCCTGGCCTTGTTTCTGACCACCTTTCCTTCTTCTGATAGCTTGTTTCTGAACACCCATTTGGTTCCTATAATAGTTTTAGGCACAAGTGTCTAGACGTCACTCCTAGCGAATTGGTTCAGCTCTTCTTGCATGGCTAGGATCCACCCTTCATCATGCAGAGCTTCCTCAATATTTTAGGTTCAATTTCAAAGAGAAGTGCAAGATTGTTCAAGCTTCTGAACCTTGATCTTGTTTTGACTCCTTCTGAAGTATCACCTATTATTTGCTCTTTTGGATGATGAGTTTTGTATCTCCAATTACCATTGTGAGAAGGTACAAACTCTGTCTGAGACTTAACAATGTTGGTCTGAGAAGGTCCAGCTTCAGACACAAGTTCAGTCTTTTGCTCAACAGTTCCTTCAGATGATCCTTCAGATTTTTCATCTGGATTTATCTCCATGCCTGTAAAATCATCTTCTAGATCTGATAGTTCCCTATCAGTCTCTTTAAAGTCATTGAATCTTACATGAATAGATTCTTCTACATCTAAGGTTCTTGAGTTGTATACTCTATATGCCTTAGAAGTTTCAGAGTATCCAATAAAGAAACCTTTATCAGACATAGCATGAAATTTTCCTAGATCATCTTTAGTGTTAAGTATAAAACACTCACATCCAAAGATATAGAAGTAGGATATGTTGGATTTTCTTCCTTTCCACAATTCATATGGAGTCCTTTTGAGAATTGGTCTTACCAAAATTCTATTTTGAATGTAACATGCTGTGTGAATAGCTTCTGCCCAAAAGGATCTAGGTAGATTGCGTGAAATGAGCATGGTTCTTCCTGTGACACCCTTCTTGTTGAGTCTCAAAAATATCATAAAAGAAAATATGATGTTTAAGACAACTCAATTCCCAAGTTTTAATGCTTAACAAATTTGAGTTAAAATATTTATCATAGATACATATATGCTTTAATGATTTATCTATGATTTCAGCAAGAGTCACTATGAGCCTACATAAAAAGACTAAGTGTTGAAGTTGTCTGACGAAGCAGAACTCGTCTGAAGAGTTAGAGCTGTCTGAAGTAGTTCAACCCGTCTGAAGTATCAGTGCCGTCTGAAGTCTCACTTATGACGTGGCACTCTCTGCTGAAGCTTGTGAAGACTTTTCTGAACCTCTGCTGCACGTACCTCTTCAAACACGTTTATAGCAAGGAACACAGAGACCTTTCGTGGTGATTTTGAATTTCATACACCACTGAGGAAATCTCTGCAACAACATTTGTAGCAGCCTTAATACAAGAGAAACCTTGTATCGTGTCAGAGATATCAGAGCTCTCAGAAGCATGTCTCACAACGGATTAAATAGCATTTAATGCTATCTCTAAACGGTGGTATTTCAACGGATTAAAATTTGGGTATAAATACCCCTCTATGAAGACCATCAAGAATGACGAAGAAAAGAGAGAAAATCAATATACAAGAAAGCCAAGAGAAACATCACGCTGCAAGTTTTTACTCCGTAAAAACTCTCTGATAGAATTCTTTGTACACATTTGTATATCCTGAGCATACCTCAGTTTTTATTGTACATTGTATTCGTTTGAGCTTCAAACTTGTATAGTTTAAAAGCTTAAACTCCTTTCTCTGTAAACTCATTTTAGAGCCTGGAGAGGCTTGGTTGATAAAAGAATACTTGATTGTAGAGCCTGAAGAGGCTTGACTGTAAAAGAATACTTGATTGTAGAGCCTGAAGAGGCTTGACTATAAAAGAATACTTGATTGTAGAGCCTGAAGAGGCTTGACTGTAAAAGAATACTTGTAATCTTGAAAGATTAAAAGAAAATCCAAGTGCTAGTTGGCATTGGGACTGGACGTAGCTCACAGTGGTAGTGAGTGAACCAGGATAAATTCCTTGGCTAAGTTTTCTTACCCTTATCTCTTGCTAATTCTTTTTATACTAATCAAGGGGTTAGAGTAATCAATCTGATATTCTATAAAGGCACAAAAACATCTTTTAACATCAGTATTTTTGGCCGTCTGAAAACTTCAGACAGTCCTTGAAGAGCCTTTCTGAAATTTTGTTTTTAACACCTGTTTGCGAAAAGCTTTCTAAAATATTCAGAAACACTATTCAACCCCCCCTTTTAGTGTTTCCCTGTGTTCCTACAGTTGGTACCAGAGCTCTACTCAGGGTTGAAGCACCTAACAAGTGACTGAGGACTGAAAGATCCAAATGGAAGCTTCTAACAGCAACAGGCAATACATCACAGAAGGAGCCTCTATCACAAGACCCCCAGCATTCAATGGAGTGGATAACCACTACTGGAGAGATCGTATGAAGTTGTTCATTGAGAGCAACAACATTGATGTTTGGGATGTGGTCACTGATGGAGACTATGTGCCTATGCAAAATGGTCTGCCTATACCTAAGACTGAATGGACCTTGGAGCAGAAGACTAGAGTCCAGATGAACGCTAAAGCCAAACTCTATCTGATATGTTCCTTGAATAAATCAGAATATGAGAAGGTCCATGGATGCACTTCTGCCAAGGAGATTTGGGATACTCTTACAGCAGCCCATGAATGGACTGAAACTGTCAAGCAATCCAAAATCAACATGCTTATACACCAGTATGAGATGTTTAAAATGGAAGAAACTGAAAATATTGACCAAATGTTTGGGAGGTTTCAGACCATAACCAATGGACTCAGATCCTTAGGAAGAACCTATGAAATCAGGAGACAACAACAGGAAGATTCTAAGAAGTCTACCTAAGTCCTGGAGACCCAAAGTCACTGCCATTCAAGAGGCAAGAGATTTGAACTCTCTGAGAATGGAAGAACTGTTGGGATCTCTCAAACTCCATGAACTTGAGCTTGGAGAAGATGACAACAAAAAGAAGTCTCTAGCTCTAAACTCCAAAGCCAAACAGTCTAGACATAGCAGCATGAAGGCTATGCAAGCTGAGGAAACTTCAGAAGCAGATGAAGATTCTGAAGACAGCTCAGAAGATGAAAACGATCTTGCTCTTTTAAGCAGAAAGATCAAGAGAATGTTGCAGAACAGAGGAAAGTTCAGAAAGAACCAACCTTCATCATCCAAATCAGGTAAGACAGGTAAAGAGTCTAACTCTGATAAAATTATTTGCTTTGAATGCAAGCAACCAGGACATATGAAGACTGATTGCCCAAGACTTAAGAAAAACAACTTCAAGAAGAAAAAGTTTTTCAAAAAGAAGAAAGGTCTCATGGCAACATGGGAAGACCTTGATGAATCAACCTCAGAAGAAGAAGAAGACACTTCAGAAGAGGAAAATCTGTGTCTCATGGCTTGTCTACCATCTTCAGATAGCTCTGAAGCTGAGGTATTTCCTCTTACTCTACAAGAGATGTATGATGATCTGGTGGAAAGTTCACAAGAACTTTTCCAAGAGTATAAGAATCTATCCAAAGCCCACACAGAAATGTGTAACAAATATGAGGCACTTGAGATAGAACATATTATGCTCAAAGAAAAAGTTCTTGAGACTAAAAACTGCAGTTCACAAGCTGTGTCTGAAGAAAATGAGAAACTTCAGGAGCAGATTGTGGAACTGACAAAAGATCTGGCCAAATTTGTCAAAGGAACTAAAAATCTGAATATAATCCTTGGAAATCAAAGGCATTCCCTTGACAAAACTGGACTAGGCTTTTGTGATCATAACTTGTCTGAACCTCCTACTGTCTTAAATTTTTCTGAAAAAAAGGGTACTGGGTGTTCTCACTGTGGTAAGCCTGGACACAATATGGCTCAGTGCAAACACAAGAGAAAGACAAGGTCTAAAGCTAACAAGAAAGGACCCAAAAGAATATGGGTACCTAAAAACTTAATTATTCCTGTTGCAGATGTGTTTAACAGGACAAAGGAGACCCCACAAATGGTACCTGGACAGTGGGTGCTCACGACACATGACAAGAGAAAGGTCTTTGTTCCAAAACCTTAGACCTAGAGCTGGTGGAATGGTCACCTTTGGTGGAAATCAGCAAGGGGAGATCATTGGAATAGGGACTGTAGGTATATCTCCTTCATCCCTTATTAAAAATGTATTCCTTGTGGAAGGACTACAACATAATTTACTGAGCATAAGTCAATTATGTGACAGTGGTTATGTGGTATCCTTTACTAAGGAAGGATGCATAGTCAAAGACTCCTCTGAGCAAATCCTCTTTACTGCTAAGAGACACAGCAATGTGTACAAAATTGATCTAGAGGATCTAACAAGTCAAAATGTAAAGTGTTTTATTTCTGTTGAAGATGAAAAACAGATTTGGCATCAAAGACTTGGGCATGCCAGCTTGAGATTAATCTCAAAATTAGCAAAACACAATCTTGTTAAAGGATTGCCCAAGCTTTCATACAAATCTGACATTTTATGTGAAAGTTGTCTAAAAGGGAAACAAACAAGACATTCTTTTAAGAGTAAAGATGTTGTTTCAACTAGCAGACCACTAGAACTTTTACACATTGACTTGTTTGGTCCTATTAGAACAGAAAGTCTTAGTGGTAAGAAATATGGTTTGGTCATTGTTGATGACTATTGTAGATTTACTTGGGTGTTATTCCTAAGAAGCAAGGATGAGACTTTTAGGAATTTCACAGTATTCTGCAAGAAGGTACAGAATGAGAAAGGATTCTGTATTTCTGTTATCAGAAGTGATCATGGTGGAGAGTTTGAGAATGCAAACTTTCAAATGTTCTGTGATGAGAATGGGATCTCACACAATTTCTCTGTGGCTAGAACACCTCAACAAATGGGGTTGTTGAGAGAAAGAACAGAAGTTTGCAAGAGATGGCAAGGACCATGCTCAACTCATGCAGCTTACCAAGAACCTTCTGGGCAGAAGCTGTTAGCACAACATGTTACCTTCAAAACAGAATATTGGTAAGACCAATTCTGAAAAAGACTGCCTATGAACTGTGGAAAGGAAGAAAACCCAATATATCATATTTCCACACCTTTGGATGTGAATGTTTTATACTCAACACCAAGGATGATCTTGGAAAATTTGATGCAAAGTCTGATAAAGGATTTTTCATTGGATATTCTGAAACATCTAAAGCCTATAGAGTGTATAACTCTAGAACTTTAACTGTTGAAGAAACTATTCATGTTAAATTCAATGATAACAAAGAGACTGATAGGGAACTATCAGATCTAGAGGATGATTTTGCAGGAATGGAGCTGAATGACCACAACAGCTCGAAGGATGAGCAACTGTCTGAAGTACCTACTGTTACTAAACCACTTCAGACAAATGTTGAGTCCTCAAACAGAACAAACAGATGTAATACCTCTTCAGAAACCTGACTGGAAATACAAATCACATCATCCTAAAGAGCAAATCATTGGCAGCACTTCAGAAGGAGTTAAGACAAGATCAAAATTCAAGATTCTGAATACTATTGCTCTCCTATCTGAAATAGAGCCAAGGAACATTGATGAAGCTCTGCATGATGAAGGGTGGATCCTAGCCATGCAAGAAGAGCTGAATCAGTTTGCTAGGAGTGATGTCTGGACCCTTGTTCCTAAACCCCATGGGAAAACTATTATTGGAACCAAATGGGTGTTCAAAAACAAGCTGTCTGAAGAAGGCAAGGTAGTCAGAAACAAGGCAAGATTAGTTGCTCAAGGATACAACCAGCAAGAAGGTATTGATTTCACTGAAACCTTTGCCCCAGTGGCCAGGTTAGAAGCAATTAGAATTCTTTTATCTTATGCTGTAAATAATGACATCAAGCTATATCAAATGGATGTTAAAAGTGCCTTCCTCAATGGTCTCATTGAAGAAGAAGTCTTTGTTAGACAACCCCCTGTTTTTGAAGATATTGCTTTTCCTGAACATGTTTTCAAACTCAAAAAGGCTCTCTATGGTATGAAACAAGCCCCAACAGCTTGGTATGACAGATTGAGCAGTTTTCTAATCTCAAATGGTTTTGAAAGAGGAAAAGTGGATACAACTCTTTTTAGAAAACAGTCAAACAAAGATCTTATACTTGTTCAGATATATGTTGATGACATTATCTTTGGTTCAACTAACTCTTCATTATGCAAGGAGTTTTCAGAGTTAATGCAATCAGAATTTGAAATGAGTTTAATGGGTGAACTAAAATTTTTCTTAGGACTTCAGATTAAGCAAGATTCTGACTGTATGTGGATCCATCAAGAAAAATATACAAAGGAAATGCTTAAGAAGTTTAACTTCCATGATTGCGAACCCATGCCAACTCCAATGCATCCCTCTGCATCTTTAAATAAAGATGAGAAGGAAGAACCAGTGAATCAGACTTTGTATAGAGGAATGATTGGATCATTACTATATCTAACAGCAAGCAGACCTGACATAATGTTCAGTGTATGTCTGTGTGCTAGATTTCAATCTGATCCAAGGAGTACTCACTACAAAGCTGTAAAAAGAATTTTCAGATATCTTAAAGGTACTACTAATCTTGGTCTGTGCTATAAGAAAAGTAAGGATTGCAGGTTAATAGGTTACTGTGATGCTGATTTTGTTGGAGATAGAATTGAAAGAAAAAGCACTAGTGGTGGATGTCATTTATTTGGAGAAAATATGATTAGCTGGTCAAGTAAAAGGCAAAGCACAATTGCCTTATCAACAGCTGAAGCAGAATACATCTCAGCAGCCAGTTGTTGCTCACAGTTGTTATGGGTGAAGTATCAGTTAGAAGATTTTAACATTACTATATTTGCTATAGCTGTTTTGTGTGATAATACAAGTGCTATTAATCTGTCTAAAAATCCCATTCAACATTCTAGGGCTAAACATATAGAAATAAAACATCATTTCATTAGAGACTATGTTCAGAAAGGTGTTTTTGATATTCAGTTTATTGATACAGAGCATCAATGGGCTGATATATTCACAAAACCTCTGACTGAAGATAGATTTAAGTTCATTAGAAATAATCTGAACATACATGCTTTTTGAATATGTGTGATCTGATTGTATCTGAAATTTCAGCTTGTCTGAAACAAGTGACTTGTCTGAAATCTATATGGGTGTCTGAAATCTGTCACTTGTCTGAAGTAAACAAATGACGTGGCTTTATGAGACGGTTTAATTCCATTTACTTTGTCTTTTCCACTTCGCACGTTCTCCTATGTCTGCGCACCCAGTAAATGCCATCATTGCTTTATGGATCTTTAAATACGGAAGCTAGTGGGTCACAGAACTTCACTCTTCACGAATCAGTAGTCATCCCTTGAGAATCCTTCTTCTACAAGAAATTCTTTTTTCTCTCAAGTTCTTAAAAAAAAAAAACTCTCCAATGGCCCCTAAGAAATCTGCTGGAAGCAATATCGTGAAAACTAAGGGCGTAGCCCTGGAGGATCTTCAATCTCTGGGAATGGACTTGTTTGCTGAGTTCGATGCAGCTGGGTGGACTCAGTATTTCACTCACAACTTGACACAGTGGCATGAGCAAAGTGTGCTGGATTTCTGGGCTACTGCCAGAGGAATACCCAATCCTCAGGGTATCTACACTAGCATTAAGGCCACAGTACGTGGTATTCCTGTCTTCGTTGATGAAGATATCATTGCTCACATCTGTGAAGTCAGAACTGAAGGAGCTGTATTAACTCCTGGCTGGGAAGCAAGAAATGGAGGACAGAAGCAGTTCACTGAGTTTCTGTATGGCACCTCTGAACCAGTAAGCTTGGATGCAAAGTATATGTCAGACAAGGCTAGGGTTTTGCTTGCCATCTTAGGATGCTCTATAATCCCTAAAAATGGAAGCAGAAACCATGTTTCTGAGTTGGAAAGATTTTGTCTGATTCACCTACTGCAGAAGAAGAAGGTGAACCTCCCCAACATCATAATGTACCACATGCAGAAGCGTCTCAGAGACTCTGCTGGGAGCTTCCCTCACAATACCATCATCACCAAAATCTTGCTGCATTTCAAAGTTCCCATTGAAAGGCTTTTTGATCGCCTTTCACAACCTATGTTTGGTGAATCAAACCTCAAGAGCATGGGAGTAAAGCTGACTCCAAGACCTCCCTCTCCGTCCTTGAAGGAGAGCCTCCTTCTTGAGAAAGCTGCAAGAAGGCAGACAACAATGGAGGTTCTTGAGAACGAACTCAGAGGAGACATAAGAAGGCATGAGTTCAAGCCATCACAACCCTCTCCTCAGGCAAAATTGAAGAAACTACCTGTAAGGAATGCTGCTAAGGTAGCATCTGCATCTGGGCAGAGTCAGGTGTCTGAACCTGTTCAGAAGGCATCACAAAGGCCATCTGAAATTGTGGGTCAGATGTCTGAACCTGTACAGACTCCACAGCCTTCTTCTGATGTAGTCATAGCTGAGCCATTGGCTGCGTGCCCATCTGATCCTGAACTCATTCAGGTGGCAGCTTTGGCTACTGCTTTGGAGCAGGAGGAGCTGGAGAAGAAAGCAGAACAAGAAAAGACAGATAGAGCTATTGCTATTGCTTCACAATTGGCCTATGCTGAAGATGATAGGCAAGCAATCATAGCTGAGGGAGCAAAGAAAAGGAAGAGGTCAAGTGCACCTCAGAGAAGGAGAACCAAAGGCAAGCTACTTCAGACTGCACCTGAACCTAGGGTGACTAGAAGTATTGCCTCTCAGCTGACAGCAGAAGATGAAGCTGAGAAGTATCAAAACTTTGTTAAAGCTCAATAATACTTTAAAAGGAAAAGAGAAGAAAAACAAGCACAAAGGGAGAAGGAAGAAGCAAAGGCAAAAGAATCTGAGGTAACCAAGCCTCCCTACAAGAGAATTAAAGTGAGATTTGATAATGTAACTCCTTCACCACCCTCCTCACCAGAAAAACAAACACCTCATCAACCCTCACAACCTTCACCACCACCTTCACCAAAAACCCTATCACCTATAAACCAACCATCTTCACCTCTATCACACCCATCACCACCTCCACAAATAGAAAACCAACCCTCTGAACCTTCCAAACCCTCTGAACCTACCTCACCACAACCTTTAGAGAATCAACTCTCTGAGCCCACATTACCTTCCCCACAAATCCATGACCCTGCTCTGATACCACTCCTACCTTCATCACCTCCACCTCCTACACATTCTCTGGAAGAATAGCTCTCTGTTGAAGAAGAGCAAATGCTTGCTGATCCCTGCTCACTGCCCAAGTTTAGCACCCTGTCTGAAGAGCTACAGCATTTCAGATCAGCACCTGCTGTATCCTTGCATCTTGGCTTAATCAGGAAAACTGCTGCTGAAGTAAGGAATCAATACAGTGCTTCTTCAGGTGGATTAGACAAGATCAGGAAGGGCGTCCCTCTTGCACATATTTGGGCTCCCATCAATCCATTCTCCAATGATTCCCTGAGGCTGTCTAATGATGAATGGAGCTTTGTGAGGCAGCTGAACACTGAGTCTGAGCTGTTTCAGAGGGATCTGCACAAGGGAGTTGGGATGAGAGGCTACAGGCCCCCTAGAACCTGTTCAATCAGGCCAACCACCAAAATCTTGGTGAAACCTGATAGAATAGTTCCTAGGTATCCCTTACTGGAAGAGAAATTCAAAGAAGCTTAAATCTATTCAAAGCAAAACTCACCTGTGTCTGAAGTGATGAGTCCATCAGAGTGGGACTCTTTACCAGAATTCATCACAAATCTAGGAGGAGGCCTGGATCATCTACTTCAAGATTGGATGTGGTCCTCTTACTGGAAGATTAGAGAAGAAGCTGGATCTTCTTCTGGATCAACTGGTCCTGATGCTGATTCTGGTGTTGGACTTGGAAAGGCAACCACTGTCAAATATCATTATATGAGAGATCACTTTCCCCCACCTGCTGACTCTTTCAATGAAGATTGGGTTCTGCTGAATCCTATTGGCACCTTCTTTTGCCCTGTGTTCAGCCCATCTGACTACAGCTTACAGCCAGGATTTGGAGTGCTTAGATTTGTTTGCCCCTACATCCAGCTCATCTTTTATGAATCTGAGCAAGACTTGGCTGAGGAGTCCAAAGTTGAAGTCCAAAGTGCAGAAACTTGAAACGAAGTGTGCTGATCAAGAACAGAAGACTAAGCATCTGATTGCTCAACAAGAACAGATTCTTCAAGAACAGCAGCTTATCTGATCTGGTCAGCAAGACTTGAAAACCTCAGTGGAAGCTGCAATAACAAAGGCCAAGGACGACTTGATTTCCTTTCTCACTGAGGCCTTGCTGAAGAAGAAAGATTAGACTGTTCATTTTAGCCATTGTCTTTTGTTTATGCTTATGACAAGTGTCTGCTTGTTTGTTTCTTTATCTGAACATTCCCATCTATATACAATCAGTGGCTTTTCTCATTCTTTTATAAGTGCATTGTTCTCATTCTGCTATATGTTCTATATGCCTTTATTGCTCTGTTCCTATTTAGCTCTGATATTCCCTTTTGATTGATGACAAAAGGGGGAGTATTAAAATCTAACAAAATTTGAATCTGAAGTAATTACAGGACTCAGGGGGAGTATATAAGAAATTGATTTTTGATCAGATCAGTTTAAGAGATCACCATCTGAGGGGGAGTTATCTATACTTTTATTTTTAAAACTCCTTTCAGATTTATGTATTTTAAACAAATTTGTCATCATTAAAAAGGGGGAGAATGTTGAGTCTCAAAAATATCATAAAAGAAAATATGATGTTTAAGACAACTCAATTCCCAAGTTTTAATGCTTAACAAATTTGAGTTAAAATATTTGTCATAGATACATATATGCTTTAATGATTTATCTATGATTTCAGCAAGAGTCACTATGAGCCTACATAAAAAGACTAAGTGTTGAAGCTGTCTGACGAAGCAGAACTCGTCTGAAGAGTTAGAGCTGTCTGAAGTAGTTCAACCCGTCTGAAGTATCAGTGCCTTCTGAAGTCTCACTTATGACGTGGCACTCTCTTCTGAAGCTTGTGAAGACTTTTCTGAACCTCTGCTGCACGTACCTCTTCAAACACGTTTATAGCAAGGATCACAGAGACCTTTCGTGGTGATTTTGAATTTCATACACCACTGAGGAAATCTCTGCAACGCAGCCTCTGCAACAACATTTGTAGCAGCCTTAATACAAGAGAAACCTTGTATCGTGTCAGAGATATCAGAGCTCTCAGAAGCATGTCTCACAACGGATTAAATAGCATTTAATGCTATCTCTAAACGGTGGTATTTCAACGGATTAAAATTTGGGTATAAATACCCCTCTATGAAGACCATCAAGAATGACGAAGAAAAGAGAGAAAATTAATATACAAGAAAGCCAAGAGAAACATCACGCTGCAAGTTTTTACTCCGTAAAAATTCTCTGATAGAATTCTTTGTACACATTTGTATATCCTGAGCATACCTCAGTTTTTATTGTACATTGTATTCGTTTGAGCTTCAAACTTGTATAGTTTAAAAGCTTAAACTCCTTTCTCTGTAAACTCATTTTAGAGCCTGGAGAGGCTTGGTTGATAAAAGAATACTTGATTGTAGAGCCTGAAGAGGCTTGACTGTAAAGAATACTTGATTGTAGAGCCTGAAGAGGCTTGACTGTAAAAAAATACTTGATTGTAGAGCCTGAAGAGGCTTGACTGTAAAAGAATACTTGTAATCTTGAAAGATTAAAAGAAAATCCAAGTGCTAGTTGGCATTGGGACTGGACGTAGCTCACAGTGGTAGTGAGTGAACCAGGATAAATTCCTTGGCTAAGTTTTCTTACCCTTATCTCTTGCTAATTCTTTTTATACTAATCAAGGGGTTAGAGTAATCAATCTGATATTCTATAAAGGCACAAAAACATCTTTTAACATCAGTATTTTTGGCCGTCTGAAAACTTCAGACAGTCCTTGAAGAGCCTGTCTGAAATTTTGTTTTTAACACCTGTTTGCGAAAAGCTTTCTAAAATATTCAGAAACACTATTCAACCCCCCCTTTTTGTGTTTCCCTGTGTTCCTACACTTCTTGTAACACCTGCGTTTTTACCGTTTTGCCGTTTTGAGTGTTTTATTGAATTTTGAGTGATTAAAATTATTTTTAATCATCAAAATTTATATTTTTGGATTTAGAATTAAATTTCCTATTTTTAGGGAATTTTTGGGAATTTTTGGGGGTTTTTTGTGAAAATGACCTTTTTGCCCCTCCTGTCCCTTGAATCGGGCCCGAATACTCTTGATCCGGGCCAGAAAAATTTACACTGACTCACCTTGACACATCATAACAGCCATGCATGCAGAATAATGTGCATGGGAGACACTTGTAAATTTTCTCCTTCCTTACAAGACAAGTGTGCAAGCAAATAAGCCATGTGTCATTTATGTTTCCTAAAGCAAAAACTCCACTTTCTTCCTTTTCCTTTCACATGCAAACCAGAATTTTTTTCTCTCATTTCACTCATTCTCATCCACTTGCAGCTGTGAGCTTCCTTCCCATTTTCTCTCAAGTTTTCCATTTTTCTTCCAAACACATTCAAGCTAAAGGTTCCATTTTTGAACCTAAGCTTAAACACCTAGCCTCCAACCTTGTAGAAGTCCTTGTTGGTGATCAAGAGGAGGATCTTGGAGCTGTTTTTGGGGCTGTTACTGCACCTTATTTTTACAGAAAATTCCTTAGGTAAAAGGGGGGAGAACTTGAACTCTAGTAGGATTGGTAACTAGAGTCAAGGATTTGCCCTTAAAATCCTTGTTTTTACTCTTGTTCTCCTTGAAAAAAATCACTTTTTGAGCTTTTCTTTGAGCAAATGTTTTGGATTCTTGGAGCTGGGTTGTTTACATGTTTTTAAGTTTATTTTGATGCTTGGAATGTGCTTGGATTGTGATTGTTGGTGCATGCAAGCCAAGAAACAATTTTGGAAAAATTTTCCCCTTTTTCCTCTAATAGCTCTCGGCCTTGAGGGATTTTGGGGCTGCATGTGTTTCAAAATTTTTTTGGTGCTTGGAATGTGTTTGTATGATGAATCTATGAACATGCATGAAGTTGGTTGAAGGTATACAATTGTTTTGGATGATTGATCTTTGAAAAATAGTGTTTATGAGCTTGAAAATGGAGTTATGAACTTTAATGTGTATGTGGATGATTTTGAGTGAATTAGTATGATATTTGGCATTTAGATTGTTTGTTGATGAATGTGTGAAGTTTTGGTGAAGATTGGATGTTGTGAAAAATTTGAAGTTTTGATGAACATTCAAGTTGTTCTTGATGTTCATGAGTTGTTCTTGATGAAACTCATCAAGAATACCTTTTTGATCTTAAAAAGGTCAAGGGTATGTTGAAAACATGTTTATGGGCTTTGGTGGTCCAAAAGGACTAAGAAGCAATTTTACAAGTAAAAGGACTAAAGTGCAATTAAGAATGAGTCTTTAAAAATAAATAAAACAAATTCGGATTTCCAATTCCAACCAAGTAAAAGTCAACTTAAAGGTCAATATTTTAGGTTACCATGACTAAAAATAAGTTCCTAAGAGTTATAAAACCTTTAGGCTTTTAATTTAAGTTTAAAACCTTTAAGAAAAGGAGTTAAAGACTCATTAAAAGTCAATCAAGATTAGATTATGAAATTAAAAGTTAGATTGGAGTTGGACTTCAACTCTAGTCCAAGTTATTAAGAAATTAAAACTTAGAAATTAATTAGTAGACTTAGCTAATCTAATTACCTAAGTTAAATTAACATAATCTACTTAAGTTAATTAAGTAACGGATGATTAATTAAGGTTAAAGTTAATTAACCTTAATAAAAGTATTAAGTAATTAATTAGTAATGATGATTAATAATTAACTAACTATGATTAACCTTAATCAAATGTAATTAAAAGCTTAGTCCAAAACTAAGGAAGAGATTAAGACTTAATTAAGGAGGATTAAGATTAATCATAGCCCAGTTAATGAAGATTGATTAAAAGTTAAATCTAATCTTAATTATTTATACAAGAAGAATTAGGATAAGTAATACCATCCATAAGACACAATTATAAGTCTTAGTAAATTATAGGACTTAAGTGAACATGATTATTAAGAACATTAGTACAAACTACTATAAAAGATTATTACCAACACCCTCTTTCTTCATAAAACTTGAGAAGCTTAGTGAGAGAGTGCGTTTCCAACCCAAGGTAGGGTTTGGTTTTCCTTGAAGGAAAGACATTGAATTCGGGCCGTGCCACGGGGATGTGGTGACGTTGAATGGTTCAATGGGCTTTGCCTGTAAGGATGTGAATGTTATGAGCATTGTTGTGTGACATGCATCATGAAGCATTGTTGATGTTCGAGGTTGAAAACCTTATGACCTATATAATAGTAGCACTTGGTACAGTGTGAAATCGGTTGGGAAGGGTGCAACTGGGTTTTGCAAAGAACGCCAGTGGGTCCTCAAAAGGGACGCCAGCCCTGAGGATAGCCTAGCTCCCGGAAGATCTCAGGTGACGTAGATTAGCTCCCTACTGTCGAGATTGGGGAACCCAGCTTAGCTATTCCTGTCGCTCTCATGATTTTCGGGTCAGTTGAGATTGTCTGGAAGAACGCTTAAATGATTTGGCCAAAATGTATGAGCAATGCTCTTTGTACCAATGCTAGTACAGACTCTAACTCCTGACGTGCTGTGTATATATGGTCGGGCAGCTGCTATGTGCTCTGCCTATGGTGATGTTTCCCTGGGCCCGCATGCATTAGATATTGCATTATAATAGTAAAAGTTGCGTTCATATGAGTACACCATGATGAGATGTCGTGATTGCTTATTGATTCGACTGTGTGGATTGCCTCTGAGTGTGTGCTCTAGTTTGTTGTATCCTACATGCTGTGAGTTCATGCGATGTTCTCACCCTTCCTTTCTGCTTCTGTTATTTTCTGCTATTGTGTTCCTTCGCTACGTCGATAGCCGGCATCGGAGATTTTCAGTATGACATCGATGAGAGTGCAGCAGCGATGGATGCCCAGAGGAACCTGGCGAGTGACGGACATCTCGCATAGATGTGAGACCAGTGTAGTTTTGAGTCTAGGTAGTAGCAGCTCTGATTTAGCGACCTCTTATTTTGTATTTGGTCGAGGTCTTGTTTATTTGGTCTACTACCAGAACTCATATTTTTATGTGGATATCAGGATGGCTCGAGAGACATATTGTTATTATGTTGTATGTATATATTCATGCTGTTTCCTTTTCTTATGATTGATTTTATAATTGCGTGTATGTTGTGTGTGTGCACGAGTTGATAATCATCTAGATGTTTTTCGGAAAACGAGTTTCAGATTAAGGAAAGAATATTTCATGAATACCTAAAATGAAAATCTGAGATGTAATAGATTGATGACGACTAAATCCTTTTAAAAAAAAAAAAATATTCCGTGTTTTTTTTGACATTTCTAAAAGCAGTAAGTTCGACGGTTACGTATTATAATGTGATGTTCTTAGCGGTATAACTAAGGGTGTCGCACTTCTACCCCAAACTCTTATATGATTAACAAAGCGGAAGACTTAGGAAAATAACGAATCACGTTGGGTAAAAAGGTTCACATTTTAACTCAATTAAAACCTCAATTCTTTCAAAGTCAACTTATTCAAAATAGAAGTTAGAGTCAAAAGGTTTTCAAAGTAGATAAAATATTACTACCTCAAAAGTTAACAGTAAAACATCATTCTTAGCCTTATAAGGCACTTAAAACCGTTTACACAAATCTCTCCAAAATAGAAATATAAAATAAAACTCCTAATACTAAGCCTGATGTCACATGTATCAGAACGACACCCATCAAGTCAATACTCGGCACCTGAGGTGCCATCGTCATCACCTGTAAATAATAACCACAGATAGAAATGGTGAGGAAAAGAATACTACTCATACATACACATAGGAGACTACCCTATCCTCACCCTCATGTAAACAACACCATCATATAACTCATTCTATTAACAAATATAAAACATAGTCATCATCATCATATACACCAACAACATCAAATTCACCACAATCATCATAATTATCATTATCATCAGAATTATCATTATCATCATACTCATCATTATCATCAATATCATCATACTCATCATAACCATCAATATCATCATAATCATCATTATCATCAATATCATCATAATCGTCATAATTATCATTATCATCATATCATCATACTCATCATTATCATCAACACCATACTCATCACAATCGTCAATATCATCATTTTCATCATATTCATCATAATCATCATATCATCATCACCATCATGCACCTCCCTGAGTTGTACTTCACCCACTATAGGCTTGTACACCTCAGGTACCAAATTCAATTTCATCATAATCAGTGTTCACCTCCCTGAGTTATACTCAGGTATAATCATCACATTATCATAGTCATTACTCACCTCCCTGAGTTATACTCAGGTACCATAATCAATAACATACTCAATACTCACCTCCCTGAGTTACACTCAGGTACCATAATCAATAACATACTCAATACTCCCCTCCCTGAGTTACACTCAGGTACTATAATCAATAACATACTTAATACTCACCTCCCTGAGTTACACTCAGGTAGTATAATCACCTCCCCGAGTTAGACTCAGGTACAACATTCACCTCCCTGAGCTACACTTCACCCCTCACTGGGCTTGTGTATCTCAAGTACAATCACCTCCCTGAGTTACACCCCACCCCTCACTGAGCTTGTGTATCTCAAGTACAACATCATATATATTCAAGCATCATTTACAGCATAAGGTTAATTAAATCATCATCACCATTATCTCCTCCCTGAGTTATACTCAGGTACACTATTCACCTCCCAGAGTTAGACTCAGGTACAACACCAACATCATCATCATCAATCATTATAATTAGCACCATTCATCATCATCATGTATCATCATACATATTCACCAATCATCATTAATCACATTGCATATTATGCACACCAAAACATCATCAATCACATGACATATTCACCAATCAATATGCATAACCAATCATCATCAATCACATTGCATATTCACCGATCATTATGCACACCAAATCATCATCAACATCATTAATCATCAACACCAATGTCATAATAAAGCATTATCAAACAAAATCAAGCACTTAGGATCTCAAAATCTACTCTGGTAATCGATTACCAACCTCTAGTAATCGATTACCTACAAACAAGGTATCTGGTAATCAATTACAACCACCTTGTAATCGATTACCTGCAACCAAACACTCTGGTAATTGATTATAGCATCCCTGTAATCGATTACCTGCAAGCAATCTCTCTGGTAATCGATTACCACAATCTTGTAATCGATTACCAGCGAACAAACAACACTTCTGGGTTGCCCAGAACACACTGGTAATCGATTTTACCACCCTGGTAATCAATTACCTGCGACGCAGATCACAGTTCATACGATTTCTAACGCTTCTAAATCACTCTAATCAATCTTTAATCACTCATCTTTGCTAAATCATCAATCATAGTCGATTATATTCATCAAAACTCATCATAAGCATCAATCCTTAACAGTTTACATGGTTTTCCCATCAAAACCCCAAATCATCAACCCTTTATTAACCCCTTTTCGCTATGCTCATTATTCTCAATCAATCCACTCAATATTCATCAAGAATCATAAAATTACTCATCAATCATAGGTTTTCATCATCTATATTCAATACATCATTTATCAATACGAATTCATACTCTTAGATTACTACCCAAGCACCCCTACATGCATATATAAGCAGCACCCTCTCCCCCACCGTACCTTGAAGTGAAGATCGAACCGCAACAGTACTTCATTCTCAATGTTTATTTTGCAGTAACCCCTTCTTGAGACGTCGTTTCTCCCCTCCTTAGCGTTTCGCTCTCTGATGATTATACGAATAAGGATTAGGGTGAACTGATAACCCCTCCTTACTAGAATGCCTAATTGGGCTTGGCCCCATTCTCAACCCTCTTATCTTCTTTTTAAAATGAAGTAGCTTTATGGATAAAACTAATAATAATATTAATCCTATTATTTATTCATCTATTTAATTAATTATATCTTTTACTTATTTATTTAATTTAATTAATATTTTACTTAATAAAATTTAGGATGTTACACTTCCCATCTCTTGCAAGCTTCTGTTCTTTCTCTCAACAACCCCATTTTGCTGAGGTGTTCTAGTCACAATGAAATTGTGTGAGATCCCATTCTCATCATAGAACAGTCTGAAACTTGAGTTTTCAAACTCTCCACCATGATCACTCCTGATAGCAGAAATGCAGATTCCTTTTTCATTCTGCACCTTCTTATAGAATTTTGTGAAATTCTCAAAGGTTTCCTCTTTGCTTCTTAGGAATATAACCCATGTGAATCTAGTATAATCATCAACAATGACCAAACCATATTTCGTCTTGCTAAGACTTTCTGTTCTAGTAGGACCAAACAAATCCATGTGAAGGAGTTCTAAAGGTCTGTTGGTTGAAACAATATTCTTACTCTTAAAAGAGTTTTTGGTTTGTTTCCCTTTCAGACGGTTTTCACATAAAATGTCAGATTTGAATGAGAGCTTGGGTAAGCCTTTAACCAGGTTGTGTTCGGTTAGCTTTGAGATCAATCTCAAGCTGGCATGTCCAAGTTTTTTATGCCAAATTTGTTTTTCATCTTCAATGGAAACAAAACACTTCACATTTTGATTTGCAAGTTCCTCTAGATCAATCTTATACACATTATTGTGTCTCTTAGCAGAAAATAGAACATGATTTGAAGCATCTTTGACTATACATCCTTCTTTAGTGAAAGACACCACATATCCACTGTCACATAATTGACTTATGCTCAGAAGATTGTGTTGTAATCCTTCCACTAGAAGCACATTTTTTATCAGGGAAAGAGGAGTCATACCTACTGTCCCAATGCCAGTGATCTTCCCTTGCTGGTTTCCACCAAAGGTGACCACTGCTCCTGCCTTGGGTCTAAGGCTTTGGAACAAACACCTTTCTCCTGTCATGTGTCGCGAGCACCCACTGTCCAGGTACCATTTGTGGTGTTTCTTTTGTCCTGTTAAACACATCTGCAACAGGAACAATCAAACTTAGGTACCCATACCTTCTTGGGTCCTCTTTTGTTAGTTTTGGGTTTCATTTTCCCTCTGTGTCTACACTGAGACTCCACATGTCCAGGTTTACCACAGTTGGAACACCCATTACCTTTCTTGGATCCTTTATCAGGCACTTTAAATATTAAGGATTCAGAGGATGATGAGTCTGAAAAACCTAAACCACTCTTGTCTAAGGAATGTCTCTGAGAGCCCAATAATCTATTCAGATTATCAGTTCCTTTGACAAATCTGGCTAGATCCAAAGTTAATTCTTTAACCTTGTTTTTGAGTTTTCTGTTCTCTTTAACAAGATTATCAGAATTACTTGGATCTTGCTAAAGTAGCTTTTCTTTGAGAGCAATGTTTTCTTTTTGCAAATTCTCTTTTTCTAAAGCAGCGTGAGTAAAAGCTCTTGAAAGTTCTTTGAATTCATTAAACAGCTCTTTGCTACTTTCAACAAGGTCATCATACTGATCTTGTAAGGGTTGAGGTATTACCTCAGAATCTGAACTGTTTGAAGATGGTAGGCTTGCCATCAGACAGAGATTGGCTTCTTTTGAAGTGTCATCCTCTTCTTCTGAAATTGAGTCATCCAGATCCTCCCATGTTTCCATTAATCATTTCTTTTTCTTAAAGAATTTCTTCTTTTGAAAGGTTGGCTTCCTTAGCTTGGGACAATCACCCTTCATATGACCTGTCTGCTTGCACTCAAAACAAATAATTTTGTTAGTGTTAAAGAATTATTTATCGGACTTACCTTGTTTGATATTAGGGGGTTGAGATCTTCTGTATCTCCCTTTTCTTTGTAGCATCTTTTTAATCTTTTTGCTGAGAAGAGCTAAATCATCATCTTCTGAACAACCTTTAGACTCAGTATCACCATCTGAAGTGTCCTCTGCTCACATGGCTTTCATGCTATCATGCCTAGACTCTCTGGCCTTTGAGTTCAATGCCAGTGATTTCTTCTTGGTGTCATCTTCCCCAAGTTCAAGCTCATGAACTTTGAGAGAACCCAACAACTCTTCCATCCTAAGAGAGTTTAAATCCTTAGCCTCTTGGATGGCAGTGACTTTGGGTCTCCAGGATTTGGGCAAGCTCCTTAGAATCTTTCTGTTATTATCCCCGGATTCAAAGGTTCTTCCCAATGACCTGAGTCCATTGGTTATTGTCTGAAACCTCCCAAACATTTGATCTATGGTTGCAGATTCTTCCATCTTGAACATCTCATACTGATATACAAGCATGCTGATCTTGGATTGCTTAACAGTCTTGTCCCTTCATAGGCAGCTACAAGTGTATCCCAGATCTCCTTGGCAGAAGAGCAACCATGAACTTTCTCATATTCTGATTTGTTCAAAGAACATATCAGATAGAGTTTAGCCTTGGCATTTAATTAAACTCTAGCCTTCTGCTCTAAGGTCCAGTCAGCCTTAGGTATGGGCACTCCAGCATGCATGGGGACATAGTCTCCATCAGTAACCACATCCCATACATCAATGTTGTTGTTTTCAATGAACAACTTCATACGATCCCTCCAGTAGTGGTAATCCACTCCATTGAATGCAGGGGGTCTCGTGATGGAGGCTCCTTTAGTGATGTATTGTCTGTTGCTGGTAGAAGTTTCCATCTGGATCTTTGTCCTTTACACTGATTAGGTGCTAACCCCAATGATAAGCTCTGGTACCAACTGTAGGAAAACAGGAAAACACTAGAAGGGGGGTTGAATAGTGTTTTTAATGGAAACTTTTTCTGTTTCAAATATTTTGAAAGATTTGCTTCTGAAAACCTTCAGATGATAGTTATCAGTCTGAAGTTCTTAGGTACTTTCTGAAGAGCGTTCAGATTAAAGAGTCATGAAAAATTTTGATTCAGATTGAAAGTTTTCACTTAGATACTTAATCAATCCCCTTGTTAGAATAAAACACAATTGAAACAAGTTGAGGGATAGAGAAGACTTAGCCCAGATATTATCCTGGTTCACCCACAACCACAGTGAGCTACATCCAATCCTAGGGCAAAAACCAGCACCTGGATTTCCACTATTCTTGCAAGAATACAAGTATTCTTTTCTATCAAGCCTCTTCAGGCTCTACCACAAGTATTGTTTCTTCCACCAAGCCTCTTCAGGCTCTACCACGAGTATTATTTCTTCCACCAAGCCTCTTCAGGCTCTACCACAAGTATTGTTTCTTCAACCAAGCCTCTTCAAGCTCTACTACAAGTATTGTTTCTTCAACCAAGCCTCTTCAAGCTCTACCACAAGTATTGTTTCTTCCACCAAGCCTCTTCAGGCTCTCAGACACTTATCCAAGTGTAACCCAAGTATTCTTTCAAACAGAAAGCCTCTCCAGGCTTAACAACCCAAACTGTTCTAAGTTAAAAACACGAGAGGGATTTTGTTCACTATCTTCAGATAATACCTACGAATTAGAGAGTACAAAATAACTGATACTTTCTTAGAATATGAAAGTGAGTACTTGTACAAGGAATATCAGAGTTTGATTTTTGCAGCGTGTAGTTTCTTTTGATTGATAATGCATCTCTACTCTTCAATTCTTCATGGGACGTATTTATAGTCTCTAAAGGATAAATGCCCATTACCAAATAACATTTAATGCATTCAGAATACGTTTGACATAGCTCTGTTTAAAGCAATCTGGGTAGAAGCAGGTGCAGTAGGTCTGCGCACACAAAGCAATCTGGCAGGAGCGGCAGCGTTGCAGACTTTCCTTAAATGTGCTAAACATTTGAACGAGGAAGAAAAGCAACACTGACTCTTATGCTGAAGTAGGTAAGATCTTGATTTGAACGTTCCTCGTACTCAACAACGTCTTCTAAGGTTAAACCATTGTCCTGAAGACTTCATCTTTCAGATGCAAGGGATGCTTCAGATGCACTTCACTTCTTTCGAGGATAAGCGCTCTTCAGACGATGTTTGATCTTTAGACGATCTGAAGCTTCAAATGATGTTTCACACTTTTTAAGATTTGAAACAAAGAAGAATATTGTGAAGGCATTTTGTCACAAATTTATCTGAATATTTATATTTGTTATTCATTAAAACCTATTCTGAGACTAAGACTCAAGGTAAATAATTTTATAACTTTTGAGACTCAACAGATTTGAATCAAAAGAATCTAAGTCCCATGCAGTCTCACATGCAACTATCTAAGATTGTAAAAATCAGACTCAAGCTCATACTAAACTGGAATGAAAAAGATTAACTGATGAAAACCAAAAGCTTAAACACCAAAATAGAATTTTGATAGATGACCTGGCAAAATTTGTAAATGGCACAAAAAACCTTGAGAGGCTCATTGGGTCTAAAAAATGAGTCTTTGATAAAGCTGGGTTAGGTTATGAAAAATCTTTGAATGAGGTTTGGTACAAAAGCTTTTTTATTCCATCCGAAAAACCTAAGGAGAGGTGTTCATGTTGTAGTAAGTTTGGCCAAAAGACCTTAGACTACTACCTGAGACAAGTAGCAATTAGAAAGGAGGTGTCTAACAATTCAGGACCAAAATATAAGTGGGTACCTAAGATCAAACCTATTGTTGACATAAACTTGCCTAGCAGCAGCAAAGAACAAGCATTTGTGAGTCTTGGACAGCGGCTGTTCAAGGCACATGACAGGAGATAGAAGCAAGTTCTAGTCACTTGAAGAAAAGGCTTCTGGAGTTGTCTCATTTGGAGACAACAATAAAGCTCAGATTCGAGGTATAGGTAAGATTGGTAAGAAGGACTCAACTCAAATTGAGAATGTTTATTTTGTTTAGGGTTTGAAGCACAATCTTCTTAGTATCAACCAACTATGTGACAATGGTTATTATGTTAATTTCCAACCCACGTTTTGTGAGATCATAGACTCTAAGATTGGAAAAACAATTTTCTCTAGTCAAAGAAACAAAAATCTTTACTCAGTTTGTCTTGAAAGCCTATCTGATCTCACCTGTGTTGTCTCTCATGACAATGAAAAATAGTTGTGGCATAAAGGGGTTGGACATATCAACCATAGTCTTGTCAGAGGTAGACCTAAGATCAAGTTTGACAAAGATCTGATCTGTGAGTCATGTGTCAAGAGTAAACATTAGTAGATGACTAGCCTCAGTGGTAAAAAATATTGATTTGTCATAGTAGATGACTATTCCAGATTTACCTGGGTTCTATTCCTATCTCAAAAGGATGATTCTTATGATAACTTTAAAATATCATGCAAAAAAGTCAAATATGAGAAAGGTTATGGAATTGGTGATGTGAGAAGTGATCATGGGAGAAGAATTTAAGAATGTCAAATTCAAAGAATTCTTTGACAAACATGTCATATCTCACAACTTCTCCTGCACTAGAACCTCCCAACAGAATGGAGTAGTGGAAAGAAAGAATAGAACGCTTCAAAAAATGGCAAGAACCTTGCCGTGTGACTCTGGAATTGAAAAATATTTTCGGGCTGAGGCTGTGAACACCTTATGCTATATAATCAATAGAGTCACCATCAGAAAGGTTCTCAATAATAAGGAAGCCAACTATCTCTTGTTTCCACGTGTTTGGATGTGATTGCTATATCTTAAACACTAAAGATTCGTTGGGTAAATTTGATACAAAGTAAGACAAAGGTATATTTCTTGGTTATTCTCTTACATCCAAAGCTTATCGTGTGTTCAATTTGAGAACTAGAACCATTGAAGAATCCATACATATCATATTCAATGAGACTCAAAACACCTGTTAAAGAAAAATAGAAGATGATGTTGAGGATATGCTGAATAACATGAAGATTTCTGAAAAAGAAGTGGAGGATGAAGAAGGAACATCTTCAGAACAAAAGAAGTAGAATCCAACTCAAACAGACTGAAAGACAACCTTAGACTGAGACTTATAGGAATCCTCAGACTAAAGATAAAGGTAAAGGCCAGAATGAGACTCAGAGCTCAATACAAGCACTACTTGAGACTCAGCATCAACATGCATCTGAGTTGCATAGAAGCTAGAGATTAGTTCGTTCTCATCCAAGAGATCAGATCATTGGTGAGACCTCAGGCAAAGTAAGAACCAGATCATCTTTTAGGAATTCTCAAAATATGATGGATCTATTGTCTGAAGTTGAACTAAATGATATCTATAAACCTCTTGATGATGAATCTTGGGTTAAAAACATGACGGAAGAGTTAAGTCAATTTGAGAAGAGCAAAGTCTGGTCTCTTGTTCCCCTACCAACACATCAATATGTGATTGGCACAAGATGGGTATTTCATAACAATTTAAGTTAGAAAGGAAAGGTAATGAGGAAGCAAGATTGGTAGCTCAAGGATTCAATTAACAAGAAGGAGTAAACTACAATGAGACCTTCGTTCCAGTGGTAAGACTAGAACCAATTAGGATCCTTTTAGCCTTTACGACTCACAAGGACTTTAAGCTTTATCAAATGGACGTCAAAAGCGCATTATTGAATGGATTTTTGAATAAAAATTTAATGTGAGACAACCTCTTGGGTTTGAAGATCCAGAACATCTGGAGTATGTACTAAGATTGAGGAAAGCACTATACTATCTGAAGCAAGCTCCAAGAGCTTGGTATGATAGACTTAGCTCATTCTTAGTTCATAATCGTTTCACACGAGGTCGTATCGACACAACTTTATTCAAAAAGGTTTTTCAAAAGGATCTCCTTATTATTCAAATCTATGTTGATGACATAATTTTTGGTTCTACTAATGAGCACTTGTGTTAAGAATTTTTTAGTCTTATGTAGGGTGAGTTTGAGATGAGTATGATGGGTGAGCTCAGATTCTTCCTAGGATTACAAATCAAGCAACAATCTGATGGTATCTTCATTCGTCAAGAAAAATATGTTAAAGATTTGTTGAAACGATTCAAGATAGAAGATACAAAGCCTATGAAAACACCCATGCACCCATCAACTCAGATTGATAAAGATGAACATGGTAAGACAGTATCAGATAAGATGTTTAAAGGTATGATTGGGTCTCTACTTGACCTAATGCTTAGTAAGCCTGATATTCAACATGTTGTTGGTATGTGCACAAGATATCAATCAAACCCTAAGAAATCTCATCTTATTGTTGTAAAGAGAATCTTTAGGTATCTTATTGGAACAACTGATCTTGTTCTTTGGTATAAGAAGGGTTAAGCTTTGTTCTCACAGGATGTAGTGACACTGATTATGCTGGAGACAAAGTGGATAGAAAAAGCACAAGTGTAAACTGCCAATTCTTGGGAAAGTGTCTTGTATCATGGTCTTGTAGAAAGCAAAACACCAATGCACTATCCACAACTGAAGTTGAGTATGTCTCAGCTGCTGCATGTTGCACTCAGATTCTGTGGATCAAATCTTAGATGTTGGATTATGCACTAAGGAATTCCAAGATCCCTATTCTTTGTGATAACACTAGTTCAATCAATCTGGCTAAGAATCTTATTCATCACTCTAGGTCTAAGCATATAGATATTAAACACCATTTCATTAGAGATCATGTTTAGAAGGAGAATGTCGAGCTTATTTTTGTTGAAACAAAAAATTAGCTTGCTGACATTTTCACTAAGCCTCTTCTAGAGGATAGGTTCAAATACATTATAAATCTCTGGAACATGCATTCCCTTATGAAATGAGAAAATTAAAACAATGGGCGATAATAAAAAATCTTAAAATTTGAATTTGTGTAAGTAAGCCTATCTCAAACTAAGACTGAGTCTGGACTTAAGACTCAAATTAAGATTGAGACTTCCCATAAGACTCAGACTAAGTCTAAGACTAAGACCCAATATTTTAACATTGTAAAGTAATAGTAAAATGATGTGAAAGGACGTGTAATGGCTAGTTTGAGTCTCTGACTTAGATGTTGCTTATTTAAGTCTCAACTACTTTTGCTCTTCCCAACAAACTCTCTCATCCCAACTACTTCTCCCTTCTCTCTATAAATCTCAAAACTTCTGATCTTATCTCACTTTTTCATCCATGCGTATTAAACTTCTAGCTATAAAAAATCCCTCTCCTCATCTTTCTTTCTCATCTGAATCTCCATCTTCTCAACCTTCAATCATGTCAAGCAACTCTTCTTCTTCCTTCAATGAGATAACCTCCAGCCAGGACAGACTTATCAGCTCTCCCACGCTACAACCAAGTACTGAGTCTGAAAACACCCAGGCTCGATCTCAATCTCCACCAAAGACTAAGGCCATCACCATTTGGTCTCCACCCAGGAAAGCATGAAGGATTGCCTCCAACGTGGTACAAACTTCAACACCAAACAACCCAAATCCCCAAATCACATGGTTCTTACCAAACCATCACCCTCAACAAAAGGAAAAGAGAAGCTCATTCAAGTCAAGAATGAGTAACTGGAAGAAAGCAAGAAGAAAAAACTCTCATTCCAGTTAGACTAATTGGAGAACAATCTCGTAGAAGCCAAATGTACTGGGCGTTTCACAGAGAGGAAGTTGGTGATTGGGAGAATTGTTCTCCCATTAGAACTAAAGCAAATGAATTGGTACATCTTTCCATACATAAAGAACCAAGGATGGGAAGGTTATCTTGGTCTTACTGAACCAGTCTACCCCAAGCTCACCAGAGCCTTCTACGCTTCTTCCTCAAATCTTAGGGGTGAATCTGAGACTTGTCCTCACATGATAGCTCACCTCAAAGGGGTGAATATGGATATTACTAAAGAAACATTGGGGGACATTATCAAAGCTCCAGTAGTTAGTAATCGCCTCTACAATGAAAACCAGTGGTGGTAAAAAATTGGCATCCAAGCTGAAGATGTGGGTGCATCTTTGTTCACTTAAGCTGAGATTCATCTCTCATCCTCTCTGAATGCTTTTGGAAGATTCTTATTCCATTTGGTCGCGAAGACCATAATTCCTTGTGGTGGTACGTTCGAAAAGATCTACCCCATAGATCTCATTGTAATGTACAATTTAAAACATGGTATTCCAATGAACCTCCCCTTCCTCATCTTAAGGCATATGGAACATGCCTTTAACAATGTTAGGATGATGACAAGATGGTCCCCCTCCCCTTTTTTATGACTTTTTATTTCTTATGTTTGCAATAAACATTTTGGGATGTATGCATTGTTTGTTTTGGTCATAGTATGCATCTATTTTATTATTTCATAGCATTCTTAGTTTCTCAAGTAAGAAGCACATTCTCAAGTAACTATTGATGTAAACAAAGCAAAAGAATTTTGTGAAAAGGATTAGAAGCATGATTAATTCATTAGAAGAATGAAAGTCAAAATCTAAACTTATTGACTTCCTTTAGACGTATTATAATTCAACAAACATTCTCGTGAAACCAGTCCCCAAACTCCTCAAGCTTTATTCCTTGAAGATTTTGAAGTTAAAGGATGTTCAAAGAAGTCTCTAGAAGGTGATTTTGGCCCAAGTTCAGATGTTTTGCAGAAAAAAATTGGTCAAAATGCATTAATGAAGAAGGCGAAGGATAGCTCTTATGAAAGTGACAAGTCAACTACAATAAGACTAGACTTTTGACTGCTCTCCAATGGCCAAAAAACAACTATTTTGACCTAGAACAATTTAATTTGTCATTCATGGCTGCGACACTGGCTATATAAAAAAGAAAAGAAGAATACCAAGTGTCCAAGTGCTGAAAATTACCTTCTTTTTCTTCTAAAGTCACTCTCTCTTAGTAGAGCACTCCATAAATTCATGTTTCAGTTTCTAAATCTTAGGAGTGAGTTATTAAGCTCTGTACTGTATTAGGAGAATCCACTCTTTGAGTGAAATTGAGAGCTACCCATGAAAACACTTCATTTGATAATAGGTTGTGTATCTGCCAAATTAAAACTAGTGAGAGTTAGTGTTGGTAGAGAGTCTCCCAAGCTAATCAGGGTGGATTAGTGTTGGTTGAGCAACAGTGAAACTGATTTAAGCTTGAAGAGGCGAGGTAAGAGAATACTTAGTGGTTTAAGCCTTAAAAGGTTAACGTAAAAGAATATGTGTTGTAAGAAGCTTGTTGAGTAATGGAAAATCCTACTAAGCTAGGTATTGGGTGTAGCCTTCAAAGAGTTATGGGTGAACCGATATAAAAATCTTTGTGCAGTATCTCTATCCCTTTCTCCTTTTTTATTCTTGAACTTTACTTTTGACTTAGTTGCTTATACTTGATCTACATCATTATCTGACTTCTAAAATAAGACAAGTTTCTGCATAATTTGTATTTAATTCATATCTTTCATAAATAAATAAATAGCTTTTCAATCACTTAAATAATTAATCTGGAAAGTTCCATCAAGTTTTGAACTGGTTTAGTTCTTTAGAAGCATAAATAACTGATTTTGCACATAAGAACATTTCACAACTTGGGTGTATTTTATCAGATTTGCATAGAGGTGCTTCTAAATAAATTTCACTTTACACTGTGATAATATATTAACTATAAAAGAGTTTTGGAATGTTTCATAAATTTATGACAAGTTTGAACCCTTTAGAAGCAAGTTGCTAAAAATCTATTTTCATTATTATTGCTTCTAATCATAACAACGACACATACTTGCTATTATATTAATTGCGTAACATCTTCCGTACATTGTCTGGGTCATGTTATGTGGAATATAAATTCCCATGAACTTAAGTCTCTTTAGTGATGTAGTTCAGAGAGTCACAAGAAGGGGGGGTTGAATTGTGACCCTTGAAAACTTTTGGTCCAACCTACAAATACTTTGAGAAACTTGCTGATTTTTGCTCAAGGAATACCTTGGCTATCAGAAGTTACTTCTAGAAGATAATGGTCAGTGTATGATGCCAAATAAGTTGATTGAAACTATCTTCTTAAAGGCAGGCTATATTATAGGGATTAATTGTTAGTGTATGCACTAGAGACCTATATGTTTTATTATGAACATCCATCACTTGTATCATATTATTATTTTATAAAGGCAGTTTATTTATTAATTCTTTTAGAATATAATTATTGTCCTTAGAATAGTAAGCTTAAACTTCATAAGAAATCAAGTAGATGACTTGATCGTGAGATCTTATGAAGAACTATTCTTAAAATAGTCCCTGGTCAAGTATCATCTTAGGACAAAGATGCATTTAGACTAGTATGTGAGTTCATTGATGATCACATCTCACGGATCATGGATATGAGATATCATGCACTCACATAGGTACACATTAAGAGTAATGGTGTACTGGATAGACCCATCTTAAGAACGTTGCGTGGATTTTTACATAAGTGTCATGAGCGTTTCTTAAATTGATAAATATTGTATGAAGTCCTTTGACCTGAAATCACTATGATTCTTACATAAGGAATTATATGTTTTAAATATCATCAAACGTTTCCTATAACAAGGTGATCATAAAGTTGGTATTTGGACATATGATAAAATTATGTGGAGGAATGTGAGTGACCTAGATGGGATTTGTCCCTGCTATGTAACATGAGTTATATCTGTAGGCCTCTTGATAAAGTGAGACTGCAAAATGCATGGCCATGCTCAGAAGGATAAACATGAGATGTTTATTTTGTAACATCCTAATATTTCTAAAATAAAATTAAAATAAAATAAAATAAAATGAAGAAGTAATGGTATTAAAATTATATTATGGTTATTACTAGTTAGAAATTTTATTATTAAATTAAAAAGGGGATGGGTGGGTCAAAATAGGCCCAGCCCAATTAGATAGTTAAGAAGAGAAGGGGTCATCTACTTCACCCTATCTGTTTTCAAACGTCAGATAATGAAACCTAGAGAGGAGAGAAGCGACTCCACAAGGGGAAGGTGCCGCAGAGTAGAGCATCAAGAGAGTTCTGCAAATTCAGTTTCGATCGTCATCTCTAAGGTACGGGGGGAAGGGGTTCTGCTATATGTGTATGCTGGAGTGCTTGGGTAGTGAAGGCAAACCATAAGTCCCTCTAGGATTCTTAAATTTTAAATTATGAATGATGAATTGTCTGTAATATGATGAAATTCGTTATTGTTGTGATGATTAATGCCATGTTCTTGTTGGAATTGAGAGTAGGAAGCGAGATTGTCGAAATGGGTCAAATTAGGATCTGGGAGAGAGATTTCATAAATTGATTTGATTGTTGATTTAACTGTAATCTATTGATATAATATATGAATTGATTGATTTTAATTGGTAAAAACGAGTCTAATTGAGTTAGGGACTTAAAGATTTGAGTAAGGATTGAAGAAGAGGGTTAAAAAGGGTAAAAACGCGGGAGAACTTCAAGAGGTTGTTTCTGGAGAAGTATTTTCCTCATGACATCCGTAACAAGAAGCAGATAGAGTTTCTTGAACTGAAGCAAGGAAATGGCACTGTGGCGGACTATGTAGCTAAGTTTGAAGCACTGGTTCGATTTTGTCCTACCTACGAGGGAGCCAATAATGAAGAGGCAAAATGTGTGAAGTTCATCAGTGGTCTTCGTCTTGAAATCAAGCAAGTCTTCAATTATCAAGGCATCATGCGATTTCATGAGCTAGTTAACAAATGTAGGGTGTACGATGAAGACAACCGGGCTAGAGCTGCTCATTACAAGAGTGGAGGACCTATGAGAAACCAGAGCAAGTCTGAATCTGCTAGCAAGAGTAAGCCATATTCTCGTGCAACTGGAAGCTATAAGTTTGGAGGGGGCAGCGAGGGTTCGATTCAGAAGAGGAGTCATGCTCCGGCTGCTAGTCAGGCGTCCAAGGGCGGAAGTGTGGGTTCTACTACTTCTAATAATTGCTTCAAGTGTGGGAAGCCGGGACATCGAGCAAACCAATGTGAAGATAAAGAAGTTACTTGCTTCAGATGTAGCGAACGAGGACATATTTCTCGCGATTGTCCTCAAGGGAAACAAGGGACTGCGGCGGCAAGTGGAAGTTCTAGTGGAAGTGCCAACAAACCGAAAGCTACTGGAAGAGTATTTGCCTTGAGTGGTACTGAAGCTGCTCAATCTGAAGACTTGATCCAAGGTACGTGTTTCATTGCAGGAATTCCTTTAATTGTTTTGTTTGATTCTGGTGCGACTCACTCCTTTATATCACATGCTTGTGTGTCTAAATTGAAATTTCCTGTCTCTTCTTTGCCTTTTGTGTTAAGTGTGGAAACGCCAGCTAGTGGGTCAGTTTCTACTTCTGATGTATGCTTGAATTGTCCTATTCATATCAAAGGTAAAGATTTTCTAGTTGATTTGATTTGTTAGTCTCTGAGTCAAGTAGATGTTCTTCTTGGTATGGACTGGTTATCTGTTGTCTTTGGTCAACTTGTTGAGAGGAAGAGTAAGGACTTTTTGACTGCCAACCAGGTGAAGGCGTCTCTAAGGGAAGATGCCCAGGTATACATGTTGCTAGCTTCTTTGAGTTCTGAGAGTAGTGCTATTATCAATGAGTTGCCTGTAGTGTGTGATATTCCTGATGTGTTTTCTGAAAATATGTCTAGTCTACCACCTGAGAGAGATAGAATTTTCTATAGATCTAGTATCGGGGACCGGACCTATTTCAGTTGCACCTTATAGGATGTCACCCACGGAGTTAGTTGAGCTTAAGAAACAGATAGAAGATTTGCTAGAGAAGAAGTTTGTGAGACCTAGTGTATCACCTTGGGGAGCACCTGTTCTGCTAGTGAAGAAGAAGGATGGTAGTATGAGGTTGTGCACAGATTACCGTCAATTGAACAAGGTAACCATTAAGAATAGGTATCCTTTGCCTAGGATAGATGATCTAATGGACCAGTTAGTGGGGGCTTGTGTGTTTAGCAAGATTGATCTTAGGTCGGGTTATCACCAGATTAGAGTTAGAGAGGAGGACATACCTAAGACTGCCTTTAGGACTAGATATGGACATAATGAGTATCTTGTAATGCCTTTTGGTGTGACTAATGCTCCTGCTATCTTTATGGATTACATGAACAGAATTTTTCATCCCTACTTGGATAAATTTGTAGTTGTCTTTATAGATGACATACTAATTTACTCCAAAACTAAGGAGGAGCATGAGGAACACTTAAAGGTAGTACTACAGGTTCTTAGGAATAAACAGTTGTATGCTAAGTTATCCAAGTGTGATTTCTGGTTAGAAGAAGTGAGCTTCTTAGGTCATGTGATCTCTAAAGGGGGTATAGGTGTTGATCCTTCTAACGTAGAGGCTGTGTTTAAGTGGGAGACTCCTAAGTCAGTGAGTGAGATTAGAAGTTTTCTTGGGTTGGCTGGGTATTATAGGAGATTTATAGAAGGATTTTCTAAGATAGCTTTGCCTTTGACTGAGTTGACTAGGAAGGGGGTTGCTTTTGTATGGAACAGTAAGTGTGAGCTTAGTTTCCAAACCCTTAAGGAAAAGTTGACTAGTGCACTGGTTTTAGTGTTGCCTGATTTTAGTAAACCTTTTGTAGTGTATTGTGATGCTTCTAAGATGGGTCTAGGTGGAGTGTTAATGCAAGAGGGTAAAGTAGTAGCTTATGCCTCTAGGCAATTGAAGATCCATGAGAGAAACTACCCTACCCATGATCTTGAGTTAGCAGTTGTTGTGTTCGTGTTAAAGATGTGGAGGCATTACTTGAATGGTTCCAAATTTGAGGTTTTTAGTGACCATAAGAGCCTTAGGTATTTGTTTGATCAAAAGGAGTTGAACATGAGACAAAGGAGGTGGCTGGAATTTTTAAAGGATTATGATTTTGAATTGAGTTATCACCCTGGAAAGGCTAATGTAGTAGCGGATGCTCTAAGTAGAAAATCTTTTCATGTTAGTTCCTTGATGATTAGGGAAATGGATCTCCTGACTTAGTTTAGAGATTTAAGCTTAGCTTGTGAGGTAACTCCTGATAGTGTGAAACTAGGAATGATTCGAGTAAGTAACAACTTGTTGAGGGACATTAGAGAGGCTCAATTATAGGACCCATTTTTGGTAATTAGGTGTGAGGCTATAGAAAAGGGTAGTGGTAGAGAATTTGTCTTAGGTGTAGATGGAGTAGTGAGATTTGGAGACCGAGTTTGTGTACCTAGTGAACCTACCATTAAGCATTTAGTACTTAAAGAGGGGTATAAGAGTAAGCTTAGTTTCCATCCTGGTTCAATTAAGATGTATCAAGATTTGAAAAAGGTGTTTTGGTAGCCTAGGATGAAGAGGGATATAGAGGACTTTGTGAGTGCTTGTTTGGTTTGTCAAAAGGCTAAGGTAGAACACCAAAAACCTTCAGGATTGCTTCAACCTTTAAGTATATCTGAGTGGAAGTGGGATAACATTTCTACAGATTTTGTAGTTGCTTTTCCTAGGACTGTAAGAAGACACGATTCTACTTGGGTTATTGTAGATAGGTTGACTAAGAGTGCTCATTTTCTCCCTATTAACATTAAGTACTCTTTAGAAAAACTTGCTAAGATCTACATTAGTGAGATTGTAAGGTTGCATGGAATACCATCTAGCATAGTTTCAGATAGAGACCCCGGGTTTATATCTAGATTTTGGGAGAGGTTGCGGCAGACTTTGGGGACCCAGGTTAGACTTAGTCCAGCATATCATCCTCAAACCGAAGGGCAAACTGAGAGGACCATACATTCCTTAGAGGACTTGCTTAGAGCTTGTGTGGTAGACCAAGGGGGTAGTTGGGATAGTTTCCTACCTTGGATAGAGTTTACTTACAACAATAGTTTTCATTCTAGCATAGGTATGGCACCTTATGAGGTATTATATGGTAGGAAGTGTAGGACAACCTTGTGTTGGTGTGAGCCGGGAGAGAGACTTGTGTTAGGACCGGAGATAGTGCAACAGACCACCGATAAGGTTAAGTTAATTCAGGAGAGGATGAGGACAGCTCAGAGTAGGCAAAAGAGTTATGCTGATAAGAGGAGGAAGGACTTAGAATTCAAAGAAGGGGATCATGTGTTCCTGAAAGTCACTCCGTGGACTGGGGTTGGTAGAGCATTAAAGTCTAAAAAGCTTACACCTCATTTCATTGGTCCCTATAAAATTCTTAAAAGAGTCGGCAATGTTGCCTATCAAATTGCTTTACCTCCACATTTGTCAAATCTTCACAATGTCTCCCATGTTTCTCAACTCCGGAAGTACATTCACGACCCTTCACATGTGATTGAGTCAGATCATCTTGAGATTAAGGAAAACTTGACGGTGGAAACCACACCGGTGAGAGTCGAGGATTAGAGGGTGAAACAACTTCGAGGAAAGGAAATTCCTTTGGTTAAGATAACCTGGGGAGGAGCTACACCAGAGAGTGCTACTTGGGAGCTTGAAGAGAAGATGAAAGAGTTTTTTCCAGAGTTATTTACTTCAGGTAAATTCGAGGACGAATTTTCTTTTAGGACAGGGGAATTGTAACATCCTAATATTTCTAAAATAAAATTAAAATAAAATAACATAAAATGAAGAAGTAATAGTATTAAAATTATATTATGGTTATTATTAGTTAGAAATTTTATTATTAAATTAAAAAGGGGATGGGTGGGTCAGAATAGGCCCAGCCCAATTAGATAGTTAAGAAGAGAAGGGGTCATCTACTTCACCCTATCTGTTTTCAAACGTCAGATAACGAAACCTAGAGAGGAGAGAAGCGACTCCACAAGGGGAAGGTGCCGCAGAGTAGAGCATTAAGAGAGTTCTACAAATTCAGTTTCGATCGTCATCTCTAAGGTACAATGTAACACCCGCAATTTTTCTTACTAGTGTATAAATAGAATAAAGAAAATTTTAAAATAGTAATAATCATTTAATTATAAAGTATTTAGTAGCTTTTAATAGACAACCAAATTTATAATACCCAACCACAATTATGAGTAAATTTCTCTAGAGAGGTGTTTGAGAAAATAACCTAAGACACCTTTAGTAATTATACAGTTAAGGAAAATATAGATTTAATTATTAAAAATAGCTAAAACTCTAAGGTATCTATACCTTTATTCAAAATACTCTTAATATAATTAGTGATGAGTTTTAGAAAATTATTTAGAATTTTTCTAGCACTTCTGGGCAAAAAGATCAAAATGCCCCAATTAACAGTATAACCATAGCCAGCATATGAAAAAAATTGTAGAAAAATATGGAAGATATATTTTGAACCTTAAAAGATGATTTAAAATTATAATTATAATTCTATACAATCTCTGTAAATAAAACCTTAATTTTCTCTCTCTGCTTACTGTAACGCCCGCTTCTTACCGTTTTACCGCATTTCGTGTTTTATTGAATTGTTAAAATTATTTTTAATCACCAAAATTTATATTTTTGGATTTAGAATTTAATTTCCTATTTTTAGGGAATTTCTGGGAATTTTTGGGGTTTTTCCTGTGAAAATGACCTTTTTGCCCCTCCTGTCCCTTGAACCGGGCCCGAATACTCTTGATCCGGGCCAGAAAAAAATTGCACAAACCTCCCCTTAGCTTCTCATGCAAGCCGTGCATGTGTAGGCATGGTGCATGAGAGACACTTGTATTTTTCCTTCCTTTTAACAAGCCATGTGTAGGAAAAGTGAACTTATGGCATTTATAACTCAAAACCTCACCTTTGTCTCTCCTTCCAACACATGCAAGTTTAGTTTTCTCTCATTTCTCTCTTTCTCTTCCTCTTGAAGTCGTGAACTCTCCATCATTTTCTCCCAAAAATTTTAATCCTTCCTTAAACACAATCAAGCCAAGGTTCCATCTTTTGAACCAAAGCTTCAAATTCTAAGCCTTCTAGCCTTGAAAAATCCTTGTTGGTGACTAAAGGAGGCATCTTTGGGGGCTGTTTTGGGACCAGAATTCTGCACTCATTTTCTTGGAAATTTGAGGTAAAGGGGCGGAGAACTTGAACTCTAGTAGGATTGGTAACTAGAGTCAAGGATTTGCCCTTAAAATCCTTGTTTTTACTCTTGTTTTTCCTTGAAAAAAATCACTTTTGAGCTTTTCTTTGAGCAAATGTTTTGGATTCTTGGAGCTGGGTTGTTTACATGTTTTTAAGTTTGTTTTGATGCTTGGAATGTGCTTGGATTGTGATTGTTGGTGCATGCAAGCCAAGAAACAATTTTGGAAAAAATTTTCCCCTTTTTTCTTTAATAGCTCTCGGCCTTGAGGGATTTTGGGGCTGCATGTGTTTCAAATTTTTTTGGTGCTTGGAATGTGTTTGTATGATGAATCTATGAACATGCATGAAGTTGGTTGAAGGTATACAATTGTTTTGGATGATTGATCTTTGAAAAATAGTGGTTATGAGCTTGAAAATGGAGTTATGAACTTTAATGTGTATGTTGATGATTTTGAGTGGATTAGTATGATATTTGGCATTTAGATTGTTTGTTGATGAATGTGTGAAGTTTTGGTGAAGATTGGATGTTGTGAAAAATTTGAAGTTTTGATGAACATTCAAGTTGTTCTTGATGTTCATGAGTTGTTCTTGATGAAACTCATCAAGAATACCTTTTTGATCTTAAAAAGGTCAAGGGTATGTTAAAAACATGTTTATGGGCTTTGATGGTCCAAAAGGACTAAGAAGCAATTTTACAAGTAAAAGGACTAAAGTGCAATTAAGAATAAGTCTTTAAAAATAAATAAAACAAATTCGGATTTCCAATTCCAACCAAGTAAAAGTCAACTTAAAGGTCAATATTTTAGGTTTCCATGACTAAAAATGAGTTCCTAAGAGTTATAAAACCTTTAGGCTTTTAATTTAAGTTTAAAACCTTTAAGAAAAGGAGTTAAAGACTCATTAAAAGTCAATCAAGATTAGATTATGAAATTAAAAGTTAGATTGGAGTTGGACTTCAACTCTAATCCAAGTAATTAAAAGTTAAAACTTAGGATTAATTAGTGGGCTTAACTAATTTAATTACCTAAGTTAATCAACCTAATTCACTTAAGTCGATTAAGTAAAGAATGATTAATTAAGTCTAAAGTTAATTAACCTTAATGAAAGTATTAATTAAGTAATTAACCAATAATGATGATTAAGAACTAATTAATTATGATTAAACTTAATCAAACATAATTAAAAGTCCTAATCCAAGATTAAGGAAGAGATTAAGGGATGATTAAGAATTAATTAGGATCTTAAGTAAGGATTAAGACTTAATTAAAGGGGATTAAGATTAATTGTAATCCAGTTAATGAAGACCAGTTAAGATTAAAAGTTAAACCAAATCTTAATTAGTCATACAAAGAGAATTAGGATAAGTAATACCATCCATAAGATATAATCATAAGTTTTAGTAAATTATAGGACTTAAGTGGACATGATTATCAAGAACATTAGTACAAACTACCTTAAAAGGCTATAACCAACACACTCTTTCTACATAAAACTTGAGAAGCTTGGCGAGAGAGTGCGGTTTGGCCTTCCTTGTGAAGGAAAGACATTGAATTCGGGCCGTGCCACGGGGATGTGGTGACGTTGAATGGTTCAATGGGTTTTGCCTGTAAGGATGTGAATGTTGTTAGCATTGTTGTGTGACATGCATCATGAAGCGTCGTTGATGTTCGAGGTTGAAAACCTTACGGCCTATATAGTAGTAACACTCGGTACAGTGTGAAACTGGTAGGGACTGGGCACTGGGTTTTGCAAAGAACACCAGCGGTCCAGTAAAGGAGACCAGCCCTGAGGATAAGTCGGGTCCCGAAATGGCACAAGTGACGTAGGCTCGCCCCCTACTGTCGTGTAAACGGGGTACAGGCTTGACTATCCTGTCGCTCTCAAGTTTTCATGGTCAGTTGAGATTGTCTGGAAGTCGGGAATTTTATTTGGCCAAACTGTATGAGCAATGCTCTTTGTACCAATGCTAGTACAGACTCTAACTCCTGACGTGCTGTGTATATATGGTCGGGCAGCTGCTATGTGCTCTGCCTATGGTGATGTTTCCCTGGGCCCGCATGCATTAGATATTGCATTATAATAGTAAAAGTTGCGTTCATATGAGTACACCATGATGAGATGTCGTGATTGCTTATTGATTCGACTGTGTGGATTGCCTCTGTGTGTGTGCTCTAGTTTGCTGTATCCTACATGTTGTGAGTTCATGCGATGTTCTCACCCTTCTTTTCTATCTCTTCTTTCTATGTTCTTCTCGTCACGTTGACAGTCGGTATCGAGGACTTCCGTCATGACGTCGATGCAGGTGCGAATCAGATGGTTGCCGAGGGGCACCCGGAGGGTGACGGGTATCCCGCGCAGGCGTGAGTTCTATGGGGGGGAGTTTGGGTCACCATCACGCACCCCAGACTTCCTCTTGTACCTGAAAAGGACTAGGTTGTGTTGAGTCTAGGTAGTACGCAACTCTGATTTAGGAATCTCTTCTTTTGTATTCTGTTAGTGTAACACCCGTATTTTTTCGATTTACCCGTTTTTCCCGTTTTTGCTGTTTTAAGCGTTTTAATGGATTTTAAATGATTAAAATTATTTTTAATTGTCAAAATTTATATTTTTAGATTCAGTATTAAATTTCCTATTTTTAGGAATTTTCTGGGAATTTTTGGGATTTTTCTGCAAAAATTGACCTTTTTGCCCTCCGGTACCCCGACCCGGGCCCGAATACTCTTGATCCGGGCCAGAAAAAATTGCACAAACCTTATTTTCTCCTCTGAAAATTGCGCTGCACAGCATGGTGCATGTGTGCCACTTGTCCATGTCTTCCTTCACACCATTAAGTTTATATAAAGGAAAAAAACTTCACTTTATGGCCATTTTTTTCACTTAGCCATCTTCTCCACCTAACCATTTTCTCTCTTCTTCTTCTTCTTTCTCCCTTGCTGGCCGCGCACCACCACCCTTCTTCTCCCCAAAATTTCTTCATCTCCACCCAAATCACCAACCAAGCTTAAGTCCCATTCTTGGATTTAAGCTAAAGAAAAAAAAAAATACATACTTTCTACCAAAATCCACTTGTTGGAGGCTTGAAGGAGGAGCTTGGAGGGGCTGTTGGAGGAGGAAAAATCTGCACTCATTCCCTTGAAGATCTAAGGTAAAGGGGGGGAGAACTTGAACTCTAGTAGGCCATGTAACTAGAGTCAAGGATTTGCCCTTGAATCCTTGCTTCTTCTCTTGTTTTTCTCTTGAAAAATCAAACCTTTGAGCTTGTTTTTAAGAAAATATTTTCGGTCTTGATGAGCTGGGTTATTGTTGTTGTTTGCATTTCTTTGATCTTGTTTGGATTGTTGTTGATGGTTGGGTTGTGTTGCATGCAAGCCAAGGAAGGATTTTTGTTGAAAAATCCCTCCTTTTTCCCCTTAAGCTCTCGGCCAAGAGAGGAAGAAGTGGCTGCATGTGTGCAAAAATTATTTTGATGGTTTGGATGTGATTATATGATGGATATATGTACATGCATGTGGTTGATCTTAAGTGGAAAAATTGATTTGGTGATTTATCTTGAAAATAATGATGTTTTGAGCTTGAAAATGGAGTTATGAACTTTAATGTGTATGTGGATGATTTTGAGTGGATTGGTATGATATTTGGTATTTAGATTGTTTATTGATGAATGTGTAAAGTTTTGGTGAAGATTGGATGTTGTGAAAAATTTGAAGTTTTGGATGAACATTCAAGGTTGTTCTTGATGTTCATGAGTGTTCTTGATGAACCTCATCAAGAATGTCCTTTTGATCCTAAAAAGATCAAAAGGATGTTTAAAACATGTTTTTGGGCTAAATTGGCCCAAAAGGACTAAAGAATAAATTTGTAACAAAAAGGACTAAATTGCAAATAAGATAAGTTTTTAAATTAAGTAATTAAATTCGGATTTTTATTTTAACTAAAATAAAAATCTATTTAAAAGTCATATTTTTATTTATCATGAATAAAAATGGGCTCTCATGGGTCCAATAACCTTTAGGCTTTTGTTTAGTCCCAAAGCCTTCAAAAAGAAAGTCAAAACTCAATTTAAAAGACAACTAAAAAAAAAAAAAAAAATTCATGGGCTTAGGTTTAGATTAGGGTTGAACTTCAACACTAATCTAAGTTGTGAAAATTAAACTTAGGATTAATTAGTAGACTTAACTAATTTAATCACCTAAGTTGATTAGCCTAAATTACTTAAGTTAATTAATAATTAATTAAGTCTAAAGATAATTAATATTAATATAAGTGTTAATTAAGTAATTAATCTCTAACGACGGTTAAAAACTAATTAATTATAATTTAACCTTAACCAAGCATAATTAAAAACCTTAATCCAAGATTATGGAAGAGATTAAGGGATAATTAGAAAGTAATTAGGATCTTAAGTAAGGATTAAGACTTAGTTAAAAAAAAAGATAAGATTAATTGAAATACGATTAATGAAGACTAGTTATGATTAAAGGTTAAGCCTAATCTTAGTTAGTCATACAATAAAAAAATTAGGAATTTTAATGCCTTTCATAAGACATATCCATAAGCCTTAGTAAATTGTAGGACTTAAATGAATATGATTATCAATAAAGCTAGCACAAGCTACCTTAAAAGACTATAACCAACACTTTCTCTCTACATAAAACTTGAGAAGCTTGGCAAGAGAGCGTGATTTGGTTTTCCTTAAAAGAAAGACCTTGAATCTACGAGGTTGCACCACAGTAAAGTGGTGACGTAACAAGATTCAATGGGCATGTACATGAGGACGTAATATTGTAAGTGTTTGCGGTGTGACGTACATCATGTGCATCAATAATGATTAAGGTTCAAAAGCCTTACGACCTATATGGCAATACCACTCTAGTACAGTGTGAAACTGGATGGGACGGGTGCACTGGGTTTTGCAAAGAACACCAGCGGTCCAGTAAAGGATGTAACACCCGCAATTTTTCTTACTGGTGTATAAATAGAATAAAGAAAATTTTAAAATAGTAATAATCATTTAATTATAAAGTATTTAGTAGCTTTTAATAGACAACCAAATTTATAATACCCAACCACAATTATGAGTAAATTTCTCTAGAGAGGTGTTTGAGAAAATAACCTAAGATACCTTTAGTAATTATACAGTTAAGGAAAATATAGATTTAATTATTAAAAATAGCTAAAACTCTAAGGTATCTATAGCTTTATTCAAAATACTCTTAATATAATTAGTGATGAGTTTTAGAAAATAATTTAGAATTTTTCTAGCACTTCTGGGCAAAAAGATCAAAATGCCCCAGTTAACAGTATAACCATAGCCAGCAAAAAAAAAAAATTGTAGAAAAATATGGAAAATATATTTTGAACCTTAAAAGATGATTTAAAATGATATTTATAATTCTATACAATCTTTGTAATTAAAACCTTAATTTTCTCTCTCCGTTTACTGTAACGCCCGCTTCTTACCGTTTTACCGCGTTTCGTGTTTTATTGAATGGTTAAAATTATTTTTAATCACCAAAATTTATATTTTTGGATTTAGAATTTAATTTCCTATTTTTAGGGAATTTCTGGGAATTTTTGGGGTTTTTCTGTGAAAATGACCTTTTTGCCCCTCCTGTCCCTTGAACCGGGCCCGAATACTCTTGATCCGGGCCAGAAAAATTTGCACAACTCTTCCTTTCCTCCTTCTAGAAACCGTGCATGTGTGTGTGTGTTGCATGGGAGACACTTGTCTCATCCTTTCTTCCTTCCAAGACAAGTGTCTAGCTTATGATATTATGACATTAAAAGACTAAAACATTTATTTCTTTCTCCTTTCCTACATGCAAGGTTCCTTTTCATTCTCTCATTTCTCTTTTCTCTCCTCATTGAAGCCGTGAGTTCCCCTCTCCTTTCTCTCAAAATCTCCATTTTTCCTTCTCACACTTTCAAGCTTAAGGTTCCATCCTTGAACCCTAAGCTTAAACACTAAGCCTTCTAGCCTTGCAAATCCTTGTTGGTGACTAAAGGAGGCATCTTTGGGGGCTGTTTTGGGACCAGAATTCTGCACTCATTTTCTTGGAAATTTGAGGTAAAGGGGGGGAGAACTTGAACTCTAGTAGGATTGGTAACTAGAGTCAAGGATTTGCCCTTAAAATCCTTGTTTTTACTCTTGTTCTCCTTGAAAAAAATCACTTTTTGAGCTTTTCTTTGAGCAAACGTTTTGGATTCTTGGAGCTGGGTTGTTTACATGTTTTTAAGTTTGTTTTGATGCTTGGAATGTGCTTGGATTGTGATTGTTGGTGCATGCAAGCCAAGAAACAATTTTGGAAAAATTTTCCCCTTTTTCCTTTAATAGCTCTCGGCCTTGAGGGATTTTGGGGCTGCATGTGTTTCAAAATTTTTTTGGTGCTTGGAATGTGTTTGTATGATGAATCTATGAACATGCATGAAGTTGGTTGAAGGTATACAATTGTTTTGGATGATTGATCTTTGAAAAATAGTGTTTATGAGCTTGAAAATGGAGTTATGAACTTTAATGTGTATTTTGATGATTTTGAGTGGATTGGTATGATATTTGGCATTTAGATTGTTTGTTGATGAATGTGTGAAGTTTTGGTGAAGATTGGATGTTGTGAAAAATTTGAAGTTTTGATGAACATTCAAGTTGTTCTTGATGTTCATGAGTTGTTCTTGATGAAACTCATCAAGAATACCTTTTTGATCTTAAAAAGGTCAAGGGTATGTTGAAAACATGTTTATGGGCTTTGGTGGTCTAAAAGGACTAAAGTGCAATTAAGAATAAGTCTTTAAAAATAAATAAAACAAATTCGGATTTCCAATTCCAACCAAGTAAAAGTCAACTTAAAGGTCAATATTTTAGGTTACCATGACTAAAAATAAGTTCCTAAGTGTTATAAAACCCTTAGGCTTTTAATTTAAGTCTAAAAACCTTTAAGAAAAGGAGTTAAAGACTCATTAAAAGTCAATCAAGATTATATTATGAAATTAAAAGTTAGATTGGAGTTGGACTTCAACTCTGATCCAAGTAATTAAAAGTTAAAACTTAGGATTAATTAGTGGGCTTAACTAATTCAATTACCTAGGTTAATCAACCTAATTCACTTAAGTCGATTAAGTAAAGAATGATTAATTAAGTCTAAAGTTAATTAACCTTAATGAAAGTATTAATTAAGTAATTAACCAATAATGATGATTAAGAACTAATTAATTATGATTAAACTTAATCAAACATAATTAAAAGTCCTAATCCAAGATTAAGGAAGAGATTAAGGGATGATTAAGAATTAATTAGGATCTTAAGTAAGGATTAAGACTTAATTAAAGGGGATTAAGATTAATTGTAATCCAGTTGATGAAGACCAGTTAAGATTAAAAGTTAAACCAAATCTTAATTAGTCATACAAGGAGAATTAAGATAAGTAATACCATCCATAAGATACAATCATAAGTTTTAGTAAATTATAGGACTTAAGTGGACATGATTATCAAGAACATTAGTACAAACTACCTTAAAAGACTATAACCAACACACTCTTTCTACATAAAACTTGAGAAGCTTGGCGAGAGAGTGCGGTTTGGCTTTCCTTGTGAAGGAAAGACGTTGAATGGGTTTTGTCTGTAAGGATGTGAATGTTGTGAGAATTGTTGTGTGACATGCATCATGAAGCGTCGTTGATGTTCGAGGTTTAAAACCTTACGACCTATATAGCAGTAACACTCGGTACGGTGTGAAACTGGTAGGGACTGGGCACTGGGTTTTGCAAAGAACGCCAGAGGGTCCTCGAGTGGGATGCCAGCCCTGAGGATAGTCAGGTCCCGAAATGGCACAAGTGACGTAGGCTCGCCCCCTACTGTCGTGTAAACGGGGTACAGGCTTGACTATCCTGTCGCTCTCAAGTTTTCATGGTCAGTTGAGATTGTCTGGAAGAACGCTTAAATTTATTTGGCCAAACTTTATGAGCAATGTTCTTTGTACCAATGCTAGTACAGACTCTAACTCCTGACGTGCTGTGTATATATGGTCGGGCAGCTGCTATGTGCTCTGCCTATGGTGATGTTTCCCTGGGCCCGCATGCATTAGATATTGCATTATAATAGTAAAAGTTGCGTTCATATGAGTACACCATGATGAGATGTCGTGATTGCTTATTGATTCGACTGTGTGGATTGCCTCTGTGTGTGTGCTCTAGTTTGTTGTATCCTACATGCTGTGAGTTCATGCGATGTTCTCACCCTTCTTTTCTATCTCTTCTTTCTATGTTCTTCTCGTCACGTTGACAGTCGGTATCGAAGACTTCCGTCATGACGTCGATGCAGGTGCGAATCAGATGGTTGCCAAGGGGCACCCGGAAGGTGACGGGAATCCCGCGCATGTGTGAGTTCTATGGGGGGGTTTGTGTCACCATCACGCACCCCAGACTTCCTCTTGTACCTGAGGAGGACTAGGTTGTGTTGAGTCTAGGTAGTACGCAGCTCTGATTTAGGAATCTCTTCTTTGTATTCTGTTAGAGGTCTCATTTATTTTACTACCGGAACTCATGTTTTAAGGTGGTCATGTGGGTATTCGAGAGGTACATCGATGCTACTTAATATGTATGTATGTATTTATGTCACACTGTTTTATGTTCTCTCAAGGTCTTTAACCATGTGTATGTTGTGGATGCGCGTAAGGTGTTAATTCTTTCGACGCTTACGGAAAGATAAGTTTTTTTGAAAGTGAAGGAAAGGGTATTTCATAAGTACTTAAAATAAAGTTAGAGAGGTAATAGGTCAATGACACCTAAATCCTTTTCAAAAAAAAAAAAAAAAAACAAACTTCCGCATTTTTGACGTTCTACTTCGTTGGTCACGTGTAATGCATGTGGTACTTTTAGTGGTAACTAGGGGTATCACAAAGGAGACCAGCCCTGAGGATGAGTCAGGTCCCGGAATGGCATAAGTGGCGTAGGCTCGCCCCCTACTGTCGTGCAAACGGGGTACAGGCTTGACTATCCTGTCGCTCTCAAGTTTTCATAATCAGTGAGTTTGTCTGGAAGTCGGAAAATCGTCTTGGCCAGAGATTGAGCAATGCTCTTCGTACTATTTGCTAGTACAGACTATACTCCTGATATATTGTACATATATGGTCGAGCAGTTGCTGTGTGCTCTGCTTTTGGTGTTGTTTTCTCGGGCCCTCATGCATTATATATATATAGCATGGTAGCATCAGCTGCATACTTGTGATTGAGATTATGTGGATGTTTGTGAATATTTTATTGATGCTCTAGTTACTATGTTCTACTTGTTATGAGTTCATATGATGTTCTCACCCTTTCTTCTCTGCTTCTATTCTCTGTTGTCGCGCTCTTTCGCCATCGCCAGTCGGGTTTGGGGAGCTTCAAGATGTCGGCCATGAGGGTTACGCTGAGATGGGGGCCACGAGGACAGTGGCGGGTCACAGACATTCCTAGACGCTGTATATTCACAGGGGAAGTACACGTCACGATCTCTCACCCTAGCCTTCCCCTTGTGCCAGAGGTCGTCATCACTGTGCCTGTGATTCTGGAGTTCGAGACACCACCAGGACTTCGTCGTCACACCACTTTCCTAAATCGTCGTCATCGTCCCGTTCCATCTACTTCTTCCCAGTCCTCTCGGATGGCCACTATGGGAGAGCCGGATTCCCCTCGCTATACTCCTGGACCAGAGTCGTCATCCTCACCGACCATGCGTTTTAGTGCATTCGGTCGTCCTTCCACCAGTGAGCCTGATCTGGTCGTCATTGATGATACTTCATCCGAGGAGGAGGATCCAGAGGAGGACCCTGAGGAGGACCCCGAGGACGAGGAGCTGAGGGAGGATTCTTCTGACGGTATTCCTTCAGAGGAATTCAGGATGATTACCCTCCCGGATGCCAGGAGGAGGAGTTGTAGGGTTGCCCCTGCTAAGTCAGATGACGATGAGTAGAGGAGTGTGTCTGGGGTAGTCATGAGTCTAGCAGTAGTAGCTCTGATTAGTGACCTCTTATTTTGGTTGTATTGATAGAGGTTTTATTTATTTTACTGCCAGAACTCTCATTTTGTATGATGGTGTGGTATCTCGGGGATCACTTGACACTGTGGTTATGTACATGTATGTTCTTCACGCTTCTTCCCTAGTCTCCACTTTATATTTGTGTGTGTGTTGTGTATGTATGCGGAATGATTGAATCGACTAGATGCTTTCCGAAAACGTATTTCAGAATTAAGGAAGGGATGCTTTAACAAATATCTAAAATGGAATTAGAATGAGATTAGTTGATAATGATTAAACTCTTTTCAAAAAAAAAAAAATCCCCGTATTTTCTAAGCATACATTTAAAACGAGAGTCATCAGTTACGTTCGTAATGTGATACTCTTAGCGGTATAACTAAGGGTGTCGCAGTTAGAGGTCTCATTTATTTTACTACCGGAACTTATGTTTTAATGTGGTCATGTGGGTATTCGAGAGGTACATCGATGCTACTTAATCTGTATGTATGTATTTATGTCATATTGTTTTATGTTCTCTCAAGGTCTTTAACCATGTGTATGTTGTGTATGCGCGTAAGGTGTAATTCTTTTGACGCTTATGGAAAGATAAGTTTTTTGAAAGTGAAGGAAAGGATATTTCATAAGTACTTAAAATAAAGCTAGAGAGGTAATAGGTCAATGACACCTAAATCCTTTTAAAAAAAAAAAAAAAAAAACTTCCGCATTTTTTGACGTTCTACTTCGTTGGTCACGTGTAATGCATGTGGTACTTTTAGTGGTAACTAGGGGTATCACATACAAGGGGGAAGGGGTGCTGCTATATGTGTATGCTGGAGTGCTTGGGTAGTGAGGGAAACCATAAGTCCCTCTAGGATTCTTAAATTTTAAATTGTGAATGATGAATTGTCTGTAATATAATGAAATTCATGATTGTTGTGATGATTACTGTCATGTTCTTGTTGGAATTGAGAGTAGGAAGCGAGATTGTCGAAATGGGTCAAATTAGGATTTGGGAGAGAGATTTCATAAATTGATTTGATTGTTGATTCAACTGTAATCTATTGATATAATTGATGAATTGATTGATTTTAATTGGTAAAAACGAGTCTAATTGAGTTAGGGACTTAAAGATTTGAGTAGGGATTGAAGAAGAGGGCTAAAAAGGGTAAAAACTTGGGTGCAGTCGCGCTCGGGTTGCTGGTAATCGATTACACCAGTTTGTAATCGATTACTAGGTGTTCTGGGCAGAAAACTCGAAGCTGAGCCTCTGGTAATCGACTACAAGGATGCTGTAATCGATTACCAGGTTACCAGTCCTCTGGTAAACGATTACAGACACACTGTAATCGATTACCAGGCCTGAAAATGGGGTATTTGCTTCTGGTAATCGATTACAGGCTTTTGGTAATCGATTACCACGTCCAAACTTGATATTTGAGTGTTGTTTTGATGAAATGTGGTGATCCTTTACTTATACGATGGATGTTTACCTAATTGATGAATTCTTTTCTGAGATTGATGAGATTAAATTGGATGTATAGAGTGTATTAACTGTGGCATGAAGTATTGTGGTGTGAGTATCTTATGTGATGTTCTATGTTTATAATATTCGTTATGTGATGTGGAGTGATTAGAGTAGAAGAGATTGTATGAGATATATGTGAAATGATGATGATGATGCATTGAACATAGAGATTGTGTGAGAGATATGTGAAATGATGATGATGATGCATTGAGCATGAGCATATGATGTATGAGACGCATGAGATACATGAGTAGCCAGACGTGGCTAAAAATACCCTAGCCCAAAGAGGGGGAGACGAGCAGGGTGGAGACCATGATGGGAGACATCTAATGCATAACTCCAAGAGGGAGTGTTTTACAATGCGACTCACCTAGCCCATAAGAGGTGGGTGATGGTGGGAGGGAGCAGGTGTCTTTGCACGGGCCTATAGAGGGGGTGCAACCTATTGGCCAAAGGGGCATTTAACGGTAGGGCCATCATTGGTAACAACTAAGGGGATTGATGAGGTGCGCCCATTGTGCGGAGTTCCAAATCATGACTCTTAGGAAGAGGCATTGTACATGAGCATAGAGTGAGCATACTTGTCATTTTATGATTGTTTGAGAAGTGTGAATTATATATTTGTGTGAAATTAATGTGCTGAATGTAAAGAGTGTGGATTGAGATGAGTGATGATATGTATGGTGATAGGTGGGAATAAGGGTAGCCTTCTATATTGCATGTATATGTATGTATTCTTTTCCTCACTGTACTCTTCTGTGGTTTTTATAGGTGATGACGATGGCACTCAATGTGCCGAATTTTTAAGGGACAGGTTCTCGCTCTGATACGTGTGACATCGGGGCTTAGTGTTTAGGAACTTGTTCTTTCATTTTGATATGTAGAGATTTAAGGAGATTGTTTTTAAGGGTCTTACATGGCCAAGACGTATTTTTTATTATGTTGATAAATTAGTTTTCGAAAACATTGATTTTACTTTTATGGAAATTTAGTTAGATTTGGATTCAGTAATTGTTTAAATGAGGAATGTGAACCTTTTTACCTTAATATTGACTATAATTTTCCTTATAATTTAACTTGATGATTGTATTATCATTTGGGGGTAGAAGGGTGTCACATTTAGTGGTATCAGAGCAGGTCGGTTCACCGGCCTTGAGTTCTGAGTTTGTTGTGTTTCTGTCGTGCTAACTGTGATGTTGATTGAGTGAAATATATTGTTTGGATTTGACTGTTTTTTTTATTGCTCTACTTTTCTGTGAATCAGAAAAGTGATGGCTGGAGGAGATAGAAATGATCGTGTTATTGCTGAAGCCTTAATGGCTATGGCTCAGGCGGTTGGCAACCTGAACCAACATCAGGAGGTGGACTGGCTTGCTCAGTTCCAGAGGAACCATCCACCTACCTTTCGTGGGGGTTATGACCCTGATGGTGCTGCTAATTGGATTTTCGAGATTGAGAAGATTTTTAGAGCTATGGAATGCCCGTTGGTGCAAAAGGTAACACTGGCTGCTTTCATGCTATCTAGAGATGCTGGATTTTGGTGGCAGAGTACCTACCAGAGAATGATTGATGAAGGCACCGCAATGAACTGGGAGAACTTCAAGAGGCTGTTTCTGGAGAAGTATTTTCCTCATGACATCCGTAACAAGAAGCAGATAGAGTTTCTTGAACTAAAGCAAGGAAATGGCACTGTGGCGGACTATGTAGCTAAGTTTGAAGCACTGGTTCGATTTTGTCCTACCTACGAGGGAGCCAATAATGAAGAGGCAAAATGTGTGAAGTTCATCAGTGGTCTTCGTCTTGAAATCAAGCAAGTCTTCAACTATCAAGGCATCATGCGATTTCATGAGCTAGTTAACAAATGCAGGGTGTACGATGAAGACAACCGGGCTAGAGCTGCTCATTACAAGAGTGGAGGACCTATGAGAAACTAGAGCAAGTCTGAATCTGCTAGCAAGAGTAAGCCATATTCTCATGCAACTGGAAGCTCTAAGTTTGGAGGGGGGCAGCGAGGGTTCGATTCAGAAGAGGAGTCATGCTCCAGCTGCTAGTCAGGCGTCCAAGGGCGGAAGTGTGGGTTCTACTACTTCTAATAATTGCTTCAAGTGTGGGAAGCCGGGACATCGAGCAAACCAATGTGAAGATAAAGAAGTTACTTGCTTCAGATGTAGCGAACGAGGACATATTTCTCGCGATTGTCCTCAAGGGAAACAAGGGACTGCGGTGGCAAGTGGAAGTGCTAGTGGAAGTGCCAACAAACCGAAAGCTACTGGAAGAGTATTTGCCTTGAGTGGTAGTGAAGCTGCTCAATCCGAAGACTTGATCTAGGGTACATGTTTCATTGCGGGAATTCATTTAATTGTTTTGTTTGATTCTAGTTCGACTCACTCCTTTATATCACATGCATGTGTGTCTAAATTGAAATTGCCTGTCTCTTCATTGGCTTTTGTGTTAAGTGTGGAAACGCCAGCTAGTGGGTCAGTTTCTACTTCTGATGTATGCTTGAATTGTCCTATTCATATCAATGGTAAAGATTTTCTAGTTGATTTGATTTGTTTGCCTCTGAGTCAAGTAGATGTTATTCTTGGTATGGACTGGTAATCTTCCAACCATGTTCTATTAAATTGTGCTGATAAAACTATTGTCTTTGGTCAACTTGTTGAGAGGAAGAGTAAGGACTTTTTGATTGCCAACCAGGTGAAGGCGTCTCTAAGGGAAGATGCCCAGTTATACATGTTGCTAGCTTCTTTGAGTTCTGAGAGTAATTCTATTATCAATGAGTTGCCTGTAGTGTGTGATAGAGACCCCGAGTTTACATCTAGATTTTGGGAGAGTTTGCAGCAGACTTTGGGGACCCAGGTTAGACTTAGTTCAGCTTATCATCCTCAAACCGATGGGCAAACCGAGAGAACCATACATTCCTTAGAGGACTTGCTTATAGCTTGTGTGCTAGACCAAGAGGGTAGTTGGGATAGTTTCCTACCTTTGATAGAGTTTACTTACAACAATAGTTTTCATTCTAACATAGGCATGGCACCTTATGAGGTATTGTATGGTAGGAAGTGTAGGACACCCTTGTGTTGGTGTGAGCCGGGAGAGAGCCTTGTGTTAGGACCGGAAGTAGTGCAACAGACCATCGATAAGGTTAAGTTAATTCAGGAGAGGATGAGGACAACTCAGAGTAGGCAAAGAGTTATGTTGATAAGAGGAGGAAGGACTTAGAATTCAAAGAAGGGGATCATGTGTTCCTGAAAGTCAGTCCGTCGACTGGGGTTGGTAGGGCATTAAAGTCTAAAAAGCTTACACCTCGTTTCATTGGTCCCTATAAAATTCATAAAAGAGTCGGCAATGTTGCCTATCAAATTGCTTTACCTCCACATTTGTCAAATCTTCACAATGTCTTCCATGTTTCTCAACTCCGGAAGTACATTCACGATCCTTCACATGTGATTGAGTCGGATCATCTTGAGATTAAGGAAAACTTGACGGTGGAAACCATACCGGTGAGAGTCGAGGATTAGAGGGTGAAACAACTTCGAGGAAAGGAAATTCCTTTGGTTAAGATAATTTGGGGAGGAGCTACACTAGAGAGTGCTACTTGGGAGCTTGAAGAGAAGATGAAGGAGTTTTTTCCAGAGTTATTTACTTCAGGTAAATTCGAGGACGAATTTTCTTTTAGGAGAGGGGAATTGTAACATCCTAATATTTCTAAAATAAAATTAAAATAAAATAACATAAAATGAAGAAGTAATAGTATTAAAATTATATTATGGTTATTATTAGTTAGAAATTTTATTATTAAATTAAAAAGGGGATGGGTGGGTCAGAATAGGCCCAGCCCAATTAGATAGTTAAGAAGAGAAGGGGTCATCTACTTCACCCTATCTGTTTTCAAATATCAGATAACGAAACCTAGAGAGGAGAGAAGCAACTCCACAAGGGGAAGGTGCCGCAGAGTAGAGCATCAAGAGAGTTCTACAAATTCAATTTCGATCGTCATCTCTAAGGTACAGGGGGGAAGAGGTGCTGCTATATGTGTATGCTAGAGTGCTTGGGTAGTGAGGGCAACCATAAGTCCCTCTAGGATTCTTAAATTTTAAATTGTGAATGATGAATTGTCTGTAATATGATGAAATTCATGATTGTTGTGATGATTACTGTCATGTTCTTGTTGGAATTGAGAGTAGGAAGCGAGATTGTCGAAATGGGTCAAATTAGGATTTGGGAGAGAGATTTCATAAATTGATTTGATTGTTGATGAACTGTAAAAACGCGGGTGCAGTCGCGCTTTGGTAATCGACTACAAGGATGCTGTAATCGATTACCAGGTTACCAGTCCTCTGGTAAACGATTACAGACACCCTGTAATCGATTACCAGGCCTAAAAATGGGGTATTTGCTTCTGGTAATCGATTACAGGCTTCTGGTAATCGATTACCAGTCCAAACTTGATATTTGAGTGTTGTTTTGATGAAATGTAGTGATCCTTTACTTATACGATGAATGTTTACCTAATTGATGAATTGAGCATGAGCATATGATGTATAAGACGCATGAGATACATGAGTAGCCATACGTGGCTAAAAATACACTAGCCCAAAGAGGGGGCGACGAGCAGGGTGGAGACCATGATGGGAGACATCCGATGCATAACTCCAAGAGGGAGTGTTTTACAATGCGACTCACCTAGCCCATAAGAGGTGGGTGATGGTGGGAGGGAGCGGGTGTCTTTGCACGGGCCCATAGAGGGGGTGCAACCTATCGGCCAAGAGGGAATTTAACGGTAGGGCCATCATTCGTAACAACTAAGGGGATTGATGAGGCGCGTCCATTGTGCGGAGTTCCAAATCATGACTCTTAGGAAGAGGCATTGTGCATGAGCATAGAGTGAGCATACTTGTCATTTTATGATTGTTTGAGAAGTGTGAATTATATATTTGTGTCAAATTAATGTGCTGAATGTAAAGAGTGTGGATTGAGATGACTGATGATATGTATGGTGATGGGTGGGAATAAGAGTAGCCTTCTGTATTGCATGTATATGTATGTATTCTTTTCCTCACCGTACTCTTCTGTGGTTTTTATAGGTGTGACGATGGCACTCAAGGTTGACACAATCCATGCCCTTGTGTTCAATTAGATATTTGGACAAAGGGACAGATCATATAAATTATTATCATAAAATAGGATTTATCAAAGTTATTGATAATCTCAATATTTGGACAATGATGTATTGCTAGATACCGCGCACTATTTATGATATTAAATATAAAAGGGTTTTTTTTATTTTAATATCATAACCAAATATTAAAAGTCTACTGGGTCACACGCATACAACATGCCTCTAGGAAAAGATAATAAATCTAATTTGATTATAATTATAACCTAATGGGCCAGGGCCATATGTGTTAGGGATAAGTGAGTGAGGGGGTAAAACCCTAGCCACCACTCTATAAATAGAGCATGAGATGCATTACCCATGACACATGAGTAGTCGCTCTTACTCTCTAAACACTACTAGCAGAGTTGAGGAGGGTTTCCTAGTTCGGCTGTTGGCGTGGGCACCTCTAGAGACGTGGCTGCTATTGCCTCGTTCGTAATCCTAATAAGGTATGTCATTATGTTTTATGCCTTGATTCGTGTTTTCGCATTAACGATCATAACAAGGGAGGGAATCCATTTATTCCGCTGCACCCTGACCACATGTTTGATTCCCTTCAATTGTTATCAGAGCTTTGGTTTACGATAAACATGTTTTGGGCTTTTAATCGTTTGAATATAATGATATTCTGGTTTTTCTGTTTAAAAACGCAGAAATGCAGTTGTTCGCTGTTATCTGCGCTTCATCTGCGTTGGGCACAGGTGAAGCGTAGCATACAAGGTTTTGATTCTGATATCTGCGCTTCACTCATGCTGAGCGCAAGTGAAGCGCAGGTGAAGCGCAACTTCTAAAATTTAAAACTGGAACCTGCGCTTCACCCACGCTGCGCGCAGGTGAAGCGCAGTTGCGCGTTTCAGTTTATTTTAATTCCATTCTTGATTGTTTTTGTGCGTGATGTTTATGTATATATGTTCTGGTGTTAGAGGGTCCCATGAAACATGAAGAGTTCATGTCTTGGACGTCAAAGGGTTTAATTGTTGAAGTATTGCCTCGACTCAAATGTTGGTTGCGATAAACATGCCACTTATCAATTTGCTGACAAGAACGTATTCGAATGATAAGAGGGACTTACATGTTTACAGGTTCGTGAAGTATTCGTTTGATGCGAGACACTTATTGATGATTGGTTAAGTGTTTATGAAATCCAATTTTTGTTTCGGGGCGCTGCCCCGATCCCTGCAAGGGGCGGCCTCCCCTTGTCCCCCGTGCTAACACTGCGTAGTGTGTTATTTCGTATGCGTGTTATCAAACCTCGCTTAATATATATATATATATCACTTTTTTTACGATCAATATGGATGATGATTGGTTATGGCCTTAGTTGTTTTATTTAAATATGACCTGCGTGTCGTGCCTTACCTCTTATATTCTATTTGTAATTCTTTTCTCATCTCTATCCCCTCATATGTTAAACAAGGTTTCTTCTTGTTATGTAATGTAACCGGGAGGACATGGAGTCAATGGGCATGTGGAGACATGTGGATGGAGGCTTCAAGATTATATACATGTTGTAATTTTGTATCGGTATTTTAGGAGGCCATAACTATATCATTTATTTAAATGAGATGCATGCTTATGTGTTTTTGTTAAATGGTTTAACAAAGGAGTAAAATTAAAACGATCAAATCCCTCAAAGAGAATATTAAGTCTTTTTGCCTTCCAATGAATAACACTCGTTAAGACTAGAATCGATGAAGTGTGGGTCTGCCAAAGCAGGGTACCTTTATCTATACTAGTAAAACGCGATAAGATAAATAGTAATATCCAACTGTTAATCATTGGGTTTTGACTTAACTAGGTGTATTCAATAGGATTGAAAAACCTAGAGGCATTAAGTTAGGCATTAATTCATAAGATGAATTAGAATAAGAGTTATTCACCTAACTATCCAAGAGTTGTATGAGATGCAATTGAAAGTGTGTTCCTACCTAAATAACCTTTTCTTAAGCGATCAGCTAAAGCTGACTTAAAATTAGGTGAAATATGGATCTTGGCCCACAAGAAAATCTAGTGATGGGATTTTCTGATTCTTTATACTGAGGGTACTTGTTTTGAATCAAAATAGTGGGAGGCATATTTAATTAAAGACCTTGTTAAATATGTTTTGTTATATGATACTTACGTGCATAATTTTGAACACAACAAATAACCTTTCACCGCGATCTGTCCTTGAGAAGGACAAACTGTCTAGAATTAACTTTCTAGACTGGTATAGAAACCTAAGGATTGTCCTTAGGCATGAAAAGAAGTTGTATGTCCTGGAAGGGACCGTTCCTGAAACACCGGCTGCAACTGCTTCGAAAGCTGACAAGGATGCTTTTAAGAAGCATCTGGATGATGCTCTCGATGTAGGATGCCTTATGCTTGCTACTATGAATGCTGAACTCCAAAAACATCATGAGAACATGGATGCGTACGATATGATCGTACACTTAAAGAGACTGTATCAAGGCCAAGCTAGGCATGAACGATTTGAAGTCTCAAAGGCACTTTATCAATGTAGACGGGCAGAGGGAAGTCATGTTGGTGCTCATGTACTCAAGATGATTGGGTACATTGAAAACCTAGAAAGGCTTGGATTCCCATTAGGCCAAGAGTTGGCTATTGATCTTGTTCTGCAATCGTTGCCGGACAGCTATAGTCAATTCTTCATGAACTACAACATGAATGAATTTGACAAACCACTGCCAGAATTGCTAAGCATGTTGAGAGCAGCTGAGCAAAACATTAATAAAGGTAAAGGGAAGGCCATATTGATGGTCCAACCTGGAAAAAGCAAGGGCAAGAAGAAGTTCAAGAAGCCCTATTTCAAATCAAAGGACAAGGGCAAAGACAAGCCTAGTACCTCTGCTTTGAAGCCTACTGGCAGGATAGCTAAGGAAGGAAAATGTTTCCACAGTGACCAATCAGGACATTGGAAGAGAAACTGTGCAAAGTACCTGAAGGAGATCAAGAAGGGAAGTGAGACTTCCGCTTCAGGTATTTATGTTATAGAAGTCAATTTATCTGCTTCTGCATCTTGGGTATTAGATACTAGATGTGGATCTCACATTTGTGTGAATGTGCAGGGTCTAAAAAGGAATAGACCATTGGCTAAAGGCGAAGTCGACCTGCGAATCGGAAATGGAGCAAAAGTTGCTGCTTTAGCTGTAGGAACTTATTATTTAACTTTGTCAACTGGGCTAGTTATTGAGTTAGATAATTGTTATTTTGTGCCAGCCATTAGTAGGTGTAACATCCTGAATTTTATTAAGTAAAATAAAATAAAATTAAATTAATAAAGTAGAGGAATAAATAAATAATAGTATTAGTAGTATTAGTAGTTTTATTAATAATGCTATTTCGAATTAAAAAGAAGATAAGGAGGTTGAGAATGGGCCCAAGCCCATATAGGCATTTTAGTAAGGAGGGGTTATCAGTTCACCCTAATCCTAATTCGTCAAATCGTCAAAGAGCGAAACGCTGAGGAGGGGAGAAACCAAGTCTCAAGAGGATGTTGTTGTAGTGTAATCATCAAGAACCAAGATAGAATCTTCCTTGCTGTTCGATCTTCACTTCAAGGTACGGTGGGGGAGACGGTGCTGCTTGTATGTGCATGTGGGAGTGCTTGGGTAGTAACTTAAGACTTTAAATTCGTATTAATATATGTTATATTGAGAATTGATGATGAAAACAGTTGATTGATGATTGATTTGATGAATCTTGATGAATTCTTGAGTAAAATTGAAGAGGATATTGAGAATAATGAAAAGGGGTAATTAGGGGTTTGATGATTTGGGGTTTTGATTGAATAACTGTATAATCTGTGTAATGATTGTTGTTTTTACTGAGTTTAGTTGATATACACATATATGATTGAAGTATAAACAATTAGGATTGAGTAGGGATTGAAGAAGGGGAGCAAAAGGGGCAAAAACGCAGTACAGTCGCGTTCTGCGACACTTGCGCTGTAGCGCAAGTGAAGCGTGGCTCTATGGAATCTGCGCTGCAACTTGCGCTGTAGCGCAAGTGAAGCGCAGCTCGCAAATTTTCGTTTTTGATGTGATTTTGAGGAGCTCTTTTCAGAGTGAGGATGGTATTCCTTAACACATAGAATTGAGATTAATATGTATTTAATAAAAGTGTTAGTTTGTGGAATTGATGATATTAAGTTGAAAGTTTAAGGTGTGTTGATTATGGTATGAATATGATGATATGAATATCCCATGTGATGTTAGATGCTTATAATATGGTGATGTATGATGATGATGTAATGAGATATGGGGTGTGTATATATGGTGATATACTGAGACATTGAGTTATGATGTGTGTTATGATGATGATGATATATTGATGAATTGAGCATACAATGTGTGTTATGATGATTATGATGATGATGATTGATGATACTTGATGATGTTTATGATGATTTATGATGTGGATGATTGATGATGATTTTATGATGATGATAATGATGATGATGATGACGATGATGATGTACTTATTATTATGATGTTGATTATATCTTGAGCATATGTGATGTTGTACTTGAGATACACAAGCCTAGTGAGAGGCGAGTGTAACTCAGGGAGGTAATTGTACTTGGGGTGCACAAGCCTAGTGAGAGGCGAGTGTAACTTAGGGAGGTGATTGTACTTGAGGTGCACAAGCCTAGTGAGAGGCGAGTGTAACTCAGGGAGGTGTTGTACTCGAGATGCACAAGCCTAGAGAGGGGCGACGTGCAACTCGGGGAGGTAAACTGCACGGCCCCATTAGAGGGGGGTGAAGAGACCATGATGGGATCCATCATTGGTGACAACTAAGGAGATTGATGAGGAATGCCCATTGTGCGCAGTTCTAAGTCATGACCCTTGGGATGATGATTAAGATGATTATGATGAGTATGATGATTATGATGATTATGATGTTTATGATGACTATGATGATATTAATGATATTTTAATATGCATGATGATTGATGAACATACGTTGAATTTGATGATGATATTAAATTACATTAGGATGATATGAGATGTGTTGTTGAGATGACTATTATATAATGAGAATGAGATTGATGACTTATAATGTGTGACTCGTGTATTTATGCTGAGATAAGATGTTTGATAATTAAGATGTAAGATGAAATGAGTATGTGATTACTTGATGATAATGAGGATTATATGTGGGTGAGGATAGGGTAGCCTTCTATGTGTATGTATGAGTGTTATTATTTTCCTCACCGTTACACTGTGGTTAATTTTACAGGTGATGATAATGACACAACTGGTGTCGAGTATTAATTGAAGGGAGAGTCGCTCTGATATATGTGACATCAGGGTATACTATTGGGGATTTTTATTTTGTGTTCTCTATTTTAGGAAAGTATTTTATAAACTGTTTTAAGTGCCTTGCATGGCCAGTAGGATATTTTGATTTTAATACTTGAGATTCCGTTGCTTTAAGTATTTTGAAAACCTTTGATTTCTATTTCTATTTTAAGTTAGTTGACTTTGAAATAAATGACGTTTTATACGATGAGAAATGTGAACCTTTTTACCCGTGTGGGACGTTACCTTTCATATATTTCGATTTATTTAATGTATAAGAGTTTGGGGTAGAAGGGTGTCACATTAGTTGGTATCAGAGCAGGTCGGTTCACCGGCCTTGAGTTATGAGTTTACTATGCTTCTGTGGTGTTATTGTGATGATTGATTGATTGAGTGAATTGTGCTGTTTGTTTTGATTGAATTAATTGTGTGACTTATTTACTTTTCTGTGAATCAGAAGAGTAATGGCTGGGGATAGGAATGATCGAGCGATGATCGACGCCTTAATGGCTATGGCGCAGGCTGTTGGCAACCTAAACTAACATCACGAGGTGGATTGGCTTGCACGGTTTCGGAGGAACCATCCACCTACTTTTTGTGGGGGCTACGATCCCGATGGAGCTGCTGACTGGATATTCGAGATCGAGAAGATCTTTAGAGCGATGGATTGCCCGATGATACAAAAGGTGACGTTAGCCGCGTTCATGCTATCAGGGGATGCTGGATTCTGGTGGCAAAGCACTTATCAAAGGATGATCGATTAGGGCACCGCGTTGAGCTGGGATAACTTCAAGAGGGTGTTTCTTGAGAAGTATTTTCCTTATGATGTTCGCAACAAGAAACAGATCGAGTTTCTTGAGTTAAAGCAAGGGGATGGCATCGTGGCAGACTACGTGTCCAAGTTTGAAGCACTAGTACGATTTTGTCCTACTTATGAGGGAGCTGCTAATGAAGAGTCAAAGTGTGTAAAGTTTCTCAGCGGTCTTCGTCCAGAGATCAAGCAAGTGTTCAACTACCAAGGGATGACGCGCTTTCATGAGCTGGTGAACAAGTGCAGGATTTATGATGAAGACAGCCGGGCTAGAGCGGCACATTACAAGAGTGGAGGGCCTTTGAGAAATCAGAACAAATTCCAAGCGTCTAACAAGGGCAAACCATATTCTCGTGCAACGGGAGGCTCCAAGTTTGGAGGCGTCAGTGAGGGCACAGTGTAGAAGAAGAGTTACGTTCTGGCGGCTAGTCAAGCGTCCAAGGGAGGAGGTGTTGGCTATACCACTCCTATTACTTGTTTCAAATGCGGAAAGGAAGGACACAAATCGAACCAATGTGGAGATTCAGAGATCACCTGCTACATCTGTAAGGAGAAGAGACACATTTCCCGTGATTGTCCTCAAAAGAAGAAGCAAGGAGCTACTGCAGCAAGTGGAGGTGCTAGTAAACCTCAAAGTACTGGGAGAGTCTTTGCCTTGAGTGGTATTGAAGCTGCTCAATCCGAAGATTTGATCCAAGGTACTGGTTTCATTGCGGGTAATCCTTTAGTTGTTCTATTTGATTCTGGTGCGACTCACTCTTTCATATCACATGCTTGTGTGTCTAAGTTAAAATTGCTTGTTTCTTCTTTGCCTTTTGTATTGATTGTGGAAAGGCCAGCTAGTGGTTCAGTTTCTACTTCTGATGTGTGCCTAAACTGTTCTATTCATATTAATGATAAAGAATTCCTAGTTGATTTGATTTGTTTGCCTCTAAGTCAACTAGACATTATTCTTGGTATGGACTGGTTATCTTCCAATCATGTCCTTTTAAATTTTGCTGATAAATCTGTTATGTTTGGTCACCCTGTTGAGAGTAAGAATAAGGACCTTTTGACTTCCAACCAAGTAAAGGCGTCTCTGAGGGAAGATGCCCAGGTTTACATGTTACTAGCTTCTTTGAAATCTGAGAGTAGTTCTATTGTTAGTGTGATACTTGTAGTGTGTGAGTATCCTGAGGTGTTTTCAGATAATGTATCCAGTCTATCACCCGAGAGAGAGATAGAGTTTTCTATAGACTTAGTACCGGGGACAGGACCGATTTCAACTGCACCTTATAGGATGTCACCCATAGAATTAACAGATCTTAAGAAACAATTAGAAGACTTGGTAGAGAAGAAGTTTGTGAGGCCTAATGTATCACCTTGGGGAGCGCCTGTGTTGTTAGTAAAGAAAAAGGACGGTAGCATGAGGTTATGTACAAATTACCGCCATTTGAACAAGGTAACAATTAAGAATAGATATCCTTTGCCTAGGATAGATGACCTAATGGATCAGTTAGTGGGGGCATGTGTGTTTAGCAAGATCGATCTTAGGTCGGGATATCATCAGATTAGAGTTAAGGAAGAGGATATACCTAAGACTGCTTTTAGAACTAGGTATGGGCATTATGAGTATCTGGTAATGCCTTTCGGTGTGACTAATGCTCCTACAATTTTTATGAATTACATGAACAGGATTTTTCACCCTTACTTGGATAAGTTCGTAGTTGTCTTTATAGATGATATACTAATTTATTCCAAAACTAAGGAGGAGCATGAGGAACATTTAAAGGTAGTGCTTCAGATTCTTAAGGATAAACAGTTGTATGCTAAGATGTCCAAATGTGAGTTCTGGTTAGAAGAAGTGAGTTTCTTAGGTCATGTGATTTCGAGAGGAGGTATAGGTGTAGATCCTTCTAAGGTAGAGGCAGTGCTTAAGTGGGATGCTCCTAAGTAAGTGAGTGAGATTAGAAGTTTCCTTGGGTTGGCTGGGTACTATAGGAGATTCATAGAGGGGTTTTCTAAGTTAGCTTTACCTTTAAATGAGTTGACTAGGAAGGGAGTTGCCTTTGTGTGGAAAAGTATGTGCGAATCTAGATTCCAAACTCTTAAGGAAAAGTTGACTAGTGCACCAGTGTTAGTGTTGCCTGATCTTAGTAAAACCTTTGTAGTGTACTGTGATGCTTCTAAGATAGGTTTAGGTGGAGTGTTAATGCAAGAGGGTAAAGTAGTAGCATATGCTTTTAGGAGATTGAAAATCCATGAGAGAAACTACCCTACCCATGACCTGGAGTTAGCGACTGTAGTGTTTGTATTGAAGATGTGGAGGAATTACTTGTATGGTTCCAGATTTGAGGTTTTTAGTGACCATAAGAGCCTTAGGTACTTGTTTGATCAGAAAGAGCTGAACATGAGGCAGAGAAGGTGGTTAGAGTTTCTTATGGACTATGATTTTGAGTTGAGTTACCATCCTGGTAAGGCTAATGTAGTGGTTGATGCTTTAAGTAGGAAATCCATTCATGTTAGTTCCCTAATGATTAAGGAAATGGATCTTTTAACCCAGTTTAGGGATTTGAGTTTAACTTGTGAGGTGACTTCTGATAGTGTGAGGCTAGGGATGACTAAAGTAAGCAATGATCTGTTGAAGGATATTAGTAAAGCTCAATTGGAGGTTCCGTTTTTGATGCTTAGGCGAGAGGCCATAGAAGGAGGTAATGGTGGAGAGTTTATGATAGGTACCGATGGGGTAGTGAGGTTTGGCGACCGAGTGTGTGTGCCTAGTGAACCTACCATTAAGCATTTAGTGCTTAAAGAGGGGCATAGAAGTAAGCTTAGTTTTCACCCAAGATCGACTAAGATGTATCAAGACTTGAAGAAAGTGTTTTGGTGGCCTACGATGAAGAGAGACATAGAAGAGTTTGTGAGTGCTTGTTTAGTGTGCCAAAAGTCTAAGGTAGAACATCAAAAGCCTTCAGGATTGCTTCAACCCTTAAGTATACCTGAGTGGAAGTGGGATAGCATTTCTATGGACTTTGTAGTTGCTTTGCCTAAGACTGTAAGGGGGCATGACTCTATTTGGGTCATTGTGGATAGGTTAACTAAGAGTGCGCATTTCCTTCCCATTAACATTAGGTACTCCTTAGAGAAACTAGCTCAGATTTACATCGGTGAGATTGTGAGGTTGCATAGCATACCATCTAGTATAGTTTCAGATAGAGATCCCAGGTTTACTTCTAGATTTTGGGAGAGTTTGCAGCAGGCCTTGGGGACCCAACTTAGGCTTAGTTCAGTTTATCACCCTCAAACTGATGGTCAAACCGAGAGAACAATTCAATCCTTAGAGGATTTGCATAGAGCTTGCGTGTTGGACCAAGGGGGTAGTTGGGATAGTTTCTTACCTTTGATAGAGTTTACTTACAATAATAGTTTTCACTCTAGCATAGGTATGGCGCCTTATGAGGCATTGTATGGTAGGAGGTGTAGAACACCCTTGTGTTGGTGTGAGCCGGGAGAGAGCCTTGCATTAGGACCGGAGATAGTGCAGCAAACCACTGATAAGGTTAGGGTAATTCAGGAGAGGATGAGGACAGCTCAGAGTAGGCAGAAGAGCTAGGCTGATAAGAGGAGGAAGGAGTTAGAATTCAAAGAAGGGGACCATGTATTCCTGAAAGTCACTCCGTGGACTGGGGTTTGTAGAGCATTACAGTCTAGAAAGCTTACACCTCGATTCATTGGTTCTTACCAAATTCTCAAAAGAGTCGACAATGTTGCCTATCAGATTGCTTTACCTCCACACTTGTCAAACCTTCATAATGTTTTCCATGTTTCTCAACTCCGGAAATACATTCATGATTCTTCGCATGTGATTGAGTCGGATCACCTTGAGATTAAGGAAAACCTGACGGTAGAAACCATGCCGGTAAGAGTTGAGGATCGGAGGGTGAAACAACTTCGAGGTAAAAAATTCCTTTAGTTAAGGTAATCTGGGGAGGACCTACACCCGAGAGTGCTACTTGGGAACTTGAAGAGAAGATGAAGGAGTCCTATCCAGAGTTATTCGCTTCAGGTAAAATTCGAGGACAAATTTTCTTTTAGGAGGGGAGAGTTGTAACATCCTGAATTTTATTAAGTAAAATAAAATTAAATTAAATTAATAAAGTAGAGGAATAAATAAATAATAGTATTAGTAGTATTAGTAGTTTTATTAATAATGCTATTTCGAATTAAAAAGAAGATAAGGGGGTTGAGAATGGGCCCAAGCCGATATAGGCATTTTAGTAAGGAGGGGTTATCAGTTCACCCTAATCCTAATTCGTCAAATCGTCAGAGAGTGCAACGCTGAGGAAGGGAGAAACCAAGTCTTAAGAGGAGGTTGCTGCAGAGTAATCATCAAGAACCAAGACAGAATCTTCCTTGTTGTTCGATCTTCACTTCAAGGTACAGTGGGGGAGATGGTGTTGCTTGTATGTGCATGTGGGAGTGCTTGGGTAGTAACTTAAGACTTTAAATTCGTACTAATATATGTTATATTGAGAATGGATGATGAAAATTGTTGATTGATGATTGATTTGATGAATCTTGATGAATTCTTGGGTAAAATTGAAGAGGATATTGAGAATAATGAAAAGGGGTTATTAGGGGTTTGATGATTTGGGGTTTTGATTGAATAACTATATAATCTGTGTAATGATTGGTGTTTTTATTGAGTTTAGTTGATATATACATATATGATTGAAGTATAAACAATGAGGATTGAGTAGGGATTGAAGAAGGGGAGCAAAAGGGGCAAAAACGCAGTACAGTCGCGTTCTGCGACACTTGCACTGTAGCACAAGTGAAGCGTGGCTCTCTGGAATCTGCGCTGCAACTTGCGCTGTAGCGCAAGTGAAGCGTAGCTCGCAGATTTCTGTTTTTGATGTGATATTAGGGGCTCTTTTCAGAGTGAGGATGGTATTCCTTAACAAATGGAATTGAGATTAATATGTATTTAATATAAGTGTTAGTTTGTGGACATGATGATATTAAGTTGAAAGTTTAAAGTGTGTTGATTGTGGTATGAATATGATGATATGAATATCCCATGTGATATTAGATGCTTATAATATGTTGATGTATGATGATGATGTAATGAGTATATGAGGTGTGTATATATGATGATATACTGAGGCATTGAGTTATGATGTGTGTTATGATGATGATGATATATTGATGAATTGAGCATACAATGTGTGTTATGATGATTATGATGATGATGATTTTATGATGATGATGGCGATGATGATGAACTTAATATTATGATGTTGATTATATCTTGAGCATATGTGATGTTGTACTTGAGATACACAAGCCTAGTGAGAGGCGAGTGTAACTCAGGGAGGTGATTGTACTTGAGGTGCACAAGCCTAGTGAGAGGCGAGTGTAACTCAGGGAGGTGATTGTACTTGAGGTGCACAAGCCTAGTGAGAGGCGAGTGTAACTCAGGGAGGTGATTGTACTTGAGGTGCATAAGCCTAGTGAGAGGCGAGTGTAACTCAGGGAGGTGATTGTACTTGAGGTGCACAAGCCTAGTGAGAGACGAGTGTAACTCAGGGAGGTGATTGTACTAGGGGTGCACAAGCCTAGTGAGAGGCGAGTGTAACTCAGGGAGGTGTTGTATTCGAGATGCACAAGTCTAGAGAGGGGCGGCGTGCAACTCGGGGAGGTGAACTGCACGGACCCATTAGAGGGGGATGTAGAGACCATGATGGGATCCATCATTGGTGACAACCAGGGAGATTGATGAGGAACGCCCATTGTGCAGAGTTCTAAGTCATGATCCTTGGGATAATGATTAAGATATTATGATGAGTATAATGATTATGATGATTATGATGAGTATGATGATTATGATGACTATGATGATATTTTAATATGCATGGTGATTGATGAACATACGTTGAATTTGATGATGATATTAAATTACATTAAGATGTTATGAGATGTGTTGTTGAGATGACTATTATATATTGAGAATGAGATTGATGACTTATAAAGTGTGATTCGTGTATTTATGTTGAGATAAGATGTTTGATAATTAAGATGTAAGATGAAATGAGTATGTGATTACTTGATGATAATGAGGATTATATGTGGGTGAGGATAGGGTAGCCTTCTATGTGTATGTATGAGTGGTATTCTTTTCCTCACCGTTACACTGTGGTTAATTTTACAGGTGATGATGATGACACAACTGGTGTCAAGTATTAATTGAAGGGAGAGTCGCTTTGATATATGTGACATCAGGGTATACTATTGGGGATTTTTATTTTGTGTTCTCTATTTTAGGAAAGGATTTTATAAACTGTTTTAAGTGCCTTGCATGGCCAGTAGGATATTTTGATTTTAATACTTGAGATTCCGCTGCTTTAAGTATTTTGAAAACCTTTGATTTCTATTTCTATTTTAAGTTAGTTGACTTTGAAATAAATGACGTTTTATACGATGAGAAATGTGAACCTTTTTACCCGTGTGGGACGTTACCTTTCATATATTTCGATTTATTTAATGTATAAGAGTTTGGGGTAGAAGGGTGTAACAGTAGGAATATTATTTCTGTTTCTTGTTTAGACAAGAATTGTTTTTCATTTATAATAAAGAACAAAAGTTGTTCAATTTATTTAATTGATTTGTTTTATGGTTGTGCAAAATTAAACAATGGACTATATGTTCTTGACTTTGAAGTGCCTATCTATAACATAAATGCTAAGAAGTTTAAAACAAATTATTTGAACCCAACTTATCTTTGGCATTGTCGCTTGGGCCACATAAATGAGAAATTCATATCCAAACTCCACCAAGATGGCTATTTGGACTCATTTGATTTTGAATCAATTGAGACATGTGAATCTTGTTTATTGGGGAAGATGACCAAAACCCCATTCACCGGAAAAGGTGAAAGGTCTAATGATCTTCTTGGTCTTATACATAGTGATGTATGTGGGCCTATGGGCACAATGGCCAGGGGAGGTTTTCAATACTTCATCACTTTTACTGATGATTTCAGTAGATATGGATTTGTGTATCTAATGAAACACAAATCTGAATCCTTTGAAAAGTTCAAGGAGTTTAAGAATGAAGTACAAAACCAACTTGGCAAGACTATTAAAACACTTTGATCAGATTGAGGTGGAGAATACTTGAGCCAGCAATTTGATGACTATCTAAAAGAGTGTGGGATAATATCCCAACTCACTCCTCCTAGAACACCTCAATGGAATGGTGTTGCTTGTATGTGCATGTGGGAGTGCTTGGGTAGTAACTTAAGACTTTAAATTCGTACTAATATATGTTATATTGAGAATGGATGATGAAAATTGTTGATTGATGATTGATTTGATGAATCTTGATGAATTCTTGGGTAAAATTGAAGAGGATATTGAGAATAATGAAAAGGGGTTATTAGGGGTTTGATGATTTGGGGTTTTGATTGAATAACTATATAATCTGTGTAATGATTGGTGTTTTTATTGAGTTTAGTTGATATATACATATATGATTGAAGTATAAACAATGAGGATTGAGTAGGGATTGAAGAAGGGGAGCAAAAGGGGCAAAAACGCAGTACAGTCGCGTTCTGCGACACTTGCACTGTAGCACAAGTGAAGCGTGGCTCTCTGGAATCTGCGCTGCAACTTGCGCTGTAGCGCAAGTGAAGCGTAGCTCGCAGATTTCTGTTTTTGATGTGATATTAGGGGCTCTTTTCAGAGTGAGGATGGTATTCCTTAACAAATGGAATTGAGATTAATATGTATTTAATATAAGTGTTAGTTTGTGGACATGATGATATTAAGTTGAAAGTTTAAAGTGTGTTGATTGTGGTATGAATATGATGATATGAATATCCCATGTGATATTAGATGCTTATAATATGTTGATGTATGATGATGATGTAATGAGTATATGAGGTGTGTATATATGATGATATACTGAGGCATTGAGTTATGATGTGTATTATGATGATGATGATATATTGATGAATTGAGCATACAATGTGTGTTATGATGATTATGATGATGATGATTTTATGATGATGATGGCGATGATGATGAACTTAATATTATGATGTTGATTATATCTTGAGCATATGTGATGTTGTACTTGAGATACACAAGCCTAGTGAGAGGCGAGTGTAACTCAGGGAGGTGATTGTACTTGAGGTGCACAAGCCTAGTGAGAGGCGAGTGTAACTCAGGGAGGTGATTGTACTTGAGGTGCACAAGCCTAGTGAGAGGCGAGTGTAACTCAGGGAGGTGATTGTACTTGAGGTGCATAAGCCTAGTGAGAGGCGAGTGTAACTCAGGGAGGTGATTGTACTTGAGGTGCACAAGCCTAGTGAGAGACGAGTGTAACTCAGGGAGGTGATTGTACTAGGGGTGCACAAGCCTAGTGAGAGGCGAGTGTAACTCAGGGAGGTGTTGTATTCGAGATGCACAAGTCTAGAGAGGGGCGGCGTGCAACTCGGGGAGGTGAACTGCACGGACCCATTAGAGGGGGATGTAGAGACCATGATGGGATCCATCATTGGTGACAACCAGGGAGATTGATGAGGAACGCCCATTGTGCAGAGTTCTAAGTCATGATCCTTGGGATAATGATTAAGATATTATGATGAGTATAATGATTATGATGATTATGATGAGTATGATGATTATGATGACTATGATGATATTGATGATATTTTAATATGCATGGTGATTGATGAACATACGTTGAATTTGATGATGATATTAAATTACATTAAGATGTTATGAGATGTGTTGTTGAGATGACTATTATATATTGAGAATGAGATTGATGACTTATAAAGTGTGATTCGTGTATTTATGTTGAGATAAGATGTTTGATAATTAAGATGTAAGATGAAATGAGTATGTGATTACTTGATGATAATGAGGATTATATGTGGGTGAGGATAGGGTAGCCTTCTATGTGTATGTATGAGTGGTATTCTTTTCCTCACCGTTACACTGTGGTTAATTTTACAGGTGATGATGATGACACAACTGGTGTCAAGTATTAATTGAAGGGAGAGTCGCTTTGATATATGTGACATCAGGGTATACTATTGGGGATTTTTATTTTGTGTTCTCTATTTTAGGAAAGGATTTTATAAACTGTTTTAAGTGCCTTGCATGGCCAGTAGGATATTTTGATTTTAATACTTGAGATTCCGCTGCTTTAAGTATTTTGAAAACCTTTGATTTCTATTTCTATTTTAAGTTAGTTGACTTTGAAATAAATGACGTTTTATACGATGAGAAATGTGAACCTTTTTACCCGTGTGGGACGTTACCTTTCATATATTTCGATTTATTTAATGTATAAGAGTTTGGGGTAGAAGGGTGTAACAGTAGGAATATTATTTCTGTTTCTTGTTTAGACAAGAATTGTTTTTCATTTATAATAAAGAACAAAAGTTGTTCAATTTATTTAATTGATTTGTTTTATGGTTGTGCAAAATTAAACAATGGACTATATGTTCTTGACTTTGAAGTGCCTATCTATAACATAAATGCTAAGAAGTTTAAAACAAATTATTTGAACCCAACTTATCTTTGGCATTGTCGCTTGGGCCACATAAATGAGAAATTCATATCCAAACTCCACCAAGATGGCTATTTGGACTCATTTGATTTTGAATCAATTGAGACATGTGAATCTTGTTTATTGGGGAAGATGACCAAAACCCCATTCACCGGAAAAGGTGAAAGGTCTAATGATCTTCTTGGTCTTATACATAGTGATGTATGTGGGCCTATGGGCACAATGGCCAGGGGAGGTTTTCAATACTTCATCACTTTTACTGATGATTTCAGTAGATATGGATTTGTGTATCTAATGAAACACAAATCTGAATCCTTTGAAAAGTTCAAGGAGTTTAAGAATGAAGTACAAAACCAACTTGGCAAGACTATTAAAACACTTTGATCAGATTGAGGTGGAGAATACTTGAGCCAGCAATTTGATGACTATCTAAAAGAGTGTGGGATAATATCCCAACTCACTCCTCCTAGAACACCTCAATGGAATGGAGTTTCAGAAAGGAGAAATCGAACCCTATTAAATATGGTTCGATCCATGATGAGTCATTTTGATCTCCTCGACTCCTTTTGGGGTCATGCTTTGTTAACAGCAGCCTTCACACTAAACCGTGTTCCATATAAGGCTGTCATAAAGACACCATATGAGATATGGACTGGGAGACGACCTAGTATGTCTTTTATGAAGATCTGGGGTTATGAAGCTTATGTTAAACGCCAAGTTTCAGATAAGCTAGGACCCAAATCAGATAAGTGCTTATTTATGGGATACCCAAAAGAAACTAAGGGTTACTACTTCTATAATCCTAGCGAAGGCAAAGTGTTTGTCGCCAGGACTGTTGTATTCTTAGAGAAAGAATTTGTCTCTAAGAAAATAAGTGGGAGGAAAGTAGAACTTGAAGAAATTCAAGTAACACAAAGTAGAAATGAGCCAGTAATGGAACAAGAGCGGATACCACAAAGTGTTGTGGAGCCACCTGCTCAAGTAGCGCAAGACTTGCGTAGTTCAGATAGGGTATGTCACCAACCTGAGAGATATGGTTTCCTTGTGTCTCAGGAAGGGGATGTATTGCTAATGGATCAAGATGAACCAGTGACTTACCAAGAAGCTCTTTTGAGTCCAGAATCTGAGAAATGGCTTGATGCCATGAGATCTGAAATGGATTCCATGTACACTAACAAGGTATGGACCTTGATTGAGCCACCCGAAGGGATAAAACCCATAGGGTGCAAGTGGGTTTTCAAAAAGAAAACTGACATGGATGGTAATGTAAGTACCTTTAAAGCATGATTGGTGGCTAAGGGTTTCAAGCAAATTCATGGTGTAGACTATGATGAAACCTTTTCCCCAATTGCCATGCTTAAATCTGTTCGAATCTTGCTTGCTATTGCAGCTTACCATGATTATGAAATTTGGCAAATGGATGTCAAGACAGCCTTCTTAAATGGAAGCCTTCTTGAAGATGTGTATATGACACAACCTGAAGGTTTTGTTATACCTGAAAATGCTGGAAAGGTATGTAAGTTTCAACGGTCCATTTATGGATTAAAGCAAGCTTCTAGAAGCTGGAATCTTCGTTTTGATGAAGCTGTTAAGTAGTTCGGTTTCATTAAAAATGAAGACGAACCTTGTGTCTACAAAATGGTTAGTGACAACATAGTTGTTTTTCTGGTTTTGTATGTAGATGACATACTCCTCATAGGAAATGACATTCCCACCCTTCAGTCTGTAAAGGCTTTGTTAGGAAATTGTTTTTGTATGAAAGATTTGGGCGAAGCAACCTATATGTTAGGTATCAGGATCTATAGAGATAGATCTCGAAGATTACTTGGCCTAAGTCAAAGTACATACATAGACAAAGTGTTAAAACGGTTTAACATGCAAGATTCTAAGAAGGGATTTTTGCCTATATCACATGGTATAAGCCTATCTAAGGCTCAATCTCCTTCCTGTAAAGAAGAGAGAGATCGCATGAGTAAGATTCCTTATGCATCAGCTATAGGGTCTATCAAGTATGCCATGTTATGTACTGGACCAGACATATCATATGCCTTAAGCATGACTAGCAGATACCAGTCTGATCCTAGTGAAGGTCACTGGACAGCAGTCAAGAACATCCTTAAGTACTTAAGAAGAACTAAGGATTCATTCTTGATATATGGAGGTGAGGAAGAGCCACTTGTAAAGGGTTACACTGATGCTAGCTTCTAAACCGACAAAGATGATTCAAGATCGCGGTCAGGTTATGTGTTTTGTTTGAATGGTGGCGCTGTGAGCTGGAAGAGTTCAAAGCAGGAAACAGTCGTTGATTCTACCATAGAAGCTGAGTATATTGCGGCTTCAAATGCTGCGAAAGAGGTCGTATGGATCAGGAAGTCCATTATTAAACTTGGTGTAGTTCCTACCATTGTGGATCCTATAAGTCTTTATTGTGATAACAATGGGGCTATTGCACAAGCCAAGGAACCCAGGTCTCATCAATGATCCAAACATATACTTAGACGTTTCCATCTCATCCGAGAAATCATAGATAGGGGAGATGTGAAGATATTAAAAGTGCATACAAATGACAATGTTGCAGACCTGTTGACAAAACCCCTTGTGCAGCAGAAGCATAAATGGCACACTAGATCATTAGGCATTAGAGTTATGTCTGAATGGCTCTAGTGCAAGTGGGAGATTGTTAGTGTATGCCATAGAGACCTATATGTTTTATTTTGAACATCCATCACTTGTATCATATTATTATTTTATAAAGGAAATTCATTTATTAATTCTTTTAGAATATAATTAGTGTCCTTAGAATAGTAAGCTTAAACTTCATAAGAAATCAAGTAGATGACTTGATCGTGAGATCTTATGAAGAACTATTCTTAAAATAGTCCCTGGTCAAGTATCATCTTAGGACAAAGATGCATTTAGACTAGTATGTGAGTTCATTGATGATCACATCTCACGGATCATGGATATGAGATATCATGCACTCACATAGGTACACATTAAGAGTAATGGTGTACTGGACAGACCCACCTTAAGAACGTTGCGTGGATTGTTACATAAGTGTCATGAGCGTTTCTTAAATTGATAAATATTGTATGAAGTCCTTTGACCTGAAATCACTATGATTCCTACATAAGGAATTATATGTTTTAAATATCATCAAACGCTACCTGTAACAAGGTGATCATAAAGTTGGTATTTGGACATATGATAAAATTATGTGGAGGAATGTGAGTGACCTAGATGGGATTTTTCCCTCTTATGTAACAGGAGTTATATATGTAGGCCTCTTGATAAAGTGAGACTGCAAAATGCATGGCCATGCTCAGGAGAATAAACATGAGATGTTTATTTTCTGTACAGTCTACTTGGGGATCAAGAAAACATAAGTTGAACTATACAAGGTTGACACAATCCATGCCCTTGTGTTCAATTAGATATTTGGACAAAGGGACAGATCATATAAATTATTATCATAAAATAGGATTTATCAAAGTTGTTGATAATCTCAATATTTGGATAGTGATGTATTGCTAGATACCGCTCGCTATTTATGATATTAAATATAAAAGGGTTTTTTTATTTTAATATCATAACCAAATATTAAAAGCCTATTTTGTCACGCACATACAACATGCCACTAGGAAAAGATAATAATTCTATTTGATTAGAATTATAACCTAATGGGCCAGACCCATATGTGTTAGGGATAAGTGAGTGAGGGGGTAAAACCCTAGCCACCACTCTATAAATAGAGCATGAGATGCATTACCCATGACACATGAGTAGTCGCTCTTACTCTCTAAACACTACTAGTAGAGTTGAGGAAGGTTTCCTAGTTCGGCTGTAGGCGTGGGCACCTCTAGAGACGTGGTTGCTATTGCCTCGTTCGTAATCCTAATAAGGTATGTCATTATGTTTTATGCCTTTTATGCCTTGATTCGTGTTTTCACATTAACGATCATAACAAGGGAGGAAATCCATTTATTTCGCTGCACCCTGACCACATGCTTGATTCCCTTCATTAATATCATCAAACTTTATTCTTCCACATAGTGTATTTAATATAGATGAACCTTAAATAAGGTCCAGAACAATGATATAATGTTTCTGCAGTTATGCAGAAGCAAAACAGTGAATCTGACACTTTAAATCATCCTTCTGAAAGGTCAAATGATTTTATATTTTAATAAAAATTTCCAGAATAGTTATTTAACCAATGAATAATAAGATTATATAAGAAAATCTGTTCATAATAAGTTTATATAATTTGATATTTTAAATCAAGTTACACAATGAAATATGATAAATGTTCCTTCTAGAGTATCAAATAGACTTGAAACTTGATAAAACTTTCCACATCAGATATTTAAATAATAAACAATTAGAATACAAAGTTAAATCTAATTAAAATCGAGTTGGTAAAGATCTGGTAGTTTGAATCCCAAGTTTCAATGTTGAATAATGAATAGATTTCAAGAAATGTGCTCCTGAAGCACTAAACAGTTTCATAATTTAATGAAACTTTCCATATCAGTATCTGAACTGATATGAATGTGATTTATGTGAAAATATCAGTTCAAAAATAGGTTTATCAAAATCTAGTCAACAACTTGCTAAATATTCAAAGTATGAACAATAACTAGCAAATCAATAAATGTAAGTGCAGGAAGATAAAGAGAGTAAGTATAAGAGACATTGCACAAATGATTTTTATATTGGTTCACCCTGACAATCCATGGGCTACGTCATGTACCTACCTCAGTAGGATTTGCTACTAATCAATCCTGATTACAAGGTATTCTTTTTCTCCCACAGCCTCCTCAGGCTCTTTGCCAAGTATTCTTCTACAGACTCTTTAGGCTCATTACAAGTATTATTCTGCATCCTCTTCAGGCTCCTCACAAGTATATATTATTCTATAGCCCCTTCAGGCTCCTTCGTGCAGCACACCACCTAGTATTCTTCTGCAGCCTCTACAGGCTCTTGTCCAGTATTCTTCTACAGCCTCTACAGGCTCTACCCAGTATTCTTCTGCAGGCTCTGCAGGCTCTCACACAGTATTCTTCTGCAGCCTCTTCAGGCTCCTACACAGTATTCTTTGCTCAGCCTCTACAGGCTCTACACACTCTCAATCCAACACTAACTCTCTCTAGTTAGCTTGGGAGATCACAGACACTCTTCAATAAGAGATGAGTTTTTTTACAAATGGCTCAGCAAAACACTCATGGAGTGTATTAATCTTTACAAAACTAAGCCTAGACACACTCTCTAATAATTAAGAACAGCAGCTCTGCATTTAGGAGTGGTCGAAGGAGAACCTCACTCTAAAAGGTAATTTTCTACATTATGGCTCTTTGGATTTCTTCCCTTTGCTCTCCTTGATGTTGCCCAACTGAATAAAGCTTTATTTATAGAATTTTGGTGGTAAAACTAGTCGTTGGAGTTGCTTTGAAAGGGGTTAAACTCATAGTTGGCCTTGTAGGAGTCGTCACTATCATAGGACAATTTTTTTTTTCTCTCTCATTCTCTGACCAGTCAATCCTTCTGATGGGTTTCTTATATTCTTTCACAAAATCCTCCTTCTGGACGTGTAAAAACATTCAGAAATTTGATAAATAACAGTAATAAGCTCCTGGAAAAAATTTGTGATTTTTATCCTGCATTTGAAAAAATTTGATCCTTTTGGAAGCATTCAGAAATTCTATTTTCTTCTTTTGAAGAAAACTGATTCTTCTGGAAGTATGCAAAATATTTTTTTCTACTTTTAGAGAAGACTATTTCTTCTTGAAGTGTGCAAATATTTTGTTTTCTGCTTCTACAAAAAATTGATTCTTCTGGAAGTGTGCAGAAATTTTGTTTTCCGCTTCTGGAGAAAACTATTTTTTCTGGAATTGTGCAGGAATTCTGTTTTCTACTTCTAGAGAAGACTGGTTCTTCTGGATCCATGCGAAAATTCTAATTTATGCTTCTTGAGTGTTCTTCAACTTGAAATATTAAAGGATAATAGCTTGAGGAGTGTGTGAACTTGTTCAATGCTTCTAAAAATACTTTGAACATGTTTACAACTTGAAATTCATATTTGATGCTTCTGGAGAGTGATAACATCACTGTATAAACTGTTGGTTTTGCTTCTAAAGACAAAACTGTGTTAACATGATATTGACCTCTTCCAATTGCTTTGTTTGCATCAGCAACACTTGGAATGAATATGCTTGAATTGCTTGAGTGATCTTTCACATTTAAAATGTGTCAGGTTTGTCGCGACCGGGGCCACGACGGGGGTCGGCGCGCCCGTGAGAAAAATATTGAAAATTTGATAATTTTGGGGAGTCGCCACCAATTTATTTGGGTTGGGAAAATTGGAAAACCCGAAAATGATTTTAAAATGAAAACCTGGTCTGCGAACAAGAGATCCAAATTCGGGAGTCGATTATGTGTAGGGAAGGTATTAGCACCCTACAACATCCGTTAAAACGGTTACCCTTAATTAATTGTGCACAATTCATTAACTTTTAAAATGTTTATTTTACCCTCTAAAAATAAAACAAAATTTATTTACATTCTTTAAATTAAAGAATGATGGCGAAAAAATAATGTGAAATCAATGGGACAAAAATTTGAAAGTTTTATTTTGGCTCGACGGGAGATCCCGCTCCTACGTATCTCCAGGTGCAATGGAGAAATCAAAGCCACGTAGTTCTAAAATGTGTTTGAAAAGATTGGTTTTGATTTTGAAAGAAATTGATTTTTAATTTTTGAAAATAAAGGAAAATGAGGAAATTGATTTTGGAAGTGATTTTAATTCAAAGAAAAAAGGAATTTATTTTTTAGCAGAGTTGATGTTAGCAAATGGCTATACAACAAACCCTTGAAATTGTTCATACGACATTATTGATAGAAATGTTATTCAATAAACGTCATTTATTTTGAGAAGGAAACATTTTTGAGAAAAGATTTGAAGTTCTGCATTATTGAGTTAGCAAATGGCTATACTCAATATTTTCCTCTTTTACGTTATTGATAGAAATGCTATTCAATTAACGTATTTTCCGAAAAGAATTATTTTTTGAAAAGGAATTTGAAATTTCATGCATTATTGAGCTAGTAAATGACCATACTCAATTTCCTTTTTCACGTTATTGATAGAAATGTTATTCAATTAACGTAATTTTGAGAAAATTATTTTTAGAAGAGATTTGAGATTAAGCGCATTATTGAGCTAGTAAATGACTATACTCAATATTTCCTTTTCTCTTAAAAATATACGTTAAAGGATAGAAATGTTATTCCATCAACGTAATCGATTTGATAAACCAATTTAAAAAATGTTTTTTTTTATTTATAAACGGGCAAATTATTGAGTTAGTAAATGGCTATGCTCAATTATTTTTTATTTGAATGACGTTAAAAGATAGAAATGCTATTCTATTAACGTCAAAGATAAAAGGAGATAAATTGAACCAATTAATATTTACATGAACACATAATTAAAATTACAAATAATCAATTATTTACAGAGAAAGAAATAAACAAATATTTACATCCACAAATGTTAAATAAATAATTCTAAACACTTAAAAGAAAATACAAGATGGTGGATCTAAAATAATTTACAAAAAAAGAGATTATTAGTGATAAAGAAACAACACATATTTAAAACAAATAACACACAATTTTTTAGTGAAACAAATAACACAAAATAAAAGAGGAGAAAAATAAATTGGGCCTCAATTCACTTCATTGGCCCAAAAATTATCAACATGAACATGGTAAAAAATGAAAAATGAAAAATGAAGTGGGCTTCAGCTGATTCAGCCCACTACACCATAAACAACTCACATACAATACAAACAAGAGGGGAGATGGGCCAACAATAAGTGTATCAGCCCACAAAACAATAGATCTTAAAACATAAAGAATAAAAATAAGATGAAAAAAGGGGTCAGATATTTTACCAAAAGAGTAGACTCCCTCTCCTCAGTTAGGGTTCACCGTTTGGAAAAAATAGGGAAGCCATGGATGAAGGAGGCACAGCTTCAGCACGGCAGAGGCGCTCCCGCAGCTGAGCTCCATATGATGGCTAACGACAGTGATGAGGCATGATGGTGCACAGAGGCGCGGTGACGCGCTAACGGGGAAGGAGATGCGCGGAGGAGGGAGGTGCGATGGCTGGTGGCGAATGACGCGGCCAGGCCGCTCGGAGGCGCATGTGCCACTGCGCACGGCTGCAGGTTGCGCGGTGGAGGCTCTACCCGACGGTGGGTCTGCGACGCGGGCGGTGGGGAGCAGCAGCAACCGTGGTGAAGACAGGGAGAGGTGGATCACGACAGTGAGGGGAGTTTTCCCTTTTTCTGTTTGATTTTTCTTTTTTGTTGTAATGAGACTGTAAATTTGATAAAATTGTGTTGTTGGGTACTTTACTGATTATGGTTTCTGTGTTGGGATGATTATGGCTGAGGGAGAGTGATGAAACTGATCTATCTGTGTATTTTGCTCTCTCATTATTCTGAAGATGGCCCCCCTTTTTCTATTTATTCTTTCTCAGTTTTTCTTCTCTGCTTCTTTGTTTGAATCTGTCTGAATCACCCCTATTTTGTGTGTATGAATTGGTGTTCAAATGAAGGGAATCCCCATTGTTGAAATTGGATCTATGTATGCCCCAAAAATCCCCTCTGGATTGAACATGAAAATCGGTTTCTCCTTCGAGTTTTTTTTCTCCCTAATATATAGGCAAAATTTTCTCTTTTTCAATGCACAACTTGTCCTGCAAACTGATTGTTTTCTCTGCTGTGCCCATGCCTGTAGCCGCCCTGGACAGGGCAAGCAACTTGCTCTGCTGCAGCATCCCTTTTCTTCTTTTTTTTTATTATTTTGAATTAAGAAATGAAAATGGGCTAATTAACCAAAAAAACCCTTTTTTTAACTCCAAGAATGGGCCCAAAATGACCCAAATCGAAGTCTAAAGCAATCACCTCCTTTTTGAAATGTACAGACAATGGGCTCAAACTGGCCCAATTACCATCCTCCCTTTTCAGACAAGTGAAACAACTGGGCCTACAAGGCCCGAATGAGCTTTTTTCTTCCTTTTTTCATAGAAAACCTGATTAACAAACAGAGGGTGCAGATTGGCCCAATTTAAAAAGATTTTTTGAAATGAACAATTTTTTTTGTCAAAACGTTTAGTCAATTCGTTAATTAATTAACTATCTATAATTAATTAACTAAGGAATTAATTGATCCGTTTTAGTTTTTTTTTTACACCATGAAAATGAAAAAGAATTGAAGAAAACACAAGGCCGGACAAAATTGGGTGCTGACAGCAGCCCCCTTTGCTTGTTCTTTCAACCGAAAGAATAAGTTAAACAAAGAAGCAACCAATTTTGTTTCGCACCAAATATGAATAGGAAAAAGCGAAAGGAGGCCTAGAAAATCATAGGCGACTTGGTTAAAGTCCTGGTAAATCACAGGACATTAGAAGTGAAAACCTCTGGAAAATCCCAAGGGAATTTACAAAGGAGGCCCGGAAAATCACAGGCAAATGGATGAGAATCCTGGAAAATCACAGGATATTCGAAAAGAGAATCCCGGTAAATCACAGGATGATGAAAAGAGAAGCCCCGGAAAATCACAGGGTGATTAAAGGAGGCCTGGAAAATCACAGGCAACTAGATGAAAATCCTGGCAAATCATAGGATATTCTAAATGAAAATCCCGGTAAATCACAGGACAGAGAAAAGAGAACCCCGGAAAATCACAGGGTGATTAAAAGAGGCCTGGAAAATCACAGGCAACTAGATGAAAATCCTGGCAAATCATAGGATATTCGAAATGAAAATCCCGGTAAATCACAGGATAACTTTGGAAAACGCAGCCTGGAAAATCACAGGCGCATCAATGAGAGTGTGAGGAAGAAAGGGAAAAGACTTGGAAAACCATCAGGTCATCGGTGGAACTCCCGGAAAGAACATCAGGAACAAAGGGAAAAGACCTGGAAAACTAGCAGGTCAAATTGATAAAACTCCCGGAAAGAACATCAGGAGGAAAGGGAATAGACCTGGAAAAGCATCAGGTCAAATTGATAAAACTCCCGGAAAGAACATCAGGAGGAAAGGGAATAGACCTGGAAAAGCATCAGGTCAAATTGATAAAACTCCCGGAACCAACATCAGGAGACAAAAGGAAAAGACCCGGAAAACCATCAGGTCAAATGATAAAACTCCTGGAACCAACATCAGGAGGAAAGGAAAAGACCTGGAAAAGCATCAGGTCAAAATGATAAAACTCCCGGAACCAACATCAGGAGAAAGGGAAAAGACCTGGAAAAACATCAGGTCAAACTGATAAAACTCCCGGAACCAACATCAGGAGGAAAGGAAAAGACCTGGAAAAGCATCAGGCAAAACTGATAAAACTCCTGGAACCAACATCAGGAGAAAGAGAAAAGACCTGGAAAAGCATCAGGTCAAACTGATAAAACTCCCGGAACCAACATCAGGAGAAAGGGAAAAGACCTGAAAAAGCATCAGGTCAAACTGATAAGACTCCTGGAAAACCATCAAGAGGAAAGGAAAATACCTAGAAAATCGCAGGTAGTTTGATGAAAATAGAAGACACTAGATGTCACAATGTCTAGCGGGCTTCACAATACCCTAAAGAAAAGAACTAGGCGTCACAATACCTAGAATGAAAACATGGGCCTCTCACTACCTAAAAATGATAACTCAACCACTCAACATCTAGAACAAAGGTTATGACAATGCCCAACAGTCGGTGCAAAATGCTTGCAAAAAAATGAAGTTGGAAATTTTGACAACAATCTGGATTTCAAAACTTGATTCTTCCATAGAAACTTGGCATGAATTTCAAATCAAATATGAAAAATTCCAGGGGAAACAACATTCCCGAAAATGATATGAATTTTCTTTTCACCATTGAGTCAGAACACTCATTCAATTGTTTTATGGACAAAGGGTGGTATTATGGTGTAAGGAAAAAGCAAAGAATCTTTTTCAAGGTTTTTGAGATTAAAGGGGAGGAGTATGGGAAGGGCAGATAATTTTCCACTGTGACATGGAAGTATAAGTGAAATATGGATCTAGCCCCCAAGTTAGGCATGAAAGCATGATTTCTCAAAGAGATGGAAACTTGCATAATTCTGGCGAGGAGGAATAATGAGCCCCCAATTTAAGGTTCAAACACCCATGACAGTCAAATACTCCTGATGCGATGAGCCCCCAGATTTTAGCTTCAAGACATCTATGACACTCAAATCCTTTTGATAATTCTTGCTTCAAATGCTCAGTGAATAAAATTAACATTTGCTTCCGTTGTAAGTGCACTTTTCCTTCGTCTTTTGTATTTTTTTTTCTTTCTCTTTTTTTCTTTTTTCTTTTTTCTTTTTCTTTTTTCTTAGGAGCCATACAAGCAAATGCAGCTTAATCAAGTCGCTTTGTCTCAAAATTAAAGATTAAGAAAATAAAAGCAATCAATCTTTGATCAGGATGGACTTTATTGAGCTTGTAACGTGGCCAAGGGTTAAATGGTTATGAAAGAAAAGGATATTAAGGCCCAAAATAAGTGTTTAAGGGTTTATTAGGACAAAGGATCTGCTGCACGGTGATGCATTTTGAAGCAGGTAATTCAATCAAAGTGATGTTCTCAACATTCATTATTTTCACACCTTCCAAGTTTCAATCTTTCATTTCTTTCTTTTTTTCATTCATTTTCATCTTTCCTTTTTTCATTCTTTTATATTTTCAACTTTTCTTTTCTTTTTTGAATGAGTAGCTTGTGAAAATGGAATACAACTTTCACGAGTAATATCACAAATAATTCATGAGACATGGATGAACACGTTGTGGCAGCCCCCCAGTACGGAGGTGATCCTTGTCCAGGGTTGATTGAAGAAAAATTCTTTTTTAGGCTCAAAGTGGGTAGCAAGGGATATTATTCAACTGTTGGATAAAAAAACAAGGCAAAACTTCATTTCAAATCTTGATTGCTTACTTTCAAAAAGTTTAATTTAGAGGCAAAGTTTCATGAAAGGTGCATTTACTCATTTTTCACTCCTTTTCATCTTTTTTTTTATTTTTTATTTTTTATTTTTCATTTTTTTCCTTTTCTTTTGAAGGAAAGAGTCACTTATGAGACAATGAGATAAGTTGAATCCTTCATGGAAGCAAAGTGTAGCCAAAATAGCATGCTCAAACTTTCTTTTGTTCTCCTCATCCTCCTTATCAAACTATCATCTTCATGAAAGGGTCTTCAAAAGGATTTGAATCACAATGATATTTGAAAAGGGCTTGATTAATGAAGAGATCCATCAAATGAGGTTATGAGGTAAGTGGATTTGATGAGTGGGTACAACAAACTCATGGTGACACTAAGAAATGGGATGGCATAATTATTTGGGCACATTGAGAATTGGTGTAAGGTCAGGCTTCTTGAAGTGTTATGACACAATGGTGAGAATTTGAAGCTTGCAAACAAATGTATTTGGGAAATGTTATTTCGAAACCTGAATATTTTCACTTTGCTTTGTCATTTTCAATTTTCAATTTTGAAAGATACAACAGGAGGATGCATGGAATCCAAGCTGAGGAGAAACAAGGAGTGAAAATCACAAATGGAAATTTTTTTTTTTATTTTTTAATGCAAAAGAAAGAGAAGAGATGGTTAAAATTTTGTACAAAGAAGTGAAAATCACAAATGGAAATATTTTTTTCATTTTTTAATGCAAAAGAATGAGAAAGGATGGTTAAAATTTGTACAAAGAAAAGTGGGGACAAAATATTTAAAGAATGAGGAGATGAATGCTCTTATTGTTCCTAAAAGGCGGGCCCTAGGCTTTTATAATTTCAAGGTCAGACAAACTCCTAATTAGGTTGGAAGCTATAGTCAACTATCAGTGCACAGATTTAGGGACAAATCTAGATCTCTAGAAATCATGGTTCCCAGATTGCCCTCATCACATTGACAAGGATCCAGCTCGTGGATTAGTCATACGTAGGGAAAATCCCTCTCAATATAACAAATCCAAGATACTGGTAACAATCTGAGTGGTGAATCAACTGATGTTACGTGGGCATCAAGCCCCTCAAAACATTTGTTGAAACACCTCCTATGCCTTAGCTTGCACGAGCTCGGGTATAGAGCCAAAGTTGTGCGAGGAGACTGACAGTGAAGTGCCTGCTTAGAGCATAGAAACCTACAAAACTACCCCACCTGCAAGAGAGAGAAGCAACAAATATGTACAAAAAATAATAGTCCTCTAACCTAAGGTTGAAGCAAAATATTTACAACAGCAATAATATGTACAATGGAATTCACAAAGAGATATGAAAAACAAGAAAATGTATTTACAATAAGATATATACAACAAAGGGAAAGAGGGTACAATGAACATAAAAAAGTTTAATAATTTTGCACAATTAATTACTAGGTTTGACTCTCGAAGTCCCCAGTGGAGTCGCCAACTGTCGCGACCGGGGCCACGACGGGGGTCGGCGCGCCCGTGAGAAAAATATTGAAAATTTGATAATTTTGGGGAGTCGCCACCAATTTATTTGGGTTGGGAAAATTGGAAAACTCAAAAATGATTTTAAAATGAAAACCTGGTCTGCGAACAAGAGATCCAAATTCGGGAGTCGATTATGTGTAGGGAAGGTATTAGCACCCTACAACATCCGTTAAAACGGTTACCCTTAATTAATTGTGCAAAATTCATTAACTTTTAAAATGTTTATTTTACCCTCTAAAAATAAAACAAAATTTATTTACATTCTTTAAATTAAAGAATGATGGGGAAAAAATAATTTGAAATCAATGGGACAAAAATTTGAAAGTTTTATTTTGGCTCGACGGGAGATCCCGCTCCTACGTATCTCCAGGTGCAATGGAGAAATCAAAGCCACGTAGTTCTAAAATGTGTTTGAAAAGATTGGTTTTGATTTTGAAAGAAATTGATTTTTAATTTTTGAAAATAAAGGAAAATGAGGAAATTGATTTTGGAAGTGTTTTTAATTCAAAGAAAAAAGGAATTTATTTTTTAGCAGAGTTGATGTTAGCAAATGGCTATACAATGAACCCTTGAAATTGTTCAGACGACATTATTGATAGAAATGTTATTCAATAAACGTCATTTATTTTGAGAAGGAAACATTTTTGAGAAAAGATTTGAAGTTCTGCATTATTGAGTTAGCAAATGGCTATACTCAATATTTTCCTCTTTTACGTTATTGATAGAAATGCTATTCAATTAACGTATTTTTCGAAAAGAATTATTTTTTGAAAAGGAATTTGAAATTTCATGCATTATTGAGCTAGTAAATGACTATACTCAATATTTCCTTTTTCACGTTATTGATAGAAATGCTATTCAATTAACGTAATTTTGAGAAAATTATTTTTAGAAGAGATTTGAGATTAAGCGCATTATTGAGCTAGTAAATGACTATACTCAATATTTACTTGTCTCTTAAAAATATACGTTAAAGGATAGAAATGTTATTCCATCAACATAATCGATTTGATAAACCAATTTAAAAAATGTTTTTTTTTTTATTTATAAACGGGCAAATTATTGAGCTAGTAAATGACTATGCTCAATTATTTTTTATTTGAATGACGTTAAAAGATAGAAATGTTATTCTATTAACGTCAAAGATAAAAGGAGATAAATTGAATCAATTAATTTTACATGAACACAGAATTAAAATTACAAATAATCAATTATTTAAAGAGAAAGAAATAAACAAATATTTACATCCACAAATGTTAAATAAATAATTCTAAACACTTAAAAGAAAATACAAGATGGTGGATCTAAAATAATTTATAAAAAAAGAGATTATTAGTGATAAAGAAACAACACATATTTAAAACAAATAACACAAAATAAAAGAGGAGAAAAATAAATTGGGCCTCAGTTCACATCATTGGCCCAAAAATTATCAACATGAACATGGTAAAAAATGAAAAATGAAAAATGAAGTGGGCTTCAGCTGATTCAGCCCACTACACCATAAACAACTCACATACAATACAAACAAGAGGGGAGATGGGTCAACAATAAGTGTATCAGCCCACAAAACAATAGATCTTAAAACATAAAGAATAAAAATAAGATGAAAAAAGGGGTCAGATATTTTACCAAAAGAGTAGACTCCCTCTCCTCTGTTAGGGTTCACCGTTTGGAAAAAAATAGGGAAGCCATGGATGAAGGAGGCACAGCTTCAGCACGGCAGAGGCTCTCCCACAGCTGAGCTCCATATGATGGCTAACGAAAGTGATGAGGCATGGTGGTGCACGGAGGCGCGGTGACGTGCTAACGGGGAAGGAGATGCGCGGAGGAGGGAGGTGCGATGGCTGGTGGCGAATGACGTGGCCAGGCCGCTCGGAGGCGCACGTGCCACTGCGCACGGCTGCAGGTTGCGCGGCGGAGGCTCTACCCGACGGTGGGTCTGCGACGCGGGCGGTGGGGAGCAGCAACAACCGTGGTGAAGACAGGGAAAGGCGGATCACGACAGTGAGGGGAGTTTTCCCTTTTTCTGTTTGATTTTTCTCTTTTGCTGTAATGAGACTGTAAATTTGATAAAACTGTGTTGTTGGGTACTTTACTGATTATGGTTTCTGTGTTAGGATGATTATGGCTGAGGGAGAGTGATGAAACTGATCTATCTGTGTATTTTGCTCTCTCATTATTCTGAAGATAGCCCCCCCTTTTTCTATTTATTCTTTCTCAGTTTTTCTTCTCTGCTTCTTTGTTTGAATCTGTCTGAATCACCCCTATTTTGTGTGTATGAATTGGTGTTCAAATGAAGGGAATCCCCATTGTTGAAATTGGATCTATGTATGCCCCAAAAATCCCCTCTGGATTGAACATGAAAATCGGTTTCTCCCTCGAGTTTTTTTTTCTCCCTAATATATAGGCAAAATTTTCTCTTTTTCAATGCACAACTTGTCCTGCAAACTGATTGTTTTCTCTGCTGTGCCATGCCTGTAGCCGCCCTGGACAGGGCAAGCAACTTGCTCTGCTGCAGCATCCCTTTTCTTCTTTTTTTTTATTTTTTTGAATTAAGAAATGAAAATCGGCTAATTAACCAAAAAAAACCCTCTTTTTTTAACTCCAAGAATGGGCCCAAAATGACCCAAATCGAAGTCTAAAGCAATCACCTCCTTTTTGAAATGTACAGACAATGGGCTCAAACTGGCCCAATTACAATCCTCCCTTTTCAAACAAGTGAAACAACTGGGCCTACAAGGCCCGAATGAGTTTTTTTCTTCCTTTTTTCAAAGAAAACCTTATTAACAAATAAAGGGTGCAGATTGGCCCAATTTAAAAGATTTTTTGAAATGAACAAGTTTTTTTTTTGTCAAAACGTTTAGTCAATCCGTTAATTAATTAACTATCGATAATTAATTAACTAACGAATTAATTGATCCATTTTAGTTTTTTTTTACACCGTGAAAATGAAAAAGAATTGAAGAAAACACAAGGCCAGACAAAATTGGGTGCTGACAAGGTTTCATGAAAAGTTCCTTCGACTACCAGAAAAATCCAAAATAGAGACAGACAAATTTCGTCTCTAAAAGTCACAGTTTTCATCGCTAACTTTTTAGCGACGGAATCGAAGTGGTCGCTGATTTGTGCACCGTTGATTTTTTAGAGATGGAATTTTTAAGTTTGTCTCTATTTTGAGATGGAATACATCCGTCTATATAATTAAAGACAAATTTATTCTTGTTAGAACCACAGGAAACACTAGAAGGGGGGGTTGAATAGTGTTTTAAACTTTTTTGATAGTTTTTGGAAATCTTTGGTTAAAACATGAATATGGGCACCGTTAAAAATAATTCTTAAGATCAAAGATAGTTGAAACATGTGGAAGATAAGAAAAACAATGTTTCTTCTAAAGCTTAAGATTGTTTTAAACAGAGGCTTCTCAAAGTATCTTCTGAAGATTATTACAAAGAGTATTTTCAGCACAGTTTCTGAGATACTTCAGACGACTAGAGGTTTTCTGAAGTCTGTTCCTGATTTTTGAACTGATCTCTTTCAGACTCACTTATGAGAATTTATTTCAGAAGTTCTTCAAGGAACATTCTTTGTAAAGCTTTAAATGATATAAGAGATATCTCATGTTTTGTTCATATGAAAGATTATTTTATTGAAATAGTTGTGTTAAGTTTATTATAGAAAATACTTATCAAATTCTAACTTAAATATGAAAACTGGAAATAAAGAGATTAAAAAAAACTTAGGCATAGAGATTTCAGACAGGCTTTTTAAAGGGGCTGTCTGAAGTTTTCAGACGGCTGGTAAAAACTAATTTTAAAAGATGTTTTGTGCCCTTTATAAAATATCAGATTAATTATTCTGACCCCTTGATTAGTATAAAAAGAATTGATAAGAGATAAGGGTAAGAAAACTTAGTCAAGGAATTTATCCTGGTTCACTCACAAACCCGTGAGCTACATCCAGTCCCAGTGCCAACTAGCACTTGGATTTTCTTTTAATCTTTCAAGATTACAAGTATTATTCACAGCCTCTTCAGGCCAACACAAGTATTACTTTGTTTTCAACTGCCTCTCGAGGCAACTCATTGCAGTATTCTTTTACAGACAAGCCTCTCCAGGCTCAACAAGTATTCTTTGTTTTCAACTGCCTCTCCAGGCAACTCATTGCAGTATTCTTTTACAGACAAGCCTCTCCAGGCTCTACCACAAGTATTCTTTTCTATCAAGCCTCTCCAGGCTCTACCACAAGTATTCTTTTCTATCAAGCCTCTCCAGGCTCTACCACAAGTATTCTTTTCTATCAAGCCTCTCCAGGCTCTACAACGAGTATTCTTTCTTCCACCAAGCCTCTCCAGGCTCTCAGACACTTATCCAAGTGTAGAGTATTCTTTCTTCCACCAAGCCTCTCCAGGCTCTCAGACACTTATCCAAGTGTAGAGTATTCTTTCTTCCACCAAGCCTCTCCAGGCTCTCAGACACTTAAAGTGTTTACAAATTAAACTAAGTTTAAGTTTCCACGAAACATAAACTTAATCTTTTCCTGTACTAGAGGTTAACTGAGTACTACTTAGGATACAATGGATAAATCTAAGTACAAGGATAAGACAGTGATACAAGTACATAAGTTTAAGTACAATTCCTGTCTCTGATATGAGGAATAACATCCTCTGAGAATTGGCTAGGTAGATACTGACTTTAAGCTCCAGCCTTGTTCTCCAGCCATTGGTTTCCATGGGTTACATTCTCACCCGTATCATTGAAAAACCAAGGCATACTTGCAGCTTCAAACCATTCTTGGTTCATATGAGATTAAGCACAGCCTGGTAGGTTGTTCAACTGAACAACTACAATTTTGACTAGCATAGTTGATTCAAGTAAACATGGTCAACACCAATAGGATTTTTCTGATACATCTTGATCAACTGATTGAACCAAGTGAATGAGTTCAACATCTTCAAATTCTTCCTTGAGGCTATTTATATGTTCTGTTGGAATATAGCCGTTTGAAGATGATTCATAATACCGTTGAGATGTTGATGATGTGGCTCATATAGCCGTTATGTAATAGTGTCTCAAACGGTTGCTTCTTCTTTAGCAGATATGTGTTCAGACAGTCCTGTTATGACACTTCTGTAGATGAGCTCTTTAGAGAGATTTTCTTGATATTATTTTGCATGTTCTCTCTCTTGATATCCTTTTACTTTTCTTCAGCTGACTTCTGATTTTCTCTGCTTTTCTTAGGAGTGTATATGAGGAGGTATCCGTTGGATTTGTCCTCTTGCTTATTTTGTAAATGCTCCTTTTCTGTTTGCTTCCTGACACCATTTCTTCTTTCTTCTTTGAGTGAGGTGTCTTGTTCAATGGCTATTTCTTGCAGATGATAAAATATGTTTGAATTAAAATATTTCATTCAAACATTTCTCTTTGTTGCTTCTGCTTAGTCTCCTGAGCTTTTCTTGTGCTTTCTTTTGGATTGGTGATGATGATATTTCCGTTGTGATACCACCATTTAGAGATAGCATTGAATGCTATTCAATCCATCGTGAGACACGCTTCTGGGTGTCTTCACAATTCTGACAGAGTACAACGTTGGTGCTGCTATAAAGCTGCCATCGTTGTTGCTGCAATTTCTGCGTTGCAGAGATTTCCTTAGTGGTGTATGAAATTCAAAATCACCAGGAAAGGTCTCTGTGTTCCTTGCCATAAACGTGTTTGAAAAGGTACGTGCAACAGAGGTTCAGAAAAGTCTTCACAAACTTCAGCAGAGGGTGCCACGTCATAAGTGTGACTTCAGACAGCTTCAACTCTTCAGACACGTTCTGCTTCTTCAGACAGCTTCGTTGCTTCAGACAGCTTCTTTGCTTCAGAAAGCTTCCTTGCTTCAGACAGCTTCTTTGCTTCAGATAAGTTCAATCTTCAGACTGCTTTATGTTGTCTTTATTCCTTTCAGACTGCTTTATGTTGTCTTCATTCCTTCGAGTCTTTATGTCTTCAGATGGTTTTCACGTCTTCAGACGGTTTGCGCACTTCAGACGAGTTCTGCTTCTTCAGACAGCTTCTTTATATTAGATCCTGCATTTGTTCTTCTGATCCTAATCTTCTGAGTCTGATAAATATTTCATCCTGAAACACAATCAACAAACCAATACCTTTCTCAGTAGAATCTGTTTATATAATCTTATTTGTTAATCATTAAAACTAAAGGATATTAAGTCTTTGAGTCAAGTTTGAATGCTCAAACTGATTAATAGACTTCACAATCTCCCCCTTTTTAATGGTGACAAATAAGATATGTATAACTTACAAAATGTTTTAAGGAAAGATGGGTAAGTATATAAAAGGCTCCCCCTATCTACAATACTCCCCCTGAGAAGAACATTTATTCTTTAGTTTGTTAAATGTTGCCAATTGTTAAATGTTGCCAATTGTTATTATTATTCTAATTGTTAACAAGATTAGTTTTTGTTAACTTATCCTTTAGAAACTAGATGTTAATCTTTCAGATACCAATTATTAATCAGATGTGTTAATCTTTTTAGACACCAATTATTATTGTTTGTTATTTATTGAAAACTAATATTACCACATATTATTAACTTATCACAGATACTGATTGTTATATAATTACATATACCAATTGTCATTACCACATATTATTAACTTATCACAGATACTGATTGTTATATAATTACCAATTGTCATTTTCTGACATACATTATTTTATTATTTATATTTTCCCTTATTTCTCCCTTTTAAATCATTTTTAAATCATTTTGTGAATTTTATATTTCTCCCCCTTTTGTCATTAATTAAAAAGGTTCATGGTTTCATATAGTTGAGTTTCATAAATATATATATATATATCATTCTATTTAAGTTTATTTACTTTTATCAATTATTTTTGTTATTTATTAAAATATTATTTGTTTAAAAAAATCTTTTACTTGAGAACAGTTTTTCACGAATATTAGAGTTTTAAGGTGAAGTGATGTTACCATTAGATTTCCTCATTATTCTCTAGATGGAAGAAAGTTTTTCTGACATTGCACCTTTCTTTGAAGGTTTTTCTTCTTCTGAGGTCACTTGATGTCTGCAAATCCTCCTTTTAGTCTTTTGTTTTTTTGTGCTTCAGAGAATCTTTGAACAATCATCTTAACCTGTCCCTCAAGGATTGAAATAGACTTTAATGACTTGAGTTTTCATTACTTTAACATTTATGACCCACAATTTCAGGAGGTTCACCGAGAGCCTTCTGAACAGTTTCAGAAAGTAGAAATGTTACTAAGTCAAAATTATCTTTTCAAGCGTAGAGGTAGGCTTAGTGCTTTGTGTATCAATCGTCTTAACATTTCTGACCCATAATTTCAGTAAGTTCATTGTGAACTATCTGAACAGGTTCAGACAATGGAGATGATATCACACTTAGACATTCTTTTAGATGATGCTGCCTTGATTCATCTTTTTACACATGGCATTTTCTCCGGTTGATCTTCTTTTAGCTTATTTTCAGAAACCTGTTTTCTGAAACATGCACAGACTAAAAATACCTTTCAGTAGCATATGATATTACTTAATAGAATTAGTTAATCACTAAAACAAATGTCTTAGGTTAATAATTTCAATTTTATTATATTTCAGCAAGACCTTGTCTTAATAAATTTTAATTCTGTCCTTATCTTATTCAGTTAATTGATTTTATCTTTTAGTTGAACCATTTAAAGGAGTGTGTTAAGTTAAAGATTCATTTAAGCATACAAAATTACAAGAGAAACAGTATAAACAGTCATAGACCACATAGAATGTATCAAGGATGAACAGAGCAGAAGACTAATTATTACTATTATGATAAAAAAATTAAGAGATATGAAAAGACACAAGAGAAACATTGATCATTAGATGGGTTCTCAGTAATCATCAACATTCTTCTTTTCAGCTCTGAGCCTTTTTAAGCTTCTTCTCAGTGGCTCTCAATCTTCTTGCAAGCCTGGAAATTCTGCTATTTACCTTCTTCTGATGATATGCACCCAACATCATCCTTTTTCCTTTTTCGAGACTTTAAGTGGGTATCTTCAGTTCCATCTTTATTGCGTGTAGCAAAAAGATGAGGAATACCCACTTGATTCTCAGGAGCTTCTTCTTTTTCAATAAGAGTCCGGTCTAACTCAGCATATGCAGCCGAAGTGAAGAAGTTAGGAGGCGGTTGATCAAAGAGACTTTCCATAGGAAATCCCTTGTGCAATAAAATTTTCATGATTAGGGTGTTATGAGGATAGAGATTCTCCTTTCCTATCTCATCTCTGTACATCATCTGATACAACAACACCCAAGGGAGACTGATCTTCTTCTTTGTCAGCAAATGTCCCAGCACAAACCTTTCCAACAAATTGATCACCAACTTGTTGTTTCTTCGGGGAAGGATACAACAGTTTAGCACAGCAAGAAGTACTCTAGGAATGCTCAGAAGTTGTGAAGGTTTGTAGGGGGCTAGTCGTCTTCCTCCAAAGAGATGTTCATCAAATATGAAAGTTCCACCATGCAGGGATTCCCACTTCTGAAAATATTGTTTTCCTCTAGCAGGCACACCAATCACCTCAGCAATCAGGTTGGTGTCTACGAACAATAATCTTCCCATCACCTTTGTCTCAATTCCAGTCTTACCAGGTCTAGATACCCTTGTGGAGTTGTTCCAGAACTCTAACACACTTTCCTCATGCCATGGTGAGGAAATGTTGTTGAAGAAGGGAGTCCACCCCACGGCATCAAAGTACTCTGAGATTTTATAATCAGCCTCATCAAAGTCAGAGAGATTGACCAATTTAGAAGGTATGATTCTCTCATCAAACATGGGATGGTTTGAGTTATTTGATAATGCAGACATGTTGGCCATTGAGTACGATTGATCTAAAGAGATTAAGGTGCTTGAAGAGTTCTGGCTTTTGAGGATAAGTTGATTGAAGTGTAGTTCCTATGATGATCTTCCAATTCTTAAATAGGCAATCAAGCATTGCTTCGTTCAATGAAGAATAACGGTTACATGCACCAAGCAATTATTGAGAGTTGTGCATCGTGCCAATTATGAGAAACCGGTTGATGATACATTGATCCACGTTGCGCCATATCACATTTAATAATAATCATGATAAACATACATGACTCTTCATTTACTAAAATAAATATACACATATATTCACGCATACGATGCAGATAATTTACACACAAAACAAGTAATACGCATACATATATAGGACATTTATTATGCAATAATTTATTTTCACACAAGTACACTTATGTAATAATAATTTCGATAAAACAAAACATTCGGCAAATAAACAGTTATATTTAAACTTAGATTTAAACAAAGATAGGAAAGGTGTTACCCGGTTGTGATCTAGAGATAGATACACTTTCCTTTTCCAGCTATATCCTTCTGAAAGATGCCTTGTATGAATAATGAGTTTTAAGAAAATGATTTTATTTTTTCATTATCATTCTTCAGAGTTGCTTCAGCTTGGTGAGATTTCCATCTTCTGAGGATCTACTCCTTCTGCATTTGTTAGATGCTCAACCCGAAGGTGAGCTCTGATACCAATTGTTAGAACCACAGGAAACACTAGAAGGGGGGGGTTGAATAGTGTTTTAAACTTTTTTTATAGTTTTTGGAAATCTTTGGTTAAAACATGAATATGGGCACCGTTAAAAATAAGTCTTAAGATCAGAGATAGTTGAAACATGTGGAAGATAAGAAAAACAATGTTTCTTCTAAAGCTTAAGATTGTTTTAAACAGAGGCTTCTCAAAGTATCTTCTGAAGATTATTACGAAGAGTATTTTCAGCACAGTTTCTGAGATACTTCAGACGACTAGAGGTTTTCTGAAGTCTGTTCCTGATTTTTGAACTGATCTCTTTCAGACTCACTTATGAGAATTTATTTCAGAAGTTCTTCAAGGAACATTCTTTGTAAAGCTTCAAATGATATAAGAGATATCTCATGTTTTGTTCATATGAAAGATTATTTTATTGAAATAGTTGTGTTAAGTTTATTATAGAAAACACTTTTCAAATTCCAACTTAAATATGAAAACTGGAAATAAAGACATTAAAAAAAACTTAGGCATAGAGATTTCAGACATGATTTTTAAAGGGGCTGTCTGAAGTTTTCAGACGGCTGGTAAAAACTAATTTTAAAAGATGTTTTGTGCCCTTTATAAAATATCAGATTAATTATTCTGACCACTTGATTAGTATAAAAAGAATTGATAAGAGATAAGGGTAAGAAAACTTAGTCAAGGAATTTATCCTGGTTCACTCACAAACCCGTGAGCTACATCCAGTCCCAGTGCCAACTAGCACTTGGATTTTCTTTTAATCTTTCAAGATTACAAGTATTATTCATAGCCTCTTCAGGCCAACACAAGTATTACTTTGTTTTCAACTGCCTCTCCAGGCAACTCATTGCAGTATTCTTTTACAGACAAGCCTCTCCAGGCTCAACAAGTATTCTTTGTTTTCAACTGCCTCTCCAGGCAACTCATTGCAATATTCTTTTACAGACAAGCCTCTCCAGGCTCTACCACAAGTATTCTTTTCTATCAAGCCTCTCCAGGCTCTACCACAAGTATTCTTTTCCAGGCTCTACCACAAGTATTCTTTTCTATCAAGCCTCTCCAGGCTCTACCACAAGTATTCTTTTCTATCAAGCCTCTCCAGGATCTACCACAAGTATTCTTTTCTATCAAGCCTCTCCAGGCTCTACCACAAGTATTCTTTTCTATCAAGCCTCTTCAGGCTCTACCACAAGTATTCTTTTCTATCAAGCCTCTCCAGGCTCTACCACAAGTATTCTTTTCTATCAAGCCTCTCCAGGCTTTACAACGAGTATTCTTTCTTCCACCAAGCCTCTCCAGGCTCTCAGACACTTATCCAAGTGTAGAGTATTCTTTCTTCCACCAAGCCTCTCCAGGCTCTCAGACACTTAAAATGTTTACAAATTAAACTAAGTTTAAGTTTCCACGAAACATAAACTTAATCTTTTCCTGTACTAGAGGTTAACTGAGTACTACTCAGGATACAATGGATAAATCTATGTACAAGGATAAGACAGTGATACAAGTACATAAGTTTAAGTACAATTCCTGTCTCTGATATGAGGAATAACATCCTCTGAGAATTGGCTAGGTAGATACTGACTTTAAGCTCCAGCCTTGTTCTCCAGCCATTGGTTTCCATGGGTTACATTCTCACCCGTATCATTGAAAAACCAAGGCATACTTGCAGCTTCAAACCATTCTTGGTTCATATGAGATTAAGCACAGCCTGGTAGGTTGTTCAACTGAACAACTACAATTTTGACTAGCATAGTTGATTCAAGTAAACATGGTCAACACCAATAGGATTTTTCTGATACATCTTGATCAACTGATTGAACCAAGTGAATGAGTTCAACATCTTCAAATTCTTCCTTGAGGCTATTTATATGTTCTGTTGGAATATAGCCGTTTGAAGATGATTCATAATACCGTTGAGATGTTGATGATGTGGCTCATATAGCCGTTATGTAATAGTGTCTCAAACGGTTGCTTCTTCTTTAGCAGATATGTGTTCAGACAGTCCTGTTATGACACTTCTGTAGATGAGCTCTTTAGAGAGATTTTCTTGATATTATTTTGCATGTTCTCTCTCTTGATATCCTTTTACTTTTCTTCAGCTGACTTCTGATTTTCTCTGCTTTTCTTAGGAGTGTATATGAGGAGGTATCCGTTGGATTTGTCCTCTTGCTTATTTTGTAAATGCTCCTTTTCTGTTTGCTTCCTGACACCATTTCTTCTTTCTTCTTTGAGTGAGGTGTCTTGTTCAATGGCTGTTTCTTGCAGATGATAAAATATGTTTGAATTAAAATATTTCATTCAAACATTTTTCTTTGTTGCTTCTGCTTAGTCTCCTGAGCTTTTCTTGTGCTTTCTTTTGGATTGGTGATGATGATATTTCCGTTGTGATACCACCATTTAGAGATAGCATTGAATGCTATTCAATCCATCGTGAGACACGCTTCTGGGTGTCTTCACAATTCTGACAGAGTACAACGTTGGTGCTGCTATAAAGCTGCCATCGTTGTTGCTGCAATTTCTGCGTTGCAGAGATTTCCTCAGTGGTGTATGAAATTCAAAATCACCAGGAAAGGTCTTTGTGTTCCTTGCCATAAACGTGTTTGAAAAGGTACGTGCAGCAGAGTTTCAGAAAAGTCTTCACAAACTTCAGCAGAGGGTGCCACGTCATAAGTGTGACTTCAGACAGCTTCAACTCTTCAGACACGTTCTGCTTCTTCAGACAGCTTCGTTGCTTCAGACAGCTTCTTTGCTTCAGAAAGCTTCCTTGCTTCAGACAGCTTCTTTACTTCAGATAAGTTCAATCTTCAGACTGCTTTATGTTGTCTTTATTCCTTTCAGACTGCTTTATGTTGTCTTCATTCCTTCGAGTCTTTATGTCTTCAGATGGTCTTCACGTCTTCAGACGGTTTGCTCACTTCAGACGAGTTCTGCTTCTTCAGACAGCTTCTTTATATTAGATCCTGCATTTGTTCTTCTGATCCTAATCTTCTGATTCTGATAAATATTTCATCCTGAAACACAATCAACAAACCAATACCTTTCTCAGTAGAATCTGTTTATATAATCTTATTTGTTAATCATTAAAACTAAAGGATATTAAGTCTTTGAGTCAAGTTTGAATGCTCAAACTGATTAATAGACTTCACAATTCTGTCTCTGAGGAATTTATTGTCCATCTCTAGATAGAGACACAATTATATATCCATCTCTAAATGGTACGTTTAGCTCCGTCACTAAAATCTAATTTCTGTCTCTAATCCCTAGAAGTTACTATAAGAATATATCCATCTCTAATTTTTGTCTCTATATTTTACTTTTTATTTAAAAAAATAGGTGGCCTTATTCATAAATATTTCTATAAATCAAAACATTATGTATATATTTTTATAACATTAGATAATTTAAATCTTAAAACATCAAATTCTTAATGTCTTGACACCAAAATGACATTGTTAAACTCAACAGATAATTCTATTAAATTCCAAACTACCTGAATTTCAACATAAAGAACTGTCATATCCTCACCTCACCTATCACACATTGTATTTTTTTAGCCTTGAGAGCAACCTATATGACATTCATATTGAGTAGTTCAAGAAAAATCATCAAATAGCTTGTTGCTTAAAACAAACCCACAATTCAGGGAAAAAACATTAATTGGATAGAGCTTTGGGTATAAAAATATAAATCAAAGAATATAAAATAACTACCCACATAAATACCTCTGATTCATGCTCCTTTACATAAATGTGGACGTGTGTTTCTTGGTAATGCAGGGAACCTTTTATTAAGATTAAAATGATCACAAAATTTTCAATCATCATTATTTCATATTTCTGCCAAATCTAATATTCCATTGGTTCTATTTTTCTACCATACCTCTAGGAGGCAAAAGAGCTTCCTTCATGCAAAAATACAATAAAAAATATAGAATGTAAGCAAAAAAGAAAAAAAGAAATTTCAGCCAAAGGATAAAGGAATTTACAACAAGTTTACCTGCTAAACAATTTAGCTCCCAAGGATACACATCCAAAAAAAGTAATCTGCCAACACTACAACATTTTTTATTTTAGACAACAATATAAAACCGTGGCTAAAGATGCTAAAACCGTGGGCAAAAGTTTTAGGCAACGGTTTTACGGTCGTGGTTTTTGCGGTCATTGCCTATTATAATATGCAACGGTTTTTCACTTTAGGCAACATATATTTAAAAATCATTGCCTAAAATAAGGGAATAGGCTACGATTTGTAACCGTTGCCTAAAATAAAGGAATAAGCCATGTTTTTCAGAATGAAAAATAAAACATAGCCTATTTTATGTTTTGGCAACAGTTTTACAATCGTTGACTAAAAATTCGTAAAATTTAATGTTGCCTATTCTATGTTTTGGCAACAATTTAATAACTGTTGATTAGGAAAAATCATCACAATTTAAAAAACGTTGTTTATTTTGTGTTTTGACAACGATTTTAAAACTGTTAAATAAGAAAGATCTACAAAATTAAATAATTGTTGCCTATTTCATGTTTTGGCTACAATTTTTTAACCGTTGTCAAGAAAAGTGTTGTCTAAAATATGACTACAACTTGAAAACTGTTGGCAAAAATATAAATGAGCTTTACAAGTGTAAAACTATTGCCTATTTCATGTTACAGCAATGGTTTTTTAAATGTTGTCTAAAAAAGCGTTGCCTAAAGCCTAAAATGTTGTAGTGCAAGCAAAGCAAAATTATAAGATGAAAACTAGAAACATATAATGAATGAACAAAATAAACTATAATTAGAAAACCAGCCCAATTTTTCAAAAATATGCTCCCTCCTAAATTACAAAATTTTGAAGCATATTAGGGATCATCAATAAAAGGAGTCAATTAAATATAACTATGATATAGGCTAGATACTAATTGTTTGTCATGGATAAGAAAATATTGTTCCTCGCTATTGTCCTATAGCCATGACAATTAAGAGGTAGGAAAAATTTCCATTTAGGTATCAATTTCATATAAAGCCATATATCCACTATCAAATGAGACATGGTCAAATTTCATCCAATATGTTTTCTATGCAAGCATAATAAGCTTATGGAAAAAAATCTGTGATGTTTTTCCTGCATATGAAGAAAACTGATCCTTCTGGAAGCATGCGGAAATTTCTGTTTTCTTCTTCTGGAGAAAATTCTGGAAGTATGAAAAAATATTGTTTTCTGCTTCTGGAGAAAATTGTTTCTTCTGGAAGTGTGGAGAAATTTTGTTTTCTACTTCTGGAGAAAACTAGTTCTTTCTAGAAGCATGCAGAAATTCTGTTTTCTGCTTCTGGAGAAGACTGGTTCTTCTCGAAGCATGCATAAATTCCATTTTATGCTTTTTGAGTGTTCTTCAACTTAAAATATTCAAGGATAATAGCTTGAGGATTGTGGGAACTTGTTCAATGCTTCTAAAAATACTTTGAACATGTTTACAACTTGAAGTTCAAATTTGATACATGTGGAGAGTGATAGCATTACTGTAAAAACTGTTGGTTTTGCTTCGAAAGACAAAACTGCGTTTCTAATGATATTGACCTCTTCCAATTGCTTTGTTTGCATCAGCAACACTTGGAATGAATATGCTTGAATTGCTTAAGTGATCTTTCACATTCAGAAGGTGTCGGGTTTTATGAAAAGCTCCTTTTCATGCTTCTAGTGGTCCTGATTGATCCTTCTTAAGCTTCAAATTTGCTTCTAAAGCTTGATACAACTCAATTTAATATTCATGGGATCTTAGGTGAACTGTCTTGACCTTCTTGAAACTAAGAAGCTACTTCTTGAACTTGTTTCATTACTTTTGATATGAAAGTTTTCTATGTAACATGCTTCTGGACACATGTTCTGATGTTAAATGCAGTTTTTAATCTTGCCACCTTCCTTCTGTAACTTTTCCTGTAGTCTTTCAAGCATTCTCAAGTGCAACACATTAGTACCAAAGTATTCAGAACACTTAGAGTAGTGTTGTGAAAGTTTGTTGTCATTAAAACCTTTGCTCAAAAGGGTCTTGGACCTTACAATCCCCCCCTTTTTGATGATGACAAAAGTCATTTTGGGTGGAAACTAGTGCCATTAGAAAGCCACTCCCTCTGGTCCTATTTATAAGATCCTTTTAACTACTTCACACGAATTAAGGAAGTTGGTTAATTTAGTTGATTACGATAAATTTGTTATGAATGTGTATCATATTTCCTAAACTACCCTTGAATTTATTGAGACCCATTATAATTTTTTTTCTATTTAACTACTCAATTGTGTCATATATATATATATATATATATATATACTTTTTCTACTAATTAATTACTCACTTACCTCCACTAATGGGTTTTTTTTTTGTCAAAGAATAATTAATGCATGAGACAATCTGAAAATGTTCTTATAAAAAGGACCAAGACTCACCTTAAAAAATGTTCTTATAAATAGGACCGGAAGGAGTAACAATTTTTGTTTCAACTCTTATATGAAGATCACTTTCTCATATTCGACCATATCAATTATGAAAAATACATGATTCAAGTTGGACACAAGTTGCTAAATTATTGATTAATGAGTTAAGATAAAATAAATAATTGATGAATAATTCTAAAAGTGGAAAAAGTGATGAGTTATTGATCAATAATTTTGTGAATGGACAAATTTTGATGAGTCATTGCTGAAATAATTAAATTGGTACATTTTTCATCTCTTATAAATAGGAGGACTTACTAGACCAGGAAACATCTTAAGTTGTAGATTCCTAAATTTTCTTTCCTTTACATTCATCTCTCTTTATTTTCAAGTCTAGCTTCTTGAAAGGTTAAGTTTCTTTTATTCAATTAAAGTATTTAAACTTATTTTCACAAAACATCTTAAGTTGTAGATTCTAAATTTTCTTTCCTTTACATTCATCTCTTTATTTTCAAGTCTAGCTTCTTGAAAGGTTAGGTTTTTTTATTCAATTAAAGTATTTAAGCTTATTTTCACTTTGGTTATGAGAATTTGATCTTCACTTACTTACATATTAAGTTATATCTACTTTATTTTTCTAATTTCTTTACCTTCTTAATTTCATCAATCAAAATTTGGTTATAATATGTTTAATAATTACGAGTTAAATTTAAAATTAAATTTTCTTTGGATCTTGATTGGTTATGGGGATTTGATCGTGACCTAGGTACATATTGAATTATATATATATCTATTTTATTTTATTTTTTATTTTTTCAATTTCCATATCTATCAAAATTTATGATTAGTTAACTCGATTGAATTTTCTTATAATTAATTTGACTTTATTTCTATCAAAGAATGTTAAGAAATCATTGAGTTTAGGCTTTCCTATTCAATTAACAAATATTTTTTTTTCATGTTTTTAAAATTTATTGCTATATGGACGTTAAGGAAAACTTTCTTTTCTTCCTAAGCACTGGGAAATTTTGTTTTATTTTTGGTTTTTATTTATTTATTTTTGGGTTTGTATCTAAACTGAATGCATTTACATACTTCGAACGTTGATGGATTGTCGCTCACTCTTTCCTATAGATTCTTATAGACATGCAATTGTAAAATTATACATGTACCTAGCTTTGACCGAAGAAAATTAAATAATGGAGATGAGCAAACAAGGGAGTAATGGTTGCCAGCCTTTTAAAATAAAAAATTATTGATCATGTGAAGTACAACTCAGATTATTTTGTCCAACTTCAGTCACCAAAGTACAATTCTTCTTAAAACAAAGATTCTTATGTGCCTGCGTTAATAGTGAATTTATTTATTTATTTATGAGTTATATTATTCATACAACATATTTACACAACAACTCATACAACATACATTTTCTCTCTATATCTCTCCATCACATCACTCATCACATCATCTATCAAATCTCACACTTCTCTCCTTTCTCTCTATCTCTCACCTTGTTGTCCATACAGCAAGTTGTATAAAAACATTTTCTCTTTTTTATTTGTAATCTCCTGGTTTCTAATCTAACATTCAAAGACAAAAGTCAACAAAAAAAAAAGACAAAAGTCCATATAGATGATCCGACTATTTAATTTTAAGAACCAATAAGATAGTATTATGGAAAGAAAAAAAAACCCAATATGAAATAAAAAATTTAAGAGATTTAATTAGTAATAGATAAAAGTTATTTTTTAAGTGTTTGATAAGTCATTTCAGCTAGTTGATCAAGATACGCAACTGAAATCATTTCAACTATGTTTGATAAGATAGTTTTTTGGGTAGTTACTAGCTTTTTCATGAAAAACTACTTGAGGTAACTTTTTTAAAAAACTCACATTTTCAGCTACCGGCTGAAAATTTATTACAAGTTTATTCATCAACTACCCATACTCATTATTATTTAATAATTAATGAAGTTATATTTCATTTTACCATTTTGAGTTAGTTTTATCAAACATATTTAATTAAATCAGTTACTTTTTAGTTTTCAGTTAGTTTTTCAACCTTCATCTAACTTTTCAGTTTTTAGTTAATTTTACCAAACACTTTTTTTTGTCGCGCCCAAAATCCTTTTAATTATATTGAGCCATCATTATATTACCAGACTTTAGAAACCTCCAGAGCCATATATTGACCCTTTTTCATTACATTTGAATTCTTTTAGAAACTCCCTTCCTTAATGCATCGTGTAGCTTTCTCTACGTAAAAATCCTCACCTTAATTTTTTTTAAAATATAATTATTTAAATTTAGTAGTTATAGATTTTTTTTGTTCATATAAAAACTTTTTTATATATAATTATAAATTTATAGTCCATTAATTTAAATCTTAACACATACTAAATTAATAGAGACAATAATGTGTATTATTTTTTCTTTTTATGAATGAAAAAGATGAAACAGTAAAATAAAAAAGAAATTTTAGGTAGTCTACTACCATTTTGGCCTCACGAAATACGTGAAGTGTAACATCCCGTAATTTAAAACATCTATTAATTCATAAGACTAAGTTAGGATTTGGTATGCTAATAATTAAGATAGAAAGTTTAAGGAATTGGAGTTATAAACTTAGATCAAAAAACCAAGTTTCAGGGTTTCGCTCAAGCGAAACTACATTCGCTTTTCGCTTGAGCGAGTTATGCAGAGAAGTTTTGAAATGGAGTTTTCTTAATTTTCGCTTAAGCGAAGGTGATTTCGCTCAAGCGAAAATAGGGGGTTTTGGAAAGGTTCTCTGGACAATTTTCGCTCAGGCGAAAATTATTTCGCTTGAGCGAGAATCGTCCAAAGAGGGTGTTTTTCCTGAGAAATTCTCGCTCGAGCGAAACAGATTCGCTTGAGCGAGACTGCGAGAATTTGCATGCAGCTATCACGCTCGCTCAAGCGAAAATATTTAGCTTGAGCGAGAATTCACTTAAAGCACCAAATCTCTCTTCAGAATCAGAATTTTTCACTTCTTCTTCTTCTTCCAACTTAACCTAGAGAGAGAGGCTCTGGAATTCTAGAGAGAGAAGTGTAGATTGAAGCTTGAAAAAGGAGATTGGAGCAAGGAATCACCAAGAGAACCACCCTTACTCAATCTTTCTTCTTTGAACTTCAAGATTAGGTGAGTACAACTCACACACAATTCACATAGTTGTTTCAATATTCCAAGTATGAACCCTAATCTCTATTTCCCCTTTCTTCATAGTTGTATGGATTGATTATTGATGGTTGCCTGAAATTAATGTGATAATGTTGTGAAGTTGAGTAATTGCTTTTAGAATTTGTATTGAGAACCTTAGGATTGCGAAACTTGCGAAACTAGCGAAAGTGACGAAATTCATAAACATGTTTAAATTCTCAGTTTTTAGTTCATTGAATCATATAAGCCGGTTTCGATCGTGAGTTAATTAAACCGGTCTTGTGCTATGAGTTAAGAAAATTAAGTAATTATGTGAAAACTTGACTTCGATCCAGTAATGGGTGGGATTCGTCCCCGGGAAAGACGTTTCCCGTAGTCTGAGCTCAGTTCTAACTCTAGTTAAAGTGATAAGATCATGCTGCTGGGTACAACAGTGAGTTGCATCATTTGTGCAGATAACTGGCTTTTAGAGGGAGTTTAGTCTTTAGTTTTGGATGTTATGTTCATGTACATATGTATAGAGTGGCTTTTAGAGGGATTTCTTACTTGTGACCTTCTGTTATGTATATATTTAAATGTTTAATATTTAGTTGAGTTTTCACAACTTGTATAAGTTATCATTGGTTTCTTATCGATTTGTGAATGTTTATAAGATTCAAAATGGTGCGAATTGATTTCGAAAATTTGGGATTTGGTTTCCAACGAACTAAATCCTGAATTTAGAAATTAGGACGTTACATGGAGCTAGCAATTGCACCACTCTGCAACAATTAATTACTCTGCATTTAATTTAGCTGCTAACGAGCACGGCCCTGGTTAATTAAGGATCTGGTTAATTAAAGATCTATAAGGAAAAGTTTTTTTATTGGAAATCTCAATATTAATTACATCTATGACATTATATATCACACACTCTAATAAAAATTTTCTACTTTTAATTCCTAAGTGCTCTAAGTGCAGTAATACACTCGTAAGCATTTTCCATTAATTAAATCTCCGTAATAAGCTCCTTATATATAAATATATAAAGTGTAGGAAAACGAGGATGTGTAAGTTTGGCCAATTTCTAGATAGCATGGAACTATTAGATCTGCAACTTAACAACTTACATGAAATTAATGACAATCCGAATATATATTCATTAATATTCAGAATTAATATAAATTACATTCCCAGGAATCCATTTTCCTGAAATGCTGAACTTAATAAGGACATTTGGGAATTCGATAGCAGCTGGTAAAGTTAAATGAAATGACAGTGAGAAAATTCATTAATATTCAGCCAAAGTACATTCATTTCCCATGCACACAAGAATAATCCATGCATTTTGCTGATATATATATATATATATATATATATATATATATAAATTAAGGACATTTGGGAATTTGATTGCGGGTGGTGAGGTTGGCATAGCAAGGACAAGAGTCATGGTTGCCAGAAGTGCCAGGTGGGACACACTTGCACACTGCACAGCAACTCCCACATGCTCTCTTGCACAGACGTGGCCTTGATGATAGTTTGCACCTTCCTTCACACGCCACTCCACAATCTATAAGCATTCATTAACTAATTACACACCACTAGATATTGCTAGCTAGTCAAAGAAAAATCAATCAATATACCTATTGTTTGGGGAAGAGGGGTTGGCGCTGTAGCTCCATACATGCTAATCTGTAAGTTAAAATGGTTAATGTGTGAGAGCAATTCAAAAATAGAATTGCTCTAATTTAATTAATTAACTAGTTAGTTTAATAGAAATTAAATAGATTATAGTTAGGGGCATGCTTTACCATACCTGGTGTGCTTCTGCCATATGAAGAAGGATTAGGGAGAGGAGAAGTGACGTGGCAGTGAAAGTTTTAGAGAACGCCATGGAAGGTAATTAACAGAATGAACAAGAGCAAAATAAATTTTGGATATACAATATATATCAACTACTATATATATATATAGTATGCGAGCGAAATGAGAAAGAAGATTATAAGAATTTATAGCTAAAATAGAGAGCGATCGAGTGAGATCGATGTTTGCAAGAATAGATTGTATAATACGCAATGAATTGGATGCCAAACAATGATTGTGCCATAGAGATAATCTCGAAAGTGGTTTTTGCCAGGCTAGTCCAGCACGACATGATGAACCGAACCCACAAGTGCGGTGCTGCTTGGCCACATGGTTCCACTAGTAAATAATTTGTTTAGCGGGGAAGGGTGCATCTTCAATTTCTTATATAGAATACCCAAAAATTTAGGGATATATTTATTAATCTTAAGCAATAACATACTTATTTAAATTTTATATTAGTATGATTTCCATATAAGCATCCAATGTAGGCATCCAGAATACATGATATCTTTTATTTCCTTTTAGATTTTTTACTAGTGTTAGAAGACCCATGTCTAGTATATTTAGGACACTAGTGCAAAAAGCCATATAACGACATCTTTCAATGACAGTTTAAAAGGGGTGAATGTTGTGGCGCCCCTTAGAAAGAATGGGCATGGATGCCCATCAACTTCCACCTAATTAATAGCTGACATTTGTACATACTTCAACTTTAATCAAATGAATTTAAATACTTTTTAATTTACAATTATGACACTAAAGTGCTCCACTTTTGGTACCATAGTCACAGAGTTTAAACCAAAAACCACACTCTGATCTATACTTTGGGTTTTAATAATCTTAACCAAAGCCACTATACTTTTGGTGTCACGGTTATAAAGCTTTAGTTAGTAGTTCACGCCCCTTTTTCGATCCACCGTTACGGAGATCCCTACTTCTCTTCTCCTTTCATGTTGGTTTCATCCACAGGCACATAAGTTCTCGCTCATTCACTCACACCAAACGATTTCATCAAAACGCCACGATTTCGGTGCCCACAGGTTCTCCACCAAAAATGGCGCTGCCGCGCAGAGGGACGATGATGATGGTTTCGCATGTCCACCATCGTAGGAAATCCATCGGAAATGGCCACCAGTTGGCACAAATTATTTTAACGATGGGTTCTGGAAAACGAAAGAGGAAGAGTGTGTCTGGTGGTGAAAATCAGGTTATGTTTTACATAGAATTTTATTTTATTTTAGGTGAATGTTAGAATTAAAGTTTGAGCAAAGGAAAAAAATTGAATCATAATTTCATTTCACTAAAGTTAGAGTGGGTACAAATGTCAACTATTAATTGGATGAGTTGATGGGCATCCATGCCCATTCTACCTAATGGGCATCACAACATTCACCTTAAAAGGGAGCCGTTGTTAAAATTTGCGCTGTGACATTTTTGTATCCTTCACCATTTCTCTCCCTCTCACCCAGCTCCATACCTCACCCTTTCTCTCTCCCTGTGCGCCTTCGCTGTCAATCATCCTCCTTCCACGTACATGCTGCTGCTGGTTCTGCTTGGTTTCTGCTTGCTAGGGCTATTCAAAATAGTTCATGAACCCTAATAGTTCATGAACTAGTTTAGGTTTTAAAGCTTGGTTCAGTGACTGAATTTTTTCTGGCTATCGAATCAGTAAACTAGTACGGACTGTAATCTCTCAATGCTAGTAACTCGTGGAAACACTCTCACCTTCATTCTCTTATTTTGACTTCTTATTCATCTAAATCCCCAAATCTTGAAAAACCCTAATACCTTCATTAATTGGTTTATTATAGAAGCTAAGGATCGAGAGAAGATAAAAAATGTATTCTCATTTATCTGCATTAAAATTGTGTACAAGTTGACTATATATATACAACAGAAACTAAGCTAACAGAATAAACAAAAGGAGAACTAACTAACAAAATAGCTAATTGTACTAACTAACAACTGACTTCATAAATAACTGTAATACTCCCCCTCAAGATGGGAGGAAAAATATTGGAAATGCCCATCTTGGATATTAAATACTTGAATTGAGGAAGTGGCAAAGCCTTGGTAAAGATGTCGGCTAATTGATTTTGGGATTTTACATGAACAAAACGAATCAAACCAGAATTGACTTTCTCCCGAACAAAATGGAAATCAATCTCGATATGCTTTGTGCATTCATGAAATGTGGGATTGGTTGCAATGTAAATGGCAACTTGATTATCATAGTTAACAAGGATTGGTTAGGGAGGAACACCAAGATCATTGAGTAAATTGTTGATCCAAGTTAATTCACTGGCAGCTGCAACAAGAGAACAATATTCTGCTTCAACTGAAGACCTGCTAATAGTATGTTGCTTTTTAGACTTCTAGGAAGACAACCTCCCAATAAGCCTTCTATACATGGAAGAATCATCCAAAGGTACACCTTCCATAGAAGACAATTTTAAGTTGGGATCTATGGGCAGAGAAGTTGGTTTACAACCTGAAAAACCAATGTCTTCAAGGAGGGAAATAACATACTTTCTTTGAGAAAGGAATATACCAGATTTTGATCTGGCATTTTCAAGACCAAGAAAATAACTCAGTTTGCCAAGGTCCTTTAGTTTGAATAGACTTTGTAGATGTTGTTTGGTTTGATCAATGATGGAAAGAGAGGAGCCAGTGATGATGATGCCATCCACATACACCAAAAGTGCTATGAATGAACTATCTGATCCTTTAATGAAAAGAGAATAATCATTCTTAGACTAAGTGAAACCAAGACCAAACAAAGCAGAAGCAAATTTAGAAAACCGCTATCTTGATGCTTGTCTCAAACCATAGATAGACTTGTGTAACTTGCAAACAAGTTTCTGCCCCTGAGTGGAAACTTGCTGCTGAGTGGGATATCCCTAAGGCAAGTCCATATAAATTTCTTCAAAAAGATCCCCATTTAAGAAGGCATTGTTGACATCAAGTTGGGCAAGGGGCCAACCTTTAATAGCTGCCAAAGAAAGTAGAATTCTAACATATGTGAGTCCCTTAGCAACCAAATGTGCTTTGTATCTATCTATGCTTTCCATAAGCCTTGTGTTTGATCTTGTAAACCCACTTACATCCAATAATATGTTTGCCATAAGGTAAAGGTACCACACTCCAAGTGTGATTTGCTTCCATAGCTTGCAGCTCCTTCATCATGGCATTTTGCCATTGAGGCAATTTAGCAACCTGGTGATAAAGAAAAGGTTCAAACTCTGAATTGATTTGAGCTACAAAGGTCTGGTATATGGGGGATAGTTTGGTATAGCTAACAAATTTCTGGAGAGGATACGGAGTGGAAGAAGCATGTGTGGTATAACAATGAAAGTTTGATAGATGAGAGGGAGGCTTATGGATTTTGTTGGATTTCTTGGTGGAGCTAATGACATAGAAGGAGGTGGATTGGTTTCAAGTGTCTAAGGGGTAAGGGAAATAGGAGTTGGCATGTCATTGTTTGTGATGTTATGATCTGGTTGGGGAAAAGGGATCAAAAGGAGAGCAGGAATTGTGTGAAATATGAAAGGGAAAAATGGTCTCATGAAATTGGGCATCTTTGAAAATGAAGAAAGTTTTCTTGGTTAAATCATAAAGTTTATAGCCTTTGTATCCTTTGGGATAACCAACAAAAACAGCAGGTGTAGCTCTCTCACTGAATTTATTTCTATGAGAAGGAAGTGTGCATAACACAAATAGCCAAACACCTTCATGGCAGCATTATCAGAGACCTTGTGATAAAGAATTTCATATGGGGATGAATTTTGTAAAATTGGAGAGGGAACTCTCTTGATGATGAATGTGGTTGTATTCAAGCAATCTCCCCAGAAAGTTAAAGGAACCCGATAGTGAAACAATAAGGACCTGGAAACATTCAACAAATGCTGATGCTTCCTTTCCACAACTGAATTTTGTTGTGGTCTCTCAACACATGAAAACTGATGAATCGCCCCCTTTGATGCTAGGAAATCAGTCAATGCTAAATCTCAAAGATTTTCATATCGAAATGCCTTTATATCAACATTAAACTGCACTTTGACAAATGTGAAGAATTCCATGATGATTTTTGGTGCCTTTGATTTATGTTGAATTAGGTAGGTGTTGGTATTTGAATTTTAAGTACTTCGAATTTCACAAAGTTTTAAGTCTTCTACAAAGTCAGAACATTCAATTTTGGTTTATTAGAAGATGTTTGCTTTTAAAAGAGGTTAAAAGATGAACTAAGTCTTAAGGAAGTCAATATTCTCGAGTTCAAAGAAAAGAATAGAAGTTCGAAAGTCGAATTTAATGATGAACTCAAATGGTTAAGAGTCCTTGGGTTAAAGAAACTTTATACAAGGGAAATTCAATAAACTCGAAAAGAAAGACAACATGAATTCGAGGATAAAGAATTTCTAGTATCCAGAAGCAAAAAGGATAGTTCTTGTATTTATTCATAAGCCAAGTTCAAATTACATAGAGTTCGAATACATTGAAAATAAATATTAGAAAGGAAACTATCCTATGTGTTCTAAACATTATTATCAATTCCACGATGAAGTTCTTGAACATATGTTTACTATCATTATTATCAATTCCAAGTATGGTTCTTGTCACTTGGTTGGAGTTTTGCTGGTTTCATTGTCAATTTTGGACTTTCTGGGAAGTTAGTTATATATGGATTTGTCTCTATTTTTCTAAATTGCGATCACGTCATTGATTAGTATTTCTACACTATATAATTGTACTTGGTTATGTATAATTCTGCATTGCAATTTGTAATTTTAAATTTTGGAGATTGGTGTCTCGGATTGCTTGGCTTGTATTTATTGGATTGTGCCAAATTGATTCTATTTGTGGGGTTTATATGATGAACACTTTGTATTTTCTGGTGTTGTGATTGGTGGAATCCAGTACTGTCAACTTCTCATCTGCCACTCATCTTTGTGCAATTTTCTTCCTGGTTTTGGTTGCATCTGCTCTACTGGTACAGTCTGAAGTAATTAATTTCCTATCAGTTGATGGATTTCTCCCTGGCGTGTTGCGTTGCTTTTTGGATTTTTTTATAAGCATGTACATGTTTCCTCTATTTCTTGGTTGTTGGATCTAGCAATTGGATCTATAATAAGAGACTTTAATCAATTGGCCTATCTGGTGGTCTCTACCTTGCTACTCGGTATTGGCTAGCTATTTGTTGCAATCAAGTGGTTTTTGCATGGCTGCCATTTCAGAGGTAATTATCATACATTTTTTATCTTTTGAAATATTTTTTTGTACGTGGAACAGTATATAGTTGCATCTTCTAGATGATTTCTTCATCATATCATAATTTCTAAATTTTTTTGTTTCTCGACGTTATATAGTTGTTTCTTATTAATGGTTTCTAAATCACAAAATGCATTTTGCTGTGACGTTCATTGGATCTACACTTTTTGCTTTGCAGCAGCTATCTGGCATAAATGTTGTTTACTAATTCTCTTCCTCCTGAGAGGAATGCTATCCACACTCCCTTTGACACACTACCATACATTAACATGACCCAACCTTTTAATCTCATTAGTTGTTACCCATTCTCCCTGTTTCATGTTTTTATTTTATTTAAATTTATTCTTTTTTAACATTGAGTCACAAGAATTGTGCCGCTGCGAAGTCGAACCGCCCACCGCTCAGACCTCCATTGTGCCGCCATGGAAAAACCTGTTCATCTCAAGCATGAGGACAGTCAGAATAAGAAAGTGAAGGTTTGCCTATTTCTATTCAATTTGTGTGGATATTATTACACTTTGCTGTCATTAAATTTAGCCTTTCATCTTGATATGAAGTCATCATTGTCGTATTTACATCTTGCTCTGCATTTATTTGTTTCTAATTGTTAAAGTTTGATACAAATTTCTAGAATATGTTAGATAAGTGTAGAAAAAGCTAGATATGTATGTTAGTAACTACTAGATAGAAAATTGTAGAATTATGTAAACAATTAAATATAGATAGAGAACTCTAGAATAGATATCTCTAGAATTCTCTTGATAAAACATGAATGGTGTGTTGAGGCCTATAAATAGGCCATGTACCCAACATTTGTAACCAAGCAACTAGTAAGCCATTTCTACCCAAAGCTATTCCAACTATTCCTCTAAGCTAGCTTTCCTTTCAACTAAGCCTATCAACATAAATTTGCCTCCCCATCCTTTCTACCAATCAAAGAAGTTTTCACTATTTGATAATTCTAAAACTAACAGTGGTACCAGAGCTACGTTCGATCATCTACCGGGCGTAGAAATATTACCCCACTACTTCCAAAAAATTCTCCCAATATCCTACCAACTTCCAATAAATTTTCTATCCCATGGCTAACACCATTCAACCATCATCTATCCCTATTCCCATTTTTAATGGTGAAAATTATGATTTTTGGAGCACAAAAATGAAGACATACTTCACCTTCCAAGATCTATGGGATACGATAGAAGAAGGATTTTCTGCTCCAGAAGACACCTCAGCCCTTACTGCGGCTCAAAAAAAGGAGTTGAAGGAGAACAAACAAAAGAATCCGAAGGCACTATTTATTTTGCAACAAGCCATGACCGACACAATTTTTCCGAGAATAATGGGTGCCAAAACCGCCAAAGAAGCATGGACTACGCTGCAGGAGGAGTTCGAAGGAAGCGAAAAGGTACGTGCTGTAAAACTCCAAACTCTACGGCGTAACTTTGAATTGCTAAATATGAAGGAAGTTGAGACCGTAAAGGACTACTATTCTAAGATAAAAGAAATAGTTAACCAAATGAGAGCTTACGGGGAAAATATTCTTGACAAGAAAATTGTCGAAAAAATTCTAATTACTCTTCCCCGTAAATATGATTTGATTGCGACAACGATTGAGCAAACAAAAGATCTATCTACCTTATCAGTGACAGAGCTGATGGGGTCACTTGAAGCTTATGAGCAAAGATTGAATAGGCATGATGAGGACTCAGTTGAAAATGCCTTTCAATCGAAGCTAAAATTACGGTCTCAAAATAAAGGAAATGCAAAAAAAAGGAATAATGGAGAAATAAAGAGAATTCTAGAAATTTCTATGGAAATTATCAGAATGAATATCCTCCATGCGGCATTTGTAAAAGGACAAATCATGCCGAAAAAGACTGTCGGTATCGTGGAAAGCCACAATGTCATCACTGCAAGAAATTTGGACATGTGGAGAAGTATTGCCGCAACAAAAATAAACATCAAGCAAACTTTGCTGAAGAGAAAGATGGTGAGCAACATCTTTTCTATGCTACCCAAGATTCCAATAATGAAACAACTGGAAGCTGGTACTTGGATAGTGGCTGCAGCAATCATATGGCCAAAGATGCAAGCATCTTCAAGGATATTGACGAATTCGTCAAAGTGAAAGTCCGAATGGGGAATGGCACTGTCGTTGAATCAAAAGGCAAAGGCACCATTATGGTGGAGACGAAGAAAGGTACGAGACTTATTACTGACGTTCTACTAGTTCCCAATCTCAAAGAAAGTCTCTTGAGCATTGGCCAAATGATGGAGAAAGGTTATACTCTCCACTTCGAAGGAGACACATGTAGAATATACGACAATAAAAAGATAGAGATTGGCCGAGTAAAAATGGAGAAGAGAAACAGAAGTTTCCCAATAAGCCTGAGACAAGGCTCTAATATTGCCATGAAAGCGGAAGTTGACGACTCATGGCTTTGGCATCGAAGATTTGGCCACTTCAATACCCATGCCTTGAAGTTATTATATCAAAAGAATATGATGAGAGATCTCCCACGCCTAAAAGATAATAGTGAAGCTTGTGAAGGATGTCTTCTTGGCAAGCAACAACGACTGCCATTTTCAACTGGCAAAGCATGGAGAGCAAAGGACTTGTTGGAGCTGATCCATACAGATGTATGTGGACCAATGCGGACATCGTCACTCCATAACAACAGGTATTTCATTCTCTTCATAGATGACTTTTCTAGAATGACTTGGGTCTACTTCATAAAAGCAAAATCAGAAGTCTTTGGTATTTTCAAGAAGTTTAAGGCCCTTGTCGAAAAGCAAAGTGGGAAACAAATAAAAGTACTTAGAAGTGATCGTGGCAAAGAATACACATCCCACGAGTTTGATAAATTCTGCGAAGATGAAGGCATTGAGCGACAACTTACAGTCGCATATTCTCCGCAACAAAACGGAGTGTCTGAGAGAAAAAATCGCACTGTCATGGAGATGGCCAGATCGATGCTCAAGGAGAAAGGATTACCAAACACATTCTGGGCTGAAGCAGTCTATACTGCTGTCTACATACTTAATAGATGTCCGACTAAAACAGTTCAAGATAAGACTCCGATCGAAGCTTGGAGTGGGCAAAAGCCATCAGCAAAGCACCTAAGGGTCTTTGGATCTATTTGCTACATACATGTTCCAGAAGAGAAGAGGCACAAGCTAGAAGACAAGACCGTACGAGGCATCTTCCTTGGGTATAGCACACAGTCAAAAGGCTACCGAGTCTACAACTTGCAGACCAAGAAGCTCACTATTAGCCGAGACGTTGAAGTCGATGAAAATGCTGCTTGGAATTGGAATGAAGAGAAAGTAGAGAAAAATATTTCTATCTCAATACAGCAACCTGAAGAAGGAACTGCCGAAGTCCCAGGTGAGCCTCATTCTCCTCCGCAACAACAAACTCCATCACCAGAGTCTACTCCAAGACGAGTTAGATCTTTGGTGGATATATATGAAACCTGCAACTTGGCCATACTTGAACCTGAAAGCTTTGAAACAACATCAAAACAACAAGTATGGGTCAAGGCTATGGAAGAAGAGATAAAAATGATAGAGAAAAATAACACATGGGAGCTAGTAGATTGTCCAAAAGACAAAGATATCATCGGGGTAAAATGGGTGTATAAGACAAAACTCAATCCCGACGGCACCATACAAAAGCATAAGGCAAGGTTGGTAGCTAAGGGCTACTCACAACAACCTGGAATTGACTACAACGAGACATTTGCCCCAGTAGCTCGCTTAGATACAATCAGAGCTCTAATAGCTCTTGCGGCACAAAAAGGCTGGAATATCTATCAGCTAGATGTCAAGTCTGCTTTTCTAAATGGAGTACTACAAGAAGAGATCTACGTGGAGCAACCACAAGGTTTTGTGAGCAAAGGCAATGAAGACAAAGTGCTAAGGCTTAGAAAAGCTTTATATGGTTTGAAGCAAGCTCCTCGGGCATGGTACAGCAGAATAGATCAGTACTTCACTGATCATGGCTTCAGGAGGAGCAAGAGTGAGCCAACGCTATACATCAAGACCCAAGGTCAGTATGACACACTCATAGTCTCCTTGTATGTAGATGATCTTATCTACACAGGGAACAATATGAAGATGATGACAGAATTCAAAAAAGACATGATGAAGACATTTGAAATGACGGACCTTGGCTTGATGAACTACTTCCTCGGTATTGAGGTAAGTCAAAAGAAAGAAGGGATATTCATCTGTCAAAAGAAATATACATAAGCTCTACTCAAGAAGTTCAAGATGAGTGGATGCAAGACTGTCACTACTCCTCTCGTGACAAACGAGAAGCTACAAAAAGATGATGGAGCACCAGAAGCTGATGCATCTCGCTACAGGAGTCTGATCGGGAGCTTACTATATTTGACAGCTACACGACCAGACATCATGTATGCTGTAAGTCTTCTATCAAGGTTTATGCAAAGCCCAAGCCAAATTCACTTTGGAGCAGCTAAAAGAATTCTAAGATATCTACAAGGTACAAAGGAGTTTGGTATATGGTACAAAACCATGACCAACTCAAGTTTGCTAAGATACACTGACAGTGATTGGGCAGGTTCGGTAGATGACATGAAGAGCACCTCCGGCTATGCCTTCTCACTCGGATCAGGAATATTTTCTTGGGCATCAAAGAAGCAAGCAACAGTTGCACAATCAACCGCAGAGGCAGAATACATTGCAGCAGCTGAAGCTACAAGTCAAACAATTTGGCTTCGAAGGATACTTGCTGAAATGGGAGAACAACAAGATGGGCCTACCATAATCTACTGCGACAATAAATCAGCAATAGCAATGACTAAGAATCCAGTGCATCATAGTAGAACAAAACACATAGCAATCAAATACCACTTCATCAGAGAAGCAGAAGCAACTAAAGAAATCAAGCTAGAGTATTGCAAGACTGAAGATCAAGTAGCTGACATATTTACGAAGGTACTACCGAGAGCAAGGTTCGAACAACTACGCATTATGCTTGGAGTTACAGAAATTTGTATCAAGGAGGAGTGTTAAAGTTTGATACAAATTTCTAGAATATGTTAGATAAGTGTAGAAAAAGGTAGATATGTATGTTAGTAACTACTAGATAGAAAATTGTAGAATTATGTAAACAATTAAATATAGATAGAGAACTCTAGAATAAATATCTCTAGAATTCTCTTGATAAAACATGAATGGTGTGTTGAGGCCTATAAATAGGCCATGTACCCAACATTTGTAACCAAGCAACTAGTAAGCCATTTCTACCCAAAGCTATTCCAACTATTCCTCTAAGCTAGCTTTCCTTTCAACTAAGCCTATCAACATAAATTTGCCTCCCCATCCTTTCTACCAATCAAAGAAGTTTTCACTATTTGATAATTCTAAAACTAACACTAATGCATACCCACAATTGCATCAATGGGGGATATTTTTATAAGCAAGCACTTGAAATTTTCAATGTTTACCTTTTACGTCTACCTAGAATATTTAGCTAAGTTCCAAAATGAAAATCGGTCTGGAGAAAATTTTTGGACCTCCCTTTGATTTATTTATGCTAAATTTTTGTAAATTAATATTATAGTTCATTTTCATTTTGGTTTGCGCATGTGTATATATATTTTCTACTCTCTGCTATGTATTTCTATCAATTAATAATTAATACATTTTCACACCAATCTTCTTTCTGTTAAGTGTTCCTTTCATACTAAAAGTTGGGATACAAGTTCAATTCAAGCATGTACTAGGTAAAGTGGTCTCTTAATGGATTTGATTTGATTTTTGTTGCTTCGTCATTTGCTAGTTCCTACATGGCAATCTCTTTCATCCTTAGGTATTGATTTTAGATTGACAGATTTCCCAGATTTTGTAATTTAAAGGTTCATAAAGAGTGGAGCAAAATCAATCTTATCAAACTTGCAACCCAACACATTCTTTTTTACATTTTAGAAAACCCAATTAGATCCCGGATACATACTCAAAGGGAGTGTGTTAGAGGGTGTGTGCTCTTAGTAAAATAAGATGAAGGAGGAGCAGTAGAAGGATAGAAGTAGGAGGTTAAAGAAGATTACCATGGGTTCTCCCATGGATCATCTCAAATGTAGCCAGAGAGAGTTAAGAAAACTCATTTGATTTAGTTAGAAAAGATGCTAAATGAATACAAACAACTACTATTTATAAGATTAAACTACTTACCTATTTAACTAATTACTAACTAATCGGTAAAGCTGAAATTAACAAATACTAACATATTACTAACATAATTATATTCCTAATATGTGCATAGAATTCCTCTTCTCGAGTGTAATTGTTATATGTAATTTTTGGTCTGTTGTAGGTTGTGTCCTTGGTCATGGCTGTGTCGCCACTCACCTACAGTAAGAGAGAAGTTGCAGGAACCTTGTTCTGCTGCGCGAGGAAGAAGAGTCCTTATTTTCCTTTCTATTTTGTTATTTTATTATTAAGCTATATTCCATGATATAATTGCTTTTGAATCTTTGTAATTGTAACGTATTGTATTCATTTCATGCATAACAAGATCTGGCAGGATGTTACAGGAAAGTTTGATTGCTTCAATGTGCTAGACATTTTTTTCTCTCTTGTCATGTTTATTTGATAGGCCTTGTTATACATATTTCAAGATCTTATAGAATGTATATGGCTAGAAGCCATCGTATCTCATTATTTTGGTTTGCCTAGCTAGATATTAAGACTAGTTTGATGCTCCTATACTGAGCTGTGTAAGAATAGATGTGTGGTTGATATAATCTGGATTTGAAAAACATATCTGCCAGTAGATAACATCTTGTTAGGTTTACAAAAACCAGTAAAAAATCATCAGTGAATCATTAGCTTTCTAATTGTAATGTATTGTATTCATTTCATGCATAACAAGATCTGGAAGGATGTACCACTACTTATCTTGGTCAGCATGCTTGCTTACTTTTGCTTTCTAGAGCAACTACTGGTATGCTTTTCTTTGTACATGTGCAGAAGTTTATGGTAACTGGCTAGCTGCTTCTTGCATCGAGCCATGGGTTTGGGTTTCTTGCATCCAATAGTCACAGATTCATGGTGCTATCTGAATCATAAATTTACCATTGAAAGATTATTTGACCAACTTATAGTTGTCATTAGGTGATTCAGAAAATATAACCTCATCTATTTGGAGTATAGCAATTTTTCCACTTTATAGATGTAGGAAAATTTTCATCATTTTGGGGTATAAAGAGCAGGAAACTCATTGTTAATTAGCACTGAAAGGGTGGAAAAAATGCCTTATAATTTAGGTGGTTTTAGGACCAAATTTTAGAGAAGTGATTTTCTTTAGTTTAAATTATTCATGATGTTACTATTTTGTTCAAGTCACTCATTAATTAATTATTTCATGGACTACATTTTTGTATCAGAGTGCATTCCGGGGGAAGATACTATTTTTTTTGCCTATATTTAACACTTAGAAAGGCATATTTATTAATATGAAGACTTGGAGTGTGCTTGGATAATGCTTTGTATGCTTAATTTTTTTTCTAGATTTTATTTTCCTTTATCATCAATTTAACTAATTTGTTCAAAATAAGAGTATGCCTGACACAATGATTTTTAGTTTACCATGTTTCAGATTAGCTACATAAATTCAGTAACTAATCCACAGAACACAGTAGTAACCAGAAACAACGACAATTGCTTCAGTAACCGTTGTCTTTTGTTGAGCTTTCAAGGACGGTTACTACAACAGCCAACCGTTCTAAGGGAAGTGAGGAAACAAGAAGAAGTTCTAAAACCAAAAGTTAGAAAATGAAAACCAAATAAAGGAAAAGGAAAAGGAAGTTCTGAGGGAAGTGAGGAAACAAGAAGAAGTTGAAGAAACTAATAAATTTTTTAATAAAAATAAAGTAAAAGAAGAAAGAGTTCAAAAAGAGAGAGTTTGAAGAAAAAGAAAACAATAAAAAGCAATAAAATTTGGGAAAATGCTAACCCCTTTAGTGAAGACTTGGATAGGTTGATGGCGACTGAATTTAATAGTGTAAGAAGGAGAACTCAGGCTACTGAAAAGGAGTTCCCTAAACTAACTTTCTTTATGCATGAAATGCCTCTTTCTATGCACAATTATAGGCCTCAAAGCATTGTATGTTTGAAACAAATAAACAATGTTGATAGTGCTTTGAAACCTAATGCATGTTTAGGAAAACCAATTAAGTTTAAAAGTTACTTGAAACCTATTGAAGACGCATGTTTAATCAATCCTTTTAAATATCTTACCATACATGATGGATTACATATGCATCAACAATTGGTTTGTATATATGACTTGCATACGCATTCTATACTCAGCCCTTTATCTCATAATGATGTGTATTATGCTCTTGTACTAGTTTTGGAAAATGGTAGATATTTGGTTAAGGCTAGCACATGTAACATGACATTAAAAAGACATGATGATATGCCTCATGATACGCTTACTCAACATGATTCCTTAAATTTCTCACCTTGCATGCAATATCATGATTATTTTGTTATAGATAAGGTGCCATCACCTATAAACTTGAGTAAGTGCATTAGTACAGATATGCCTCTTGAAATAACTTGCATGAATACTTCATGGCATGATCATATGCAATATGCTTATCATATTCATGAAGAACATACATATAATATTATCTTTGGGCATGATAAGCATATAATGAACAAATTTAAGACATATATACCACATAGTTTAAAATGTGCATTTATCTGGGAACATAGTATAGAATATTTTGATGATTGCACAACTTTGACACTTTCTTGGCACTTTTGTGACAATTTATTCTTATATATTCTTTGTAACCACCTTATTTTTTTGCTTGCATGGGAATGCTTCAAGAGAATGGTCTTTGATCCAGGATCTCTTTCTACAGAGTACATGGACAAGATGTTTCCAACTACAAAAGGGGAGTTTTCTATCTCCTACTTAAACCACCATTTGTTCATCACATATGTTCTTCTACTATCTATCTATATGATTCCAAAATATTTTTACTATGACTCACATCAAGATTTTTGGAGATCATTACTTATGGGTGTGTTTGCCTTCTCAGGTTATCCACTGGTAAGTGGAAGACATGTCGAATGCTACCACTGTTGAAATTCTGGCAAGCGTGCCAAAAATCCAGCAGTATAATAGTAAGTAGAAGGGTTTGTCGTATCCACAGGGAACGGTTCAATTGTAAATCCTAGTGGTCACAACTATCAAGTGAGAGAATATGGTTGTTGTTTGTGAAAGTTGCAATAGTAAATAAAGAAAAGCAGTAAATTGATATGGCTGAGCAGGTTAGTGAAACTAGGATTGAACTTCGTCTATCGCACCCTTCATGTATTTGAAACCCAATGATATTTATGAATATGGAATTATAATATCTTAGCACAAATAAAAGTTATTTCATAAAATGTTTCCATTGATATGAAATACTCAGAAATAATTCACCCTGGTTCCCACAGTGATAAATTACCCCGGATTAAAGATTAATTTGTAAAAGCTATCAAGCCATCCCGGTGCCCATAGTGACAACTTGAGTGTTTTCACCAATCAGAATTCAAGTTTCCTATTCCTAGGTTCCCCCAAACTCGCTATTGATTTCACAAAACCACTTTCCAGTGCGCCCAATAAAACCAACCTATAACTCCGGCACAAAGGCCGAAGCTAAGCATTAAGAACAGAATAAAAACACCAATATTATAAAAACAGGGATTCATAAATAACAATGATAATTCAAATACAATTAGGGATTGAATCGACTACATTCAATCCTATGGGAGAGTTTGGCTACTCATGGTAGCCATTTCAAACCAATAGAGAAACTGTCACACTTTTCTCTAGCTCCAGCTTTGTGCCGCCCCTCCCTTGATCTATGCAAAAGGTCCTTTAAATAGATGTTGGAAAGCTATCTGAAATCTGGAAGGAATCTTGTTGGAAAACTGTTTCCGTATTCCTGCACATCAACCTGCGCTCAGCGCAGATGAAGCACAGGATACAGAGAGCAATTTTAATTCCTACGCTCCACTTATGCTCAGTGCAGGTGGAGCGCAGCTCACCGTTTCTGCTTTCCTGATTTCCTCTTTTTCAGCTTGATCTCTTCCTGATCTTATCTTTGTCTGCTACGCTTTCCTTATTTCCCTTTTTTTAGCTTGATCTTGTGCTGATTCTTTCTTTAATTTGAATTGAGAATTTTATCTGCAGAATCTTTATCCAAATAACTGCTGATTTTATCTTGATCTGCTTCCATTTAGAATCTTATCTTACAGATTCTTTCTTCAAATAAATGCTATCTTGTTTCTTCATTTAAAACTTTCCTCTTTATCTGCAAAATCAACAGATTTCTTATCAAAATAGCATCAAATTCAAATTTAAATCAAATAATCACAAAATCTGAATTTATTACTAAAAAGAGGTAATTTGGGGAGTTGACATAGGTTTTAAATCATTCATTTTAAACTTCTTAAGAATTTCTTTTGTATATTTTTCTTATAAGATCCATATACAGTCAGGTTCTTTCTTAATTTGAGGTCCTAAGAAAAATTTGAGTTCACCCATTAAACTCATTTCAAACTCTGATTGCATTAACCTTGAAAACTCTTTGCATAATGAAGAATTTGTTGAACCAAATATAATGTCATCAACATATATCTGGACAAGAATTAGGTCTTTGTTAGACATTTTTCTAAAAAGAGTTGTGTCAACTTTTCCTCTTTCAAAACCATTTTTGATGAGAAAATTGCTTAATCTGTCATACCAAGCCCTGGGAGCTTGTTTAAGACCATATAGAGCCTTTTTCAATTTGAAAACATGATTAGGAAAAATTGAATCTTCTAATCCAGGAGGTTGTCAAACAAATACCTCTTTCTCAATGAACCCATTAAGGAAGGTTCTCTTGACATCCATTTGAAACAGTTTAATGCCATTATTGGCTGCATAAGAAAGCAAAAACCTAATGGCTTCAAGCCTTGCTACAGGTACAAAGGTTTATGTGAAATCAATACCTTCTTGCTGATTGTAGCCCTGAGCAACCAATCTGGCCTTGTTTCTAACAACCTTTCCTTCTTCAGAGAGCTTGTTTCTGAACACCCATTTGGTTCCAATAATTGTTTTCCCATGGGCTTTAGGAATAAGAGTCCAGACATCACTCCTGGCAAATTGATTCAGCTCTTCCTGCATGGCTAGGATCCACCCTTCATCACGCAGAGCTTTATCAATATTCTTTGGCTCAATTTCAGAAATGAGGGCAAGATTGTTGACTACTCTAAGTCTTGATCTTGTTCTTACACCCACAGAAGTTTCACCAATGATTTGCCCTTAAGGATGATAAGACTTGTATCTCCACTCATTTCTGTGAGGAAATACTTGCTCAAACTGAGACTCAACATTAACTCTTTGAAGAGGATTAACTTCAGCAGGTTGGTCAGAAAGTTGTTCAGCAGGTATTTCAGAGGGTTCTTCAGCAAGTTCTTCATCCTTGACCCCAGTCCTCTCTGAAGTTGAATTTAGCTTCATACCTGCAAAATCATCTTCCCGATCTGATAGTTCCCTATCAGTCTCTTTAGCATCATTAAATCTAACATGGATAGATTCTTCTACTGCCAATGTTCTAGAGTTATAAACCCTATAAGCCTTTGAAGTTTCTGAATATCTGTTGGGATTTGATTTTCAATTATTTCGAATTCCATAAGTGACAAGGGTATGATTCCATTTCGAATTTACAGAAGAGGTTAAACCACCTCATTTCAAATTTTGATAATAAGTTTATTAACTTAGAGAAAAATTCTTGATTGAAGTCAAGGCAAAAAGACTTTAGGAATTCGAAAAGAAGACAAGTGTAAATTCGAGAAATAATACATTGTAGGTATTTCAAAAGGCAAGTGATAGTTCTTTTATTCATGATCCAAATTCGAATCACATTAGTTCGAATATATTGGAAATATATTAGAAAGGAAGCTATCCTAAGTGCCTAATACATTAGAAAGGAAACTATCCTAAGTTATAATGAGTCCTTGACTCATGTCTTCCACACCTCTTCCTCTTCTTCTTCCCCTACAGGCTTTGATAGAGCCAAGGCAAAGGGAAATTTGTTTTTGATTCTGTTGAACCACCTTCGACTTGGGGAAGGAATCAAGGTCGGCATGGGAAAACAATAATAGATTCATTTATTATATAAATAAACCTATATTTGGCTATCACGTACAATCCAAAAGCAGAATTTTAAAGAAAAAGTTTGAAAAAGCCAATGGCTTTGGTCATTATGTCAATCCTATCAAAATTGAAATCATTCCAGATTGGATTGAACGTAACAGCCAAAGGAATTAACTTCTTCATATTCTTTGAAGAATTTAGAAGAAAAAAGAAGAAGAGAGAATGAAGAATTGTGAAAAGAATGTGCAAAAGAATCTTATTTATAGGAGTGGAAAGAGACAAGTGCCATTAATAACACTATTTTAACGTCCAATGAGAAGAATTCTCATAATGAAGTTAAGTGGACGGTGGCCGGTGGTCTTTATGATCTTTGGAATGGTCAAATGAAGTTTGACATGTGGCACAGGGAAGAGTGTAGTCAAAATCTTGAAAAGAGAAAAACTTATTAAGTTCAGATGTCAAGAAAAGACTAAGTCTTAAAGTTAAGGATTTTCTCGAATCCATGAAGTCAAAATTCCAGAAAGAAGATTTCGAGAAAACAGAAAGAAGATTTCGAGAAAACAGAAGGCGAGAATTCGAGAAACAGGAACAGAGAATTCGAAGATAAGATATCTGAAGACTTAGAAGATTTCTGAAGAAATCAAAAGGAAGTTTGAAAAGTCAGAAGACAGTTATTGAAGATCAGAAACGGTTTTTTGGTTGGCAGAAGACGTGGCAAACATGCACGCTGCCAGCACATAGGGTTAGATGATGTGTCACATGTACATTAGTTAGCCGTTAGAATTAGGAAACTATAAATAGGTGAACTCTTAATGTAATAAGGGTTGGCAAATCACTTATACTCAAACTCTCTGAAACACCTTATACGTCCAAACTTAAAGCGACAAACAGGTTACAAGGAGAAGGAAGTATGTGATGAACCCATCCAATTTCTTTCAATGCAATTGTTCTTACAATTCATTTTTCTTTTCTTTATTTTACATTCCGCAATTTACATTCTGCAATTTTTATTTTCATTGCTTTTTCTTGAACTTTCAGTGATTTCTGTGAAAGTTGATTTCTGAAAATATAGTCTGGAAAACTTGATAAAATTCTGAATCAAGTAGTTCTAATTCTTTCTGAAAGATAAGTTTTGATTAAATTCTGAATCAAAACCTTTAAAACTTGTTATTTCTGGATCTCTGAAACATAACAATTGACTTGGTAAAATTCTGTACCAATCAACCATTTTTTCCAGAAAATTTGAACTTTTGAAAGTCTTTTATAAATCAGAAACACCATAAATCTACTTTTTAAAAGAGTCCCGTAAGAGGATCTGATTCTAATCCCCAGATTGTTCGTAGAATCAAAGTGATTAAAATTTAATTTTCGGAATTAGATTTTTTCACCACAAACAAATTGGCATGCCCGGTGGGACTAATTTGCCAAAAGTAGTGTGTGTTGTGATTTTCTAAAAAAATTTTTGTTCTTGCATGCGTTTGAGAAGTGGAAGAACAATATCTGTTCAAATGGCTAATAGTTCAAAACAAACTGGAACTGGAAACAATAGTAGGGATACAACTACCAATACTACAAATTTTGGAAGTCCACCACCCCTAGGAAATGAATCTATGAATAATAACGAAAATGGGGTAAATGGAAATAGTAGTGTTAATAGAGAAACAGGAGTTTTTACAACTTCATCAAAAAATTTGGGTGTAAGTCAAGTTATGACTACTGCCCCTGTTTCTGGAAATATCCCTATGCCTAATTTCCTTTCTACATCTCAAAATGGACAACCAATATATGGGTTGCCATATGGTTTCGTCCCAAATTCTGGGACAGCCCCACCAACAATGTCAACAGTAGGTCCAACAATAAATCGTGGACCCATTTTTAATCCCTTTGTGGGAAGTTCATCTTCATCCATTACAAATTCCACTTTACATTCTTTAAGGCAACAAATGGATGAAAGCAATCATGAAATGGTAAATATATTGACAAAACAAATGGCCACAGTGTTCGATCCAATGGTACAAACCACAAATACCAATTATAATTTGTTGGCTAGGCAAATGGAGAGGATTGCGGATGTGTTTGGAGCACCCATAGATCCTATAGTTAGACAAGTGGCTAATATGAATTCCCCCATGAATCAAGGGGATCAAAATAATCAAATACCAAATCCTGTTAATCCTGTCCAAAATAGGGAAGAAAATGCTCCTAGAATTATCCTGAATAGAAATCAGAATGCTGATGAAATTCTCGAAAGGATAAGAGCAAATAACTTAGGGGGGGCAACAAAATGTTGTTGGAATTGTCGAACAAGTCCTAAACAGACATGGGTTTAATGTAGGATTTGCATATCATCCATATGTAGTGTCTCCTTTTTCCCAGATGGTATTGCAGACTGAATTGCCGAGGGGATGAAAAGTTCCCAAATTTACCAAATTTTCTGGAGAAGTAAGAGAATCTACTGTTGAACACATTGCTAGATATCAAATCGAAGCAGGTGATTTGGCAAATAATGAAGAGCTGAAAATGAAATATTTTCCTAGTTCTTTAACTAAAAATGCTTTCACTTGGTTTACAACTCTTTCCTTGAATTCTATTCATTCATGGAATCAATTAGAAAGAAGTTTTCATGAACAGTTCTTTAGAGGGGAAACAAAAGTTACTCTTATGGATTTAGTCAACATTAAAATATTTTCGAATGAATCCATAGACGATTATTTGAATAGATTCAGGCAAATGAAAGCAAGGTGTTTTACCCAAATTCCTTTATATGAGTTAGTCCAAATGGCTGATGGAGGGTTGGATTATTCAATTCGAAAGAAATTGATTAATCAACAACTTAGAGATATGGCCCGATTGGCTGATAAGGTTAGGCAAATTGAACATCTTAAGAAAGAAAAAGGGAGATTTCGAAAACCTGAAAAGAATTTTCAAAAAGATAAAATAGCATATTTGGAAGTATCTGATGATAGTGATTTCAAATATGACATAGAGGATAATGATGTTCATGTAACAGAACTTAAGCCCGGACCTCCTTATGTTTGTCAATCTTTGAAACCTAGTGGAAATACTAATAATGATACTAAAGATAGGTTTCCTAAGAAAAATTATGGTTTCGATATTTCGAAAGCAGATCAAATGTTCGATATATTGGTAAAAGACAAACAAATAACTCTAAGTGATGACCATAAAATTCCTTCTCAAGAACAAAGAAGAGGTCGAAAGTATTGTAAGTTTCATCATACTTATGGACATTGGACTAATAGCTGTGTTCGTTTCAGGGATATTATTCAAGAAGCTATCAAACAAGGTAGATTGAAATTTGAAGAAAAGGTTCCAATGGCCATGAAGATTGACTCTGACCCACTCCAGGTGAACACCAACTACGCTGAACCTGCAAGTGTGAATATGGTCGAATTGGAAGATTCCAATTCTGTGGGACAGGCCACAGAGATGGCCCTTGATGGAGATCAGGAATTACATGATGTTTATCCAAAAGGGGGTGAATCCTTATTGGAATTTCTGAATCGAAAGAAGGCAGAAGATGCCTCAATTGAACTTTGTCCAAGGTGTCATGTTGTATTCGATAGGTCTGCAGCCAAGGCTTTTCGTGGATCAGAAATGAAGACACATTATCAGCAAGTGGCTGCCCAACATCAGAAAAAAGAAAATAAGCAGAAGAAGCCTCATCCTTCTTATGGGGGTTGGATTTCGAAGTCTGAATCCATTTCTGGAGGAAAGGCACCTGTTAACATGAATAGGTTCGATAAGGGAAAATAGCCCATGAATCCAAAATTTCATGAAGACAGGAAGCATCGAACTTTTGTACCATCATCATCAACTCCCCCGAATCAATGGGTTCATCCTGGCTACATGAAATATCATAATAATTTCCAAGGTTTTCACTAGAAACCTTATTATGGAAATAGGCCTCAAATGACGAAGACCCAGTGGAGAAGGGCACAAAGAATAAGAAAGGCTGCTTTCGAGGAACAAGGAAAGAGGAACATGATTGTTGAACAAAACAATCAACAACCTAAGCCTGTGCAAGCAAAAATGCTCAAGTAATTCAAGTCCAAGCAAATTCGAATCAACCATCTTATGCTCAAGTGGTGAAAAAGAAGCCTTCATTCCAAGTTATTGGAGGTTTTGATGAGAATGAAGATGACTTATTAACAGAAAATTTCGAAACTGGATTTGCAGATGGTCTGGATGACATCTATGCAATTGTTTCTGTATTACCTGCTGAGTATGCTGAGGAACTTGAAAAAGGCTTAGAAGATGAAGACTTTGAGGAAGATGATATAGGTGAGGATTCAATATGTTATACTTACATTGGCAAACAGATTTGCCAGAATACTTCTGCAGTATTCGAAAAACCAACTGAGGATATGCAACTTTATATGAAGCCTTTGTTCATTAGGGCGTTAGTTGGAGATGTGAGTATTGGAAAGGTCCTCGTAGATTCTGGTGCAGCAGTAAATGTGATGCCGAAATTTATGATGAAAAAATTGATGAAGACTAAGTTTGATCTGATGCCTCATCAGATGATTATTACTGATTTCAGTGGGAAGACTTCGAAATCAGAAGGAGTCTTATGTTTGGAGTTAACAATGGGAACCATCATGAGACCCACTATGTTTGTTGTAGTCGATTCGAAAGCAAATTATAACTTACTTCTTGGAAGAGAGTGGATCCATGGTGTAGGTGCTGTTCCATCTTCAATGCATCAGAGACTTTACATGTGGACTAAAGAAGGTGTACCCATTTACATTGATGAGGACAAAAACTATTTTAAAGTAGAAGAGGATGCTGTGGATGTGAGGAGTGCGACACCCTTAGTTATACAGCTAAGAATATCACATAAGACACGTGACCAACGAACTTAATATTTTCAAAAACGTCAAAATACGAAAATTATTTTTTTTTTTGAAAAGGGTTTAGGTGTCATTGGCCTATTACCTCTCTAGCTTTATTTTAAGTACTTATGAAATATCCTTTCTTTAAATTTAAAACTCATTTTTCCGAAAACATCTAGACGCTTATTACCGCGCCTACCTACACAGCATACACATTGTTATAAAATGAATCATAAGGAAGGAAACATCATAAATATATATGTATATATATATATATACATACATACATCACGATGTCGATGTACTTTTTGAGCCAACAAGACAACCACGCAAAACATGAGTTCCAGTAGTAGACTAAAATAAATAAGACCTCAACAAAATACAAAATAAGAGGTCGCTAGATCAGAGCTGCCACTACCTAGACTCAACACAACCTAGTCCTTCTCAGGTACAAGAGTAAGTCTAGGGTGCGTGATGATGACACAGACTCCCCCTCCATAGAACTCACACCTGCGCGGGATACTCGTCACCCTCCGGATGCCCCTCGGCAACCATCTGAGTCGCACCTGCATTGACGTCATGACGGAAGTCCTCGATACCGACTATCAACGTGACGAGAAAAGCATAGAAAGAAAAGATAGAACAGGAGGGTGAGAACATCGCATGAACTCACAACATGTAGGATACAACAAACTAGAGCACACACACAGAGGCAATCCACACAGTCGAATCAATAAGCAATCACGACATCTCATTATGGTGTACTCATATGAACGCAACTTTACTATTATAATGTAATATCTAATGCATGCGGGCCCAGGGAAACATCACCATCGGCAAAGCACATAGCAGCTGCCCGACCATATATACACAACACGTCAGGAGTTAGAGTCTGTACTAGCATTAGTACAAAGAGCATTGCTCATACATTTTGGCCAAATCATTTAAGCGTTCTTCCAGACAATCTCAACTGACCCGAAAATCATGAGAGCGACAGGAATAGCTAAGCTGGGTTCCCCAATCTCGACAGTAGGGAGCTAATCTACGTCACCTGAGATCTTCCGGGAGCTAGGCTATCCTCAGGGCTGGCGTCCCTTTTGAGGACCCACTGGCGTTCTTTGCAAAACCCAGTTGCACCCTTCCCAACCGATTTCACACTGTACCAAGTGCTACTGTCATATAGGTCATAAGGTTTTCAACCTCGAACATCAACAATGCTTCATGATGCATGTCACACAACAATGCTCACAACATTCACATCCTTACAGGCAAAGCCCATTGAACCATTCAACGTCACCACATCCCCGTGGCACGACCCGAATTCAATGTCTTTCCTTCAAGGAAAATCGAACCCTACCTTGGGTTGGAATCGCACTCTCTCACTAAGCTTCTCAAGTTTTATGAAGAAAGAGTGTGTTTGTTATAGCCTTTTAAGGTAGTTTGTACTAATGTTCTTGATAATCATGTCCACTTAAGTCCTATAATTTACTAAGACTTATGATTGTGTCATATGGATAGCATTGCTTATCCTAATTCCTCTTGTATGACTAATTAAGATTAAGTTTAATCTTTAATTACAATTAGTCTTCATTAACTGAACTATAATTAGTCTTAATCTTCTTTAATTAAGTCTTAATCCTTACTTAAGATCCTAATTAATTCCTAATTATTCCTTAATCTCTTCCTTAATCTTAGATTAAGCTTTTAATTATATTTGATTAAGGTTAATTAATTTTAGCCTTAATTTATTATTCTTTACTTAATTAACTTAAGTAGATTAGGTTAATTAACTTAGATAATTAAATTAGCCAAGTCCACTAATTAATTCTTGAGTTTTAATCTTAATAACTTGGATTAGAGTTGAAGTCCAACTCCAATCTAACTTTAATTTCATAATCTAATCTTGATTGACTTTTAATGAGTCTTTAACTCCTTTTCTTAAAGGTTTTAAACTTAAATTAAAAGCCTAAAGGTTTTATAACTCTTAGGAACTTATTTTTAGTCATGGCAAACCTAAAATATTGACCTTTAAGTTGACTTTTACTTGGTTGGAATTGGAAATCCGAATTTGTTTTATTTATTTTTAAAGACTTATTCTTAATTGCACTTTAGTCCTTTTACTTGTAAAATTGCTTCTTAGTCCTTTTGGACCAACAAAGCCCATAAACATGTTTTCAACATACCCTTGACCTTTTTTAAGATCAAAAATGTATTCTTGATGAGTTTCATCAAGAACAACTCATGAACATCAAGAACAACTTGAATGTTCATCAAAATTTGAAATTTTTCACAACATCCAATCTTCACCAAAACTTCACACATTCATCAACAAACAATCTAAATGCCAAATATCATACTAATCCACTCAAAATCATCCACATACACATTAAAGTTCATAACTCCATTTTCAAGCTCATAAACACTATTTTTCAAAGATCAATCATCCAAAACAATTGTATACCTTCAACCAACTTCATGCATGTTCATAGATTCATCATACAAACACATTCCAAGCACCAAAAAAATTTTGAAACACATGCAGCCCCAAAATCCCTCAAGGCCGAGAGCTATTAGAGGAAAAAGGGGAAAATTTTTCCAAAATTGTTTCTTGGCTTGCATGCACCAACAATCACAATCCAAGCACATTCCAAGCATCAAAATAAACTTAAAAACATGTAAACAACCCAGCTCCAAGAATCCAAAACATTTGCTTAAAGAAAAGCTCAAAAAGTGATTTTTTTCAAGGAGAACAAGAGTAAAAACAAGGATTTTAAGGGAAAATCCTTGACTCTAGTTACCAATCCTACTAGAGTTCAAGTTCTCCCCCCTTTACCCTCAAATTTCCAAGAAAATGAGTGCAGAATTCTGGTCCCAAAACAGCCCCCAAAGATGCCTCCTTTAGTCACCAACAAGGATTTTTCAAGGCTAGAAGGCTTAGAAATGGAAGCTTTGGTTCAAAGATGGAACCTTGGCTTGATGTGTTTAAGGGAAGATGAAAAATTTTGAGAGAAGTTGATGGAGAGTTCACGGCCAAGAGAGAAAAGGAAGAGAGAAAATGAGAGAATTTCTAAGCTTTGCATGTGGGAAAAGAAAGAGTAATGAATTTTGGTGTTTTAATGTCTTACTTTTCCCTAAGCTTGACACTTGTCTAGAAACAAAGTGTGAAGTGGACAAATGTCCTTCATGCACACACACAAGACATGCACGGCTTCTAGAAGGAGGAAAGGAAGGGTTGTGCAAATTTTCTGGCCTGGATCAAGAGTATTCGGGCCCGGTTCAAGAGACAGGAGGGGCAAAAAGGTCATTTTCACAGAAAAAGCCCAAAAATTCCCAGAAATTCCCTAAAAATAGGAAATTTAATTATAAATCCAAAAATATAAATTTTGATGATTAAAAATAATTTTAATCACTCAAAATCCAATAAAACGGCAAAAATGACTAAAACGGTAAAACGCGGGTGTTACAACTCTCCCCTTCTAAAAAGAAATTTCGTCCTCGAAATTTGTACGTATCTTCTTGAAATAAATGAGGATAAGACTTCTTCAATTACTCTTCCAACTCCCAGGTTGCATTCCCTTCATCAGTTGCACTCCAAATAACCTTTACCAACGGAATCTCTTTTCCTCTCAGCTGCTTAGTCCTTCGGTCTCCGATTCGCACAGGTAATACTTCATAAGTTAAATTTTCTTTTAATTGTATTACGTCGGGTTCTATGACGTGCGAAGGGTTAGGAATGTATTTTTGGAGTTGTGACACATGGAATACATTATGAAGATTGGAAAGAAAAGGCGGTAAAGCGATTGGTAAGCAACAAGACCAATTCTTTTCAAAATTTGGTAGGGACCAATGAATTTAGGTGTAAGTTTTCGAGATCGCATTGCCCTACCAACCCCAGTCGTTGGTGTAACTCTCAAAAAGACATGGTCTCCTTCTTTGAATTCAAGGGGTTTCCTTCTCCGATCATAGTAACTTTTCTGCCTGCTCTGTGATATTCTCATCCTTTCCTGAATCATCTTGATCTTTTCCGTGGTTTGCTGAATCATCTCAGGCCCCAACACTAGGCCATCGCCAGATTCAAACCAACACAAGGGTGTTCTACATTTCCTACCATACAAGGCTTCGTACGGTGCCATTCCAATACTAGAATGGAAACTATTGTTGTAGGTGAACTCGATCAGTGCCAACAACTGATCCCAACTTCCCTTGTGTTCTAACACACATGCCCTCAGCAAATCCTCTAGGGATTGGATAGTCCGCTCAGACTGACCATCTGTTTGAGGGTGATATGATGAACTAAGCCTCAACTTGGTTCCTAAAGCTTGTTGCAGACTACCCCAAAATCTGGATGTAAATCTAGGGTCTCTATCTGACACTATGCTAGACGGAACCCCATGTAGTCTTATAACTTCCTTAATATACAACTGGGTCAACTTTTCTAGAGAAAACTTAATGTTAATGGGCAAGAAATGAGCAGATTTTGTTAACCTATCAACAATTACCCATATAGCATCAAAACCTGCAGAAGTTCTAGATAAACCTACCACAAATCCATAGATATGTTATCCCATTTCCACTCAGGGACATCTAAAGGCTGTAACTCTCCTGATGGTCTTTGATGTTCAATCTTAGCTTTCTGACAAACCAAACAAGAAGCTACATACTCAGCTACTTCCTTTTTCATTCCAGACCACCAAAACATCTTCTTCAGATCTTGATATATCTTAGTTGTTCCAGGGTGAATACTCAATCCACTCTTATGAGCCTCTTCTAAGATCAGTTTCCTTATTCACTTATCATCAGGTATACATATCCTATTTTTGAATCTAATAATCCCATCAGTTCCCTTACAAAACTCAGATTCTCCTTTCTTAGGGACTAGATCCTTCAAAACTTGCAAAGATTGATCCACTTCCTGTGCTACGCGAACTTGCTCCAAGAAATCACTTGAAATCTTCAAGGTTCCCAATCTTATACTCTTAGGACCAAATCCAACATCTAGGTTTAGGTCTCTAAACTTTTCTATCAGCTCTAGCTCCTTAACCATCATTGCTGACATGTGCAAAGATTTCCTACTCAACGCATCAGCCACTACATTGGCTTTCCCAGGGTGGTATTGCAGACTAAAATCATAATCCTTTAAAAAACTCCATCCATCGTCTCTGCCTCATATTCAATTTCTTCTGATCAAACAGATACTTCAAGCTCTTATGGTCACTAAAGACTTCAAACCTAGCGCCATACAGATGGTGCCTCCAAATCTTCAGAGCAAAAAAAACTATGGCTGCCAACTCTAGATCATGAGTAGGGTAATTTACTTCGTGTGTTCGCAGTTGCCTAGAGGCGTAAGCCACTACTTTTCCTTTTTGCATCAACACACCGCCTACTCCTTGTTTTGAAGCATCACAGTATACTTCAAAACTCTCTTGTGGGTCAGGTAAAACTAACGCAGGCGCAAAAGTTAACCTTTTCTTCAATTCCTGAAAACTATCTTCATACTACTGGCTCCACACAAAAGGTTGGTCTTTCCTAATCAAACGGTTCAACGGGGTTGCTATTCTAGAAAAATTCTCAATAAACTTACGATAGTAACCAGCTAACCCCAAGAAGCTTCTCACTTCTGTTAAAGTCCCAGGTGCTTCCCACTGCAACACAGTTTCTACCTTAGCTGGGTCTACGCTAACTCGTCCACTATAGATCACATGACCTAGGAAATTCACTTCCTTTAACCAAAACTCACACTTAGATAGCTTAGCATACAACTTCCTATCTCTCAAGATTATTCCAAAGAATGCTATACTTCCCATTGGATCCTAGAAATAGGAGAGAACATGGCACGAAAGAATGAGGATAAGTTGGCTTAAATGAGGTTAGAAAACTGGGTTTACTGAGGAGGGAAAGGAACACCAATGACAACCAATCCAGATGGGATTTCTAGACACATGTAGCATTCGTGGTAAAGTCCAAAGCGGATTGTAAGATTACCTATAGTCTCGGTATATAGATAGAAGCAATCTATCTTAGGGAATATTATTATTATCATTCCTTATGGTTATCCTACTCCCACAGATTGTATTTGTCCCCTAGGGCATCCTTACGCGAAACGTGACCTACTTATCTAGTACTATTCCAATCCAATCTTTAAAATCCTGCCTAGATATTTACTAATTTATATACCTTTCCTTGAGAGTCTAAGTCCATTAAGATTAATGTACAAACTAATCCTGTAAATTGGTATGACCATACTAAATCAACATGTCATAATTCTTACCAATTCCAATCTTAATCGTTTATGAGATTCCATTCACTTACCTTATTCAATCTATAGAAGCATCAATCAAGTATACTCTTAGTCATCAAAATCAACACATACGATAATCGCTCATTATTTAACATATCTATTATTTCTACTAACCTCATGGAAGTGTTATCCTTACTTAGCTCATACCATTGTAGTTCTTGTAGTGCTTACTCGTGCATATAATTCTCCATCACATGATCTCTTTCTTCAATTTCCTGCGTAATCTTGATACTAACAGATCATTTGCTTAGTCATACCCTACCATACGACTAAAATTCCTTAAGAACTACATCTTGTGCTATTGGCCTCAATACTTTGACATCCTTTGTCTTAAATCGAGTTTTTTCCACTTGTTTCTATAAATCCTTATTTTATCAATCCGTTAGAGATAGCGATCATACTCTAGTGTATCTATCAAACTTCAATCATGACACTCATTCCACAGTCAAACCCTTTTAGACTTCAAGTTCATCAACAGGGTATCCAAATATACCTTAATTACTAAGATCAAATCTCAATTCATATGTTTCTCATTCTTATCCTAAACTCCATCATTATTCATCCTGAGTATATCCCAAGTCATCAATTACTTCTAACTTGCTTTGCCAAAATATATATTTTCAATAACTGAATCCTCAAGAGCTATTAGTACAAATCCCCAAATTTCAAAACCTTAATAATTAAACCTCAATGATCAATCATCTTAACCTTGAATTTACGGCCTCAAATTCATTATCGATCTCTTCGGTTACTCATCTAAGGAATGGGAACTTATCCTTAGTGGTCATCCTATCTTGACCTTTGATGTCTCACTCAGCACCTCAATCCACAAGTCAAATAACTATTGGCTACATTAATGTACCATCTCAGGACCTAGAGGTCTTGGCAAACTCGTTTTTAGAAGCTTGATTACTTGGTTCATTCATACTACCTTAATTCTAATTAGGTTGTTGAGTTAATTCTTTTATGAGGTATGATTTTATGCTACCCCTGTCTCCTTCCCAGGAGATCGCCCATCTCAGGGTTGCCTCTATCTGCCATGGAATCCTGCATTCGCAGAACAAGTCAACTTCTTTCGTTTCATGCAGAACCATTCAAGCAAGAATAAGCAACGCTACACACAGATCCTCATATTACTAAGATAGTAAGATGAGAGCAACCAATTCACACAAGGCAAACAATCAACACAAACAAACAATCAACACAGAGTAAACACAGAGAGAAGGGTATTGCAGACCATACCCGAGGCCAAAAGGAAAGAACAGCTCTAAAACCACCTAAATGCGACACCCTTAGTTATACCGCTAAGAATATCACATATGACACGTGACCAACGAACTTACTGTTTTCAAAAACGTCAAAATACGAAATTTTTCTTTTTTTTGAAAAGGGTTTAGGTGTCATTGGCCTATTACCTATCTAGCTTTATTTTAAGTACTTATGAAATATCCTTTCCTTAAATTTAAAACTCATTTTTCCGAAAACATCTAGACGCTTATTACCTCGCCTACCTACACAGCATACACATAGTTATAAAATGAATCATAAGGAAGGAAACATCATAAATATATATATATATATACATACATACATCACGGTGTCGATGTACTTTTGAGCCAACAAGACAACCACGCAAAACATGAGTTCCAGTAGTAGACTAAATAAATAAGACCTCAACAAAATACAAAACAAGAGGTCGCTAGATCAGAGCTGCCACTACCTAGACACAACACAAACCTAGTCCTTCTCAGGTACAAGAGGAAGTCTGGGGTGCGTGATGATGACACAGACTCCCCCTCCATAGAACTCACACCTGCGCGGGATACTCGTCACCCTCCGGATGCCCCTCGGCAACCATCTGAGTCGCACCTGCATTGACGTCATGACGGAAGTCCTCGATACCGACTATCAACGTGACGAGAAGAGCATAGAAAGAAAGATAGAACAGGAGGGTGAGAACATCGCATGAACTCACAGCATGTAGGATACAACAAACTAGAGCACACACACAGAGGCAATCCACACAGTCGAATCAATAAGCAATCACGACATCTCATTATGGTGTACTCATATGAACGCAACTTTACTATTATAATGTAATATCTAATGCATGCGGGCCCAGGGAAACATCATCATCGGCAGAGCACATAGCAGCTGCCCGACCATATATACACAACACGTCAGGAGTTAGAGTCTGTACTAGCATTGGTACAAAGAGCATTGCTCATACATTTTGGCCAAATTATTTAAGCGTTCTTTCCAGACAATCTCAACTGACCCGAAAATCATGAGAGCGACATGAATAGCTAAGCTGGGTTCCCCAATCTCGACAGTAGGGAGCTAATCTACGTCACCTGAGATCTTCCGGGAGCTAGGCTATCCTCAGGGCTGGCGTCCCTTTTAAGGACCCACTGACGTTCTTTGCAAAACCCAGTTGCACCCTTCCCAACCGATTTCAGACTGTACCAAGTGCTACTGTCATATAGGTCATAAGGTTTTCAACCTCGAACATCAACAATGCTTCATGATGCATGTCACACAACAAATGCTAACAACATTCACATCCTTACAGGCAAAGCTCATTGAACCATTCAACGTCACCACATCCCCGTGGCACGGCCCGAATTCAATGTCTTTCCTTCAAGGAAAATCGAACCCTACCTTGGGTTGGAATCGCACTCTCTCACTAAAGCTTCTCAAGTTTTATGAAGAAGAGTGTGTTTGTTATAGCCTTTTAAGGTAGTTTGTACTAATGTTCTTGATAATCATGTCCACTTAAGTCCCTATAATTTACTAAGACCTATGATTGTGTCTTATGGATAGCATTGCTTATCCTAATTCCTCTTGTATGACTAATTAAGATTAAGTTTAATCTTTAATTACAATTAGTCTTCATTAACTGAACTATAATTAGTCTTAATCTTCTTTAATTAAGTCTTAATCCTTACTTAAGATCCTAATTAATTCCTAATTATTCCTTAATCTCTTCCTTAATCTTAGATTAAGCTTTTAATTATATTTGATTAAGGTTAATTAATTTTAGCCTTAATTTATTATTCTTTACTTAATTAACTTAAGTAGATTAGGTTAATTAACTTAGATAATTAAATTAGCCAAGTCCACTAATTAATTCTTGAGTTTTAATCTCAATAACTTGGATTAGAGTTGAAGTCCAACTCCAATCTAACTTTAATTTCATAATCTAATCTTGATTGACTTTTAATGAGTCTTTAACTCCTTTTCTTAAAGGTTTTAAACTTAAATTAAAAGCCTAAAGGTTTTATAACTCTTAGGAACTTATTTTTAGTCATGGCAACCTAAAATATTGACTTTTAAGTTGACTTTTACTTGGTTGGAATTGGAAATCCGAATTTGTTTTATTTATTTTTAAAGACTTATTCTTAATTGCACTTTAGTCCTTTTACTTGTAAAATTGCTTCTTAGTCCTTTTGGACCACCAAAGCCCATAAACATGTTTTCAACATACCCTTGACCTTTTTTAAGATCAAAAAGGTATTCTTGATGAGTTTCATCAAGAACAACTCATGAACATCAAGAACAACTTGAATGTTCATCAAAACTTCAAATTTTTCACAACATCCAATCTTCACCAAAACTTCACACATTCATCAACAAACAATCTAAATGCCAAATATCATACTAATCCACTCAAAATCATCCACATACACATTAAAGTTCATAACTCCATTTTCAAGCTCATAAACACTATTTTTCAAAGATCAATCATCCAAAACAATTGTATACCTTCAACCAACTTCATGCATGTTCATAGATTCATCATACAAACACATTCCAAGCACCAAAAAATTTTTGAAACACATGCAGCCCCAAAATCCCTCAAGGCCGAGAGCTATTAGAGGAAAAAGGGGAAAATTTTTCCAAAATTGTTTCTTGGCTTGCATGCACCAACAATCACAATCCAAGCACATTCCAAGCATCAAAATAAACTTAAAAACATGTAAACAACTCAGCTCCAAGAATCCAAACATTTGCTTAAAGAAAGCTCAAAAAATGATTTTTTTTTCAAGGAGAACAAGAGTAAAAACAAGGATTTTAAGGGCAAATCCTTGACTCTAGTTACCAATCCTACTAGAGTTCAAGTTTCTCCCCCCCTACCTCATATTTCCAAGAAAGTGAGTGCAGAATTCTGGTCCCAAAACAGCCCCCAAAGATGCCTCCTTTAGTCACCAACAAGGATTTTTCAAGGCTAGAAGGCTTAGAAATGGAAGCTTTGGTTCAAAGATGGAACCTTGGCTTGATGTGTTTAAGGGAAGATGAAAATTTTTGAGAGAAGTTGATGGAGTGTTCACGGCCAAGAGAGAAAAGGAAGAGAGAAAATGAGAGAATTTCTAAGCTTTGCATGTGGGAAAAGAAAGAGTAATGAATTTTGGTGTTTTAATGTCTTACTTTTCCCTAAGCTTGACACTTGTCTAGAAACAAAGTGTGAAGTGGACAAATGTCCTTCATGCACACACACAAGACATGCACGGCTTCTAGAAGGAGGAAAGGAAGGGTTGTGCAAATTTTTCTAGCCCAGATCAAGAGTATTCGGGCCCGGTTCAAGAGACAAGAGGGGCAAAAAGGTCATTTTCACAGAAAAACCCCAAAAATTCCCAGAAATTCCCTAAAAATAGGAAATTTAATTCTAAATCCAAAAATATAAATTTTGATGATTAAAAATAATTTTAATCACTCAAAATCCAATAAATCACTTAAAACGGCAAAACGGTAAAACGCGGGTGTTACAAGGAGTACTGAAAAAGAAGGTTATGAAGACAAGACCATATGAAGTGGTTGATAAGTATATGTTGGTACCTACAAAAATACCGTATTCACTAAGATTGAATCCAAATTGTGGGTTTATGTTACAATGTGATGTTAGCCCTTTCGAGGCCACAGAAATTGCCTGAATGGTCAGACCCAAATAGATTCGAGCTTTTGGGCTCGAATTTCGGCCTATGTGGCCGAGAAGAAGGTAGAGGCGGCTCTCGAAGCCGAATCTAATCAAATAAACAAAATAAAGAGGGGTAACGGCCCATAAGGCCGAATTGCAAGAAGGTAAAATAGTCATTGAGGAGATAATAGAAGAAGAAATCTCATCAAAAATGAAAGGTAAAAATTTTGAAGATGTTTCTGAGGAAAATAGAAAGTATGAAGAGGTTTCTAAAGGAAGTAGAGATTCTGAAAGAAGTATCTTGAGGAAATGCTCAAAAAGGTTGAAACGTATGTTCAAGAGACACAGGGGTTTGAGTTCAAAAGGTTAGATTTCATCTATTATGACTCTCTTTTGGGTTTCGAAGGTATTCTGTCTCAAGGCATTAAGAAAATGAAGCTCAAGACCCTTTAGAGGAAATAAACTTGGGAACGGAGAATGAGAAAAGACCCACATTTATAAGTCAGAATCTCGAAGGAGATTTTAAGAAGAAAATCATTAACTTATTGAAAGAGTATAAGATTGTTTTGCTTGGGATTATCATGAAATTCCTGGTTTGAGTCGAGAACTGGTGGAGCATAGACTTCCAACTTTTCCAGAAAAGCGACCAGTGAAACAGGCTCCAAGAAGATTTGCTCCAGAAATAGTTTCAAAAATCAAAGAAGAAATAGAGCGTCTTCTAAAGGATAAGTTCATTCGAACTGCCAGGTATGTAGATTGGATTTCTAACATAGTTCCTGTTATTAAGAAAATGGAACTTTAAGAGTTTGCATTGATTTTAGAGATCTTAATGATGCAACTCCTAAAGATGAATACCCAATGCCAATTGCTGATATGTTAATAGATTCGGCAGTAGGAAATGAACTTTTAAGTATGTTAGATGGGTATTCAGGTTATAATCAAATTTTTATTGCCGAAGAGGATGTTTCGAAAACAACTTTTCGATGTCCTGGGGAAATAGGCACTTATGAATGGGTAATGATGCCCTTTGGCATAAAAAATGCTGGTGCAACTTATCAAAGAGCCATGAATTCGATTTTTCATGATTTAATAGGAAATTTTATGCAAGTCTATATAGATGATGTTGTGGTTAAGTCTGAATCAAAGGACTTACATTTAAATCATTTAAAACAAGCTTTCGAGAAAATGAGAAAGCATGGATTGAAAATTAATCCTATTAAATGTGCTTTTGGTGTATCTGCAAGAAATTTCTTAGGATTTCTTGTACACAAGAAAGGTGTTGAGGTTGATAAAAACAAAGCTAAGGTAATTCTCGAAGCATCTCCACCTACTACCAAGAAACAATTGCAATCTTTTCTGGGAAAAGTAAATTTCCTTCGAAGGTTCATTTCGAACTTATCAGGAAAAACAAGGGTGTTTTCCCCATTGCTGAAACTGAAGAAAGAAGAAAACTTTAAATGGGAAGATGAACATCAAAGAGTCTTCGAGGAAATCAAGAAATATTTGACAACTCCTCCAATTATGACTCCTCCTTTGCCAGGAAAACCTTCGAAGTTATATATTTCTGCTTCAGAAGCCACAATTGGAAGTATGTTGGCTCAAGAGGACGAAAATGGCGTAGAAAGAGTTGTTTACTATTTGAGTAGAGTCCTTAATGATGCAGAAACTAGATATTATGCTATAGAAAAGTTGTGTTTATGTTTGTACTTTTCTTTTACTAAACTTAAATATTATGTCAAACCCCATGATGTATTTGTGATTTCTCACTTTGATGTAATAAAGCACATGTTGTTGAAACCTATATTGCATAGTAGAGTTGGAAAATGGGCATTAGCATTGACTGAGTTTTCATTAAAAATTGTCCAATTAAAAGCAATGAAAGGACAAGTAGTTGCAGATTTCTTAGTTGATCATCCCCCCAATTTCAATTGAAGAATCAACCTATGTAGGCTTAGAGCCTTGGAAATTATATTTTGGTGGATCCAAACATAAGAATGGATCAGGAGTTGGAATTTTACTAATTTCACCCAAAGGGTTTCCAACTCGAATGATGTTTGAAATAAAACATCCTTGTTCGAATAATGCAGTAGAGTATGAAGCTCTTATTGCTGGTCTCGAAATTCTAGTTACCATGAATTCGAGAAATGTTCATATTAAAGGAGATTCTCAATTAGTTATCAAACAGGTAACTAAAGAATATAAATGTTTAGATCCAAAATTGGCTATGTATTTGGTTCAGGCCAATAAACTTCTGGAAATGTTTGATGAAGTAAAAATTGAACATATTCCAAGAGGTCAGAATTTCGAAGCCAATGAATTGGCTCAAATAGCTTCAGGATATAGAATTTCAATTGGAACTCTCAGAAAAATTAGTGATATTCAGAAGAGGCTTCCAATGAAGGAATTTGGTCGAAGTACATGAAGGTGCTTGTGGAGCTCACCAAGCAGGAAAGAAAATGGAATGGATTTTGAAAAGAAAATTATTCTTTTGGCCTTCAATGGCCAAGGATTGTCACAATTTCGCTAAGTCTTGTGAAGATTTTCAAAAGCATGGAAATGTGCAGCAAGTTCCAGCAAGTGAATTGCATTCAATAATAAAACCATGGCCTTTCAGAGGATGGGCTTTAGATTTGATTGGAATGATTCACCCAGCTTCTTCGAGAAACCATAAGTTTATTCTAATAAGAGTTGATTATTTTACTAAGTGGGTAGAAGCAATTCCTTTAAGAGAGGTTTCTCAAGAAGATATCATTCGTTTTATTGAAGAAAATATCATATTTCGATTTGGCTTACTAGAAAACCTTTACCACAGATCAAGGAACGATGTTTACTGGGAGAAAATTGGTTAGGTTTGCTGAATCGAAAGGGATAATATTACTTTCTTCTACTCCTTATTATGCACAAGCCAATGGTCAAGTTGAAGCAGTTAATAAAATTATTATTGCTTTAATTAAAACACATATTGGGCAAAGGCCTAGAAATTGGCATGAACTTTGAATCAAGTTCTGTGGGCCTATAGAAATTCGCCAAGAGAGGCTACTCGAACTACCCCTTATAAGTTGGTTTATGGTCACAATGCTATATTACCAGTAGAAATAAACTTGCAATCAATAAGGGTTCAAAGGCAATTCGAGTTATCTTCTCAAGATTATTGGAATTTAATGTTTGATGAATTAAATGAACTTGATGAGGAAAGGTTACTTGCTCTTGAAAATATAATTAGGCAAAAAGAGCAAATTACTCATTGTTATAATAGAAGAGTTAAGAAAAAAGAGTTCGAAGTTGGTGATTATGTTTGGAAGTTAATGTCAATAAATGGAAAATACTTAAAAAAATACAAACCAAACTTGCAGGAAATTAGAATTGTGCATAAAGAAAAATAAATTGTTCAAAGGACAATTGAATTTGAGCCCATGCTCAACAATAAATTCGAAATTACATAGTAAAGATTCGAAAAGAGGCAGAAGCAACTAAAAAGGAGAATTATTCTTCATCTTTGCGAAGTCATGCATTAGGTCTTCATATTGGATCTTCAGGCTGTAGTCAGATTTTTCCAAATTATTAATATCTTTCGAAACGTCTACAACACTTCTCGAAATTCCTTTAACAGAATTGAGAATTTCGGTTCGAGAAGACCCCTGCCTCGAGATGGTGGCTTCCAGCTCTCTTTGCTGTGACTTCACTCTGGTGGCATCCTTCTGAAGTTTTCGAATTGCTGCCTCAATTCGAAGATTCTCTTTTTCGAGATCCTCAACCTTGGATAAATTTTGCTTGATGGATTGCTCGTATTTTTGAACTTTGCCTTTGCTATACTGAATCTTATCCATCAGCTCAGCCTTCTCACCTTTTTGAATGCTTAACCTCAAAGTAGTCTCTTCAATTTGATCAAGAGTGTTGAGAGCATTCTGATATAATTTTGAGAAACCTTTGATCCATTCTTGTTGAGATTCAGAAAATTCTTTTTGTCTCTTATCGAAAGAGTCAAGTAACATTGAATCTCTTCTTTGTAATGAGGATCCTTAGGGATCATTTTCAACATGGGTTTCTCGAAAACTAACTTCTTGAAGTTTTGAAGAACTGCTTCCATTGAATCTACTTCGTTCAAAGGGTCCTGTACAGTTGTTTCAGAATGGGCTGATGATAAAGAAACTTCCCCAGAATGGACTTCGAAAAGCAGAAATGGATTTTCATCCAAACTTTTGAGGCAATCATCTAAGTCTATAGGAGTGTATACAGGAGTAGACCTAGATGAATCCCTCGAAAAACTTGGGACTTTTTCTGGAGTCTCTGATTCTGATTGGACATTTGAAGTCCCTTTCATAGGAGTTTTCTTCTCTTCTTGAGGGATAGGTTGAGGAGAAGGCACGTGATTATCTTCTTCCATAGGAGAATCTTCTTTATTTGGATTTGAAGGGGATTGTACTTCTTCTTCTTCCCCTTTCTCTTCTTCTTGTTCCTCACTACTCCCTTCGATATTGTCCAAAGGTTTTTTCTGAGGTAAGGACTTCTTCGAAGAAGTAGCCTGAAGTGGATTCCCTATGATTTTCTCTTCATTAGCACCACTTTCAGCTTGGGAACTTGAAGAAATGTTTATCTGAAAATCAGAAATGACTTAAGTTAGATAAATAAGAATATAAGGGTAGAAATCAATAGTTGGTTTTTTTTCTTTCTTTCTTTCGAAGAGAGAGTGAAGTGGTTTACTTGTTCCACAACCTCACTTGGGATTTGTTTCTTATAGGCCTTAATCTTAAATCTTTGGCCAACTCTCTGATGTTTTACATAAAGAAAAAACATATTTCAAAAACAGAATTTCGAAAAGAAAAGTTTGAAAGATAATATTAAAAGATAAGAGGAAAATTGAAACTTACAACTCCAATGGTTTTCCCTGGTGGAATTACAGAAAGAATTTTTGGTTTGGGAGCTTTCTTTTCTTTCTTTGTAACTTTTTCTCTCAAAGGGATAATTTTTTGTTCAGGATTGCTTTCCTGTTAAAAGAAAAGAATAGTTAGATTCTTCGAATTCTATTAAGATTTTGAAATTTAATAAGAGAATTCGAAAACACCTTTGAGAGAGATTGTGCATCAGATTTTTCAGATTGACTCTTCTTTTAACCTTTCACTGCTTTCTTCCTTGAATTATTTGAATAATCTGCTTCATTCTTCTTGCCCATAGAAGCAGAAGGACTCTTGTCAAAAGGTTCGTCATTCTTTCGACCTTACTTGACGTGGTCTTCTTTCGAGATTTAGAAGCAGCAGGCTGGAAAAAGATAAAGGACTAAGAAGTTAGGTTTCGAAATCTAAATCTAAAATAAGTTCAGATTTTCGAAATAAAACTTATAGAGGGTTTTTGAGAAGAGGATGGAGCCTTCCTTTTCTTAGATTTCTTTTCTTCCTCTTTGTCACTTTCCCAGTCTTCTTCAGCATCCTTCGAGAGCTTGCACTCTTGAGCTGGAAAAGAAAGAATCTTGTAAGTATAAGATTGGGATAAGTTAGAAAAAGAAAAGAAATGTTTATGTTATTACCTTGAACCATGAAGTTCTTAGAAACTATTCTCACATGTTCTATATCCAAATGAGGTAAGAAAGGGTAATTGTCCAAAGTATATTTAGTTAAAGTAACTCTTTTTGCAAGAGGTTTGAGATGATTAAAAGAAGATTAGGCGTTGCAGGTCTAGTCTATTCAGGACCATATAAACTTTTTTGCCAAACCAAATTTTGCTGTTGGTAAAGGAGGAAACTTTGGACAATATTTTTCGAAAATAGTTTTGCCTTTGGGATTAACAAGTTTGAAATTTTGTTGATTCAAAGAAAATTTTTCTTTTAAAGAAAGAGTTGCTTCAGAAATAGTTCTATGAATTTTATTGGGAATATAGAACACATGAAAATATTTCTTGAAAGCTTCGATTTCTTTGATATGCGTACCTTTAGTCTTTTGGTTGATTTATGCGTATAAGCAATGTCTTTTGTTAGTCTTGTAAAGCAGGTGGCTTCATCAACTTGAATAGCATTATAATAATGTGACCATCATTCCTCGAAAGACAATGTGCAGTAATAGGAAAGTTCGAAAGGAACTGGGCATAAAGACAAAGGTTTTTCACCCTTTTTATTTTCTAAGTCATTGAAGTCCTCTTCTCTATTCACCATGTCTTATATCAGGAAAGGTTTTTCACCCTTTTTTATTTTCTAAGTCATTGAAGTCCTCTTCTCTATTCACCATGTCTTATATCAGGATTTGGGATTTGGAAATATAGCAAGGTGTTGGTCGAAATTGGCTTAGCCCAAATTGATGAGCTACCAATTGAGGTTGGTACTGGAAGACTTTGAAATCTTTCAATTGGAAGCCACAGTATATGAGATCATAAGATAAGAAACTGCTTCCAAATTTCTAAACTTTCAGATTGTGCACCCGGAGTGTCACAAAGGGAATTTTTTAGTAAACCACTCAAGTCCTCGAGTTCTCGAAGAGAAAGGTGCAAGTTGAGGAGTATTTTTTTGATTTTTAGGAAGGAAGAGAAGTAAGCTTTGAATGACTCCAAACGATTCTTTTTAGAGGAAGGAGTAAGGAAAGAAAGTCTGAAACCTTCAATAGAAGAAGGAAGATTCTAGTCTGAGGGTTCAGAACTTTCGAATTTGTCTTCGAAAATGGCATTTAGCCAAAGTTGAAGAAACCAGAAAGGGCCACAAAGATTTCGAATTGGTTCTTCTATTTTTAGAGCAAAAATGGCCTCAGACAGCATGTCATAGACATTGGCCAAAAGACATCTACTTAAATCCATTCGAATACCCTTGGCCAACATCTGAGTAAGGGGAAGATAGGATTTTGGAACTTGGTTGGATCGAGAACAGAAAACATAAGCGGAAAGCCAAACCATGAGAAAGGCAACATGCTCTTTCTTAGTGACTTTACCAGATTTGGCATTTAGTTGGATGAAATGGGTATAAGTTAACTTATCCCAACAAGGCTCAACATGAGGTTCAGGAACCTTCATGAAAGGAAGAACAAGTTGGCCTTCAGGTTGAAGGCCGGTTATGGCAGCAATATCGAACAAAGTGGGAGTGAGCATGCCATAAGGAAAATGAAAGAATTAGTGGTTCTTTCCCAGAAAAGAAAGGAGGAAATAATGAGAGCATGGTCAAGACTAAGATCATATTTACTAAGTTGAATAAGATCAAAGATACCCAATTGTTTCCACAAGGAACCCATGGTGCCTTCAATCCTATTTAACCACATGATATAGGAACCTTTTCGAGAAGGTGGAGTTGCTCGAAAAATATCAGAAATATTTTCGAGATGATCAAATCGAATCTTAGACTTGAAGCATGAAATTTTTCTTCTTTATAACTAGGGAAGAATTATCATATGAAGTAAGGGAAGACACAAGAGAATAAGGACCTAAGAAGACAAAGTGTTTTTCCTGATGGAGTATGGAATGAGTACCTGGGAATTCAAGATAGTTATTTTCTCTTCAGCATTTTCAGGCTTAGGGACATGGACTCTATCATCCCTAGCAAGGAGGTCACCTCTAACAACAACAAGGGGCACTGGAGTTGAACCTTCAGAAGCCATTAATGGAGTTCTTGAAGTTCTTAAGAAAGAAAAGAGAACAATGCAACGGTGCAAATGAGCTGAAAATGCATCAAGGAAAGTAAAATCAGAACCTTTGAGATGTTTAACCGGTGAAACTCAAGTTAAAAACAAGAAAAAATGATCAAAAAGAGATAAAGATCATGCCTTGAGTGAGAAGGAATGACACTGGTTGAGAGAAAAGTTGGAGTTCTTGAGGTTGAAGATGAAAAGTGAAGCTGAGAAGGGTTTTTACTTGATATTTATGAGAGAAAAATAACATGATTACAAAAAAGTTTAAAAAGTAACCATGATTACATGTTTCTTGGAACGTGAGTTAATAAACCAAAAACGTGGGATAATCAGTTATTTTGATAAAAGTAACTGAAATTTAAATTTAAATGGAAATTGAAGGGTTTATCTAAAAGGATATTAAAATTTTTTCCCTTTTCTTTTTTGAATAATTGTTATAAGGAATACCAAAAGTTTGTTCAAAAAATATCTCTTTCTGCAAATAAAATAAATTATTACTTGAAAGAGATTATTTTTGGGGAGGCATCTGTTGGGATTTGATTTTCAATTGTTTCGAATTCCACAAGTGACAAGGGTATGATGCCATTTCGAATTTACAGAAGAGGTTAAACCACCTCATTTCGAATTTTGATAATAAGTCTGTTAACTTAGAGAAAAATTCTTGATTGAAGTCAAGGCAAAAAGACTTTAGGAATTCGAAAAGAAGACAAGTGTAAATTCGAGAAATAATACATTGTAGGTATTTCAAAAGGCAAGTGATAGTTCTTTATTCATGATCCAAATTTGAATCACATTAGTTCGAATACATTGGAAATATATTAGAAAGGAAGCTATCCTAAGTGCCTAATACATTAGAAAGGAAACTATCCTAAGTTATAATGAGTCCTTGACTCATGTCTTCCACACCTCTTCCTCTTCTTCTTCCCCTACAGGCTTTGATAGAGCCAAGGCAAAGGGAAATTTGTTTTTGATTCTGTTGAACCACCTTCGACTTGGGGAAGGAATCAAGGTCGGCATGGGAAAACAATAATAGATTCATTTATTATATAAATGAACCTATATTTGGCTATCACGTACAATCCAAAAGCAGAATTTTAAAGAAAAAGTTTGAAAAAGCCAATGGCTTTGGTCATTACGTCTGTCCTATAAAAAATGAAATCATTCCAGATTGGATTGAACGTAATAGCCAAAGGAATTAACTTCTTCATATTCTTTGAAGAATTTAGAAGAAAAAGAAGAAGAGAGAATGAAGAATTTTGAAAAGAATGTGCAAAAGACTCTTATTTATAGGAATGGAAAGAGGCAAGTGCCATTAATAACACTATTTTAACGTCCAATGAGAAGAATTCTCATAATGAAGTTAAGTGGACGGTGGCCGGTGGTCTTTATGATCTTTGGAATGGTCAAATGAAGTTTGACATGTGGCACAGGGAAGAGTGTAGTCAAAATCTTGAAAAGAGAAAAACTTATTAAGTTCATATGTCAAGAAAACACTAAGTCTTAAAGTTAAGGATTTTCTCGAATCCATGAAGTCAAAATTCCAGAAAGAAGATTCGAGAAAACAGAAAGAAGATTTCGAGAAATCAGAAGGACAGAATTCGAGAAATAGGAACAGAGAATTCGAAGACAAGATATCTGAAGACTAGAAGATTTCTAAAGAAATCAAAAGGAAGTTTGAAAAGTCAGAAGACAGTTATTGAAGATCAGAAATGGTTTTTTGGTTGGCAAAAGACGTGGCAAGCATGCACGCTGCCAGCACATAGGGCTAGATGATGTGTCACATGTACATTAGTTAGCCGTTATAATTAGGAAACTATAAATAGGTGAACTTTTAATGTAATAAGGGTTGGCAAATCACTTATACTAAAACTCTCTGAAACACCTTACACGTCCAAACTTAAAGCGACAAACAGGTTACAAGGAGAAGGAAGTATGTGATGAACCCATCCAATTTCTTTCAATGCAATTGTTCTTACAATTCATTTTTCTTTTCTTTATTTTACATTCCGCAATTTACATTCTGCAATTTTTATTTGCATTGCTTTTTTTTTGAACTTTCAGTGATTTTTGTGAAAGTTGATTTCTGAAAATATAGTCTGGAAAACTTGATAAAATTCTGAATCAAGTAGTTCTAATTCTTTCTGAAAGATAAGTTTTGATTAAATTCTGAATCAAAACCTTTAAAACTTGTTATTTCTGGATCTCTGAAACATAACAATTGACTTGATAAAATTCTGTACCAATCAACCATTTTTTTCCAGAAAAATTTGAACTTTTGAAAGTCTTATAAATCAGAAACACCATAAATCTACTTTTTAAAAGAGTCCCGTAAGAGGATCTGATTCTAATCCCCAGATTGTTCGTAGAATCAAAGTGATTAAAATTTAATTTTCGGAATTAGATTTTTTCACCACAAACAATATCCAATGAAAATCCCTTGTCAGATTTAGGATCAAACTTCCAATATCATCTTTGGTGTTAAGTATGAAACACTCACAGCCAAAAATTTAGAAGTATGAAATGTTGGGTTTCCTTCCTCTCCATAATTCATAGGGAGTTCTTTTAAGAATTGGTCTTACCAAATTTTGTTTTGAATAGCAAGCTGTGTGAACAGCTTCTGCCTAGAATTATCTTGGTAGGTTGCTTGAAATGAGCATGGTTCTACCCATCTCCTGCAAGCTTCTGTTCTTTCTCTCAACGACCCCCATTTTGCTGAGGTGTTTTTGCCACAGAGAAATTTTGGGAGATCCCATTCTCATCACAGAACATTCTGAAGGTTGAGTTTTCAAATTCACATGGTCACTTCTGATAGCAGATCTGCAAAATCCTTTTTCATTTTGCACCTTCTTACAGAATTTTGTGAAATTCTCAAAAGTCTCATCCTTGCTTATGAGGAATAACACCCATGTGAATCTAAATTCGTCATCCACAATGACCAAACCATACTTCTTTCCACTAAGACTTTCAGTTCTTGTAGGACCAACAAGTCAATGTGAAGTAGTTCCAAAGGTAATAGGTAGAAAACACATTTTTACTCTTAAAGGATCTTTTTGTTTGTTTACCTTTAAGACAGTTTGCAACATAAAATATCAGACTTGAAAGAGAGCTTGGGCAAGTCTTTAACAAGGTTGTATTTTGTTAACTTGAGATTAATCTCAAGTTAGCATGCTCAAGTTTCTGATGCCGAATCTATTTTTTTATCTTTTACAGAAAGAAGACATGTCACATTTTGACTTGCATGTTCCTCAAGATCAATTTATACACATTGTGTGTCTCTTAGCAGAAAAAATAATTTGATGTGAAGGATCCTTGACTACACATCCATCCTTGGTGAAGGATACAACATATTCAACTGTCACATAATTGACTTATGCTCAGCAGGTTGTGTTGAAGTCCTTCCACAAAGAGAACATTATGAATAAGGAAAAAGGAGAAATACCTACAGACCCAATACCTGTGATCTTCCCTTGTTGATTTCCACAAAGGTGACCACCCCACCATCCTTGGGTCTAAGGTTTTGGAACAGAGACTTTTCTCCCGTCATGTGACGCAAGCATCCACTATCCAAGTACCGTTTGTGGTGTCTCCTTTGTCCTATTAAAGACATCTGCAACAGGAATAATCAAATTTTTAGGTACCCACATTATCTTGGGTCCTCTTTTGTTAGTCTTGGGTTTAGACTTCCTTTGTGTTGCACTGTGACACATGGTGTCCATTCTTTCCACAGTGGGAACACCCATTACCTTTTCTCAAACCCTGTTTGCTTATAAAAGGAGGTTTAGAATTAGATGAATATGATGATGGTCTTCAGAGAAGCCTAAGCCACATTTGTCATTGAAGCCCTTTTGAGTTCCTAATAATCTATTGAGATTATTAGTTCCTTCTACAAATCTGGCTAAGTCTTTGGTAAGTTCCTCAATCTTTCTTTGGAGTTTTTGATTTTCCTTAGAAAGATCTTTGGATATTTCCAGTCTCTTGCATCAAGAGTCTTTGCTTGAGTAAAAGATTTTCTATCTCTAGAATTTCATTTTTATCACATACCTCAGTGTATACCTTAGAAAGATCTTTGTACACATTGAAAAGTTCCCTTGAACTCTCAACCAAATCATCATATTTATCTTGGAGAGTTTAGGGAATTACCTCTGATTGTGAACTATCTGATGATGGGAGACTTGCCATCAAGCAAAGATTTGCTTCCCTATGAAGTGTCCTCATCCTCCTCTTAAGTAGAATCATCAAGGTCTTCCCATGTAGCCATCAATCCCTTCTTCTTCTTAAAGAACTTCTTCTTTTTAAATGAAGGTTCTTTAGCTTGGGACAATCATCCTTCATATGCCCCGGCCGCTTACATTCAAGATAAATAATTTTGTCATTGATAAGTATCTTTACCTGACTTACCTGGTTTTGATCCAGAGGATGAATGTTTTTTGAATTTTCCTTTCTTCTACAAAATTCTTTTGATCTTCCTACTAAGAAGAGCCAAATCATCATCATCCTCTGAACTAACTTCAGAACCTTCACTGCCTTCTGAAGTCTCCTCAGCTTGCATGGCTTTGTGTGACCCATGCCTAGGCTTCTTGGATCTAGAGTTCCAAGATAATGACTTTTCTTGGGTGCATCATCACCAAGTTCTAACTCATGAACTTTAAGAGATCCTAACAGGTCTTTAGCCTCTGAATGGCTGTAACTTTAGGTCTCCAAGCCTTTGGTAGACTCCTTAGAATCTTGCGATTATTATCACCAGAATCATAGGTTCCGCCTAAAGACATAAGTCCATTTGTTATTGTCTGAAACCTACCAAACATTTGATCTATGGTTTCAGACTCGTGCATCTTAAACATCTAATATTGATGAACAAGCATGCTAATCTTGGATTGTTTGACATTATCGGTCCCTTCATGGGTTGCTGCCAATGTATCCCAGATTTCCTTGCGGAGGAGTATCCGTGCACCTTCTCATACTCAGGTTTATTCAAGGAACAAACCAAGTAGAGTTTTGCTTTAGCATTTACCTGAACACGAGCCTTTTGCTCACCATTCCAATCTGCCTTAGGTAAAGGTACACCACCATGCATGGGAATATAGTCACCATCAGTGACTATATCCCACAAATCGATGTTTCTGCTCTCAATGAACAGTTTCATGCTATCTCTCCAGTAATGGTAATCAACACCATTAAAAGCTGGAGGCCTTGTCATAGATGCACCTTCGGTGATATAGTCTGGGTTGCTTGTAGAAGTTTCCCATTCTGGATCCTTTCCCTCAGCACTGATGAGATGCTTACCCCAAGGTAAAGCTCTGGTACCAACTATAGGAAACACAGGAAACACTAGAAGGGGGGGTTGAATAATGTGTGTTTTATAAAACAGAGAGTTTTTGGAAATCTTTTCACAAGCATAATGAATTTCAGAAGGTTCAATAACTTGTTGTTATTTGAAGTTTATGTACTCTCTGAAGTTGCTTCAGAGGGTTCAATAAAACAGTTTCGTAAAGAATGTTCGAAAGCTAAGTGTTATAAAACAGTGAATTCAATTCCCTTCTCGTTAGTTTAAAACAGAATTTAAAAGAGTTAAGGGTAAGAAAACTTAGCCAAGAATTTATCCTGGTTCACTCATTACCACTATGAGCTACGTCTAGTCCCAATCCAACCAGCTGAGGAATTATCACTAATCTGAACAAATTACCAGTATTCTTTTGATACCAAGCCTCTTCAGGCTTTATACACAGTATTCTTTCCTTACCAAGGCCTATTTAGGCTCTAAACAAGTTGAGTTTGAATGAAAAAAATAGCCTAAGCTTAAGAACTAACAAGATTAAAGCTCAAACTGGGTAAAATGTACAAATGAACTGGGTGAATCTCAGGATATGAAAGTTTGTACAAGTATATCAGAGTGTAAAATATTCACGTAAAATTTGCAGCGTTTCAGCAAGTTGATAATTTCTTCTCTCTCTTTCTTGAAGTCTGAATGAGGTATTTATAGAGTTGGATTTGCTATCCGTTGAGCTCTATTAAATTCCCGTTGAGAGATGGAATTAAATGCTAAAGCTTCCGTTAAGACTTAGCTTCTGATGGCTTCTGATTAGGGCCAAAGTAGGCTTGCAGCTGAGACTTTGCTTTTTCTGAACGAATGTACTTCTGCAGCAGAAAACATTCCATTTAAGGTATGGAATTTGGACTGGTTCCAGAAAGCTTATCTGAGCAATATGCTAAGAGAAGTAGTCAACAGAGACAACTACAATGTCTCTACAAAGACTTGATACTTGAGAAAGTCTTCAACGAGTCTTTCTCACGGTTGATTGAAATGCAGAACCAAGAGCCACGTCAGAAATCTTCAGAGTCTTAAACTTCAGCACGTTTCTTGACTTCAAAAGTCTTCTCACTTCAGCAGGTTGACTTCCAGCAGGTCCACTTTAGAAGGTCCAATCTGCTGAACGTGAGAAATACCTTTAAGAGTATTAATTCAAGGATCAAATTTGTTACTCATTAAAACTTAGGATAATGAGACTTAAAAACATTATTAATTCCTTCATTAATATTTTTTTAGAATCAACATTCTGAAGCAACGGGTTCTAAACACTGAAATGCTATCTAAAGCCAAGTTGTTTGAAGCAAGACCCTATCTGACGTGGCAAGTCAAAGTTTGTACCATTCCTTCACGTAACCTCAGAACACAAATCAAGAATGAAAAAGATCACTTTTGGATGAGATTTGAAAAAAAGCACAAATGAGGAAATATTGCAGTGCAGAAGTTACAGAGGTCAGAATAGCGATGCGACCTTGTACTTTGTTAGAGCTGTTTCACAACGGGATGAAGAGCATTAAGTGTTATCTCTCAACGGACTTCTCAGCAACGTTTCAAGCACCTCAAAGCCTACAAATATTAGTGGTCTTTGTGAAGCTAAGTAAAACCAACCCATGCACAAAAGTTTTGAAAGAAAATGCTGCAAAAATCTTTATAGATTTTACTCTGAATAACTTGTACAAAGATCTTTAGATCACTGTTTTATTTGTACACTCTTCTGAACTAAGAACTTTGTGTTCTGAGTTCATTTTTCTTTGTAAACACTTTGTGTTTTTGAGCCTGAAGAGGCTAGGCTTGAAAACAATACTTGTAAGAGCCTAGAGAGGCTAGGTGTGCAAACAATACTTGTTGTTTAGAGCCTGTAACATCCTGAAAATCAGGATCTAGAGAATACAACGGAAGTCTTAGGTTGTGATTCCCTTTGCAAAAGGAAGTTAGAAGTAAGATGAGGACTTAGGGATTTGAGGTGAAGATAAGACAAGAGTTAGGGAATCGGTTAAGAGTTGTGTGTTGTAAGGGAATTGAGAAAGGAGAAACCAAGTATTAAGCCAAACTTGACGGTAGAGTTAACTTAGGAGGACACACCCGGTGGTGGAAAGGATGGCATGGTGAAGAGGTGAGTAAGGAAGTAGAGAGATTGGAACCAGGAAATTAGATTGAGACAGAAAGAACTAAGCTTAACGAATTGGCGGGAAGGAAGAAGAGAGGTGTAGACTCAAAGAACTGAGGTATAAAGGTGATTTTATGTAAAAGAACAAGGGAATATAGGAGCATAGTATCATGGAAGGTTAGAACACTTGACTTAGCATTAATGAGGTGAACTGATGATTTACATCATGCGCCAAAAAGTAGAGTCGTAGTCGGGATTCAAGTATTAACCACGTTGACACCTTTTAAGACCAATAGATTAATAGTGGATCCAAGGGCTAAGTCCCTAGGCCTTTGAGTCAGGCACGAAAGTGTTCTCTTTCGAGAATAGTTCACCTTAGGGGGGTGGAAAGCTCAAGTTGTTAATACTCCAATCCAGGCATGGGCCAAGAAGTAGTGGTCATAGCCGGGATTTGAGTATTAACCATAGTAACGCCTTTTTGGGCCCTAGAGTAATTGGATTTCGGTCCCCAGAGTAAAACTTGGACTTCGATCCCCAGAGTAATGGCGGGATACGTCCCCAAGGAAGATGTTCCTTGTAGTCTGAGCTTAGGTCTAGCCCCAAAGATAGTGATAAGACCCCGCAATGCCAGGAAATGCAGTTCATGCATATTATCAAAATTACTATGTATTTCAGAGTTAATATGTATTTCAGAATTACTATGTATTTTAGAGCTAATATGTTTTTCAGAGCTCATAATTAATGATTTATGGGAATTGTTTGTGCTTTGAATCTGCTTGAATTCCGTACACTTCCTGCTGCATGCTTTGCTCACTGGGACCGTAGTCTCACCCCACATTGCGGGGATATAATTTAGTTATACAGAACATTCCAGCTATATGTTTAGAGAGGAAGTGGAGCTCTTGGAGTGGACCCATCCACTCCCAGTGTCGAAGAGAATCTTTGGAGATAATTAGATGTAAATTAAAAGATTGATGATGTATTATAATAGAAACTTTAGATTGGCCCTGGAGGCTTAGTTGTAGTTAAAACGGTATTGTGTTATTATAAAGTGTATTGCTGGATCTTTCTAGATTTCAGGCTAAGATGTAGAGTTTGGAAACATCCAGCTTTTAGGGGAAACTCTGCCGCATTTTCGGTAGGAATTTTATAAACCATATCTCCCGAAAGGGTAGGTTAGTCTCATAAACTTTGAATGAGGTTTTGTATTGAAAGCAATGATGTATGAATTTTGTGGAAGCTTAAGCAAACGTTGGATTGCCTAAGCAATTGTGTGATTTGTTGATGATATCTAAAATGGCGCGAAATAATTTCAGAAATTCGGGAATAGTGTTTCCAACGAACATTGTTCTTGAATTAAGAAACTAGGACGTTACATTTTGGTATCAGAGCAGTTCAATCCAATTGGACTGTGGTTAAGTTAGTTGCCTATGACTCACTATGATCCTACCGTACCCCGTACTTGGTATAGGGACTGATCACCCCTTTATTGGGCGTTGTACACGAGATTATGGTTAGTGACGTGAGTAGGATGCCTTGGTTATGAAGTTGGGACACTTCCCTAACAAGGTTAGAGTCACTCACCTGCTAGGGGAGAGAGAACAACATAGGTCTATTCCCAAGAGTAAAGCATTCACCCTAGAGACCTTATAGAACTTCACCCTTAGGTCCTAGAGGACATGAGGTACACGCAGAGATAACTAACATACGTAGACTTTCTAATGAGTGAGGAGAGTGTTGTTTGCTTGATCCTGGATCTTGGCAGTATAATTTGATTTGATTGGTTGTGATGCTTGACGTGCCTAAGTGATTGTATGATATGTTATGTTTGTGTTTGGATTGAATTGTATGTTCCTTGAACTGTAGTTGATTGGGTTTCACCCTTTAGAACATAGTAGAGGTAAGACTATAGCGGTTGGCATAGATTGAAGTCAAAATTGTAGTTGGAGTAGACCACATGTGGTTAAAGTTGTGAGAAGAGATTAAGATTAAGGAATTCATTGGAAGGAGAGTTTAGTCTCCGATTAGCAGAGGCGAATCCAAATAGCATTCGAATTAGGTAACCTGGACCCACACAAAGGGTGGCAAGCAATTCAAAAACAAACTAGCTGACCCCAGTAGCACCAAGCAAAGGCTTGAGGCCAGAACCTCATCGGGACAAGATTAGGACAGATGAACTTCCTAAGGTTGTCTTGGACTAGTCATGTGAATTACAAGCAATTAGTGATGTCATTTGACTACCCAACCTTTAGCTAATTTCATAAATTAAATTCATAAGGGAAAAATGTTTTACAAAAGGAATTAGGAAAAGAATGGAAAACCATGTTAAAAGCAATTAAAGTAAGAAACTAGAAATTTAGGTCCTGATGTTCTCGCTCAAGCGAGAAGGTTTCTCTCGAGCGAGAATATCAACAATAAGGGGAAATTTGGAACTGATGTTCTCGCTTGAGCAAGAAGGCCCTCGCTTAAGCGAGAACAGGGGTGAGAATTGAGTGCTCTCTGGAAGATTTTCGCTTGAGCGAGAAGGGTCTCGCCAAAGTGAGAAAAACTCCGAGAAGGGGTACTCTCTGGGGTATTCTCGCTTAAGTGAGAATGCTCAAGTCAAAGTTTTTTAGCATTAATAAGGGCACACCTTCCATACTCTTCTAATTCCCTATATTTATCCTAAGAGAGATAGAGAGGAACAGAGTCAAAGCACCACTCAGGTTTGCCCAATAGGAGCCTATCAATATTTGTAGTAAGTAGCCTTTATCCATAGGCCCCATGTAGTGCATAAGTCGAATCGAGGGAAGCAAGCCTAGGTGGTGGAGGGAGTGATAGTGACAAAATAAATCTAATGACGATAGGGAGCCTTAATTAAACCACCCTAAGGATCAACGTCGAAGCCCAAGCCGGAAGAACCACACCTTAGTTTTAAGAGCCTAGGGAGGGTATGAACACCTTCCCAGTTGGGGGTTTTATCCTTAAGGGGGTAGTATCGAGCAGAGACCTTCAAGGGTAGTTGCAACGAAATTATAATGGACAACCATTGACGCGGTGAGGAAAGAGAAAATGGGAAAAACTAGGAAAACGACTAGAATCCCCGCAAAGACCCTTATTTAGTTAGCAAAACCAGAGTGCGTGGCGGAAGCCAAACTAAATTCTTGTTGGGGATAACAACACCCTTTCCTGGATCTTAGGATATCCGACATGCCAAACTAGAATACCCTAGAGACCCTTGGAACTTCCCCTAGGGAGGCCTAGTCCTTCGAGGATTAAACTACCCAAGGAAATTTCTTAGCTGAGTTGGCTTATGTAGTTGCCTGTATATCCTTCTGAGTCTTTTATCAGGGAACAAATATGTTGGGACTCTAGTGGCTTAGATTAAATTAAAAAGTGTGAGTTTAGAACCAGTGATACCTTCTAGGGATGGGTCAGGTACCTACCTTTAGGTTAGGACCCTCCCTTACCATCAGTCGCCTAGGTACTCTAGGTATAGCCACTTATAATGCGCATCCTAGGAAGTAATGGAGAATTTTGGAGAAGGTGTCAGACGGGTAATGTAAATCGTTCGAGATTAGGGATGGTTTAGGGGAAACTAGATTATTTCGGAATTATTAGAGGAAAGTGAAGTAGAAAGTCTAATGAGTAGTTGAACACCCACACGTCAGAATGTCGAACCGGAGAGGAAGCCGTCAGGCCAGGGGTTAGAATGCTTTAGAGATGGAATTTGTTAGTGAAATTGGGGCAATCTATCCCAACGCACCTTAGAGTCTACCTAGGAAGTGGGGTTAGAAAAGGCAAGTTCAATTACTTGGGACATGATCCTTGCCATGTGAAGCTGAGTGGTTAGTAATCATGGAGGTCACAAGTTTCCGGGAAGTATGTAGTGATTGCACCTTAAGCATTTTGAATGATCAACAACACGTTTCCTAAGTATTTGCTAGCGTCAGATTCAAATATGCAATCAGATTAACAAACATACAAACAAAAATTGAGTAGAATTAAACAAAAACAACACAAAAATAGTGCATGAAAGGAAAAGAAAGAAAATGAGGAAGATGATAACGGTTTAGTTAAAGTTGGTGAAGCCACGTTGTCTCTCCAACTACAGAAATTAAAATGGAAGAAAATAAAAGGGGATGAATGTTAAGACAAACTCACTCCTAATGTTTTTAATGAAGTCAAACCATTAAAGGAAAGAGATCATAAAAAAACCAAAGTATCTTATGTGTCTTCTTATTACTAACTGTTTGCTCAAGTGTTGGCAGAATTCTAGACTTTAAATTTACAGGATAAATCTCTTTTGCTAAGATGATGCCAAAGACATAAATCAGCTCAAGATCATTCTCTGAGGCATGCAATGAGTAAATCCAGATCAAGAATTATCAAAGATAAAAACAATGACAAGAGCTGCTGAGCAAATGAGATCCAAAGTCAGACTCAGACATAGAGTCAGACTCAGATGCACAACTCAGATGCAAGACTGAGACTCAGAAGCAAGCCTTAATGGAAGAACTGAGACTCAGATGAGAGCCCAAGACCGAGACCAATACTCAGATGCAAGAACTGCCTTAGGACAAAGCCTAAGACTTAGAATGAGCCTAAAGACCGAAGGCACAAGGAGTCAATAAGAGTCAAGACAAAGACACTACACACGCTGACATAAGGCAGAACTCACAGTACTTTTGTCAAGAAACTCTTATCTCTCTGCAACGGTCACAAACGGCCATATAACGACTAGTTTTATTTGAAAAAAAGACTAGAATCAATAGTGAAAAAGTGAGAGATACTACACTGCACATTGAAAAATCTTTTCATTTCAATCACATCTTTAGTCAGTCTCAAGCCTTTCTCATCTCAGATCCAGTCTCAACTTGAGAACACATTTTGCAGTCTCATCTATTCTCTTTCAAGCTCATACATAGTCTTACATTTGTAAAGAGAATTCTTCTAGCAAACTTCACTGTGTATCCATACTTTGTATGCTGTAAGCTAGACCTTCATCATTCTATCAAAAACTTTGTAAGTCGTCTCAGCTGAGATAGGAGAGCCTGAAGGGGCAGCAAGAATACTTGTATTTGACAAGGTTGTCAATAGTGGAAATCTCACAAGTTGTGAGGACTGGACGTAGCCCAAGGAGTGGGTGAACCAGGATAAATCAGTGTGCATCTATTTCCCTTATCTCTTTATTTATATTGCACATTTTAATATCTGAGATGTATCTATTTAAAACAAATTAAATTTGACTAATCTATTGAGTCTTATCTGCTGAGACTCACACTTGCATAATTAATAACTACATTGAGTTAAGACAACATCCTATCTAATTTTTCTGAGCTTCCAAGTTATTAAACTTGAGAACAAGTCTCAGCCTATGCTTAAGTTTTTCAGGAACAAAATTTTAAAAAGTCTCTATTCAACCCCCCTTCTAGAGACAACCAGCCAACTTCAGTTGGTATCAGAGCTCGACCTCTTGGGGTTGAGTACACCTACGTGTAAAGAGGAAAAGATTCATGGCTAGACCAAGTACAAGTCTTTTCATTCCTGAAGGAGCATCCACCAATAGGCCCCCTGCCTTTGATGGAACAGATTATTATTATTGGAAGGACAAAATGAGGTTGTTCATTGAATCTCAACATGCTGAGTTATGGGAAATCATTGAACTAGGTCCTTACATGCCCTCCATCACTGATGAACTTGGTTTGAGAGTAGCAAAGCCTAGGGAATCCTGGACAGAAGCTGAGAAGGCCAGATATGTTCTCAACTCAAGAGCCAAATATCTACTCACCTGTGCACTGAGTCGTAGTGAGTATGACAAAGTAGCTGGATGTGCATCAGCAAAAGAAATATGGGATGCACTTGAAGTTGAGCACGAGGGAACAAACCAAGTTAAATAAGCTGATCAACATACTGGTTCTGTAAATTGAATGTGTTAAGCTTAATTTCAAATACTTGTAAGCGCAATTATAAGTGAGTAAGGTAGAGAGAGAAGAGTGTAGAAACCATAGGAAACACTAGAAGGGGGGTTGAATAGTGTTTTTATGTTCAAACATATTTTATAAAAACCTTTTCACAAGCAAAGTATTTCTCAAAGAGTTTTTAGCAACTTGCTGAAACTGGGCGTAATGGTACTTGCTGAAGTGACTTCAACAGGTCCAGAAAATAATTTTGAAACCTTGTTTTAAAAAGAGATTGAGTGTGTTATCAGTTCAAGCTTATAAAACAGATTATTCAGAACCCTCCAGTTAGTTTAAATAACAAATAAAATGAGATAAGGGTTGAGAAAACTTAGCCAAGAGATTATCCTGGTTCACTCACATCCACCGTGAGCTACGTCCAGTCCCAATGCCAAACCAGCAAAGGATTTCCACTAACTGATCACAATTACAAGTATTCTTTTACAGTCAAGCCTCTTCAGGCTCTATACAACAAGTATTCTTTTACTGACAAGCCTCTCCAGGCTCAAACCAAGTATTGTTTTACAGACAAGCCTCTCCAGGCTCAAAAACAAATATTCTTTTTCCACCAAGCCTCTCCAGGCTCTCAGACACTTGAAAGTGTTTACAGTGAATGTTAGTTTAAGTTCCTGAGAAACTTAAACAAAAATAATATTGTACAAGGGATAACAGAGTATAACTCAGAATACAAATGAAATTTTCTACGTACAAATTACCAGAGAGGTTCAATGAGATTTATGCAGCATATTTGTTGAGTCTCAAAAGTTATAGAATTATTTACCTTGAGTCTCAGTCTCTCAATAGGTTTTAATGAATAACAAATATAAATATTCAGATAAATTTATGACAAAATGCCTTCACAGTACTCTGTTTTATTTCAGATCATAAGAGTATGAAACATCATCTGAAAGTTTATCATCGTCTGAAGATCAAACATCGTCTGAAGAGCGATTATCCTCGAAAGAAGTGAAGTGCATCTGAAGCATCCCTTGCATCTGAAAGATTAAGTCTTCAAGACAATGGTTTGACCTTAGAAGACTTTGCTGAGTACGAGGAACGTTCAAATCAAGATCTTACCAATGTTGCTTTTCTTCCTCGTTCAAATGTTTAGCACATTTAAGGAAAGTCTGCAACGCTGCTGCTCCTACCCGGACTGCTTTGTGTGTGAAGGCCTGCTGCACCTGCTTCTACTTAGATTGCTTTAAACAGAGCTGTGTCAAACGTATTCTGAATGCATTAAATGTTATTTGGTAACAGGCATTTATCCTTTGGAGACTATAAATACGTCCCATGAAGAATCAAAGAAAGAGAGAAGCATTATCAACCAAAAGAAACACTACACGCTGCAAAAATCAAACTCTGATATTCTTTGTACAATCATTCATTTTCATATTCTGAGAAACTCTCAGCTTGTTGTACATCAAAGTTCACAGCTATCATCTGAAGATAGTGAACTAATTCTCTTTCTTGTTTAAACTTAGAACAATTTGGGTTGTGAAGCCTGGAGAGGCTTCTTGTCTTAAAGAATACTTGGGTTACACTTGGGTAAGTGTCGGAGAGCCTGAAGAGGCTTGATAAAAGAAACAATACTTGGTTGAGAGCCTGGAGAGGCTTGGTGAAAGAAAGAATACTTGTGGTAGAGCCTGAAGAGGCTTGATAGAAAAGAATACTTGTGGTAGAGCCTGAAGAGGCTTGACAAAAAAGAATACTTGTGGTAGAGCCTGAAGAGGCTTGACAGAAAAGAATACTTGTGGTAGAGCCTGAAGAGGCTTGACAGAAAAGAATACTTGTAATTCTTGCAAGAATAGTGGAAATCCATTGGCGGGCTACCTTTGGGACTGGACGTAGCTCACGGTGAAAGTGAGAGAACCAGGATAAATTTGGTTGTGTTCTCTCTTTCCCTTCAACTCTGTGAATTCAGTTTTTATTCTAACCAAAAAGGGGCGTGAAAAGCATTTTAAACAGAGAACCTTAATCTTTTCAAAGGTACATTTACAAGCAAATTTTAAGTCTGAACTCAAGTTCAGAAGATACAACAAAACTTCATATCGTAATTCATCGTCTGAAGATTTTCTGAAACGTCTTTCTAAAAAGTTTACCAAAAACTTAAGGTTTCCATTGAAACATTATTCAACCCCCCTTCTAGTGTTTCCTTGTGTGTATTTTCAATATTGACTTGATAAAACATTCTTCTCTCATCTTTTTTGTTCGTTCTTATGAAGCTTTGTATAGGAGTTCAGCTTGATTCCTTTGAAGATTGATAAAACCACAGTTGTGAAATAGCATTAAATGTTGTTAAGACTGTTGTAATACAATCTTCTAAAAAGCTTCTGACTTTGCGTGTTGCAGGTGTGCAAACTTGACACAGTTTTGACACTTACAGGTACCAGGTACAACAGTTTCCCTTTCTGGTAAAATGATATGAAATGCTTCAAAAGGGTCTCTATAACATTCCTTAACTGAATCAAACTTGCAGGAGACGTTTATGAAGCTTTAAAGTCTTGAGCAAAAAGCCTTTTATCTTTGGTCAAATGCAACGTGAAACATCTTCAGCAGATCTTCTTGGTTCAGATAACACATCTCTTTCAGAGGGTTGATAACTTTCAACAAGTTCTTGTTCTTCAGAAGGTTGCACCACTTCAGAGGTTTGCTCCTTCAGAGACTTGCTGAAACACTGAAATACCCTTAAGAGAATATGTACTTTTATCAGCATACTTTAACCAAATTTGTTACTCATTAAAACTTAGGATTTGTGAGACTTAAATATTATTAATCTCCTAATAATATTTTGAGACTCAACATTCTCCCCCTTTTTAATCATGACAAAATTGCTTAAACTATATAAATATCTGAAGGAAAAATATTAAGTTGAGAAATCTCCTTTTTTCAGATACTTAATCAGAATGCCTTACTCCCCCTGAATTTGTGAATATTTTTCTGAAAACATTTAAACTTTAGATATTGTGTTAGTTTATATCTCCCCCTTTTGTCATCCATCAAAAGGGTCGGTAATAGAGACTGAAATATTAAATGCATAACAGAATAATTAATGCAGGGTAGATAGACAATGATTGTTTCAGAAACTTAGTTGTGTAGTACACAACAATTAATTTCAATCATTGCAAGTATTTAATGTACGTAACATAATAAATTCGTGAATAAGCAATAATATCACGTAGTCAAATCATAGAATAATCAACATATTCATATTGAATTTTCAGAAGGTTCAGTAACATAGAAATATGGCAAGCTACAAATCGTTATTCCTCTTAAGCTTGGCCTTGGATTCTTCATGTTGAGGATGAACAGGAGCAACATGAGATTGCCTCACTAAGCTCTGAAGTCTACGGTTTCTGTTCCTCAGCCTTCTGATTTCATTTTCTCTTATTTCAAGAGCCTCAGATAGATCAGCTTTTCTGAAAATTATTGACACGTGCTTCTTGGTAAAGATAATCACCCCAAAACCATTTGGGAAGCCATAATCAGCAGGTCTAACCACTAGGAAAGTGTAAATTGCAGGAGTCCACTTCTGCACAGTCCATTCTTCATGCAATTCATGCTTAGAACCAGGGAAAGTTCCAGGAAACCAAGTACGAACCTCCTGAACAGAAAGGGTGCTCTTAGTCATTGAATCTGCAAAGTCATACTTCGTTCCAGAGCAGGACCCTTCTTTTTCCCTCTCATGCTAGTATGAATCCCAAAGCCTATCCCTGTAGGTGTGGTCAAGACCCCCATAAGCTTCTAAGTCTTCAGGGAGTCTTTCCCATTCTTCTCTGGTCAAGGGCTCTGGTTCAACCATATAGGGATAGTAGAACTTTGGTTCTTTCTTTTTATCTTCAGGACCTTCAGTAAATGGTAACCTTGGTACAATTCTATCAGGTTGCCAAAAGATCTTGGTTGAGGGCTTCATGGTGAGGGGTTTCGGAGGCTTGAAGTTTCTACACCCAGCATTTGAAGCAATATACCTTGAGTATAATTCAGCTTCCAGGTTCAGATGCCTGATCAAAATCCAATCTTCAGCAGGTATCCTTACTTGGTAAGGAGAATCAACATCAATTCTTTTAAATGCAGTGCTTGGGTGGTTCCACTCCTTGTCTGATCTTTTCCAACTGATCAGATCCAGACACTCCCCCTGAAGCCTTTGCCAATCTTTATGTCTACCTACTTCAAGAGAGTCCAAGTGAAGACTGATAAGTGAAAAATATAAGATAATTTACTGTATAATTTCTGCACTTATCAAGGGTAAAATAGTAAATTTATGCCCCAAATTACCTCTTTTTAGTAATAAATGCATATTTTGTAATTATTTGATTTGACTTTAAATATTGTGCTATTTTGATAGAAAATCTGTTGATTTTGCAGATAAAAGGGCAAGTTTTAAATGGAGAAACAAGATAACATTTATTTGAAGAGAGAATCTGCAAGAGTTTAAATGGCAGCAAATCAAGATAAAATCATCAGCCATTTAAACAAGGATTTTGAAGATAACTTTCTCAATTCAAATTCAAAATCAAATCAGCAAGAGATAAAGCTAAAAAGAGGGAAATAAGGAAAGCAAAGCAAACAAGGATAAGATCAAGAAGAGATCATGCTGAAAAAGGAGGAAATACGGAAAGCTGGAACGAGAACTATGCTCCACCTACGTTGAGCGCAAGTAGAGCACAACATTCAATTAGCTCTATGTTTCCTGCGCTTCATATGCGCTAAGCGCAGGTTGAAGCGCAGGAATACGGAAACAGTTTTATAAAATATTTCCAGTCAGATTCATTCCAGAATTCAAAAGTTCAAAACAAGATTTCTTCCAGCTTTCAGATAAGCTTTCCAATTTCTATTTAAAGGACCTTTTGCAAAGATCAAAGTAAGTCTGGGAGACCCAAGAAAGTCCCGGAGACCGAAGGGAGATGGCAAAGCAAAGCTAGGGCAGGAGAAAGTGTCAGTTTCTCCGTTGGTTTGTAATGGCTACCATGCGTAGCTAAACTCTTCGATAGGATTGAACGTAGTTGATTCAATCCCCGATTATATGTGAATTCTCTTTAATATTTATGAATCCCTATTTTTATGATATCAGTATTTTTATTCTGTGCTTAATGCTTAGCTTCCGCCTGTGTGCCGGAGTTATAGGTTGGTTTTATGGGGCGCATTCGAAAGGTGGTTTTTAAAATCAATAGCGAGTTTGGGGGAGCCTAGGAATAGGAAACTTGAACTCTGATTGGTAAAGATACTCAAAGTAGTCACTATGGGATTGAGAAATAAGATGAACTGATAGTTTTAACAAACGGAAAAGCGGATCTTTAAAGTCGGGGTAATTTATCGCCTGGGAGAACCCGCATGAATTATTTCTGAGTATTTCGCGATCCGGGGAACCTACGCGGAATAACATAGTTTAGCTAAAGTATCATAATAATATATCATAATATTATTGAAGTTCACATATGAAAGGGGTGTGATGAAACGAAGTTCAATCCTAGTCCAAGTAACTGTCTCTACCTATCTCAATTTATTTTCCGTCTTTATTTAATTTCTCAATTCTCAACAAACAACCATACATTTTTACTTGATAGTTGTGACCACTAATCTTTATAAATTGAACCGTTCCCTGTGGATACGATACTCTTACTTACTTTATACTGCTGGGATTTTGGTACGCTTGCCAGATTCTCAACAAAGACCAATGTGCTTGTGCAGAGGCAAATGATTTTTGAAGAACAACAGCTCTTCATACAAATTTGGACACAGAGGCAATCTTCTATTCTAATTTGAGAGAGTTGAATAGAACTTATGTGGTACCTCAGCAGTTTTCAACACATCCTTGAAAGACATGATACTTGCTATGTGCTCAAAGGATGGCATTCTTAAGAGCTCTTGACTTTAGCTTCAGCATCGTCTCCCTTGGAGTCAAGTTGCCTTCCCAAACAAATTTACCATTGCCAATGCTTACATAACTTCCCTTACATCCCCAATCAATTGCACTAGATTCAGCAGGAATAAGAGCAAGTTGTGTAGGCATCCTTTCAGCCTCAGGGTCTACTTCAAATGGTGAAGGAAGTTGAGCAATGGGTGAAGATGGATCAGCAACCTCAGCAGGTTCAGATCTAATGGGTACAGTAGGGATAGGTTTCACAACAACAACAACTAGTTCTATAGTCATGGGATCAGCAACAGAAGGTTCTAAAACCTGTTCATCATCAGCAGATACAACAACCTTAATAGTAACATGATCTTCAGCAGGTTCACACACAACATTTTCTGTATTAGCAACCTCTTCAATAGCAGCAGGTTGACTGAGTTCTTCAACATTGTGTTGTTCTGAGGACTTATCAGCAAGCACAGGTGCCTCAAGAACTTTGACTGGAATCTCAAAAGGACTCACATCATCCTCCAAACCAGCAGGATCAAGGTTATCAAAGTGTACCTTGATTTTCTTGTAGGGTTCAGCCTCAGGAATAGGTATTTTGCTGATTTCTTGCATCTATCTCTTGTACAGCTTTGTCTTGGTGAGATCATAGGGAATGAAGGGTGTAGCAGGTTTGACTATTTTCTTAACAATTCTCTCCTTCTTCAGGTCCAGCACCTTCTGAGACTTAACTTGTTGTAAGGCCTCCTGAAAATTCCCAGCATCATCTTTGGTAATTGATTTGCTCCTAATGATCATTGGGAGGAGCTTCTCTCTAACAAGAGATATCAACCTTCTGTGTTTAGTCTTTGCTGCCTTTGAAGGCCTCTTCCTCTTGGTCACAGCAGCTCTTTTCCAATTTATCATCTTCAATCATTGCCTTTTGAGCAGCTTCTGCCAAGGCTCTATCATTTTCTTCATTTCCTATCACTCCTCAACTCCTCTTCCTCTAGGCATTTGCTAGGGAAGCAATCTCTTGTAGCTCTGGGTCTGGATTACTGGTTAGCAAGGGGCATCACCCAAGTGGCTTCTAGAAGAACTACCACTTGCAACATCACCCACCCACAGCTTGTCCCAGTATGGTAGGCTTAGTGGTTTTCAGTAACTTGCACATCTACATTCTGACCAACAATTTCAGTAGGTTCATTTTGAACCTTTTGAACAGGTTCAGAAGCTTTCTGTTGGGTTACCTCAACCACCTTTCTGATGGTGTTGCTTTTTGGAATGATGTTTTACCTCCTCTTACTCTTTCCAATCAGCAGGATTGAGAGTTACCTGACTAGATTTGGTCCTTTTCTTCTTTACACTTTCATCTCAGGGGTCGTCTTAGAAGGTTGAAATTCCTCCTTTCTGATATCCCCGTGATTTCCTCTTCCAGAATCTGCAGCATAGACTTCTGGAAATCAACACATGAGCCTTTGGAGACGGACTCAGCAGCATCAGCAGGTTTCTTTAGGCAAATCCCCAATCTGCTTCACTGTAGTTGCCATAAAGAAGCTTGGAGGCTTGGATCAAACATCCCCTCCACTGGAAGCTTGTAATTCTCAGAATCTTCATGATAGGGTGTTGTAGGGAAGATTTGCAGCAGAGTCTTTCTAGCCATCTTGATCATACTGAAGGAGAAATGATCCAGGGAAGGTTAATCTTCTTCTTCTTCTGCATTAAATGAATTAAAAAGACATCCTTCCATTTCAGAACATGGTCCTTTCCTCCGCCCTTGGGGATAATGCAGGCAACCAAGATAGCTTCGGCAAGCACAACATCTGGGAATTGGCAAAAACCTGAGTTCCTTTCATGTTTTTGGGATATTTTGAACCAATAGCATTGGTTATACTTCCTTGTAATCTCCATGAGTACTCCTCCCTATTCTTGGGCAAAACGGGGCACCTTCAGCTTTCACACCAGTTACTTCTTCAAGAGTAGAAGTCTTGACAGTAAAGTTTATGCCTAACACAGTGGTTCCAAGGTAGACTATGTTTTCATGTTCTACCACCCTGATGTTCCTCCAGAACTCATACACACTCTCCTCGTGCCCTCCACAGTTGATGACCTCAAAGAAGGGCAACCAACCAGCACATTTGAAATAATCAGAGAGATCATATCCACGCTCAGCCAAGTTGTTGAAGTTGACACACCTGGATGGGACGATCTTCCACCAGCCTTAGAAGAAGCACCATGATTCTTCTTGGGAGCCAGTTAGAGAAAAGTAAACTTGGGCCATTGCAGTTCAGAGAAAAAGTGTAGAAGGTAGGGTTTTGAGAGAAATTTGAAACTTGAGTGCATTGGGAGTTTCTGATTGCAGGGAGTAGGAATGCAAAGGAAGTGTAACCGGAGAAGCTTCTCACGCGCTCTATAAATAGACTCCAGACATAGCATTAATGATGGCAGTTACAGGCTGCACAGACATAGGGAGTCGTGCATTGTGTAGACTTCAAAGGATAGGTGAAAAGCAAACCGTCTCAAGGTGCCACGTCATCAAGTGACAATTTCAGAAAGTATGTGTTCAACAAGTTCAAGTATTTTCAGCAAGTATACACTTCAGCAGACACATATATTTCAGAAAGTTTATGCATTTCAGGAAGTCATGCACACAATATTTTTCACAAAATTTTCAAACAACTCATACAAACACAGATATTATGATTGTAGTGATAAACAATGTTACCAACTTGAATACTCAAGAGTTTGAGAGATGAACTGTATTTGCTGAGACTCAACATTGCTTTCTGAGATGAAATGAATATTTTTCAGCAGCTTATGTTGAAGGCTCTTGGAACATACACTTTCTTTTCATCAAGAGTTCCTCTCATCCATGCTTCAGCAGGATCCTGGGAGTTTTCTTTGATTTGTTCAGGACATCTGCAAGAGAAACAATCAAGGATTTTGGTACCCATTTTCTTGGGTCCACCTAGGTCAGTTTCAGGTAAGGGTTTCTCTTTCTGTTTACACTCAGACTTAAAAAGTCTATGTTTATCACAGTCAAGACACCCATCAACCTTTTTCTTAGCCTTTTGAAACAACTTAGAATCTGATGATTTGGAAGATGGTTTTTCAGAGAAACCTAAGCCTCTTTTATCTTTTAACTTTTTTTGAGTTTCCAATAATCTGTTAAGATTATTAGTTCCTTCAGTAAAGTTGGCCAGGTCTTTTGTAAGTTCCTTAATTTGTCCTTGAAGTTTCTGTTTTTCTTCAAGTAGATTTGTGGAATTACTATTCTCTTTCTCCTGAAACTCTTCTTTAAGTATAAGATTTTCTTTTCAAGATCCTTGTTTTTATTGCATATAGCAGTATATGCATTTGAAAGTTTCTTATACTTTCTGAAAAGTTCCTTGGAGCTGTCAAATAGATCATCATATTCATCTTGAAGGGTTAAAGATGTTACCTTAGAATTTGTACCTTCAGAGATGAGTTGATTTTCCATTAAGCACAAAGTTGTCTCTTCAAATGAGTTCTCTTCATCTTTTGAAGTGAGATCTTCTACAGACTTGTTATCTTCATCATCTTCATGTGCAGATGAAACTAGCCAATCCCATATTTCCTTAATAGAGTTGCATCCTTGAACCTTCTCATACGCAGTTTTGTTCAGGGAACAAATCAAGTAGAGTTTGGCTTAAGCATTAAGTTGAACCTTAATCTTTTGCTCATAGGACCACTCAGCTTTGGGAATAGGTACTCCATTTCTCATGGGAACATAATCACCATCAGCAATTATATCCCAGAGATCAAGATTGTGACTTTCCATGAACAACTTCATGTGTTCTTTCCAAAATAATCCTTTCTGTTGAAAACTAGAGGTCTGGTTACAGATGCTACTTCAGAGATGTAGGGACCAAAGCTTGTTGAGGTTTCCATCTTGGATCTTCTTTCCTCAGCACTTGTTAGATGCTCAACCCGAGATTGAGCTCTGATACCAACTGTAGAAACCACAGGAATCACTAGAAGGGGGGTTGAATAGTGTTTTATATTTCAAACAAATTTTATGAAAACCTTTTCACAAGCAAAGTATTTCTCAAAGAGCTTTTAGCAACTTGCTATAACTAGGCGTAATGGTACTTGTTGAAGTGACTTCAGCAGGTCCAGAAAATAATTTTGAAACCTTGTTTTAAAAAGAGATTGAATGTGTTATCAGTTCAAGCTTATAAAACAGATTATTCAGAACCATCCAGTTAATTTAAATAACAAATATAATGAGATAAGGGTTGAGAAAACTTAGCCAAGAGATTTATCCTAGTTCAATCACATCCACCGTGAGCTACGTCTAGTCCCAATGTCAAACCAGTAAAGGATTTCCACTAACTGATCACAGTTACAAGTATTCTTTTACAGTCAAGCCTCTTCAGGCTCTAAACAAGAAGTATTCTTTTACTGACAAGCCTCTCCAGGCTCAAAGACAAGTATTCTTTCTTCCACCAAGCCTCTCCAGGCTCTCAGACACTTGAAAGTGTTTACAGTGAATGTTAGTTTAAGTTCCTGAGAAACTTAAACAGAAATAATCTTATACAAGGGATAACTGAGTATAACTCAGAATACAAATGAAATTTTCTATGTACAAAATATCATAGAGTAGCAGTGAGATTCTTGCAGCGTATTGAGTTGATAAAATGTTCTTCTCTCATCTTTTTTGTTCGTTCTTCATGAAGCTTATATAGGAGTTTAGCTTGATTCCCTTGAATTGATAAAACCACCTTTGTGAAATAGCATTAAATGTTGTTAAGACCGTTGTTATACAATCTTATAAAAAGCTTCTGACTTTATGTGTTGCAGGTGTGCAGACTTGACACAGTCTGACACTTGCAGGTACCAGGTACAGTAGTTTCCCTTTCTGGTAAAATGATTTGAAATGCTTCAAAAGGGTCTCTGTAACATTGCTTAAATGAATCAAACTTGCAGGAGACGTTTATGATGCTTTAAAGTCTTGAGCAATAATCCTTTTGTCTTTGGTCAAATGTAACGTGAAACATCTTCAGCAGATCTTCTTGATTCAGATAACACATCTCTTTCAGAGGGTTGATAACTTTCAGCAGGTTCTTGTCCTTCAGAAGGTTGCACCACTTCAGAGGGTTGCTCCTTTAGAGACTTGCTGCAAACATGAAATACCCTTAAGAAAATATGTACTTTTATCAGCATACTTTAACCAAATTTGTTACTCATTAAAACTTAGGATTTGTGAGACTTAAACATTATTAATCTCTTAATAATTTTTGAGACTCAACAAAGAGATGCACAAAGAGTTATCCTGGTTCACCCACTCCTTGGGCTACATCCAGTCCCCACAAACTTGTGAGATTTCCAATTTGAGTATCCTTGTCAAATACATGTATTCTTTCCTGCCTCTTCAGGAACACCCTCACACCAAGCTTAGGCACCTCCTAACTTGGCTGAGATCCAAGTATTCTTTACCTTGCCTCTTCAGGCTCACTCTGCTCACACTGAGTCTAGGTACCACCTGACTCAGTTGAGACTATGACAAAATTGATGGGGTGGAGATGACGTTTGACTAGCTTAGGCTACGTACAAGGTACGAGTATATAGTGAGCTCAGCTAGGTGTTTCTCTTTCTAAGAGTTACAAACAAAAATATAAAACATGAAAGAGAATATGTGATACGGACTTAAGATGCACTCAAGGATAGTTGAGATTGAGTTGAGCTTGACTTGAGGCTGAGTTGAGACGGATAAGTCAGAGAATATTCAGTAGTATCTCACACAGTGTGTTGACTTGAGTTCCATCTTTTATATCAAATGAGACTAGTCGTTACTAGCCGTTGCAAGAGAGAGAGAGATTGCTTTTCACTTTTGTAACACGGGCTCGGGTCTGCTCTGATGTGCGTTACAGTAATTGCAGTGTACTTGCATTGACCTTTCTTTTACTTCTGGAGCTTGTGTCTGAAGTTGAGTCTCTGTCTAAGTCTTAGTTGCATGGCTCAGTCTCTTCTTCATATATGAGTCTCAATCTCTTGTGTGCAGCTGAGTCTTAGTTTGATTCTTGCTTTCCAAGCACAGTCTTAATTGGTCATGTGAGTCTCAGCTTAGTTGTGTGTCTGAGTCTTAGTCTCTATCTTAAGTCTTTATTTCTCTTCAATCCTTTTTTTGCTCTTTCCAGTTACTTTGTCTTTGACCTTGTCTCAGTGTGTGAGCATTTTGCATCTCTTGATCTTATGATTTTGATTCTTATACTTCTTCAGCTTTGTTCTTTCTTTTTGAATCTTAAGTATTTATCCTTTAGATGCAGCATGGTTCAGCGTCTCAGCTTGCTTTAATTCAATAAAAAAATATATCCTGTAATGTATGGATCTAATATTTTCATGCACTTGAGCACACAGTTAGTAAAACATAACATCTTAGATATACTCTTTGCTCTTTCACTTTTGATGGTTTGACCTCATTAAAATCTTTAGGGACTGAATTTGTCTTAACAATCTCCCCTTTTTATGATGGCAAACCATAAAAGTTTTGTAAGCTTAGAGGATATCTAAGGTTGAGAAATTGAATCTTAACTCCCCTTGATTCTTAACTCCCCCTGTGTTTAAGGGATTTAAGACTTAGCAAATATTTTGCTCAAATTTAGAATTAGTGTTTAAGGTTCCAAAGTTAAGATTTCCTTCTAATGCTTCAGATCTGAACATAGGTGAAATAATTAGTGGAAAGAGTTTGACATATGTAAAACAGTGAATCTTAAAATTCATTGATCATGATGAAGCTGGATTACATCAAGTAATCAAAATATAGTTAAGATTTCAAAAAAAATTCAAAAGTCATAATACAGCCAGCAAAGCAAAACAAACACCTAAGTTCCCTAAACTCCCTAAACTACTCCCCTTTTTGCTATTATCAAAGTACACAGATTAAATAGTAGGGATGAAGTAGAGCTAGAGGGAGACTCAGTTGGCCTAGGATCAACTAGAGGCACACAGGAGGAGGAGGGAAGTTAGACAAGTGTTGATGAATATGATGGTTATACTCATTTAATATGCTTATAGCTTGAAGTAACATGTCCATTTCATTTAGGATTCAATCTTGCCTACGCTTGTGCCTTTTCAGCTCCTTGATAATTTTCCTTTGAAGGTTTTTCTGACTAGTACCAAACTCATGGTGTTGCTGTTGTTGTTCCTTATGCAGTTGGTTGAGAAAATATTGATGGAATCAGAGAGATGTGTGGGAATTGACTATGAAGGTGTAGGTGGTGGTGCTGACTGGTCAAATCGTGGAGGAGACTGGAAAAGAGAGTCAAAAAGAACTTCCCAGGGGTAAGAAGTGAAGTTTGATGAGCAGGAGAGTAAGCTGGAGGAGAGTAGACAAGAGTCTTACACTTTTCTTGAGTCTAGGGGACTTGGTCCTCGTGTCTAGGGGGTGAGACTCTCTTCTTGCTCAGTCTCATCTGGAGTGGTTTCATCAAGGAATTCTTTATCAAGATCTGCTAGAGTCTCAACCATGACCTTGGTGATTGGAGAGGTGATGGATTACGAGGAGAAGTTTGAGGTGAGACTTGTGGAGTTGAGACTGGAGGTTCTTCATGTTGAGCTTTAGTGTGAGCTTGAGTCTCAACAAGAAAGGCTGGTTGTGACTGCAAAGGCTAAGGTTCATGTTGAACCAAGGCAACAAAAAGCACTTGCTTTCATGTCCTTCTTCTTCCTTGTGGCTTCAGTTGCAGCCTGTGAGTCTTCACCATGAGTCTCATGCAGCCTTTTCTTCTTTTTTATCCTTCTTCTTCTTTGTCACTGTCTCTGGATAGGACATCTTGGATGATGGAGATGCTTGAGCTGTGGGAGGAACATTTGAAGGTGAGTCAGAGGGTAAAGGAAAAGTAAGGGGTGTAATAGACTTACCTTCTAGCTTCAAGGCTTGGATATTTGATTTTCCAAAATAGGTGAGCTTCTCCTGAGTTTCTTCAGCTCCGGAGAGATCAACCTTGAAGTGTTTCAGGATTTTGGTGATGAGCATAGCAAATGGCAGAGATGCATTCATCTTGGCATTGTTGAATGCGTGCTCCATGTGTTTTAGGATGAGATAGGGGAGGTTCAGTGTGATCCCATGCTTGAGATGGTACATTACCATCAAGTCAGTAGCATAATTTTTATCAAATATCCCAGCCTTTGGGATGATGGATTTGACAACTAACTAAAAGAGGAAACAACCAAAAGGATTGAGGGCAGAAGCAGAGAGGCTTATCTCAGCTTGACTAAAGAGGGATGATCCAACAATCTCAGGAGAGATGTCAATAAGCTTCCACCACTGTTCTTCACTATAGATTCGGTTCCCAGCAACTGGTGGTTGAATGATTGCTCCAAGCACTTCTTCAGTCAGCTCCATGTGAACCCCTTTGAGATTAGCCATGACATGGGGTAAACCTTCAGACGCCCCTTTCACATTTGTGCATGAAGCATAAATGCTCTAGTAAGCTTGGGATATACGGGCTCAGATATACTCAGATAGGCTTCTCAGCCTTGCTTTTTCAGATATGGGATCATATCCCAATTTTCTTACTTCAGCTCCATGGGGAGAATGACTCCCAATCACAACTTTCCTTTCATCAAACCTCCCAGTGAACTTACTCTCCACCACTTCATTCTCAAACAGATCAGATTGAAAAGAAAAATTCTTGCTTTTCTTGCCTTCTCCAAGCTTTCCCTTGACCTTGACAAAGGAGGACGGAACAATGAGATCCACATGAGTAGGGGATATGGGCTTCTTAGGTGCAGAAGTTTGGACTACATTGGAAGCTATCCTTCTTGATTTTCTGGGTGGTGACTTTGTTTTGTAAGAAGGTGGGGATTTGGTTTTGAGAGTAGAAGTAGACTTTGTCTTGGAAGAAGGCTGAGATTGAGTCTGTATGTACTCAGACTCAGTACTTGGTTGTGGGGTTGGAGAATGTGTAAGTCTCTCTTGGCTTGAGGCCAAAGAACCCAAGGATTCACTTGAGTTGGAAGACATATTTAGTTCTGGTGAAGACGATGATGAAGAAAGATGAGAAGAAGGGAGTTTAATTGCAGGTATTTTGATGCACATGAGTGAGGATTGTTTGAAGAATTTTCCTTTTATAGAACTGAGGTGAGACGGGGAGAGAGAGAGGAGAATAACTTCTTGAAGTGTGAGAGGCAGTTGAGCGGTTGGGGCCTTTTAATATGCAACGGCTAGTGAGGCACCTTTTGAGGTAACCGTTCTGCGCAACTAGCTGTTAGTGCTTAGTGGCTCAGAGACGGTTATCAACGTCTCTTCAACCATTCCAGCTTCTGAGCTTAGACTCAGTCTTTGTCTCATCTCAGTTTTATCTCAAATTGAGTCTCAGGTCTGAGCTCAGTCTCAGTCTCAGTTACACACAATAATTTTTTAAAAAAAATAGAGAAAATTAATTCTAAATACTTACTCATAAGCACGCATGTTTAAGAGATTTATGATAAAATTGAACCGATCTTCTACAAGAGGCTTAGTAAACATGTCAGCAAGCTGACTCTTTGTCTCAACAAATATATGTTCAATATTTCCCTTTTGAACACGGTCTCTAATAAAATGATGCTTAATATCAATGTGCTTTGATCTTGAATGGTGAATGAGATTCTTAGCTAAATTTATAGAACTTGTGTTATCATATAGAATTGGAATTTTAGAATACCTTTGTGCATAATCCAGCATCTGAGATTTGATCCACAAGACTTGAGTACAGCAAGCTGCAGCTAAGACGTACTCAGCTGTTGTTGATAAGGCTATTGTGTTTTATTTCTTGCATGACCATGAGAAAAGACATTTTCCAAGGAACTAGCAAGTTCCACTTGTGCTTTTCCTATCTAGCTTATCTCTAGCAAAGTCAGCATCATTGTATCCTATGATATCAAACCTAGATCCTTTCTCATACCAAAGGCCAAGCTTATTAGTTCCAATTAAATATCTAAAGATTCTTTTTACAGTTGAGAGATGAGATTATTTTGTATCAGATTGGTATCTAGCACAAATACCCACAGCACATTGAATGTCAGGTCTACTAGCAGTTAAGTACATAAGAGATCCAATCATACCTCTGTACAACTTATCTGAGACTGACTTACCTTGATCATCTTTGTCAATCTGAGTTGATGGATGCATAGGAGTTTTCATTGGCTTAACATCATCCATCTTGAACTTCTTCAATAGATCTCTTGCATACTTCTCTTGATGTATGAAGATGCCATTTGATTGTTGCTTGATTTGTAAGCCAAGAAAGAATCTTAGCTCATCCATCATACTCATCTCAAACTCACCCTGCATGAGACTTGAGAATTCTTGACAAAGAGATTCACTAGTTGAACCAAAAATAATAGCATCTACATATATTTGAACAATCAACAAATCTTTATTATACTCCCTTTTGAACAAGGTTGTGTCAATCTGACCTCTAAAGAACCCATTGTCAATAAGGAATGAGCTCAGTCTATCATACTAAGCTCTGGGTGCCTGCTTGAGTCCATATAAAGCTTTCCTTAGTCTCAGCACATACTCAGGATGTTTTGGTTCTTCAAACCTAGGGAGTTGCCTCACATAGACTTCTTCTTCAATTACCCCATTTAAGAACGCACTCTTTACATCCATTTGATAGAGCTTGAAGTTTTTATGTGTTGCGAAGGCTAGGAGTATCCTTATGGCCTCAAGTCTTGCCACCAGTACAAATGTCTCATCATAATCAATCCTTTCCTGTTGATTATATCCTTGAGCCACCAGTCTTGCTTTGTTACTCATGACTTTCCCTTTCTCATTAAGTTTGTTGTGATATACCCATCTAGTACCAATTATGGATTGGTGAGAAGGAGGAGGAACAAGATCCCAGACTTTGCTTTTTTCAAACTGGCTGAGCTTTTCTTCCATTGTTTTGACCCAAGACTCATCATTTAGAGCTTCTTGAATGTCCTTGGGATCTATTTTAGATAAGAGAGCCATCATGTTATCAGAATTTCTAAATGATGATCTTGTTCTGACTCTGTTTGAGGTCTCTCCAATGATTTGGTCCCTTGGATGAGACCTGACTAATCTCCAGCTCCTGGGCATCTCAGAGGCATGCTCATGTTGAGTCTCAAGTATGGTATGGTATGGTTTGGTTCATTGGCTCAAGCTCAGTCTGATCTATGTTTTTTTCTTCTGCTTGGGAGTGGTCATCAGTCTCAGTCTGAGGTTTCCTGTTGAGCTCAGTCTAAGGTAACCTTCTGAGCTCAGTCTGAGGTGACCTTATATCCTTTTGATCCAAGGTGGGTCTCTCCTTTCTTCAGCTTCTTTGCTTGAGATTCTTAAGTCACCCATCATTTCTTTTATTTCTTCTTCCAGTCTCTTTTGTGGGATTCCCTGTATCTCATTGAACACTACATGCATAGACTCTTCAATAGTTTTAGTTTTCAAATTATAACACGATAAGATTTAGATGTGAGTGAGTACCAAAGAAAAATTTCTTTATCAAATTTTGTATCAAATTTTCCCAACAAATCTTTTGTGTTAAGATTATAGAAATCACATCCAAACACATTCACAAGAGATCCAAAGAATGCATAGGAGTAGGCAAAATACATCATCTAGTGAATCATGGAATCAAGAAAAATATGAATGGAATTCCCTACAATTTAGCAAACAAGAGGGTGAATCAATCAAAGGGGTGAATCAAGAGTGATAGAAACCTCACAAGACAATCTCTCCAACTCTCAAGTGTTTAGGCTTGTGTATGTATGATAGGAAAAATATATGATAATTTACTGTATAATTTCTGCACTTATCAAGGATAAAATAGTAAATTTATGCCCCAAATTACCTCTTTTTAGTAATAATTGCATATTTTGTAATTATTTGATTTGAATTTGAATATGATGCTATTTTGATAGAAAATCTATTGATTTTGAAGATAAAAGGGAAGGATTTAAAAGAAGAAACAAGATAGCATCTATTTGAAAATAGAATCTACAAGATAAGGATTTAAATGGTGGCTGATCAAGATAAAATCAGCAATTATTTGAATAAGGATTCTGCAGATTAAATTCTAAATTCAAATTGAAGATCAAATCAGCACAAAATCAAGTCAAAAGAGGGAAATAAGGAAAGCAAAGCAAATAAGGATAAGATCGGGAAGAGATCAAGCTGAAAAAGAGGAAATCAGGGAAAGCTGGAACGTGAATCACGCTCCACCTGCGCTGAGCACAAGTGGAGCGCAACAATTAAATTACTCTCTGGATCCTGCGCTTCATCTGCGCTGAGCGCAAGTTGGAGCGCAGAAATACGGGATCAGTTTTTCAAAGGATTTCAAATCAGATTCCTTCCAGATTTCAGATAGCTTTCCAACTTGTATTTAAAGAACCTTTTGCAAAGATCAAAGTAAGTCCCGGAAACCCAAGGGAGACGGCAGAGCAAAGCTAGGGCTGGAAAAAGTGACAGTTTCTCCGTTGGTTTGTAATGGCTACCATGCGTAGCTAAACTCTCCGATAGGATTGAATGTAGTCGATTCGATCCCCAATTGTATGTGAATTCTCTTTACTATTTATGAATCCATGTTTTTATGATATCGGTATTTTTACTTTGCTTAATGTGTTGCTTCCGCCTGTGTACCGGAGTTATAGGTTGGTTTTATGGGGCGCATTCGAAAGGTGGTTCTATAAAATCAATAGCGAGTTTGGGGGAGCCTAGACATAGGAAACTTGAACTCTGATTGGTAAAAATACTCATAGTAGTCACTGTGGACACCAGGGCGAATTAATAGTGTTAACAAACCGAAAGTAGATCATTAAAGTCGGGTAATTTGTCGCTTGGGAGAACCCGCATGAATTATTTCTGAGTATTTTATCACTGTGGAACCAGGATAAAATAACATAGTTTGGCTAAGGTATCATAACTTCATATTCATAATATTATTGGGGTTCACATACGAAAGGGGTGCGATGAAACGAAGTTCAATCCAAGTCCAAGTAACTGTCTCTACCTATCTCAATTTATTTTCTGTTTTTATTTAATTTCACAATTCTCAACAAACAACCATCTGTTTTTACTTGATAGTTGTGACCATTAATCTTTATAAATTGAATCGTTCCCTGTGGATACGATACTCTTACTTACTGTTATACTGCTGGGATTTTGGTACGCTTGCTAGAAACTCAACAAGTATTTTTGGCGCCGTTGTCGGGGAACGGTGTATCAATTTTTAAAGACTTGGGAGGTCTATCTTATCAAGTTGTAAATATTTGTATTTGTAATCTTTTGTAGTTATTTTTTTTCTTCTTATTTTTTTTTTTTCTGTAATTATTTTCTTTTTCTTTTTTATTTTTATTTTAACTAACCCTTGTTCTAGTCCTTGTGATTTATACTTTTGAAAGGTCAGGTACCAAGAGTGCTATTGGAATTTGACCCTGAAATTGAAAAGACATCAAAAGGACGAGTTCAAAGATACAATCTCAACACTCTCTGATCAATCACCCCAAATAAATTGAAAACTGCACCAATCATGGCTAGTGAATGGAAAAGAAGATAACTTGGAGAATATGCATACTTTTCCAACAGACCGATTTATGGTAACTTCTCTACCAACAATCATTATTCTGACAATTTTTCGCAGGATTAGGGAAGTTACCAGAATCAAAATTTTGGGTGGCAACAAGATGTTGTTTCGTCCCACATGCAAACTTCTGTAGATGAAATTAGTGCAGATTATAAGATTATAAGGCAGCAAATAGAAGCACTCAACAAGAAGCTAGCTAACCTCCCTCAGCAATGGCAGACAGTACACTCTTATCTTGGCCAGTCACCACAATTAACTTGTCACTTTTATGGAGGTGACCATCCCAATGGTTACTGCTCCTATTTATGCACTCAAGAAGAGCAAGTTAATTACATGGGCAATTAAGGAAGACCAGGCAACTTCTCCAACAGCAACAACTTTGCAAACAATTCACAAGGGTGGAGAAATAGCCAGAATCAGGACTTTGGGTGGCACCAAAATGATGTTTCATTCCCCATGCAACCTTCTTTCCAACAACAGCAAAGTTACTCTTCAGATCAACAAAGGGACTCAAAATTTTATGAGCGACTTGAAGAAATCAATCAAAGCATTATACAATTTCAGAAGGAGAGAGAAGAACAGAAGATATATTGACGCTTTACTGAAGAAGATAGCAGAAACAAGAGCCAACCAACAGTCAGAACAGTCTCTACAAACGCACTACCCAACCCCGAAGAGCATGTGACAACATTGTTCAACGGATAAGGGAAGGAATCAATGACAATCTCGCTGATGAAGAAGAGGAAACTGAAGAACAAAAGAAAGAGAAGCTGAAAAAAGGGAATCAGAAGAAGCTGAGGAAGAAAAGAAGAAGAAGAAGTGAAGTAGAAGTAGAAGAAGAAAAAGAAGGATGAACAGAAAAGACTGTGATTAAAGAAGAGATTGACTGTGAAGGGGAGGAAGAGAACAAACATATGAGAGTGTACATGATGAAAAAGATCAAGAAAATGAGAAAAAGAGTGAACATGAAGATAGTGAGTCAAAGCCCGAGAAAGGAGGGGAAGTGGTACCAAGACCAAATACCTTGCATTATCCAACCAGCCCTCCAAAGGAAGATCAAGAAAGGCATGGTGCAAGTGTTAAACCTTCCAGACCTCACAAAAGAAAGGCCTGAAAATACACTGACCTGACCAGAGCAAAGAGAGGAAGAATCAGGCTAAGAGAATCAAATTCAAAGCCTAGAGCCAGATTGAAGACAAAGTGGTCAGGTGTGTTTCATATCAAAGACCCCTGTGAAGCAAAGAAATGGAGAACATTCAATTATGAATCATCCAAGCTTCAGGAGAAGAAGACTCATGCACATCAGAGCAAGATAATAAAGAAAAGAAAAGTCAAGCCTAGGGAGTCAAAAGCATGGTCTAATTCCAGAAAGAAGCCCAAATGGTTAAAGTCATTTCACACTACAGATTGTTCCAAGGCAAGATTATGGGGAGGTTCATTGGCCAAAGAAAGGAAGGGTGCAGCACACAAGCTCACCAAAAGATTCCAGTTTCAACCACCTTGAGAGAATAGGCGTCAAGCTATCTGATGTTAAACGAGCGCTTCCTGGGAGGCAACCCAGAGATTTTTAGCTTCACCTGCACTGAGCGCAGGTAAAGCGCAGAAGTACAATTTTAGTCACTATTTTTTGCACTTCACTTGCGCTAAGTGTAGGTGAAGCACAGCAGTACGGAGTTTCAAAACTGAAACCTGCACTCCACTCTCTCTGAGCGCAGGTAGAGCACAGGTACGCGCCGATGCTTAAATTGAACTAAAAAATAGGGGGAAGTCATTCTTTCTCCCTCCCCTGTTTTCCCCTGTACCGTCTCTCTACTTCCTAAACCTTTCTTTTCACTTTTTCCACTTACAAACCTCCTTCATTTTTGGAATCTTTTCAAAGTAGTTTTCACCAATGTAAATTTTCGTTTTCCTATGTTTTATGGGTTTGAACTCTAGGATAGCCACCTTAGGATTGTGAATGTGCATATGTTGATCAATGGCTATCTTGGATGTAATTATGGCTATGCAGAATTTGAAGGACAAGTTTTTCTATTGAAATGCTCTTTGTTTTTGCTAGATATTTGAATTTGAAAGTGTTATGCTCTCTGTTTCTTGCAAAATTTTGAACTTTCACTTTCCCATGATTATTTTGAGTGCTTGCAAAACAAATGAGTATATTCTGTTTTTTAGGGAGCCATTACCAAATGCAATTTTGCTGTGAAGAGATTAATTCTTTTTGAAAGCATTTTGAATTATGCATGCAAATTGGTTATGATAGGCTTCCATGTTCTTCATGAATTGGTGTTTACAATAAGGCATCATTGAAATGAATGTGTTTTTAGCAACTAATTGTTGTTAATGTGGACTTTTTCAGATGCCTAGGATCAAATACACTACGCTGGCCTTTTCCTGTGGCTCTAGCTCATGAGGAGAAGGCAATATGGAAGAGGGTCAGAGGATGAACCCCATTATGATCTCATGAGATTCGAGAGTGCACAGGCTGCTGCAAAGTATGAAGCTCATAAATCATGCAACTTTGTGTTGTCAAGACCAGTTGACCTCAAACCAATCAGGAGTTACTAGACCCATACCCATGCATGTTGCTTGAAGAGTTCCGGATATCTTGCAGTGGCCTGGGGATAGGCCTACCTCATCTAGGGGGAGGTGAGCAGCAGTAGGAGAGCAGGATGAGGACTTACAGGATACAAAGGACGAAGATTGATACTGGTGTTTTTTTCTTTCTTTCATTCTTTTATTTTCTATTTTCTTTTATTATGATTATTTTTTAGTTAATTAGGATTTTTGTTTTATATTTCTATATTTTTTAGGTTTAGGATAAGGGATTTAAGGAAATAAATTTAAAATCTCAAAGCTAGGCAGTCTAACCAACCGAATTAGGAAAGAAATAGGAATTTTGTGATTAAATCCATAATCAGTAGCTTTAGAATTAGGATATTATGCAAGAAAATATATCAGGGTAGTTCGAATTAAATTTCAATAAGTGAATTTCATCAAGAAAATTAGCCAAAAGCCGGTGAGTTGTGAACCAAACACTTGATGATGTAGGAGATTTTCACCGCTGCTTGTCAAACTGCTATTGCTTGTGTTTTGGATTTTATTCTGCACATGAAAAATATGGAAGTGATAAAGGCAGCTTTTTTAATTAATTGTTTACTCAGTGCCAAAAAGCCAACCCATGAAATTTTTTTTCCAATTTTTGGTAACCCATTTGAGCTTCAATGTTTCTTCTTAAGCACCCCAGCCAAAATTAATGTCTATTTCCTATCCTTTATACACTTGGGATAGAGAGCAAAGGTGCAATCTGATAAAATGGGGAGAAGTGGTTGGTTACTTGAAAGTTGAAGAAATACAAAGAGCAGGCACAAGAAAGCAAAAGAGGATCACTCCCTCAAAAATCAAAAAGAAAAGAGAACAAAAAGTGATAAGTTGGGGGGAGTGAATCATCAAACAAGAAAGAGGCCAGCTGAATGATACAAATCAAGAATGAAATGGAAGAATGGAGAGAAATTTCAAGTCCAAGAAAAATTAAAGATGCCTCTATTCCAGTGATCTATTTGCATATCCAGAAAAACCATGATTTCTTGATAAGTCCAGCCTCATTACAACCCAAGAAAGACCTTTTGATCCATGTTGACCATGGGCATGTTTAATAACCAGAAACGACTATCAATTTTTAGTGTTCAACTGATGTGAAAAATTGAGGAAACACTTACCCGAGGAGCATGAGAGAATTCCTTGATTTTTCTCTTCACTTATTGTTTTGATTACTATTTCTGAGAAAGTTTGTGAATGAGTTTTCATCCTGTTCTGATTGAGTCCTGGTATAATCACTTGATTCTGACTTTAAATCTGATGTTTGGAAAGTGACAGCTGCCTATCAAGAGGTGATGAAATTTTTCCTTATTTTTGAGAATTTTGACAAGGGGATTGAATCCATTTTGATTGCAAAATGTTTTCTTGCTTGAGGACAAGCAAGAAGCTAAGTTGGTGGGGGAATTTGATAAGTGAAAAATATATGATAATTTACTGTATAATTTTTGCACTTATCAAGGATAAAATAGTAATTTATGCCCCAAATTACCTCTTTTTAGTAATAATTGCATATTTTGTAATTATTTCATTTGAATTTGAATATGATTTTATTTTGATAGAAATCTGTTGATTTTGCAGATAAAAAGAGAAGGATTTAAAAGAAGAAACAAGATAGCATCTATTTGAAAGAAAGTCTGCAAGATAAGGATTTAAATGGCAGCTGATCAAGATAAAATCAACAATTATTTGAATAAGGATTCTGCAGATTAAATTCTAAATTCAAATTGAAGATCAAATCAGCACAAAATCAAGTCAAAAAGAGGGAAATAAGGAAAGCAAAGCAAATAAGGATAAGATCAGGAAGAGATCAAGCTGAAAAAGAGGAAATCAGGGAAAGCCGGAACATGAATCCCGCTTCACCTGCGCTGAGCGCAAGTGGAGCGCAACAATTAAATTACTCTCTGGATCCTGCGCTTCATCTGCGCTGAGAGCAGGTTGGAGCGCAGGAATACGGGATCAGTTTTTCAAAGGATTTCAAATCAGATTCCTTCCAGATTTCAGATAGCTTTCCAACTTCTATTTAAAGAACCTTTTGCAAAGATCAAAGTAAGTCCCGGAGACCCAAGGGAGACGGCAGAGCAGAGCTAGGGCTGGCGAAAGTGGCAATTTCTCCGTTGGTTTGTAATGGCTACCATGCGTAGCTAAACTCTCCGATAGGATTGAATGTAGTCGATTCAATTCCCAATTGTATGTGAATTCTCTTTATTATTTATGAATCCATGTTTTTATGATATCGGTATTTTTATACTTTGCTTAATGTGTTTGCTTCCGCCTGTGTGCCGGAGTTATAGGTTGGTTTTATGGGGGCGCATTCGAAAGGTGGTTCTATAAAATCAATAGCGAGTTTGGGGGAGCCTAGACATAGGAAACTTGAACTCTGATTGGTAAAAATACTCATAGTAGTCACTGTGGACACCAGGGCGAATTAATAGTGTTAACAAACCGAAAGTAGATCATTAAAGTCGGGGTAATTTGTCGCTTGGGAGAACCCGCATGAATTATTTCTGAGTATTTTATCACTGTGGAAACCAGGATAAAATAACATAGTTTGGCTAAGGTATCATAACTTCATATTCATAAATATTATTGGGGTTCACATACGAAAGGGGTGCGATGAAACGAAGTTCAATCCAAGTCCAAGTAACTGTCTCTACCTATCTCAATTTATTTTCTGTTTTTATTTAATTTCACAATTCTCAACAAACAACCATCTGTTTTTACTTGATAGTTGTGACCATTAATCTTTATAAATTGAATCGTTCCCTGTGGATACGATACTCTTACTTACTATTATACTGCTGGGATTTTGGTACGCTTGCTAGAAACTCAACAATGTACACTCAAAGCACTCATGAAGCAAGCACTACCATAGGCTTGGCAAGACTCTAATATCCATAACAATTGAAACATATGTAAGCAAAGATCAAGAGTACTTCAAATAGGATGTAATGGGGTCAAGGTAAAGGTAGGGAAAATGAAGGATAAGAAGCTATAAACGAAAGAGAATAAAGGTGCAATGGGGAATAAAACCATAAATGTAAGTAGCATACATCTCAAGATTACAATTAAACTTCTCTTTTCTACCTTTTGACCCATTTATGAATTTCAAGAACACTTTATTTCTTTGCTTTTTTTTAATACTTTTCTTTTGAGCTTTGCTTTATTCTTTCTTTCTTTTTTACTTTTCTTTCTTTTTCCTTTTTCATTTTTTTCTTCTTATTTTTTTTGTAACTAGCCAAAGGTCAACAATACGATATCCACATGAGGAGATAAGATAAGAAATTAAAGTACACCCCCCACACACTTATTCAAGAAACCTATTCCCAAAACAATTCCAAAGCTCCTTTTTCCTCTAAGGCAAGGACAATCATGGTTTTTCACTTTCAAGGCTTGTAATGAGCTTTCAAAAACAAGAAATGGGATCCATAGGCTCAAAGGGGCTCACAAGTGGAAAATCATCAAGGTAGGCTAATATGGCTAGTAGCTCAATATCAACAAAAATGCCTCAATCATCTCAATTCATGCATGTGAACAAAGTTGCAAATCAAAGAGTCAAGCCAAGTTCTAGAGCACAAGCAAACAAGAGTGAAATCACACAAGAAAAAGAGAGAATAGCATAGAATGGTCCATCCATCAATAAGGCTCAAAATCTCACCAAGGACAACTCTATCACAAAAGATTCAACCCAATAATTATCAAAACCAACTTATTCACCAAATTATAAGGAATCCAATCAACATAAGTCATGAAACCAATTATCCAATAATGATGAAAATTCCAACTACCAACACAAATCCTAAAAATCCAATGAAAAACATGCCAACTGTAATATTTTTCCTACTGTCAAAAATTCTATTTTTGCTGTAAAATTCGGGTAACTGTCAAAATTCTGCTGTAAAATGAAATATGTTGTAAAAATACTGCTGTATAAAATTCTGCTGTAAACAGCATCAATAAAAACGTACAGCAGCCTACTGTAACGCAAAAACAGCAACAGCAACAAAACAGGCAGTTTAAAGTAATTCCAGACAATAAAATAGTAACAGCAGTAGCTACAGAATAGCTACGCAAATGCTGATAGCAACTCAAAAATAGCAAATTTCCTACAGAAAACAACAAAAATACAGTAAAACAGTAGTTTTTTAGAACAGTAAAAACAACAACAGTTTTTTATTTTTATTATTTTTATACAATCCTAAAAATTACTAACACAAAAACAATATAATCCTAACCACATACTAATTCCTAAAATCAATCCTAAAGTCCTAAAACTACAAATCTCCTCCCCCACACTTACACCACACATTGTCCTCAATGTAAAAATAATGAAATTAGAGAACAAAGGACATAATGCAATAAAATAATGGGGAAAGAGACTCCCTCATCAAGGTGGAAAAATTTGCACTTGGGGGAATGTGGGAAGCTCCAAGCTCATCTCCTCAACCGTCTCCTAAACCACATGCAACAACTTCTGCTCCTGATCAGCTGAGAGAGCAGTAGAGATAATCACTGGGAGCTTCTGCTCATCCTCCAAATATGCATACTTGAGGTGAGAGGGAAATGGCTTCAGCTCCAATGATGGGGGCTGGACAATAGAAGGTAGTAACTTGGTACTCGTAGAAACCTCTCCAACCTTCAAATCAATCAATTAGATTTATCTGTAATTGCTGTAATCAAGCCACTGCATTCTGACTCAATTGACTCAACCGGTGCATCAATACCAGAACCTGTAGGACAATCAGCATAATCAATACAATCAACACTATCAACAGATATGAACTCATCTATCTCAGCATACATACTACACACAGATGAATCAGAACATAAATCACAAGTGTAGACATCACTGAAATCATAAAAGTCCGGAAAGTCCAAATTTCCTACAAACTCGGACAAACTATCATCTATAAGTTCAGCAAGCATATCAATATGGAATACAGAATGATCCTCAACAGGATGCTTCATGGCATCTAAAATATTAAACTGAACCACACTGTCTCCAAACTCCATGGTAAGTGTGTCTGCATGAACATCAATCTTAGTCTGAGCTGTCTTCAAGAAGGGCCTGTCCAAGATGATGGGGGCTGCACCGGTGAGTGAATCTCATCCCTCCATATCCAGTATGTAAAATTCAGCAGGGAAGATGAGGTCATTCACTCGAACCAACACATCCTCAATAAGGCCTGCAGGGTGGGCAGTGCTCCTATTTGCCAACTGAACGACAACACGTGTAGCCTGCAAAGGACCAAGAGACAAAGAGGTGAAAACAGATAAAGGCATAACATTAATAGATGCTCCTAAATCAAGCATAGCATTATCAAACTCGTTACTGCCTATAACACAAGGAATAGTAAATGTCCCTGGGTCTTTGCATTTTCTGGAATGGGAGTCACAGGTCTCTCAATGAGTGCAGAGACATTTCTTCCAATGTTAATCCTCTCATTGCCCTTCAGCCGCCTTCTATGGGTGCACAGATCCTTCAAAAAACTTGGCATATCTTGGAATTTGCTTTATGGCCTCAAGTAGAGATATATTCACCTCTACTTTCTCTGAAAGTCTCCAAGATCTCCTTGTCAGCCTCTTCCATTTTCTTACTCTTCTGCACAACTCTCTGTGGGAAGGGAAGAGGAATAGAAGGTTGCTCACTGCTTGAAGAACTAGGGTTGCTCAAGGGACTAGGAATAGCTCTCTCCTACACAGGGTCTACAACTGTATGAATCTCATCTTCTTGCTCAGATTGTTGCCTATCAGGTCCTTGCACACTCTTACCCGACCTCAAAGTGATTTTCACTAACATTCTTCGGGTTGACAACAGTTTGAGCAGGAAGCTTATCTGAACCCTGAGACTGCAACTAAATTAGAGTAGTCGCCATCTGGCCTATCTGATTCTTCAGGCTCTGAATAGTTGCTACTGTCCTCTTCTGGAAATTCATATTATTGACCGCCATTTGCTTCATTAATTCTTCCAAGTAGGGTTCACTCTTGGAAGGTGCAGCAGCTGGTGGTGTAGGTTGGTGCTGCTGCTGTACATATGGAGGCTGGTAAGGTCTACTAGGCCAAGCAGCATGAGACTGATAAGGGACAAAAGGCTGTTGTGGCTGAGAATTCCCTCATCTCAAATTTGGATGATTCCTCCAACCTAGATTGTACCTTTTGGAAGAAAGATCTTGATTATACTACTGCTGCTAAGGGGGTCTACCAGAACCATAAATATTGGCAGCATAATCCTGAGGAGGAACAACATCTCCTTCAGACTCATGTAAGGTGGGGCAGGCATCAGTGGGATGATCAGTAGAAGTACAAATCCTACATAGCTTAGCAACCTTCTGAGACACTGCCAACTGCTTAACTAAGGAAGCCAAATCATCAAGCTTGCTCTCCAGCTTCCTATGATCAGCAGCATAGGAAGTTTCCATCTCATGAACTCTTCTAGTCAAGGCCACCGAGTTGCTTCTGGTATTGAACTGTTGATTATTAGAAGTCATGTTCTCAATTAACTGCCTTGCTGCAACTAGAGTTTTATCTACAAGCGCTCCTCCACTGGCTGCATCAATCATCTGCCTATCCATGGATATGAGGCCCTCATAGAAATAATGGATGAGTAGCTCTCATGAATCTAATGATGTGGACAGCTAGCACAAAGTCTCTTGAACCTCTCTCAGTACTCATACAGACTCTTTCTATCCATTTGCCTTATACCACAGATCTCCTTCCTAATTAATGTCACTCTGGATGCAGGGAAAAACTTTTCCAGAAACAACCTCTTCAAATTATCCCAACTAGTAATGGATCTAGGTGGAAGGTAGTACAACCAGTCTTTACTGTATCTTGCAGGGAGAATGGAAATGCCTTCAGCTTAATGTGATTCTCAGGAACTCCAGGTGGTCTCATAGTGGTGCAAACAATATGGAATTCTTTGAGGTGTTTATGTGGGTCCTCACCCGCAAGACCATGGAACTTAGGCAACAAATGAATCAATCCATACTTTAGCTCACAAGGCACATCTATATCAGGATATTGAATGCATAAAGTCTGAATAGAAACATCTGGTGAAGCAAGCTCCCTCAAATTTCTCTTAGCCATGATATCAAAATTAAAATCAGACTCAAGGAAAGAAGAAAAAGAAGAAGAAGAAGAAGAAGAAGAAGAAGAAGAAAGCACAGAAACAGACTCACTATCACTTACACTAACAGCAGAATAGACACTATCAAACAACTCACTATCACTAACAGAATTATGCACAAATGGAATCTTAGACTTTCTAACTAACCAATGATATGTCTTATCAATTTCTGGATCAAATGAATGTAGGATACCTGGGTTGGCTCTAGTCATACACCAAATGCACACAAAAATGCACAAAATGAGGCATACAACATATTAGCATATAAAGGCAGCCTATACCAAATGAGCAGAAACCAATGAAATGGAGACATGGAAAACACTATATTAACATAGGAAACAACCACAAAAAAATTAAGCTCAAATTCAAAGCCTAAGTACGAAAACTACCTAAGGTAAGAAAGCTAAAATAAACCAAAAAAACTTTAAAAAATCCTTTAAAAATAGAAAACGACTTTTTTTGGCAATTTTAGGGTCCCCCACCTAGCATAGAGGGGACAGGCACTCTAACTAGCTCGAGCTACCCCAAAAGCATATAAAATATGTGAAATTCTGACTTTCCTGGCTCAAGTTATGTCCAATTGAAGTCAACAAGTCAAAATAAGCCAGTGCAAAGTGTAATCTCACAATCTGGACCTATCTAACAGCAGTTGTGGTATCTAATATTCATTATTAACCTAAAGAAAGGTGGACACAAAAATTGGCACAAAAATTCAACCTCTAACTATGTTAGACAAAAAGTCAAATTCAATTGGAAAAGTCAACAACAGTAAAAAGTCAACAACAAATGATCAACTTATGCAATTCAATCCAAATCACACCAAATCAATTCTAATTTCATATAAACAATTTCTAAACATCAAAATATAACTAAACACACTAATTAAAATGACTCAACACATCACACAACTCAAAACACAGATTAAACCTCACTAAAAGCAATGGAACAGTAACTTTCAAAAGTGACAGATTAAGCTACTTACCTCAAAACTGTGAACCAAACTTGATCAGCTAAATCTGCACAAATTAAGTTAGCTATACCAAAACACAATGTGAATTATAACTCTACTTCCTAAACACAGAATAGTACACGAATTTGACAAAATAGAATTGAAAACAGAACACAAACAATGACAGAAAATTCACACAGACTTGAAAATCGAATTTGAATTGAATTCCTCGGCAACGGCGCCAAATTTGATCGAGGTCGTACTCAATCAAATAAAAGGAATTAAAGTGCAGTAAGGGTTGGTTAACCCAAAGTCGTTTCCCAAAGAATTCAATCACAAATTCAGAATTTCAATCTCAAAGTACTCACACACACAAGGGGATTTTCATTGTTGTTCATGTTAATTTCTCAATTTGCAAAATAGAATTTAAACTTTAGAAATATATTCAAGAAAAACGGATTGGTTCTCTACCTCATTCACAAATTGAATCTATCATTGGTTCATACAAAATTCCTCGAATTCTTGACAGAATCAAATTCGGATTAAGCATCCTCATTAATTTTCACACTAGAATTAAGCAAACTAGCATGATTCCTAACTTCTAATCCTTGGAATTAAGCAAACCTAAAACTCATTTCAGATTAAGCAACCTAAAATGTGAGTTAGATTCAGATTAGAATTCGAATTTCATAAAGCATGTAACTCAATTTCAAATTCAAACCTAAACATCAAGAAACTAGGAGAAAGAGAGTTCATGAATATGTCCAAGAAATTAAGAGATGAAAACCGAAATTAGAACCTCAACTTCCTTTGTGAATTCAGTATAGAAACAATCCTTGAAGCTTAGCCTTCCATTTCCATGGAGGAGGAATTCGAAAATTGAAGAAGAGGAAGAAGAAGAGCCAAAACCGAAATTGTAAGAAGAGAGAAAAAGAGACGGAAAATGAAGAGTTTCTTTTCTAAAATCTGAAAAATGAGGGTAAAGTGTTTTAACTATTCAGTAATACACCTATTTATAGATCCTAAATCACTAAGAATCTGATTAGGCCTTAATTGAGCCGAAATTAATTAAAATAGACCCACAAAGTAATTACAAAACTAAGCAAATTCGGATTTGCAACAGACAGCATCAGTAGGCGATTTTTAAACAGCAACTGCTCCTAATTCCTTCATGGGAATATGGTCATAAAGCCCCGAAAGTTAGATTTCCAATGCCATTGGAATCACTCAAATCGTACACCTACAGCTCCAGATATCATTAACACAAGACAGGTAGGTCAGTAGGCTTAAAAATCCGAATTTAAACAACATTTATATTTAAAGCCCAATTTGGTAAATTCCAATTAAAACAGTGGATTTAATCACAATTATAGTCCAAGAAAGCTAAGATTAATTATGCAAAGTGTGAATAAAAATGTGTTCATCACTTTCTCCCTTTCCATAATTCATATGGAGTTTTATTAAGGATCTTTCTTATGGTGACTCTATTGATGATGTAGCAAGAGGTATTCACAGCCTCTGCCCAAAAATATTTCTCAACTCCAGAGTCACATAATAAAGTCCTTGCCATCTCTTGGAGTGTTCTATTCTTCCTCTCAACTACACCATTTTGTTGGGGTGTTCTTGGACATGAGAAGTTGTGAGTTATGCCATTTTTATCAAAGAAGTTCTTGAATTTTGCATTCTCAAATTCTCCTCCATGGTCGCTTCTTACAGTACCAATTCCATATCTTTTCTCAGATTGGACCTTTTTACAAAATATTTTGATGTTCTCATAAGATTCATCCTTCTGAGATAGGAGTAGAACCCAAGAAAATATTGAAAAGTCATCCACTATTACAAAACCATATTTCTTACTGTTGAGTCTCAAAAATATCATAAGGAAGATTATGATGATTTAAGACAGCTCAATCCCTAAGTTTTAAGGTTTAACAAATTTGGTTAAAAGAATTATCATGGATACATATGTTTTTAATGTTTTATCTATGATTTCAGCAAGCCACTTTAATCTTAATAAAGACTGTCTGAAGGTTCAACCTGTCTGAAGTGTTGAAGCCGTCTGAAGGTTCAACCTGTCTGAAGTGTTGAAGCCATCTGAAGTCGTATTTTATGACGTGGCACATCCTGCTGAAGTTGTGAGAAGACTTGTCTGAAGTTCTGAACAGTCAAATCTCTCTCTGGTGCACGCAACTTTTCAAGGCTTATTTTGGCAAAGACACAGAGACCTTTCCTGGGTTGTTTGAATTTCATACACCATTTGGGAAATCTCTGCAGCGCAGTTTTTGCAGCAACAGTTGTGGCAGCTTTTGTCAGCAGCAACCTTGGACGTTGTGAGAAAAGTTTCAGAACGCATAGAATGCTCAGGAGCATGTCTCACAACGGATTAAAAAGCATTAAATGCTATCTCTAAACGGTGAATTTTCAACGGATTGAAGACTGGGTATAAATACCCTTCATCTGAGGATCAACGAAGACAAGAACAACGAGAAAAACAAGAACAAGAGATTACAGTTCAAGAGAAACAAAACGCTGCTAGTTTTACTCTGTAAAACATACTCTGATAAAAATTCTTTGTACATCATTTCATATATTCTGAGTATACCTCAGTTATTTGTACATTGTAACAGTTTAAGCTTCAAACTGGTTAGTTTTAGAGCTTAAACAATCTTTTCTCTGTAAAACTGTTTTAGATCCTGGAGAGGTTTGTTGTCTAAAGAATACTTGTTTGTTTGAGCCTGGAGAGGCTTGTTGTCTAAAGAATATTTGTTTGTAAGAGCCTGGAGAGGCTTGACTGAAAAAGAATACTTGGTTGTAGAGCCTGAAGAGGCTTGACTGTAAAAGAATACTTGTAATCTGGTTGAGATTAAGAGAAAATCCAAGTGCTTGTTGGCATTGGGACTGGACGTAGCTCACAGTGGTAGTGAGTGAACCAGGATAAATTCTGTGGCTAAGTTTTCTTACCCTTATCTCTTGTCAATTCATTTATTCTAATCAAAGGGTGTTGAAAAATTGTTCTGATAATTTATAAAAGCAAGAAACGTTTTAAAACATATTTTCAGAACCTGTCTTAAGAAACTTCAGACAGCCCCTTTAACCAGTCTGAAATTTCATTATAAAAGCTATTTGCGAAAAGCTTTCATAAGTTATTTAAGAAACACTATTCAACCCCCCTTCTAGTGTTTCTCTGTGTTTCTACAGTTGGTACCAGAGCTTAACTTAGGGTTGAGCACCTAACAAGTGTTGAGGTTTAAAGATCCAGATGGAAGCACAGCCAAACAGCAGCCACTACATCACAGAAGGAGCCTCTATGACAAGGCCTCCAGCTTTTAATGGTGTAGACTACCATTACTGGAGAGATCGCATAAAGTTGTTCATTGAAAGCAGCAACATCAGTCTCTGGGATATAGTAACTGAACTTGACTATATTCCCATGCGTGGTAATGAACCCATTCCTAGGTCTGAATGGTCCATGGAGCAGAGAGCTCAGGTTCAATTAAATTCTAAGGCAAAACTCTACCTGGTATGTTCACTGAACAAAGTAGAGTATGAGAAAGTTCATGGATGCTCATCTGCCAAGGAAATCTGGGATACATTGGCATCAACCCATGAGGGAACTGATAATGTCAAACAATCCAAGATAAGCATGCTTGTTCATCAATATGAGATGTTCAAGATGCATGAGTCTGAAACTATTGACCAAATGTTTGGTAGGTTTCAGACAATAACAAATGGACTGAGATCTTTGGGAAGATCTTATGAATCTGGAGATAATAATCGAAAGATTCTGAGAAGCCTTCCCAAGGCTTGGAGACCCAAGGTTACTGTCATTCAAGAGGCTAAAGATTTAAACACCTTGAAAATGGAGAAACTATTGGGCTCTCTCAAAGTCCATGAGTTAGAACTTGGAGAGGATGAATCCAAAACTAAATCTCTGGCATTGAACACCAGGACCAGACAGACTAGGCATGGGAACATAAAAGCCATGCAAGCTGAGGAAACTTCAGAAGCAGATGAAGACTCTGAAGATAGCTCAGAAGAAGATGATGATCTTGCTCTTCTCAGCAGAAAGATCAAGAGGATGTTGCAGAACAGAGGAAAGTTCAGAAAGAACCAATCCTCTACCTCTAAATCAGGTAAATCAGGTAAGGATTTACACAATGACAAAATTATATGTTTTGAGTGTAAACAACCAGGTCACATGAAGGCAGAATGCCCAAGACTAAAGAAGAATAACTTCAAGAAGAAGAAGTTCTTAAAAAGGAAGAAGGGTCTGATGGCAACATGGGAGGATCTTGATGAGTCTACCTCAGAAGAAGAGGAAGACACTTCAGAAGAGGCCAATCTATGACTTATGGCCAGCTTGCCCTCATCAGACAGCTCAGAATCTGAGGTATTTCCTTTAACCCTTCAAGAGATGTATGATGACCTGAAGGAAAGTTCCAAGGAACTCTTCAAAGAGTATAAGAATCTGTCCAAAGCCCACACAGAAATGTGTAGTAAATATGAGGCTCTTGAGATAGAAAATATTATGCTCAAGGAGAAGATCCTTGTATCTGAAAACAGTAGTTCACAAACTATGTCTGAAGAAAATCAAAAACTTCAGAAACAGGTTGAGGAACTAACAAGAGACTTAGCCAAATTTGTCAAAGGAACAAAAAATCTTAATATAATGCTTGGAAATCAAAGGCATTCCCTTGACAAAAGTGGTTTAGGCTTTTGTGATCACAACATCTCTGAACCTCCTACTGTCTTAAATTTTACTAAGGCAAAAAGAAGGTTATTGGGTGTTCTCACTGTGGCAAGCCTGGACACAATGTGGCTCAGTGCAAACACAAGAAAAAAGCAAGGCCCAAAGCTAACAAGAAAGGACCCAAAAGAATATAGGTACCTAAAAACTTGATCATTCCTGTTGCAGATGTGTTTAACAGGACAAAGGAAACCCCACAAATGGTACCTAGACAGTGGATGCTCGCGACACATGACAGGAGAAAGGTCTTTGTTCCAAAACCTTAGGCCCAGAGCAGGAGGTGTGGTCACCTTTGGTGGAAACCAGCAAGGGAAGATCACAGGAATGGGGACTGTAGGTATGTCTCCTCTCTCCCTCATTAAGAATGTTCTTCTGGTAGAGGGACTGCAACATAATTTACTGAGCATAAGTCAATTATGTGACAGTGGATATGTGGTCTCCTTTACTAAAGAAGGATGCATAGTCAAAGACTCTCTTGATCAAATCCTTTTTACTGCTAAAGACACAGTAATGTGTACAAAATTGATCTAGAGGAGCTAGCAAGTCAAAATGTAAAATGTTTTATCTCTGTTGAAGATGAAAAACAGATTTGGCATCAGAGACTTGGGCATGCCAGCTTGAGATTAATCTCAAAGTTAGCAAAACACGACCTTGTTAAAGGACTGCCTAAGCTTTCTTACAAATCTGACATTTTATGTGAAAGCTGTCTGAAAGGAAACAAACAAGACACTCTTTTCAGAGTAAGAATGTTGTTTCCACTAGCAGACCTTGAGAACTGTTACATATTGAATTTTTTGGTCTTATTAGAACAGAAAGCATTAGTGGTAAGAAACATGGTTTGGTCATTGTTGATGACTATTCTAGATTTACATGGGTGTTATTCCTAAGAAGCAAGGATGAGACTTTCAGGAATTTCACAATATTCTACAAGAAGGTACAGAATGAAAAAGGATTTTGTATATCTGTCATCAGAAGTGATCATGGTGGAGAGTTTGAGAATGCAAACTTCCAACTGTTCTATGATGAGAATGGGATCTGACACAATTTCTCTGTGTCTAGAACACCTCAGCAAAATGGGGTTGTTGAGAGAAAGAACAGAAGCTTGCAAGAAATGGGAAGAACCATGCTCAACTCTTGCAACCTACCAAGATCCTTCTGGGCAGAAGCTATTTATACAGCTTGCTACCTTCAGAACAGAATATTGGTAAGACCAATTCTGAAAAAGACTCCTTATGAATTGTGGAAAGGAAGAAAACCCAACATATCATATTTTCATTCTTTTGGATGTGAGTGTTTTATACTCAACACTAAGGATGATCTTGGTAAATTTGATGCAAAGTCTGATAAAGGATTTTTCATAGGATATTCTGAAACATCTAAAGCCTATAGAGTATTCAACTCTAGAACTTTAATTGTGGAAGAATCAATTCATGTAAAATTCAATGACAAGAAAGAGACTGATAGGGAAACTATCAGATCTAGAAGATGATTTTGCAGGTATGGAGCTGAATGATCATAACAGCTTGAAGGATGAACAGGTGTCTGAAGCACCATCTGTCACTGAACCTCTTCAGACAAATGTTGAGTCTCAGACAGATCAGACAGTATCTCAGAAAACTAACTGGAGATACAAGTCACATCATCCTAAGGAGCAAATCATTGGCAGCACTTCAGAAGGAGTTAAGACAAGATCAAAATTCAAGAATCTGAATTCTCTTGCTCTCCTGTCTGAAATTAAGCCAAAGAACATTGATGAAACTCTGCATGATGAAGGGTGGATACTAGCCATGCAAGAAGAGCTAAATCAGTTTGCTAGAAGTGATGTATGGACTCTTGTTCCTAAACCCCATGGGAAAACTATTATTGGAACCAAATGGGTGTTCAGAAACAAGTCTGAAGAAGGTAAAGTGATCAGAAACAAGGAAAGACTGGTGGCTCAAGGATACAATCAACAAGAAGGTATTGACTTCACTGAAACATTTGCTCCAGTTGCCAGGTTAGAAGCAATTAGAATTCTTCTATCTTATGCTGTAAATAATGGCATCAAACTATATCAAATGGACGTTAAAAGTGCCTTCCTCAATGGGTTCATTGAAGAAGAAGTTTTTGTTAGACAACCCCCTGGTTTTGAATATACTGCTTTTCCTGATTATGTTTTCAAACTGAAAAAGGCTCTTTATGGTCTGAAACAAGCTCCCAGAGCATGGTATGACAAACTGAGCAGTTTTCTTATCAAAAATGGTTTTGAAAGAGGAAAAGTCGACACAACCCTTTTCAGAAAACAGTCTAACAAAGACTTTATACTTGTTCAGATATATGTTGATGATATTATTTTTGGTTCAACTGATTCTTTCCTATGTAAGGAGTTTTCTGAGTTGATGCAATCAGAGTTTGAAATGAGTTTAATGGGAGAATTAAAATTTTTCTTAGGGCTTCAGATTAAGCAAGATTCTGATTGTATATGGATTCACCAGGAAAAGTATACAAAAGAAATGTTTAAGAAGTTCAACATGAGTGATTGCAAACCCATGTCAATTCCTAAGCATCCCTCTGCATCTTTGAGCAAAGATGAAAAGGAAGAACCAGTGAATCAAACTTTATACAGAGGAATGATTGGCTCTCTGTTGTATCTAACTGCAAACAGACCTGACATAATGTTCAGTGTTTGTCTCTGTGCTAGATTTCAATCAGATTCAAGAATTACTCATTATAAAGTTGTAAAGAGAATTTTTAGGTATCTGAAAGATACTACTAATCTTGGTATGTGCTATAAGAAGAGCAAAGATTGCAGGTTAATAGGATATTGTGATGTTGACTTTGCTGGAGATAGAATGGAAAGAAAGAGCACCAGTGGAGGATGTCATTTCTTTGGAAATAACATGATCAGCTGGTCAAGCAAAAGGCAAAGCACCATTGCTTTATCAATAGCAGAAGCAAAATACATCTCAGCAGCCAGTTGTTGTTCACAACTGCTATGGGTGAAGTATCAGCTTGAGGATTTTAACATTCCTATCTCTGCTATACCTGTTCTTTGTGATAATACAAGTACTATTAATCTGTCCAAGAACCCCATCCAACATTCTAGGGCAAAGCATATAGAAATCAAGCATCATTTCATTAGAGACTATGTTCAGAAAGGTGTTTTTGATATTCAGTTCATTGACACAGAGCATCAATGGGCTGACTTATTCACAAAACCCCTAGCTGAAGATAGATTTAAGTTCATACGCAATAATCTGAACATACATGCATTTTCTAAATGATTGTCTGAAATATGTTGTTGTCTGATATATTAAGTGTGTCTGAACTTATAGCTTGTCTGAACTTTGTATGGGTGTCTGAAATTCTCATATGTCTGAAATAACTGCTGATGTGGCTATCTGAGACGGTTGATTTCCATTACTTTAAAGTTTTGTCTCTTTCACTTCGCACGTTACCCGAAGTCTGCGCAGCCAGTACAGAGAATCATTGCATCGTGGGTCTATAAATACAGCAGTAAGTGTGTCGAGGAAGTTTTTACAGCTCTCACACTATCTCTCTCTTCAATAGTCAAGAAAGTTTTCTCTCTGTCTCGAAGCTTTTTCTCTGCAACAACAATGGCACCTAAGGCATCTTCTACAAGAAATGTGGTCAGAACCAAGGGTGTTAACCTAGAGGAGCTTCAAGACCTTGGTATGGACTTGGTTGGTGAGTTTGATGGAGCAGGATGGACTCCATTCTTTGAGAACATCTACATTGGTTGGCATGAACAAAGTGTGGTGGAGTTCTGGACTTATGCTAGAGGTATTCCCAACTCTAAGGGAGTATATACCAGCATCAAGTCTACTGTGCTTGGTATCCATGTGTTCGTTGATGAAGGGATTCTTTCCACCATTCTTGGTGTGAAAGCTGAAGGTGTTACCTTCACTCTAGGCTGGGAGGTGAAGAAAGGTGGGCACAAGGAGTTCACCAAGTTGTTGTATGGAACAGAAGAACCAGAAAGCATGAATGCAAAATACATGCTGGAGAAAGTCAGAGTTCTTCATGCTATCTTGGGGAACACCATAATCCCTAAGAGTGGAAGCAGGGATCATGTTTCAGAATTGAAGAGGTTCTGTCTGATAAACCTGATCAAGAAAAAGAAGATGAATCTTCCCAATATCCTTCTGTTTCACATGCAAAAGAAGATCAGAGATTCTGCATCCAGTCTTCCCCACAACACTCTCATCACAAGAATCCTTCTGCACTTCAAGGTTCCCATAAAAAGGCTGTTTGATCACAAAGGCCCATTTTTCTTTGGAGAGAACAACCTGAAGAGCATGCAGATAAAGCTGACTCCAAGGCCTCCATCTCCCTCTCTGAAGGAGAGCATTCTGTCTGAGAAAGCTGCAAGGAGGAGAACAACCTTAGAAGTTCTTGAGGATGAGCTTCAGGGAGATATAAGGAAGAAGGAGTTCAAGCCTTCCAACCCTTCCCCCCAGCAAAAGAAAAAGAAACTCCCTGTGAGGAGCTCAGCAAAAGTTTCTCTAAAGCTTTACAGACACAGGGATCTGAACCTGTTCAGAAGGCTCTAACAAAGTCGTCTGAAATTGTGGGTCAGACATCTGAAGTTGTTAAGCCTCTGTCTCCTAAGCCTACTTCGGAACCAGAAGGAAAGGCTCAAGAGATGGCTGAGATTGCTGACTCTGAGACAGTACCAGTAGTACCCTTAGCTTCATGTCCATCAGATCCTGAACTGATTCAGGTAGCAGCTCTTGCTACTGCATTAGAGCAAGAAGAGTTGGAGAAGAAGGCAGAACAAGAAAAATCTGACTATGCTATAGTTGTGGCTTCTCAGCTTACTATTGCTGAAGATGATAGGATATCTACTATAGCCTAAGCATCTAAGAAAAGGAAAAGATCAAGTGCTAAGCAAAGGAAGAGTGCTAGGACAAAGCTGTTTCAGACAGCCCCTGCACCACCTGCTAGAGTAACAAGGAGCACTGCCAGCCAGCTTGAGGAAATGGATGAAGCTGGTAAGTACCAAAATTTCGTTAAAGCAAACCTCTTTTTCAAGAGGAGAAGAAAAAGAAAAGGAATCTGAAGTTGTGAAGCCTCCAGTAAAAAGGCTCAAAGTGAGGTTTGACAATGTTACACCATCTCCACCATCCTCACCTGAGAAGAAAGAGGAGAAGAAGGAAGAAGAGAAGGTTGCAACTGAATCTGAGAAGAAGGATTCAAAGATTCAAGAAGAAGAATCACCACCATCATCACCATCATCATCCCCATCATCTTCAGAAGCGACACAGTCTGAAGATTTCTTAGAAGATCAACATGAAGAAGGCCATTCTCAAGTCTGGAAGGGAGGTATGCTGCCTGAGCAGCTGAGGCTAGGTCCTAAAAGTAGGGATTTCTTCACATAACCTACTTCTGACCCCTATGCATGGCCCCATACTGATTGGCATTTTAAGTTAGGCTCTGAAGTTCCACACATCAGGTATGAAGGCCTGTTTACTGAAAGGGAAAGGGTTCCCAAATTCCCTAATCTATTTGAAGAGCTTCAGTACTTCAGAGATGAGCCCCCTATCTCTCTGTATCAAGGTCTTATCAAGTAGACTGCAGCTGAAGTAAGAGCAAAGTACCAAGGAAGTTCAGATGTGGCATATTATGGTCAGCTGGAGAAGCTCAGAAAGGGTAAAGGCCCTGCTCATAAGTGGGCTCCTTTTAACCCTTTTTCTGCTGACTCTTTGAAGCTGTCCAAAGAGGATTGGAGCTTTGCTAGGCAACTATCAATAGAGGCTGAGCTGTTTGCAAGGGACTATCTGAAGCTGGTAGGCATGAGAGGGTACAGGCCCCTAAGGGCAATTTACATCAGGCCATCCATAGAGATCTTAGTGCAACCTGATAGAATCATTCCCAGGTATCCCCTGAAGGAAGGCCCTGAAGACAAGTTTAAGGAGCTCAAGACTTATCCTAATTATCTGCAGATGTATGAGTTCTTGTCTGAAGCTGCCTGGAATAAGAAGTTCCCTGCAATGATCAAGAAACAAGGTGGAGGCTTAGATCATTCTTCCAGGGATTGGATGTGGTCATCCTACTGGAATATCAGAGAAGGTGTTGGATCTTCTTCTGGTACTTCAGGACAGGATGAAGACTCCATGACATATCCTGGTGCCTCTACTCTTGTAGATTATCAGTATGTTAGAGGCAGATTCCCTATGTCTTCTTTCACATAGGATTGGCCTGTCATGATTCCAATTCATAAGTTCCACTTTGCTGTCAGCCATCCTGAAGACTATCATCTGCCACAAGGGTTCTGGGTTTTCAGATTCTATCATGAGTGCATCAAGATCATGCTATATGAGGTTGAGAAGGACCCTGAAGAAGAGAACAGAAGACTGAAACTGCAAGTCAAGAGGTTAGAGAAGAAGAATGTTGATCTGGTTGCTAAACAGGATCAGATTCTCCAAGAACAGTTGCAGATCAGAACTGGGCAAGAAGAACTGAAGGCTACTATTATCTCTCAGATTGACAAGGCTAAAGAAGAGATTTCTGCTTTACTGATAGCAGCCTTGCTGAAGAAGAATAATAGATAGTCTACGATGTGTAGCCAGTCTGATGTTATTTCAGTTTTGTGTTAATTTTCAGATTCTATTTTTTTGTTTGTATGAACATTGCTTTTATACAATCAGTTGTTGGTATCATGTGTTTTTATAAGCTCTGATTGCTTTGATTATATTGTTTGACCTGATTGTTATTCTTGATCTTGATTTGTGATTATTGCTCTGAAGTTCCCTTTTGATTGATGACAAAATGGGGAGTATTAAAATCTAACAAATCTGAATCTGAAGTGGTTACAGGTCTCAGGGGGAGTATTTGAGAAATATCAGAAACTGTTAGACCTGAGAAGTATTTATCTGAGGGGGAGTTATACTTATATTAAACTTATGATAATTTAAAACTCCTTTCAGATTTATTGATTTTAAGCAAATTTGTCATCATTAAAAAGGGGGAGAATGTTGAGTCTCAAAAATATCATAAGGAAGATTATGATGATTTAAGACAGCTCAATCCCTAAGTTTTAATGTTTAACAAATTTGATTAAAAGAATTATCATGGATACATATGTTTTTAATGTTTTATCTATGATTTCAGCAAGCCACTTTAATCTTAATAAAGATTGTCTGAAGGTTCAGCCTGTCTGAAGTGTTGAAGCCGTCTGAAGGTTCAACCTGTCTGAAGTGTTGAAGCCGTCTGAAGGTTCAACCTGTCTGAAGTGTTGAAGCCGTCTGAAGTCGTATTTTATGACGTGGCACATCCTGCTGAAGTTGTGAGAAGACTTGTCTGAAGTTCTGAAGAGTCAAATCTCTCTCTGGTGCACGCTACTTTTCAAGGCTTATTTTGGCAAAGACACAGAGACCTTTCCTGGGTTGTTTGAATTTCATACACCATTTGGGAAATCTCTACAGCGCAGTTTTTGCAGCAACAGTTGTGGCAGCTTTTGTTAGCAGCAACCTTGGACGTTGTCAGAAAAGTTTCAGAACGCACATAATGCTCAGGAGCATGTCTCACAACGGATTAAAAAGCATTAAATGCTATCTCTAAACGGTGAATTTTCAACGGATTGAAGACTGGGTATAAATACCCTTCATCTGAAGATCATCGAAGACAAGAACAACGAGAAAAACAAGAACAAGAGATTACAGTTCAAGAGAAACAAAACGCTGCTAGTTTTACTCTGTAAAACATACTCTGATAAAAATTCTTTCTACATCATTTCATATATTCTGAGTATACCTCAGTTATTTGTACATTGTAACAGTTTAAGCTTCAAACTGGTTTAGTTTTAGAGCTTAAACAATCTTTTCTCTGTAAAACTGTTTTAGAGCCTGGAGAGACTTGTTGTCTAAAGAATACTTATTTGTAAGAGCCTGGAGAGACTTGACTGAAAAAGAATACTTGGTTGTAGAGCCTGAAGAGGCTTGACTGTTAAAAAATACTTGTAATCTGGTTGAGATTAAGAGAAAATCCAAGTGCTTGTTGGCATTGGGACTGGACGTAGCTCACAGTGGTAGTGAGTGAACCAGGATAAATTTTGTGGCTAAGTTTTCTTACCCTTATCTCTTGTCAATTCGTTTATTCTAATCAAAGGGTGTTGAAAAATTGTTCTGATAATTTATAAAAGCAAGAAACGTTTTAAAAACATATTTTCAGAACCTGTCTTAAGAAACTTCAGACAGCCCCTTTAACCTGTCTGAAATTTCATTATAAAAGCTGTTTGCGAAAACTTTCATAAGTTATTTAAGAAACACTATTCAACCCCCCCCCCCCTTCTAGTGTTTCCCTGTGTTTCTACACTTACCACTAAGACTGGCAGTCTTAATAGGTCCGAACAAATCAATGTGGATCATTTCAAGAGGTCTGGTGGTACTTACATGAGTCTTAGGTTTGAAGTTAGCCTTAGTATGTTTGCTTCTTATGCATGACTCACAAACCATATCTTTGTCAAACCTAATCTTAGGTAATCCCCTGACAAGAGATTGACTTGCAAGTTGCCCTATGGTTCTCATGTTAATATGTCCAACTCTTTTATGCCAAAGCCATTTCTTATTGTCATGAGACACGAGGCGGGTGAGATCAGATAGATTCTCAAGTGAGACTGAGTAAAGATTTTTGTTTCGTTTTCCATAGAAAACTATTCTCCCAGTCTTAGAGTCTATGATCTCACAAAAGGTAGGTTGGAAATTAACATGATAACCATTATCACATAATTGGCTTATACTAAGAAGATTGTGTTTCAAACCTTCAACAAAGTATACATTATCAATCTGAGCTGAGTTTGTCTTACCAATTTTACCCATTCCTTTAATCTGAGCTTTACTGTTGTCTCCAAATGAGACAACTCCAGAAGCTTTCTCTTCAAGTGTTGAGAACTTTCTTTTGTCTCGTGTCATGTGCCTTGAGCACCCACTGTCCAGCACCCACAGAGTTTTTGCTCTTGCTGCTGGTAGGCAAGTGTGCATCACATTGAGATTTTGTTTTAGGTACCCACTTGTATCTGGGTCCCATATGGTTAGATACCTTCCTCTTGACTGCTACTTGTCTCATGTAGCAATCTGAGGTCTTATGGCCAAGCTTACTATAGCAAGAACATCTTTCTTTACGCTTCTTTGATGGAATAAAGAAATTCTTATACCAAACCTCATTGGTAGACTTATCATAGCCTAACCCAGCCTTATCAAAAATTCCTTTTTAAGACCCAATCAGTCTCTCAAGGTTTTTTGTGCCTTTTACAAATTTGGCTAGATCATCTATGAGAGACCTGTTTTGACATTTTAGTTTTTGATTTTCTTCAGAAAGTTTCTTTGATTCCAGCTCAGCTTGAGCTTGAGTTTGAGCTTTGATACGTTCGGACAGTTTCATGTGAGACAACATGAGACTGACATTTTTGTGATTCAAATCTTCATTCTCTTTTCCAAGAAATTTGATCTTTTCCAAAGTAGTGTTAAGCTCAGATTTTAACAAAGAACTTTTTGAAGCCAGAAGATTTGAATAAAAAAAAAAGGTTGTCAAAGGCTGACTTAAGCTTATTAAAAGAAAGATCAAAGTCAGACTCATATACCTCTTAATCTGAAGAGTCACCATCAACCATCAAGCACAAATTGGCTGACTCATCATCTTAGCTTTCTTCTTCTTCTGAGTCATCGCAAGTAGCCATCATTGCTTTCTTTCTGGGACTCTTCTTTGTCTCTTTTCTCAGCTGAGGACACTAAACTTTGATGTGGCCTGGCTTGTTACATTCGAAGAAAATGATTTGTCCCTTCTTGTCAGACTTAAGCTCACCTCTCCTAGAGGGAAATCTTCTCCTTCCACTTCCTCTAGATTTCCATATTTGTCTGATTGTTCAAGAGATAAAAGCTATCTCATCATCCATCTCACTCTCATCATCATCTTCACATTCTTCATTATATGTGTCATGAGAAGAATTTAGTGAGACCTGATGAGATGAGCTTACCTTCTTACCTTTGGAGTTACTAGATGAAGCTTTCAAGGCAATTGTTTTTGGTCGTCTGATGAGATCTTCTTCCATCAGCTCTTGCTCATGTTGTTTGAGTGAGCCAAGCAGTTCATCTAGTTTGAGCAAGCTCAGATCCTTGGCTTCTTGTATGGCAGTGACCTTGGGCCTTCAAGGCTTAGGTAAGCTTCTAAGGATTTTTCTCACCATATCTTGATTTGAGTATGTTCTTCCCAATGACTTAAGGACATTTGTGATAACTGTGAAGCGTCTTACCATATCTTCAATTTCTTCTCTTCATTGATTTTGAAAAGTTCATATTGTCTTACCAATATGTTGATCTTAGCCTCTTTCACTTGGTTTGTTCTTTCATGCTCTATCTCAAGAGCCTCCCATATCTCCTTACCTGACGAGCAACCAGCCACTTTGTCATACTCACTTCGGCTTAGGACACAGGTGAGTAGGTATTTAGCTCTTGAGTTGAGAACGTATCTGCTCTTCTCAGCTTCAGTCCAAGTTTCCCTAGGCTTAGCTACTCTCAAACCAAGTTCATCAGTAACATAAGGCATATAAGGACCTACCTCAATGATCTCCCGAAGATCTGCATGCTGAGACTCAATGAAAAGTCTCATCCTCTCTTTCCAGTAATAGTAATCTGATGCATCAAAGGGAGGAGGCCTGTTGGTGGATGCTCCTTCAGGAATGAAGAGACTTGCGTTTGGTTCAGCCATGGATCTTGTCCTTTTCACATATAGGTGTGCTCAACCCCAAGAGGTCGAGCTCTGATACCAACTGAAGTTGGCTGGATGTCTCTAGAAGGAGGGGTTGAATAGAGACTTTTAGAAAATTGCTTCCTGAAAAACTTAAGATCAAGCTGAGCTCAGTTCTCAAGCTCAGCAGATTGGAATCTTTGATTGAATTAGAGTGTGGAGGTTAGAGAAGCTCAGATTATATATATAGCATAAAGACTTAGAGTTAAGCTTTAACAATTTTGTTATTGTTGATATTAAGTTCGGTTCCGTAAATTCAATGTGTTAAGCTTAATTTCAAATACTTGTAAACGCAATTGTAAGTGAGTAAGGTAGAGAGAGAAGAGATGCATAGAGAGTTATCCTGGTTTACCCACTCCTTGGGCTACATCCAGTCCCCACAAACTTGTGAGATTTCCACTATGACAATCCTTGTCAAATACAAGTATTATTTCGTGCCTCTTTAGGCACACCCTCACACCAAGCTTAGGCACCTCCTAACTTGGATGAGATCCAAGTATTCTTTACCTTGCCTCTTCAAGCTCACTCTGCTCACACTGAGTCTAGGTACCACCCAACTCAGTTGAGACTATTACAAAAGATTGATGGAGTGGAGATGATGTTTGACTAGCTTAGGCTACATACAAGGTACGAGTATACAGTGAGCTCAGCTAGGTGTTTCTCTTTCTAAGAGTTACAAACAAATGATAAAACATGAAAGAGAATGTGATACAGACTTAAGATGCACTCAAGGATAGTTGAGATTGAGTTGAGCTTGACTTGAGGCTGAGTTGAGACGGATAAGTCAGAGAATATTCAGTAGTATCTCACACAGTGTGTTGACTTGAGTTCCATCTTTTATATCAAATGAGACTAGTCGTTACTAGCCGTTGCAAGAGAGAGAGAGAGATTGCTTTTCACTTTTCTGACACGGGCTCAGGTCTGCTCTGATGTGCGTTAGAATAATTGCAATGTACTTGCATTGACCTTTCTTTTACTTCTGGAGCTTGTGTCTGAAGCTGAGTTTGAAGGGAATCAAGCATGTGGTCAGGGTGCAGCGGAAATAAATGGATTCCCTCCCTTGTTATAATCGTTTTGCGAAAACACGAATCAAGGCATAAAAGGTATTAAAACGAAAGGTCGTACCTTATTAGGATTACAAACGAGGCAAGAGTAGCCACGTCTCTATTGGTATCCACGCCAACAGCCGGACTAGGAAACCCTCCTAAGCTCTGCTAGTAGCCTTAGAAAGTAAGAAGTGATTGCTCATGTGTGTCTGGAGTAGTGCATCTTATTCTCTATTTATAGAGTGGTGGCTAGGGTTTTACCCCCTCACACACTTAACCCTCACACTTATGGGTCTGGCCCATTATGTTATAATTCTAATTAAATTAAATTAGAATTATTATCCTTTCCTAGTGGCTTGTTGTATGCGTGTGACCTAATAGGCTTTTAATATTTGGTTATAATATTAAAATAAAACCCTTTTATATTTAATATCATAAATAGTGAGCGGTATCTAGCAACACATCACTATCCAAATATTGAGATTATCAATAACATTGATAAATAATATTTTATAATAATAATTTATATGATCTGTCCCTTTGTCCAAATATCTAATTGAACACAGGGGCATGGATTGTGTCAAGCTTGTATAGTTCAATTTATATTTTCGTGATCCCCAAGTAGATTGTACAGAAAATAAATATCTCATATTTATCCTCCTGAGCATGGCCATGCATTTTGCAGTCTCACTTTATCAAGAGGCCTACAGATATAACTCCTGTTACATAGGAGGGACAAATCCCATCTAGGGCACTCACATTCCTCCACATAATTTATTATATGTCCAAATACCAACTTTATGATCACCTTGTTACAGGTAACGTTTGATGATATTCAAAACACATAATTCCTTATGTAGGAATCGTAGTGATTTCAGGTCAAAGGACTTTATATATAACATTTATCAATTTAAGAAACGTTCATGACACTTATGTAACAATCCATGCAACGTTCTTAAGGTGGGTCTGTCCAGTACACCATTACTCTTAATGTGTACCTATGTGAGCACATGATATCTCATATCCATGATCTGTGAGATGTGATCATCAATGAACTCACATACTAGTCTAAATGCATCTTTAGCCTAAGATGATACTTGACTAGGGACTATTTAAGAATAGTTCTTCATAAGATCTCACGATCAAGTCATCTACTTGATTTCTTATGAAGTTTAAGCTTACTATTGAATAAGTTTGCCTTTATAAAATAACATGATACAAGTGATGGATGTTCATAAATATATAAGTCTCTAGTGCATATTCCTAACAGAGTCTCTGTCTGAGTCTTAGTTGCGTGGCTCAGTCTCTTCTTCGTATTTGAGTCTCAATCTCTTATGTGCAGCTGAGTCTTAGTCTGAGTCTTGCTTTCCAAGCACAGTCTTAATTGGTCATGTGAGTCTTAGCTTAGTTGTGTGTCTGAGTCTCAGTCTCTGTCTTAAGTCTTTATTTCTCTTCAATCCTTTTTTTGCTCTTTGTAGTTACTTTGTCTTTGACCTTGTCTCAGTGTGTGAGCATTTTGCATCTCTTGATCTTATGATTTTGATTCTTATACTTCTTCAGCTTTGTTCTTTCTTTTTGAATCTTAAGTATTTATCCTTTGGATGCAGCATGGTTCAGCGTCTCAGCTTGCCTTAATTCAATAAAAATATATCTTGTAATGTGTGGATCTAAGATCTGCAAGCACTTGAGCACACAGTTAGTAAAACATAACATCTTAGATATACTTATTTGCTCTTTCACTTTTGATGGTTTGATCTCATTAAAATCATTAGGGAGTGAGTTTGTCTTAACAGTTATTGGCAGCTGGATTCATCAGAGAAATCGAATACACTACATGGTTATCCAACGTGGTGATGGTCAAAAAATAAAACGGGAAATGGAGGATGTGTACTTATTTTACAAATCTCAATAAGGCTTGCCCTAAAGACTCATACCGCTACCCAGTGTGGACCATCTAGTTGACGAGGCATCGGGCTACAAATATTTGAGCATTATGGATGCTTATTCAGGGTATAATCAGATCAGAATGAATTCAGCCTATAAAAAGAAAACGATATTCATCATAGACATGGCAAACTATTGTTAAAAAGTAATGCCATTCGGACCAAAAAATGCAGGGGATACTTACCAACGTTTGATGGATAAAGTCTTCCCAGACCAAATCGGGAGGAATATTGGAGTTTATATTGATGACATGGTGTTAAAAACTTTGATAGATCGAATTCATACAGAAGATTTAATTGAGATCTTCGGTCAATTACGAAAGTACAACATGCGTTTGAATCCTGAGAAATGTTTTTTCATCGTGCAATCTAGAAAGTTCTTAGGATTTGTGTTAACATACCGAGGAATCAAGGAAAACCCTGAGAAATTTTAAAGAAATATTATCCATGAGAAGCCCGACTAGCACTAAAGAAGTTCAGAGACTGGCGGGCCAAGTTGTTGCATTATCCTGATTCCTATCCAAATCGGGAGAGAAGTTGAGTTTGTTTTTCAACTGCATCAAATAGAATTAAAAGTTCCAGTGGATGACCGAATGCGAAGAGGCTTTCTGGAGGATAAAAGAATACTTATTATCCCCAAACATCTTGAGGAGACCAGAACTGGGAAGACATGTATTGCTTTATTTTGGCAGTCAATGATGAGGCTATCAGCACAATATTAATACAGGAACATGATGACAACCAACATCCAATCTATTTTGTAAGCTGAGAACTCTAGGGATAGGAAAACAGATACTAGAAAATAGAAAAGCTTATCCTAGCATTAATTATGGCACCAAGATGCCTCAAACCCTACATCCAAACTCATCAAGTCGTTGTGAAGGCCGATCAACCAATTAGACAAATTTTGCACAAGTCTGAGTTAGCATGAAGAATGATTAAGTTGTTAGTCGAGCTGTCACAATTCGGAATTCGTTATCAGCTAGAGGTCCAATAAAATCTCAAATATTGGCCAACTTTCTAGTCAAGCTCACCCCTTCAGATGAGAATAGAGAAGAACAATGGATCTTGTCTGTCGATAGAGCATCCAATATCAAAGGAAGTGAAGCATGAATAATATTCAAAGGACCTAACAACTTAACATTGGAACAATCATTAAGGTTTGAGTTTCAGGCGAGCAACAACCAGGCCGAATATGAAGCCCTTATTGCAGGTTTGAAACTGGCTAAAGAGGTCGGTGCAGACAAATTCAATATTTTCAGTGATTCACAATTAGTCACCGGGAAGGTTGGAGGTGGCTATCAAACAAAAGACTCTCAGTTAGCAAGGTACTTATCTAAGGTTCAAAATTTGATTGCCTTTTTCTCTGAATTTAAGATCACTCACATCACAAAGGAGTAAAACCTTAGAGCCGATTTATTGTCAAAATTGGCAAGTATAAAGAAACCCGGATGCAACAAAACGGTTATACAGGAAATAATGGCCAAGCCCAGTATTGAAAAGGACGAGGTATAAAATGTTAATGTAGAAAGCTCGTGGTTAACCCTATACATAAAATTTCTATAGGATGGCCAGATACCAGATGATCTTAATAAAAAAAAAAAAGAAAGATAATGTACCACGCCAGTTTCTATACCATGACAAATGGACAACTATATCGAAGGGGTTTCTCCACTCCTTTGCTTAAATGTGTGCCCAAGCATTCTCAATAGTATATTCTGTCAGAAGTCCATGAGGGAGTATGTGCAAGTCATATTGGGGGAAGATCTTTAGCTGCTAAAATCCTCCTAGCAGGTTTTTATTGGCCGACTTTGAGAACAAATGCAAAGAACTTTGTCAAGAAATGCAGTGCATGCCAAAGATATGCCAAATTAAGCCACATTAGCCCTGAGTAGTTGCACAAGATTAATTTACGTTGGCCTTTTGGTATTTGGGGAATCGACATTCTAGGCACATTTCCTCTAGCTCCTAGTCAAGTTAAATTCCTAGTAGTAACTATTGATTATTTCACAAAGTGGATAGAAGTGGAGCCGGTAGCTTCTATTTCACCAGGAAAGATCAAGAATTTACATGGAAAAATGTAATATGCAGACATGGTCTTCCAAATACTATTATAACAAATCATGGGAAGCAATTTGATTGTAACAATTTACGAAAATTATGCTCATGATTTGGTATTGCACACGTAAAGACGTTGGTAGAACATCCGCGGTCAAATGGCCAAGCTAAAGCTGTAAATAATTTCATTCTGAATGGCTTAAAGAAACGATTGGGTGAAGTGAAAGGAAGATTGTCAAAAGAGTTATATATCGTCCTATGGGCATTTCATACCACTCCCCAGTCGACTACAGGAGAAACATCGTTCAGATTGACTTACGGTTCCGATGCTATGATGCCAATTGAAATCTCAATGATGAGTCCCAGGGTAAAAGAGTTTGATTTCCAACAGACACAAGATGATATCAAATTGAATTTGGATCTCCTTCAAGAAAAAAGAGAGATTGCACATATACGAGAATAAGTTTGCAAAGCCAGGATGGAAAGGCAATATAACTCGAAAGTCGTGCCGGGGAAATTCAAGCCAGGTGACTTGATATTACGAAAAGTCAAGCAAGAAAGGAAAAACCCCCGTGATGGAAAGTTAGCACCAAACTAGGGGAGAACTTTCAGGATAAAGAAAGAGGTCGGTAGGGGAGCTTACGAGTTAGAAAAGCTAACAGGAAAGCAAATACCTCACACTTGGAATGCAACTCGTCTTAGATTTTATTTCAGTTGAAAGTTTCTCATGTATCAGGAAAGTCGGTCGTTGTACTCTTTTTCCTACCGCGGTATTTTATCCCTAAGGAGGGTTTTGACCGAGAGGTTTTAATGAGGCATGATGCAAAATATAAATCAATAAGATTATATTTCCATTACAATCTTGCCAGAAGAAGTCATCTTTGTTTTTTTCTTATCCTTTTCAAATCAATTATTTCGCTAAGTTATTCTCCAAAAAACCTAAAAATTGAGTTATCACTCGGGGTAACAGTTTAGTTAAAGATTATTTCGCCAGGTTATTCTCCAAAAAACCTAAATTGAGTTATCACTCGAGGCCCCACAAATGTGGCACATTTGTGGGGCACACTTTAGTGTTATTCTCCAAAAGACCCTAAAAACCGAGTTATCACTCAGGGTAATGGTTTAGTTAAAGATTATTTCGCCAAGTTATTCTCCAAAAAAACATAAAAACCAAGTTGTCACTCGGGGTAACAGTTTAGTTAAATAATATTTCGCCAAGTTATTCTCCAAAAAACCTAAAAATCGAGTAATCACTCGGGGTAACGGTTTAATTGATAATTATTTCGCAAAGTAGATAGCCAATAACTTAAAAACTGAGTTATCATTCATCATAAATTTTTATTAAAATCTCAAAAGAGAGTCAAATCTACATTACAAAAATATCAGACGATACATAAATTTGCACCCGTAATCTATTACATGTTGAAATTCTGCCTCCTAAAAGCAGCTAGGTGTCACAAGACTATCGGACAATGGTAGGCGTCAGAAAAACACCCCCTATATATCCCCTAACCGAGGAAAGATACAACAAAACTGAAGTCAAATGAGTGGTCCACTTGGTTAAAAGATAACCCACTCATCCAATGAAAGGATTGTTATCCAAGAAAACAATTTGGCTGGACACCCAGAACTAGCCTTGTGCCTTGTAAGGGCGAATGCCACAAGAAGAATGAATGAATCATTCTCTCATGAAACATTGCCTTTAAAGGTACCCTTTTAGTTAAAAGTACCCCTAAATTTTGTTAAATTGTGTGACCCAAAAACACATCCAAAGAAAAACAATGCAAATGAATAATTTTCAAGAAAAGCAATAAGGCTTTTCTCCCATTACAAGTCACGAACACCATCATTATCTTGTCAATGTCTTCTCTTGTAGCAAAGACCCAAAATCAAAGAAGTAAAACGTAATCTTTCTTGCAGAATCGAATCACCACATCAATTAATCTGTCGACCCAAAACTTTTATTCTAAAGTTTGGGTCACACATGTTAACAAAGGTCGCGAAACCAAGTATCGGACAAACAAAGTTAGATGAAGAGCATGCATAGAGAAAAATTGAAATAGAAGTGTGGTATCCAATTTAACGAAAAACTTCGAGATTAACGGAGAACTATTCAAAGGAGCAATAAATTCACCTCGTAAAATGGATAGCTTATTCATGGCAAAATAACCTAAATCGACCATAAAAATAAATGCCAAAAAACAAACAGATGAAACGCAATGAAATTTACAACGGTTATAGGTGCCTTAAAGAGTCAAAGTATTGATCCATATTATACACACACATGTTCAAAACAAAAGTCGATTTCAATACACATTAATTCTTAGGGTCATTCCCCTGGTCACCAGCAATAACCACCAGACCTTCTGCTTTAGAGCTCACATTAACGTTATCATTCACCCGTTCTTCTCCATTTCTGGAAGCACCACAATCAGCCATTTCACACAACACTAAAGGAACTAGAGTCTCTCAAACAGATGTAGTAAAAAAGAAATAATGTGCAACAAGGAAGCAGGGAAAATGATCAGAAGAATACCTGAAAATCGCAATGAGAAGCGGAGATTAAAAAGTTAAGAAACAAAGAAATGGAAGGGACAGAGAAACGGAAGAAGGAAGCAATGAAGTAGTGAGTCTCTTCAATAAATGCGAAAATGCGAAGAGGTGAAAGACGAATGTGACAGTTGACACAATCCAAGGGTCAGGACCAATCTTCTAGAAGAACTCGCGCAATCCAACAAATCATATTCAAATCCTATAAAAATAATATTTCTTTTCGCCGAAGACACGAAATGAAACGCCAAAACGTCCTACCACCCGAGGTTATATTTTCTTATGATTAAACTATTTCACTTAAACACTTCATAGCTTGGGGGACTATGTAGTGCACCACCCGAGATTATACTTTCTTTTACTTAAGTTATTTCACTTAAACACTTCATAACTTAGGGGACTATGTAGTGTACTGTTCGAGGTAACATTTTCTTAAACTAAAGCTATTTCACTTAAACACTCCATAGCTTGGGGGACTATGTAGCGTATCGCCCGAGGTCTCGCATATTTTGGTGATGCTCATATAACTTAGTCAGTACCTTTATAGATGAGATAAACTTCCACGTCCAGATTCATTGTATAAGCTGATTTAGGAAAGTCAATCACAATTATTACCATATCAATCAACCGCATAAAGCACATCACAGATCATGACAAATAAGGAAAGATTTCAAGTAAACAAGCCCATCTAAGGGCAATCAAGGACAAGGAATCACGCCTAGGAAGATATGAGCATTGAAGGAGAGGTCAACCCGAACAAGCCCATATAAGGACCACGACAATAGTAGAATAGTTAACTTAACTCTTAACCTAGGTTGGGCAGTTACTCTGCCAAAATGTATTCTTTCATTAAGTAGGATTTATGTAGTCTTTATAAGAACAATATTTTATTGTTGTAAGTTAACATTATATGCAAAAGTAATTTTTACATCCAACGTAAAAGTATGGATTTTATATGGTAGTGTGTTTTTAAATGAATGGTTATCAAAGTTAAAAATAAATTATTTCTTTTAATTTTAACACTAATTTTTTTATTTGAAATATGAAGTACAATATTTGAAATTTATGCTTTTTTTAGTATTAGTCGATGTCTTTAAAATAAAGAAAATTCAATATTGATAAGCTTATTTTTTTTAATGTAGAAAAAGTTATTATTGTATGAATATTATTAAATATAATGAATTTAATAGATATATACAATCAGCATAAAAACAATTTATATTAGATTTCCAAAATGTGTTATCATATCATTTATTGTGTTTAATAACATGTGAAGTGTTATATTTTAGATAAGATGATAAACCATTATTGGATTTTTTTTTTTTGTCTTTGGCCGGGAATCCCCACAGGTATAGTTGTGGGTTTAACCCTCAAGTTGATGGTGATGGTTGGGTAAAACCCTTTCAAGAATGGCGATTCCAGAATTTAAATCTCTGACCTTACATGTATACTTTGTTTGGTAGTATTAGCCAATTCGTTTGGTATTGTTGAAATACCTAGAGAAATGAGATAGAGGGGATGAAATAGCGAGAAATGGAGCAACTTGCTTCGTTTGGTTAACCAATGAAATGAGAAGAAATGATAAAGTAATGTGGGTCCCATAGGTTTTATATTTCTCTGCAAAACTAATGAGAAATGAGGGGAAAAGAGCTTGACTCAGAAAAATCAATTCTTCTTCTCCCATAATCGACTTTTGATTGTTTCAAATATAGCAACTGTTATAAAAAAAAATCAATCTTTATTGTCTTAATCGATTGTTGACCAAAAAAATCGATTTTTATTATGAATAATCAATTTTTAAAATTTATTTCTCTTTTATTTCACATACATTTCTCTCATACCAAATAACTTAAAAATATATTTCTCTTCCATTTCACACTCATTTTTCTCACACCAAACAACCTAAAAATCATCTCTATCTCTTCTCTGTTTCTCTTCTTTCAACTTCTCTTCTTCTCATTTCTCTTCTCTTTATTTCCCTAATCACACAAAACAAAGATTAGGGAAATACGGAAGAGAGAAATATAGAAGAGATTGAGTGGATTTTTAGGTTGTTTGGTGTAAGAGAAATGAGTGTGAAAGAGAAGAGAAATATATTTTTAAATTGTTTGGTATGAGATAAATAAGTGTGAAATAGAAAAGAAATAAGTTATTGTGTTGTCTGTCCCCATTTCTCCCATATCTCTCACCAAAATTGTGGAGAAATAAAAAAGTATGTGGATCCCATAACTTTTTGACATTTTTCTCCCACTTCTCCCCTCCACCAAACAAGGGAAGTTGTCAATTTCTCTCTCACTTCTCTCCTCTTTCCCTATGTCTCTCCCACTTCTTCTCCACCAAAGAAGGGCTTAAAGTCCATTTGGGTCAGAGTTCACTTCCAACCAACCACTATTTGATAAACCATTATTGAATGATATAACGTGCAAAAAAATTTTACGCTAACAAAATTTTATTAAACTCTTATTAAATTTATCTTTATACTTTTAATTTCAATATACTGTTTATGTTTCAATTACTCGTAAGTCTGAACAATAATGATTGATTATTAATTCTAATGGCTTTAAAGAAATGCACATATGTGGATCACATGGAATAATAAAATCTCTTAATTGCCGGACTATACCTTCGAGAAACCTACTCCTCATGGGACATGCCACGATCTAGAAGACAGGTAGAGAGGGTTCGGTAGTAACGTAATAAGACTGGCAAATGGCATAGGGAATTTGATAGTAGTGTGACTATTCCCCTTTAGTTAAAAATGGAAACATGCAATGCTCTATAAATTCCAAAAAAACCAAAGGGTAATAACAAAGAGATTAAATCTAGACAAATTGATTTAATAAAGAGATGGGCTTTTGAGTAAAACAGGCTATTAGGTACCTTCTTTAATACTTTGTTGAATTAATTTAATAAATATTAACATAAATCATTTACAAATTATATTAAAAAATTAATTTTATATTTGAGCTTTAATTTTAAAAGTAAGTTTATAAGAATTAATTCTATTTAGATAAAATAAAATCATTTCTAAAATATGAAGTATATTTTTAAAATTTCGTGAGTCATATAGTCAAAGTTAATTCCATTCAATTATAAAAAAAAGGTTAATTTCATTCAATAAAAAAATAGAAATTTTTGTTTTCCTTATATTTATATAATAAAGTAAATTTATTTTTAAAATATCAAGTATATTTTTAAAATTGTTCTGAGACTTCTATTGTAATAATAGTAATACTGTAAATAAATCATTTCATTTATAAAAAATATTTTTAAAAATTATATTAAAAAATAATTTTTAAAAACTAAAAATCAAAACATTATTCAATTATTTTCGCTCGACTTTAACAAAATAAACAGACAATTAATAATTCAATATTTTTTAGTCACGATTTAGGCCATATATATTTTATTTTATTTTATTAATGTAATAAAATAGATACTGTAATCTTCCATAAAAAAAAAAATAGATACTGTAATCGTGAAAGGATATCGCACTCAATAATCACGTTTTCTGACGTTCAAAAATTTTTTTAAAATAATTTTGTAAACATTCTTGTCAGCGTCACATTCACACGTTCGTATCCGATCTAATTTTTTTTAAAAGAAAAATTAAGTGAATTGACCATACTATGAGAATATTAAAATCACCTGATTTTCTGTTTAGGTCTAATTTTCGTTTTATTTACAAAATAATTTATTATTGAATAAAGTTTTATTTCTTGAAATAATAATTTAAGAATCCCAAAATAATAGTTTTAACAAAAATTATAAGAGATAGGCTTTTGAATAAAACATGCTATTAGCTACCTTTAATTTCTTTACTATTTTGATTAAATGGTTTTTTTTTGTAAAGGATATGAAATTAAAGAAAAAAAGAACAAAATACAATGACCAAGTCAAAACCTATTTCTAGGGAAAAATTCTCCCCTAGAGTTAGACAAAATTAAGCTATCTAAATCTCCTAGAGAATCTAAAATTACAAAAGAATAATTGACACTTAGTGCTCCCTTTTTTGCTAAGGCATCAGCACACTTATTTCCTTCTCTATGAACAAAATCAATTGAAATTGACCAATCACTAGCTAACAAATCCTTTATTCTATTAATAATAGCAGCCTGGGGATGATAATGACAATCTTCCCCTTTACATAGTGCCAATGCATTTGTAGAATATGTCCAGAACTTTATTTTTTCATATCTCTCATTAAGAGCAAACTCCAGTCCATGTAGAATAGCTAACAGCTCAGTCTCCAGTGCAGAATTTGCATGAACTGCTCCATAAAGTCCCTTCAGCCAACATCCTTTAGAATTTCTAACAACAACACCAATTCCTGCAACATGTGAATTAGAGAAGAAACTTCCATCTACATTTATTGCTATATATTCTTTAGGAGGTTCAATCCACCTAATCCAAGATACTTGTTGAGGATCATAGATTTTTTCACTACCAAAAGCAGACATAAAATTATGATATAGATAGTAAACTTTATGCTGCAACTGTAAAATATTAGTGTTGATACCATTAAAGACTTTGTTATTTCTAGATAGCCAAATCTCCCATATTCCAATTAAAAATAATACTCCAATGTTAATATAAGACCACTTCAACCAATCATAAGAGCTATTTAGGTGCCAAAAAATAGAGTTTCTGCTAATTCCAAATGTTTCCCACAGATTATTAATCTTTTCACAGTCTCTTAGACAGTGCATAACAGTTTCAACCTCTAACCCACAACACATGCAAATTGCAGATTTAGTTGCATTTCTATGTTGCAAAAAGGCCTTAGTAGGTAATTTATCACTTGCTGCCAGCCACACAAAAAAACCTTACTGTTTCACTGCATTTTAATTTCCAAATCCACAACCAATTTTGCAACAAGTCATGATTAAAATGCTGATTACATAACCACTTAACCCTTCCTTAGCTGAATAACACCCATTTGCAGCACTAAACCAAGAAATAGTATCATTAATTCCTGGAGATAAAGGTGAATTAATTGAATTAATCACAGAGACTAAATCCTCAGGCAACCTAGTCCATAACATAGACAGATTCCATCTATGTCCATCATAGAGATCCTTAACTCTAAGCATTATGTCATGAGTATTGATGAAATTAATCTCATTACTTAAAGGTCCTATAGGTAACCATGCATCAAAGAGAAAATTAGAATTTCCTTCCCCTAGCCTTGAAACAAAATCCTCTTTAAGACTTTCAGCAGCTTTCTCAATTGATTTCCAAATAAAAGAAGCTTTCTTTGTTTTTTTAAAAACTTTATGGCCTCCCGCATATTTTGCTATTAGCACCTTCACCCACAACTTTGTTTCATTTTTTTGCAGAACATCCCAAACTAATTTCCCTAGAAGAGCTGTGTTTTGTAACCTAGCAGGTCTCACGTTAAGCCCTCCAAACTTCCTAGGTTTGCAAATAGTCTCCCATTTGACTAGATGCACTCCTGTATTTGTACCCCCTTTCCATAAAAAGTTTCTAGCAGTCCTATCTAGAATGTTACAAACAGTTGTGGGTAGCCAATTTAGTTGCATTATATAAGTAGGTAAAGAACTCATAACAGAATTAACAAGAGTTAGCCTTCCTGTTTTATTGAGTAACTTCCCTTTCCAAGAAGCTAACCTATTATTTACTTTATCAATAACACTTTTAAAATCTGAAGTTATAGGTCTGCCCTCAAAAATCTAAAAACCTAAATATTTCTCTAATGATCCTGTCAACTTTATACCAGTCATGTTTGACAAAGTTTATTGTTTCTGCATAGGTGTAGTTGGTGTACAAAAAGCTCTAGATTTGTCTAAGTTAACTTTAAAACCTGAAATTCTGCAAAAACTTTGAACAACATCAGAAATAATCCTCACTTGTGAGACTTTTGTTTTTGAAAATAACAAAACATCATCAGCAAAAAATAAAAAAGATAAACCAGGACACTCCGATGAAATCCTAATTGGCTTGAGATTGTTATAAATAATTGCATCAGAGAGCATATGTCCTAATTTTTCCATACAAAGAACAAACAGATAAGGGGATAAAGGATCCCCTTGCCTTAAACCTCTTAAAGGTGCAAATGGCTCACATTTGTTACCATTCCAAAGAAGAGTAATTGTAGTAGAGGTTATACCACTAAGAATCAATGAAGTAATATTCTGTGGGAACTCAAACTCGTTTAAAACTTTCCTAAGAAAATCCCAATCAACCCTATCATAGGCTTTTTCCAAGTCTAGCTTAAAAATCATATCACCCTTTTTACTTTTTGTGTTTTTCATATGATGAATCATTTCTTGTAAGATAATAGCATTATCTGTGGTACTCCTACCTAAATGGTTTGAAAATATTAGCATATATCATATTTAGAAAATTGATATAAAAAATAATTTTATATCTGAGATTAAATTTTAAAGGTAAATTTAGAAGAATTAGATTTCTTTAGATAAATTAAAATCATTTCAAAAATATAAAGTAGATTTTTAAAATTCCGTGACTCATATATTCAAAATTAATCATCATATTCAATAAAAAGTAAGGAAATTTATTTTCCTTAAAACTAGTACTCATAACATAATTAATTTTGTAAAAAACAAATATTTATAAAAATAATTTATATATGAGAGTAATATTTAGAGCCTGTTTATTTAAAATTATTTCTTAAAAAAAATCACTTATAAGAATTTTTAAGATATTTGTCTAAACTTTTTTCAGGAATGAGAATCAGAAAATAATCAATTTTCTGCTTTTCTTAAGAAGCAACTCTGAGTTACTTCTTGAAAAAAAATAGTTAAAATAGAAGAGAGAGAAGACTTTTTAACAATGTGAAAGCATTTATTGTGGCAAATAAAGTGTTTTTTTATGATTGTAGCCAAATGAAAATTTATTCATGATTATAAAGAATCTCTAAAATAAATTTATTTTTTTAAATAATTTTAAAAAGTACTTTTTAAACACAAACAAACTGGCCCTTAGAAACAATAAAAAAGCTAATTTTAATATTATAATTAAGTTAATTTATTTTTCGAGTATGAAGTATATTTTTAAAAATTCCGTGAGTCTCATTCAAAATTAATTCTATTCAAAGAAAGGATCACTTTTTTAAAAAAATTAAGGGTCAGTTTGTCTGTGATTAAAAAAATTACTTTTTAAATTGTTTAAAAAAATTGATTTTATTTTAGAGATTCTTGTATAATAAAAAATAAATGTTGGTTTGGCTACAATCATAAAAAAACACTTTATTTATTATAATAAATGTCTTCACATTGTTTAATAAATGCATTCACATTGTTAAACAGTTTTCTCTCTCTTCTATTTTAACTGTTTTTTTAAAGAAGTAACCCTAAGTTGCTTCTTAAAAAAAAGCAGAAAACTGATTATTTTCTGATTCTGCTTCTTGAAAAAAATTTAGACAAACATCTTAAAAATTTATATAAGTGATTTTTTTTAAAAAAGAAGTGATTCTTTTAAGAAATAATTTTAAACAAACGGACTCTAAATCTACTCATTACATAAGCAATTTTGAAAACACAACTAAGCAAACTTATTCAAATATTTTCACTCCACTTCAAACAATATACACACAATTAATAATCCAATTGTTTTTCAGTCACGATTTAAGCGATATATATATATATTTAATTTATTAAATGTAATAATAATCTTGAAAGGATATACAGCGCTCTATATTTGACAGTGCGCGGTTTCTTAAGTTCAATAATCCAGGGGTTGATCGAGTAGAACAAGACAGGTTTAAACTCTCACCCGTCCCCTTAGCAGGGACGGAGGGTCTTTAGGATAAAAGGGAGCCATGGCCCCCCTCAATTTTTTTTTTTATTTTTTTTAAAACATATGTATATAATATGTGTATATTTATATTATTTTGTAAATTTATATGTTATATACTATTCAATAAAATTATATAGTGGAAGTTTAGTTAGAAAGAGACATGATTTACTAGATGATAAATTAATTGGAAGCTAATAAGATAACTTATTGAATTATAAATGTTTGATTTAAGTGAATAATTAATTTAAAATTACATAAAAAGACATTTACATAAATTTTATGATATAAATTCTAAATAAACAAAATATAACATTAGGTAATTATAGTTTTGGTTTTATTTAAAAAAATAAATTCTTATTTGTTTTTTAATGATAAAACATTTGATTAAAAATAATTAAAATAAATTATAAAAATAAAACAATAATTAAAATAATTCAAAAAATAATAATTTACATAAAATATGTATATGGGTGGAGATCAACTTACTTTAAGAGTGACTTTTGGTAAAATTATTTCGCTTATAACTTTTTGTAGAATACAAAGTTAACAAATCTAACTGTTGAATATATAATATGATACCAACATGATGATTATACACACCAAATTTTACATAAATTGGACATTCATAGGTATTTGATTATGTATCAAATGGTTTTAAAAATTTATAAAATTTTACACACTTGATCTATTTAATGAAAACTTTAAGTCTAACGGTTGGATTAATGAAACTCAATATTTACAAAAAAGTTAATAAACGGGGTAATTTTACCAAAAGTTACTCCAGATTTCAGTGGATCTCCACCCATATATATATATATTATATATATATATATATATATATATATATATATATATAGGGAGCATATCAAGTGAGAACACTTTTTATTGTGAGAAATGAGAACATTCGATAATAACCATCAGATTAAATTTAATGGCTGGGATTACTTATTGAAAAAAAGAGTACTCCTCTCTTATTTCTTTTGTTCACGTTTATCACTTCACTAAAAATACGTAACCGCTTACCCTTTTTTCTCCTTCGTTATTTTTCTTTTTTCCCCTTCACCGCTCTGCAAGTCATTCCCTGCGTGTTCTTGAGACTTCAATCCCCCTTGCACATCCAATGGAAGAATAAATCTATAAATCTATTGTTATAAAAACATTAAAACTCTTATTTTTACATGGAGTTCTCAATTTTAAGAATAAGCAAATCTAGAGTTCTGAGGTATGATTTCATACTAATTCTCGATTATAGAATTCTAATTTATGTTGACTTGCTTTTTCATTTTTTGCCCTTGAAAGCCGCATGGTGAATTTGGCTTTAGTCACCGCACTGAAATAGATTGGGTTTTGGTAAACAATTATTGGGCAGAAGATGAAGGAAGGGTTAGTAGTGAAGGGAAAAAAATTGAAAGAGAATTGTTGGCATAGGCGAAGGGGAGCAGCAGAGTAGCAATAAGAAAGAGAAAGAAAAAAAAAAGGAGAGGGTGAGATGTAATTTTTAATTAAAATTATAATCTAAACTGTTAATTTTAATCTAATGGTTATAATTAAATGTTCTCATTTCTCACAATAAAAGGTGTTCTCACTTGATATGCTCCCTCTATATATATATATATATATATATATATATATATACTATTATGAGGGTTGATCTTAATTCACTGTATACTTGATTTTTAGGGTGGGGTATTAATTGAAAAAATTTATATTATTGGCCCCCTTGACATCACTTGTTGGCTTCGCCCTTGCGCCGCTTAGGGTGACATAAATGTAAGTGATCTTTGAACTTTGAGGCTTTCCTAGCCTTGGACTGGGGTATTATTCCCCCAGCCTATATAAATTTTTTACTATCATAATTAAATAAGTGGAATGCAGTACTCCTCTAACCGGAACATCTACGGATCCGGATTCTCTCCAGCCCTCCAACTTCTCCAGTCAAGTTTAGCTATGGAAGAACTAGGAAATCAAAATCCATAGTTATTCCGTAACTAAAGTTTGCTGTAGAGGCTGGAGAGGATCCTTACACAACATCTACACTTGACAAAGATTCCACGATAAGATAGATATTTATTATAAATAATAAAATTTTATATTAAAAAGTTTAAAATATATTTTATTAATTTAAATTTATTTTTTAGAATAATAAAATATGAGATCTATGATAACTCAAACTTAAATGGTATAGTATAAAATTATCCATTTTTTTTTTAAAAAGATACATCAACATTGTTTGGTAATGTTAGGGAAATAATGAAGATAAAAATAGGGATAGGGAAGAGAGAAATAGAAAAGAGATTGAGATTGAGATGATTTATAGGTTGTTTGGTATGAGAGAAATAAGAAGAGATAGAACAGAAATGTAAAGTTGAGTTATTTGATTGGATTAAAGAGGTAAAAAAAGAAATATTTAGTTGCCACCAACAACACATAATCAATTTTTTCTTTATGAAAATCGATCATTTTCCAAGTCAGAAACGGTACAAGCACATATCAGATGCAAAATCATCGATTTTATGTCCATGCAAATCGATTGCATGCCAATTAAAAACTCTTGTATTCATTGAGTGTAGGGGTGGGCATCGGTTGGATTTGGTCGGTTTCGGGCCAAAAAATCCCAAACCGCCAAAAAAACCGATGCATGCATTTTACAAGCCGATTCCGTCCAGCAAAGAGAATGAATTAAAGGGAGTACATGGGGTACTCCAACCCATTACACAAAGACAAAAAAAGACACTAGAAACCTAAGCCAAGGGACACTACAAACCCAAGGAGTAACAAACTCCAAAAGCGTACAACCCAAAACCAAACGATATAAAAGACAAATAATTCATATCCCCACCAAAGTGCAGTATGCACATCACAGGGTTACCCCACAAAAGACTCAAAAGACAAAATGTTTATAATTGCTACCAAATTACTAGAAAAGAACAAAGAAAAGCAACATAGCCAAATACCAGAACGAGATTCAGCCACACCCATAGACACAGGTGCACCTCAAAACGGAAGTTATAAACCAACAAAAACATCTACAAGTTCTTCATATAGAATGGAAATAGAAAACCAACAGAGAAAGGTATAGGCAAATGACCACAATAGTACCACCAAAGAACCGGTACTAAACAGCCACCGATCAAAAGATCTTGATAGAAGAAAGTGCCACAGCTACCAAAGCATAAAAATAGTGTCACCAAAAATAACACAAGACAGTATCCATATCAGAAGAAGTTCAAGCAGTAAAATGGTTCAGCTAACCATAAAGCAAATGGATACTGAAAAGAAATTTCCTTAGCCTTCAACCACTTCCACGATCTTAGCTTTATTAACTCCACTATCTCCCCAGGTTCTAAATTTTTTTGAGAGAAGACAACCAAATGGACCATAAAATAACCAACCAAAGAGAAGACCATAACTTTCTATTAGAAATACTACAATTTGACAACCCCACAAATTGAGCAAAGTTGTCCAAACAGCAGTTATGTAGAATAGAATAAAACCCAAACCACTCCAAACATAGGGACCAAATTCGATAAGCATAAAAACATTCAAAAAAAAAGTGATGTACTGTTTCCATATGTTGTCCACACCATACACAATCTTCCTCAAAAGTCTGGAATAATATTCCTTTTAATTAGATTATGTTTAGTTGGAATTCTATTTAAAATAGCCTTCCACACAAAACCAGAAACCTTGGTAGGAACTAACTTGGACCACAAGAGCTTGTACATAGGAAAGACAACATAAATTGCCTCATTAATAATTACTTGATATGCAGATTTAACAGAGTAGATACCTTTTGCACTATGTTTCCAAAGCCAACAGTCATTCTGATCCTCAAATAAACATACAGTGCGCAATTCCAACAACAAGGATAACAATTGATTTTGCTCCCATTGGAAGAGCTCCCTCCTCCATTGCCAATTCCACAACACATTATCTTCAACCTTAACATACATGTCAGTTAAAGAAGCAGATTTATTATTGGATAAAAAGAGCCTAAGAACCGATTAGAGAAAGCATCAACACCACACCAAATATTATTTCAGAAACTAGTATCTTTCCCATTGCCATCCTTCTTAACACACCCATGGGAAAACCAATCAAAAGGGACATTACTACATTTTTCAATGGACCAAATGTCATTCCACCACCTAGACCCCTTAACACTCACACTAACCACCCCACTGAAAGACCTCTCACCATAGATAGAAGACAATACCTTATTCCATAACCTACCCTTTTCCACTAAAAAACTCCACCTCCATTTCCCTAAAAGAGCAACATTAAAAGCATTCAAATCTCCAATCCCCAACCCCCCAAATATCTTGTCCTTACAAACCTCATCCCAAGCCACTCAAGCTATTTTATTATTCTCTGAGCCCCCACCCCAAAGGAGAGATTTAAAAATAGAATGAAGTTTAGAGATAATACCTTTCGGAGCCTTGAAGAAAGAAAGAAAATAGATCGGGAGAGAATTGAGGACTGATTGCAAAAAGACACAACGACCACCAAAGGACAAGGTCTTGCACTTCCACTTTGACAAACGTTTCTGCACCTTTTGAATAACCGGATCCTATGTTACCAATCATCTAGGGTTGGCCCCAATAGGTAACCCCGGATAAAAGAACGGGAAAGAACCCACTTTACAATTCAAGAACCTTGCATACAAACTCAACCACTCCAAATCAACATTCACCCCAAAAAGCTTGCTCTTAAAAAAGTTAACTTTCAAACCAGAGGCTAGCTCAAAAATTTGGAAGGTTACCTTAATTGCCCAAACGTTGGGCAAAGAATCCTCCCCCAAAATGATTGCATCATCTGCAAACTATAAATGTGACAATTGTACTTGGTTGTGCCCAACCTTATACCCACTAAAAACATCAGATTGAACAGCTTTAGACATAAGAGAATGAAAACCCTCAGCAACAATAAGGAAAAGAAAAGGAGCCAGAGGATCTCCTTGCCTCAACCCACAGCCAACCTCAAATTCACTAGTTGGACTCCCATTAATTAAAACAGAAATCCTAGAAGTTTTCAAGCATTCTAACATCCACTATATCCAAACGAGAGGGAATCCCGTCCTCCCCATCACATAGATTAAGAAGTCCTAGTTGACAGAGTCATACACCTTCTCAAAGTCTACTTTAAAAAACAGACAGCTACTTCCTTTTTCTTCTCACCTCCTCTAAGACTTCGTTTGCAATCACCATACTGTAAAAAATAAGTCTACCTTGTATAAATGTTGACTGACATTCAGAAATCACATTATCTATCACCCTCTTCAATCTGTTTGATAACACTTTGGCCAAAACCTTGTACATAGCCCCAATTAAAGAAATAGGGCGAAAATCCTCCACTTTTTGAGGGGACTCAACCTTCGGTACCGGTACAATAAAGGAGCTATTAGAGCCTCTGACAAGCTTACCATTACCATAAAATTCGTTCAAGAAGGAGGAAAAATCATCTTTCAAAACTCCCCAAAAATCTTGTATAAAGTTGAAGTTAAAACCATCCGACCCCGGGCTTTTGGAACCACCACAATCCCACACTGCAGACTTAATATCATCATCAGAAAATGGTGATATCAGACTCATTGCATCAACATGTGATAGAGTTTTGAATTCCACACCATCAAGCATAGGTCTCCTACCTGACTGTTCCTTGAAATGATTCTCAAAAAAGCCTTTTGGTGCATCTTTGATGTCTTTTAAGGCACAAAGTTAATGAAAAGAATATGAATTGTAATTCAATTTTCAACTTAAATTAATGACCCACCGTTTAAGTTTAAATTTAAATTCAAATTCGAATTCAAATCAATTGTTGAAATTATTAAGTTTCTTTTTACGTAATTAAAATTATTAAATTAATAAAATAATTTGTTATTAATTAATTATTAATAATCAATTTCAAATGAGACATTTAAAAGTTAGACTTAATTACACTTTTGATCCCTCATGTTTATTGCTTGGGCGATTTTGGTCCCCATACTTTTTTTGCTCGAATTTAGTCCCTCAATTTTTAATTTGTGACAAATGTAGTCATCTGTTAACTTTCCATCCAATTACTAACAGGGAAATCTGATGTGGCAGCTAGTGTGTGACCTTAATTATTTAATTAATAATATGGGCCCATATTTTATAATTATAATTATTGATAACATTTGTTAAAAAATTTGATGTGGCAGCCAATGTGTGACCTTAAAACTAATATTGGCCCACATGGGATATGTTTCGATCTCTCTCCTACTGGAAGTGTCCAGTTAATGGAGAGGATCAATTTCCTAAAATAATAGGTGAAATATTATTAAGCAATTAAAAAGATATGAATAGATAAAAATTGATTGAGAGAAATAAAATCAAATCTGAAAGATTTGAATTTCAAATCTGTAATAAAAAATGTGGAATACAATTAATGATAAGAGAGGGAGAACAAAGACCAATATACCAAGGGAAGTAAAAGAAGGAATTCACATTTTAATAAAATGAAAAAAAAGATGAATTGTTATTGGCCAAGAAGAAAGAGAGGATAGTGTCTTGAAATTTTGGAGGGAAAATAAATACACCAGAAAGTGCCACCTCATAAAATTCACTATAAAAAAACTTTTTTTATATTATATACATATAGATATAGATATATAGATTTCTCGGATGTATTTTTATTTCTCTCCGTGTATATGATTAGTTTTATGATGAGATTGACCGCAGACATTGGGAGTACACCCGTGGGCTACCTGTCCTTGGGGCTCTATATAAGACACCCTCATCTTACATTCTCTTACCCGTCGACCCTCAAACTCACCACTCTATTTCTACACCCACTCAGCACCCAAAACCCAAACACAAAACAGACACATAGCCAGAGCAGGAGAAAAAAACAGAGAAACTCCAACCAAACCCTCCAACAATGGCACCAGTGCCCAAAACTCTCACTTATTTGGCGGAGGAAAAGACCCTTGAGTCTAGCTTCGTTCGTGACGAAGACGAACGCCCAAAAGTTGATTACAATCAATTCAGCAACGACATCCCTGTGATTTCACTCGCTGGAATCGACGAGGTTGATGGGCGTAGAGCTGAGATCTGTAACAAGATCGTGGAGGCTTGTGAGAACTGGGGTATATTCCAGGTTGTTGATCATGGCGTAGACGTTAAACTCATTTCTGAGATGACCCGTCTCGCCAAAGAGTTCTTCGCTTTGCCCCCTGAAGAAAAGCTTCGCTTTGACATGTCTGGTGGCAAAAAGGGTGGCTTCATTGTCTCTAGCCATCTCCAAGTAACACTTTTCCCTTCTCTATACTTAGTCATTTTACAATCACACCATTCAATTTCCAATTGCAATCACCACCCATTGTTTAGTTTTCTTCGACCGCTTTTTAACCATTAATTTTTAGTTTTCTAGGTATTTGTAGGTACTAGGTACCGACGGACCACAATTTACATTGACATAAGCTGTACTTATTTATTTATAATTTATAATTTTTAACAATATTAAAATTTGTAATATAATATTAATTGTGACCATAGTGGCGGTATTAATATTAATTTGCAGTATATGGTTTATTGTTTTTGTGGATTATTTAAATTTTGTACAGGGAGAACCGGTGCAGGATTGGAGAGAGATTGTGACATACTTTTCATACCCAATTAAGAACAGGGACTATTCAAGATGGCCAGACGTGCCTGAAGGGTGGAAAGCGGTGACAGAGCACTACAGCGAGAACCTGATGGGTTTGGCATGCAAGCTGTTGGAGGTGTTGTCAGAGGCAATGGGTTTAGAGAAGGAGGCTCTTACCAAGGCTTGTGTTGATATGGATCAGAAGGTTGTGGTCAATTATTACCCAAAATGCCCCCAACCTGACCTCACTCTTGGGCTGAAACGACACACTGACCCTGGTACCATCACTCTGCTTCTTCAAGACCAAGTCGGTGGCCTTCAGGCTACAAGGGACAACGGTCAGACGTGGATAACCGTTCAGCCTGTGGAGGGTGCTTTCGTTGTTAATATTGGAGACCATGGTCACGTGAGTACGCTTTTCTTGCTCTTTCCTTCTCACTTTTCAACTTGTTATCTATCTATATAATATTATAATTGGCTAAATATTTTTGCCATTATTCATGGGTTAATATTTTTTATTTATATAAGTAGTAAAATTAAGAGATCTAATTCTAGCTTATAAGATGTATAAATAATATTTAACCTATAAAAAGCATAGATGGTAGATAGATGAAAATGAGAAGTGCAAGGAGTACAAAAATAAAAAGAAGGTGAAAATGTGATAGGAAATAAAGAGAAAAATAAAAAAAAATTAACGTGTTAAAGGAAGTGTAAAATAAATAAAAATTATTTTAATAATAATTTGTTTAACAAATTGGTTTAACAAATAAAAATTTGTTTCGGTAATAATTTGTTCCCACGTATTTGTTGAACATTTATTTCTAATATTCTCTTTGAATTTTAAAATAAAATATTTTTATTACAATATAAAATTTAAATTAAAGTATATCTTTAAATTAATTTATTTGGAAAAAAATATTTTTGATATTAGTACAAATAAAATAAAAATAAAAATTAAAAGATAATTAATTAAAAAGCACTGTAACATTAGTTTTTGTCATGAATTATTTTTCACATTAATTTTTGTTTTGACGTTTTTCCTTAGTTTTGTACTTAAGCTTACAAGTATCCCCGGTATGAATTTTATAGTTGTTTCTATGAGATATAAAAAAATTGAATTTTAAAATTGAATTTTATTATTATAAAATTATGTTAATGATAATTGATGTGATAAGAAAGGAAAAATGAGATTGAAAGAAAATTGAGGTGTGAAATGAGGTGTAAAATAAGGAAGTGTGAAAAAACTTATTACTCATCTTTAGAAATATTAAAACTTTGATAATTTATATTTGGGATGCGAGAAGTATATAGAGGCCAGACAGACATAGAAGTAAAACAAATGAAGAGAAAGAAAATAAAAGGTGTTATTGAAAATGAAGAGAAAGATAGAAAGAAAAAAAGAAGAGAGGATGTGAAAGGAAATGTAAAATAAAAGAGTGTGAAAAAATTATTACTTTTTTACGTGTTTAAAAGTTATTTAGTTAGTGACAATGTGAATAGAAAAAGACAATGTTACCCAACCCCGTTGCATTTTTATTTCAGTTTCATTTAATAAAAAAATTACATTTTAATTTCGTTCATTTTTTAATAACTAAATAACAAGTTTAGTATGATGAAAATATAGAAAAATTTTAATCATTGGTAGGACCCAGACTGAAAAAGTTTTCATTCAAAATAAACTAAATGGAATTTGCTTTTTTAAACATTGTTAAAAACATGATAAGTTTGCGAGGAAGACAAAAAAAATTAATTCCAACTCATTTTTTATAGTCTTTGCTTTTTGTTAGTGGAAAAATATATCTATATTGAAACAAGTTATTCTTTAACTCACTATTTGATTATTTATTATTTTTTATAATTATAAAAAATATTGAATTATAGTGCGTACCATAATAACTTAATTGTTGAGATACCGAAAGACATTCCTCCCCCCATTTTTAAATTAAATGTTTTGAAATATCCTGTCATTTTCAAATTTTCTTTTTCTTCCATCTCTTTGATCATAAAACATGAATTATAGTTTAAAAAATACAATATTATTTAAATATAACATGGCATATTGAAATAAAAATTCCTAAATATACTTCTATTTTAGTGTTAATCAATATAACAATTTTTGGTATGTTGAAAGCAAATTCTTCATTTTTTAGTTGGTCCAAATTTTTTATTATAAAAAAGTTAACTTTAGTTATATTAATCATATATCCACCCCTTAATAACCAATAATAATTAAAAAATATTATAGTTAATTATGTTCTTTTCATAATCACATTTTTTTACTTGATACATGCTAGTAATGTGATTTTATTGAGATCTTTTTAATTAAAAATATGGTTATGGTATTATCAACGTTACTATACACAAAAAGTCATTTACATAATTTAAATATTAATATTTTTTACTAAAATTTATTAGACAAAAGACTGAATTTAATATGGTAATGAATTTATGAATGAGATTTTAAGTTTATTAAAGTCGAGGTGTGTTAATTTAAAATTAAAATTAATATTCCCCATCGTACGGATAAAATATAAGTTACAGCCAAGCTTTTTTTATTTTCCATTTTACACCAGCGGCTCACTATTTTATTATTCATTAATATTAAAATTTTATATTGGTAACGGTTACTTCATTGACATTAAAAATAAGATCTCCTACCAACACACATAGGTGGATTCTTATAAAAAAATGAGAAAAAAAATAATGAATATGAATTCTTATAAAAAAAATGAGAAAAAAATAATGAATATGAAGTAAATTATAGAATTAGTGTAGAGTTACTTAAATAGTAAAATATAAAATTAAATGAGATAATTTATATGTGTGAGATAAAAATATTAAAATAACCAATAAGCAACATTGGAGATGGTATTAGAGACATTTTTAGGATAAAGAAGATAATCTCACGCTCAAAATTTTAGGTAGGGATAGTGTAGGTAGGATAGAGATATATAGAAAGAAAAATGAAATGACGAGAGAAGGTAAGAAATATGATAATTGATATGATTGAAATGAAAACAAATAAATAAAATAATTGTAAGAGAGAATATATAAAATTGAGTGTGGAAAACTTAAAATTGCATTTTAAGAATTAAGTACGAAAAATAATATTATCATAAGGGATCCCACTTCCCACATACTCTGCTATGTTTTTTAATTAGTGTTAACCACATGTATCCCTTATCATGGGGTACAATCCTATTTGGGACTTAGTCCTCCCCACCCCTCCTTGCTATGTTTTGAAAGCTTATTGACCAAACAAAAAAAATTGAACTCTTGGATTTTGCGGTGACCATACGTTCGAATTAAATTTGTCCTTTTAGTATATATAGTACTATAATGTCTTCTAACTCTCACATGGTTCCATTTAAAATTTGAGAAGGGACGATTCAATTCTTGGAAAATGATTTATAATTTGGGCGTATACTTTATTATTCTATACCTTTTTCCATATATTGTTTAATTAATGTGTGTGGTACATGCAGTATTTGAGTAATGGAAGGTTCAAGAATGCTGATCACCAAGCAGTGGTGAACTCAAACTATAGCCGTTTGTCCATAGCCACATTCCAAAACCCAGCACCAGATGCAATTGTGTACCCTTTGAAGGTTAGAGAGGGAGAGAAACCTGTGATGGAGGAGCCAATCACTTTTGCAGAAATGTACAGGAGGAAGATGAGCAAAGACATTGAGCTTGCTAGGATGAAGAAGGTGGCTAAGGAAAAGCCATTGCAGGACATAGAGAAGACAAAACTGGAGGCCAAGCCTTTGAACGAGATTCTGGCTTAAACTGATCTACAGAGATTGTTGTTCCCTTAACTTAGTGCTAATTTTTTCAATATTTGAAGTGTCAATAATCTTTAGCCTTTATACTTGTGTTTTAGTTGAATTATGTGAAACTTTGTCCTAGTGGAGAGGTATTCCTTAGAGGTCTATGTAAAGTTTACAATCCCCTGAGGAATACAATCCGTTAATTATCACAATATAATTCATCCAATCCATTTAAACTTTATAAAAACATTGGATGGATGGGATGGATTTTGTGATGAATGGATTGGTTGGTTGCCCCATAAATGAATTAATTTGCCACCACTACTGTAAACCATATAATATGGCTAGATATAAATGAGAATAAAGTCGCACTCCCTTATTTATTGTCAACAACATGGTTTGTCTTTATTTACATTAGTGCACCTTTTTTATTCGTTAACTTAATGTAAATGTAAACCATCCAAATCTCTACCATTAGCTCAATTTTAGTGATTATCAAATATCCGTACTTTGTATAATATTTTTTGTGAAATAGAAATTAATTAATTAATTAAAAAAATTATGGAAAATTAATTGAAAAGATTTGTACAATATATTTTTGTTAAATATTAAATTTAAAATTTATAACCTCAGTTATTTGATAATATTAAATTTAATTTTTATAACATAAATAATACAATATTCTTATTAAGACCATGAATCATATTACTAGATTTATTAACTTTTAATTATTACCTTAGTTGCTTCGATTCTCGTCTAATTTGAAAAAAAAAAATTCACTATTAAGTAAAACTTTTAAATATGTTCTTTCTTGTAGTTATTTAGGGGATAATATAAAATATTATAATATATTATAAAAATATAAAACCAATCTTTTGAACTAAGTATACTAAATTTACTTTATTAAAGATTTAGAATAGAAACTTTAAGATTTTACATAAAATTATAATAAAATGTACTTGTAACAATATTAGTATATGTGTATGCATATTTAAAAATAAATAAATATGTTTTTATTTAAAATAATTTCAAAATTTTATAATTTAAATTGTTCAAATAATTAGTATCAATTTAGAATTATAATATCCCAAAATTAAGGCCTAGAAACTATAGTGGGAGCTTTAGGCTATGGTTCCGGCCAAGTAACAGAGAGTTGGAAGTGGTATGAGAAGTTGGAGATTTGAACGTGAATTTAGATAGGAATTTGGTAAATGAACTAAGAGGTACGAGTTTGAGAGATTTTGGGAAGAGGGGCCAAGTGTTACGTCAACCAGTGTAGGCGGAGCTTAGAAGGAATCACACCCTAAGACAGAGATGATTATAATGATTTAAGAATGAGGAAATGATATTAGAGGAAGAAGAACTGAGTTGGAAAGGTATGTTATTAGAAGGAGTTAAGGAGAAGGGTATCATCCTATGTTTTAGTTATTAAGTGTGTTAAGATAGCAAAGGAATTGAATTGGCAAAGATTAGAGTGGTAAGAGACTTGGATGAGAAAAACTAAGTTAGAAGGAGGTTTTAGGGAAAGGAATTAGGTTTAATTTGAGTGGAAGATAATTGAATTCGAATAAAAGAGGGGGTAAAAGTCAAGTTTTCAGGGGCTAATATGCTCGCTCAGACGGCGCTCAAGCGCAACCTGAGCGAGGATATCAGCAATACGGGGAAAATTGCAATAGATTTTCTAGCTCTGCCTGAGCTCGAGCTCAGCCGAGTGCAACTCGAGTGTAGCCTGAGCGTAGAAAACAGAGAGCAATTTGGGAAATTAGCTTAGTCTGAGCTTGAGCATAGCATGAGCGCAGTTACGCGTCAAGATTTTTCTTCCTTATGCTTGAGCTGCGCCAGAGCGAGCTCTGAGCGCAGGGAACGCTGTCATCTCTTTTTAAAACATGAGTTAGGGTTCCTTTTCCTCATTTTTCCGTTCCTTCTTCATGTTTTGAGAGAGAAAGAGAGATTTCTAGAGAGGAACTCCATGGGAGCTTAGAGAAAGAGGATCAAGGCCAAGGATCTCCAACCTCAACCTTCCCCAACCTCTTTCCTCTTCCCCTTTGAGCTTCATTGAGGTGAGTAAAGCTCACACACTTCCACTCCATCTTGTGAATGTTCTCCCTTTTGAGCCCTACCTCTTATCTTCCCTTTCTTGAGGTTGTATGTGATTGTTTAGGACTATTTACCGATTGATTTTAGTTGTATTGAATGTTTGAAAGAGATTGAGTTAGATACCCCTATCTAGAGTTTGGAATTGGGAATTTTGCTAAGTTTAGGCACTATTTATTGTTTGTGCTGAATATTATGAGTATGCTAGTTGTATTCCATTCATTGGTGATGATTATACTAGAGATTTTCATTTAGGTTTGATTTGGGGGGTTTTATCCTTAGATTCACATGCTTGGGAGGTGTTGTTTCCATGGAAAATGCTTAGATCTATTATGTGTTGTATGTTATATGTACATGTGATATTGTTATGTTGTGGCATTGCATCTTTTTGGCTTCTAGCCCAGTTAAGATTAAGAAAATGAGTTTTGGCTTCAGCCCGAGAAAATGGCTTCGGCCCGTTTTGGCTTCACCCCGAGTAACCTAAAGAAAAAAGATTGATTTCAGAGTTTGAGTTAAGGTGGGGTGATTAGTACCCAGAGATTAAGGGTGATTAGTACCCAGTGGTGGTGATTAGTACCCAAGGAAGACGCTCCTTGTAGTCTGAGCTCAGGTCTAGCCACATCGAGTTAAGTGATAAGACCCCGCCTGCCGGGGTAATGCAGATCATGCATGGCATATTTGAGTTGTGTTGCATTTATATGTTTAAATCGAGTTATGTATGATTTTGCTTAGTTATGAGTTGCATTTATATGTTATCCCAATTGAGTTAAGATATGATGTGATGATGTAAATTGTTAAGACAAACTCACTCCTAAGATTTTTAATGAAGTCAAACCATCAAGTTAAATGATTACAAAAGCAAAGACTGAGATGCATCTTGTTATTACTAACTGTTTTCTCAAAGTATTGACAGAATTTTAGACTTTAAATTTGCAGGATTAATTCCTCATGCTAAGACAAAGTCAAATACACAAGAAAGCTCAATCATTCTTTGAGGCATGAAGTAAAAAAATTCACAATCAAGATTTGCCAAAAGAAAGATTAAAACAAGAGGTGCTGAGCAAAAAAGATTCAAGGTCAGACTCAGACTGAGAGTCAGACTCAGATGCACAACTCAGATGCAGACTTGAGACTCAGACGCAAGCTAACACAGAAGAACTGAGACTCAGATGAGAGCCCAAGACTGAGACCAGAACTCAGATGCAAGAACTGCCATCAGACTAAGACTTAGACTTAGCCTAAGGACACAAGGAGTCAACAGGAGTCAAGACAAGGACACTACACATGCTGACACAAGGCAGTATGCACAGTACTTTTGGAAGGAAGCTTTTCTCTCTTCTCAATGGCTATAAACGGTCACCAACGACCATGTAACGACTAGTTTTTATTTGAATTGAATGCCAAGATCAACAATGAAGAAGAGAGAGACTACGTTGCACATTGAATAATCTTTGCATCTCTACTACATCTCAAGTCTTTTCTCATCTCAGATCCAGTTTCAACTTGAGAACATCTTGTAGTCTCACTTATTCTCTTTCAAGTTCTTAATTTCCTATCCTTGTAAAAGAGAATACACCTAGATGAGCCCACTGTTTATCCATACTTTGTATACTGTAAGCTATAACTATCATCATTCTATCAATCCCTGTAACCAGTCTCAGTTGAGATAGGAGAGAGCCTAGTCTCAATGTGAGTGTAAGAAGTATGAAGAGGCCAGTGAAGAATACTTATTTCACAGCCAAGGTAGGAGAGCCTAAGCTTGGTGTGAGGGTTAGCCTGAAGAGGCAGTTAGAATACTTGCATTTGAAAAGGTTGTTAATAGTGGAAATCTCATAAGTTGTGAGGACTGGATGTAACCCAAGGTGTGGGTGAACCAGGATAAATCAACGTGCATCTCTTTCCCTCATCTCTTTATTTACATTTGCACAATTTATACCTGAGACTTGTATGCTCAAAACAAATTAAATCGGTTCAAAGGAAACTAAGTCTTAACTACTGAGATTCACTTTTACTAAGTTAAATAATTATACTAAGTTAAGACAGTATCTTATCTAACCCATCTGACCTTCCAAGTTATCTAACTTGAGAACACGTCTCAACTTGAGCTTAAGTTTTTTTTCAGGAACAAAATTTTAATAGTCTCTATTCAACCCCCTTCTAGAGACAACCAACCAACTTCAGTTGGTATCAGAGCTCGGCCTCTTTGGGGTTGAGCACACCTACGTGTGAAGAGGAAAAGATCCATGGCTGGACCAAACACAAGTCTCTTCATTCCTGAAGGAGCATCCACCAATAGCCCCCTGCCTTTGATGGAACAAATTACTACTACTGGAAGGACAAAATGAGATTGTTCATTGAATCTCAACATGCTGATTTGTGGGAAATCATTGAATTGGGCCCTTACGTACCCATCATCACTAATAAACTTGGTTTGAGAGCAGCAAAGCCTAGGGAATCCTGGACAAATGCTGAAAAGGCCAGATATGTCCTCAACTCAAGAGCCAAATACCTACTCACTTGTGCATTGAGTCGTAGTGAGTATGACAAGGTAGCCGACTGTGCATCAACAAAGGAAATATGGGATGCACTTGAAGTTGAGCACGAGGGAACAAACCAAGTCAAGGAAGCCAAGATCAACATACTGGTCAGACAGTATGAGCTCTTCAAGATGAATGAAGATGAAGGCATTGAAGACATGGTAAGACGATTCACAGCCATTACCAATGATCTCAAATCCTTGGGAAGAACCTATTCAAACCAAGATATGGTGAGGAAAATTCTAAGGAGTCTGCCCAAGCCTTGGAGGCCCAAGGTCACAACAATACAAGAAGCCAAGGATCTCAACACACTCAGACTGGATGAGATCCTTGGATCACTCAAAGTACATGAGAAAGAGCTGATGGAAGAGGATCTCATTAGACGTCCAAAAACAATTGCTCTAAAAGCCTCATCTAGCAACTCCAAAGGTAAGAAGGTAAGCTCATCTCAATAAATCTCACTTAACTCATCTCATGACACAGATAGTGAAGAAGATGATGAAGATGATGATGAGACTGAGATGGATAATGAGATAGCTTTCATCTCAAGAAAGATCAGACGTATGTGGAGATATAGAGGAAGTGGAAGACGAAAATTTCCATCCAGAATAGGAGAGATTAAGGTTGAGAAGAAAGGACAAATCATTTGCTACGAATGCAACAAGCATGGACACATCAAGGCTGAGTGTCCCCAACTAAAGAAAGATACAAAAAGAAGCCCAAAGAAAAGAGCCATGATGGCTACATGGGATGACACAGAGGAAGAAGAAAGTCAAGATGAAGAGGTATATGAATCTGACTCTGATCTCTCTTTCAGTGAGCTTAAGTCTGCCTTTGGAAATCTGTTATATGATTCAAATCTTCTTGCTTTAAAAAGCTCTCTATTAAAATCTAAGTTAAACTCAGTATAATAACCACAGGAAACACTAGAAGAGGGGGGTTGAATAGTGTTTTGAAATTTTAAGTTAATTTATGAAAACCTTTTCAAAAGACAACAAATGCATTTTGGCAAGTTATCATGAAAAACTTCATTGGTAGATAATTGAAATTATCAGAGCTGTGCGGAAGCTATGAACCTTTGTTTTTCAGAAACTCGCTGAGTTTGATAAAATAGTTAAGTGTTCTACGAACACTTCAGAAGGTTTAGAAAACTATCTTTAAAAACTTTGTTTAAACTTGTTTTGAAATGAAAACTGTTAGTTCAAAGATGTTTTTCTTTATTATCCTACTAAACTAGTTACTTGCTGAAAACCATGTTGTTGAGGAACTTGCTGAACACCTTTCAGTAGGTTCAGTAAATACTCTTTTCAAAACAATTTGTTTGCTACTTGAAATATTGATTTGTTAAAGTTAGTTTACTAATCAAACCCTTCCTTGGTTAGTAATAAACAGATATTGACAGAAAGTAAAAAGTTAAGGGAAGAGAGAAATTTACACAAAGAATTTATCCTGGTTCACCCACTACACCGTGAGCTACATCCAGTCCCAGGGCAAACCACCTCTGGATTTCCACTATCTGAACACAGATACAAGTATTCTTTGTTTTCAACTGCCTCTTCAGGTAATTCAATGAGTATTCTTTTGCAGGCAGCCTCTCCAGGCGCACCGAGTACACAAGGCCTCTCCAGGCACACAAGTATTCTTTATAGACAAGCCTCTCCAGGCTCAACACAAGTATTCTTTTCTGTCAAGCCTCTTTAGGCTCTACCAAGTATTCTTTTCTTTCAAACCTCTTCAGGCTCTACATGAGTATTCTTTTCTATCAAGCCTCTCCAGGCTCTACCAAGTATTCTTTCTTCCACCAAGCCTCTCCAGGCTCTCAGGAGTATTCTTTCTTCCCAAGCCTCTGTAGGCTCTACACGAGTATTCTTTTCTACCAAGCCTCTCCAGGTTCTACCCGAGTATTCTTTTCTATCAAGCCTCTCCAGGCTTTACCAAAGTATTCTTTCTTCCGCCAAGCCTCTCCAGGCTCCCAGGAGTATTCTTTCTTCCCAAGCCTCTGTAGGCTCTAACTACACTCAAAGTGTTTACAATTAAGCTCGTGTTTAAGTTTCCTAGAAACTCAAACTTACAATTTCCTATACTAAGGGATTACTGAGTACTACTCAGGATACAAAGGTTAAGCTTCTAAGTACAAGGAATGACAGAGATATAGGTGTATGCTTCTAAGCTCTAATTTATCTCCGTGTTTTCAGAAGGTTGACTGTATATTTTCTGTTTTGAGCTTTGCCAAATTCTTCTGTGGAGGTTGATGACAAACCATGATGAAGGATAGAATTTAGGAATGCATGGCTGTCTCTTTTGTTTTTGGTTGACACTTCAGAGATGCATCTTTGTAAGCTCCGCCAACAACTTCAAAGTCTTGCTTCAGGCTATTTATATGTTCTGATTAAATATAGCCGTTGAAGGTTGTTGATAATACCTTTGAGAAGAAATGATTTGGCTCATATAGCCGTTGTGAAATAGTTCTCATTCGGTTGCTTCTTTTCAAGCTGATTAGGTGTGCAGATGAGTTGGCTCTGACACACTGCAGATAAGCTCTTTAATTCTGAGAGTTTTCCATTGTCTTCAGCGAGTTGATTTCTCTCTCTTCTTCGTCTTCTTCTTTCTTCATTCTCTTTCTTCATTCTTCTTCTTGTAGATGTAAGGAGATAGGATATAAATATCCGTTGGTCTACTCCTTTTTTACCATTGTGAGCTCTGCTTCTCTTTGATTAGCCTTGACTAGTATAGGTATGTAGATATTTTATCCGTTCTGACACACACACAACAATTTTACTCACATATTTTCTTCGAGAGTGAAATTGCTTCTTCAGCAAGTGGGCTTATGAATATTTCCTGAGAGAGTAGTTTAATCTTCAGCAGGTTGGCTTGCTTCTCTCACCTTCTTCTTTCACTATGTGAAGTCTGTGGCTAAAATAGAGATGATTTTTAGCCGTTGTGCTTCTTCTTTATCCACAATGAAGTTAGCTTTTCTTCTCGAAAAGACATCTGACTTCTGATAGCGTGTTGCAGAGTTTGTGCAGTGGTAGGTGTACAACAACATTGACCTATTCCTAACTCTATTTGCCTTTCTGCCTTTTTATCCTTTTTCTTTCTCGAACAGAGCTTCTTGAAATAAGGAAAATAGCTTTTGCTACTATTTCCTTTCTGGATGAAGGCATAAGACGTTTAGACAATTTTCTCGTTGTTAATCAAATGGTCTTTGCCTTTGTTTGAGACTTCTCGACGTTTAAGATTTATCCACGTAGTTAGAGAGTTGAGAGTCTTCATATCTTTAGAACATTATATGAAATGCCTGGCTTCTTCTTTTACAGATAGTTTGAAATGCCACGCCATTTCAGAGAGTTGATTCACTTTAGCATGTTGCATGTCTTCAGAAGGTTGATCCTTTCAGCATGTTGGATTTCTGCGTTCTTGACTGATTGGTGATCTTCATGAAAGCTTTCAGCTTTTGCAGTCGTGCTCATTCTCTTCAGTTAATACATTATCAGCAACTTGATTTAGTCTTTGGATAGTTTACTGTATTGTTCTTCTGCTTGTCCTTTTTCTTCTTTTTTTGCTTCTTCATCCGATGCTTCATCTATTCTTCAGATTGTTTCTTCATTGATCTTCTTTGGATAGTTTCTGCTGTGTTGTGCTTCTTTTTGGCTTAATGCTTCTTCCTTGTGATCTTCTTAGCCTTCCTTGATGTCTTCCAAATAATTTGACCTTTAGATAGTTGTTGTGATGTTCTTCTTCTTAGTCTATTGCTTCTTGTCAGCTGGTTGGTTATCTTCAGAGAGTTCCTCCAATGCTCTTTTTACTTTGTTCTTCTTTAGCAGATTTCTTCTTTCAGCAAGTTGCTTCATCTTTCTTCGGATTTCCTCTTCCTGTCTTTTGCCTGCTTCCTTGGCTATCTTCGTTTTCTTGTCTTCAGACGGATGCTTCAAAATGTTACCTGAAACACAATGCACAAAATAATACCTTTGTAACATCCTGAATTTTATTAAGTAAAATAAAATAAAATAAAATTAATAAAGTAGAAGAAATAAATAAATAAATAATAGGATTAATATTATGAGTAGTTTTATCAATAAGGTTATTTAATAAATAATAAGAATAATAAATAGAATAAGTGGGTTAAGAGTGGGCCTAGCCCAATTAAGTATTTATTTAAGGAGGGGTTCTCAGTTCACCCTAATCCTTATTCGTATAATCGTCAGAGAACGAAACGCTAAGGAGAGGAGAAATGACGTCTCAAGAAGGGGTTGCTGCAGAATAATCATTGAGAATTAAGTACTGTTGCGGTTCGATCTTCACTTCAAAATACGGTGGGGGAGAGGGTGCTGCTTGTATGTGCATGTGGGAGTGTTTGGGTAGTAAGGGCAACCATAAGACCCTCTAAGGTTTTAAATTTGACTTAATATATGTATATGTTGAGTATAGTATGATGAAAACTGTTGATTGATGACTGATTTTATGAATCTTGATGAATTCTTGAATGAGATTGAAGAGGATAGTGAAAATAGCGAAAGGGGTAAATAAGGGTTTGATGATTTGGGGTTTTGATTGAATAACTGTATAATCATGTTTAAGATTGATTATTTCATTGATTTCGTTTGATAAAAACGTGTTGGATCGAAGTATAAACGATGAGGATTGAGTAGGGATTGAAGAAGGGAAGAAAAAGGGGCAAAAATGCTGTGCTGTCGCGTTTTACGTAACTTGCGCTGCAACTTGCGCTACAGCGCAAGTTGAAGCGTGAACTCTCTGGAATCTGCGTTGCAGGTTGCGCTACAGCGCAGGTTAGGGCGCAGCTCGCAGATTCTGTTTTGACAACTTTCTCGCTTGGGAAAGAATGTGTCTGTTAAGGGTGCAAATGAACTCAGAACTCTATCATATAATATATCAAACTGAAGCCCCGGATCTTAACTTTATAATAGAAGTGGAATTATGGTAATTGGACACCTAGAACTCTAGATATTTACAAATTAGTGCACCAAGGTCATTAAGCTTAAAACTTGAAGACTCCAAAATTGAGGAATCGCCTCTGGTAATCGATTACAATTGTTTGGTAATCGATTACAGTTGTTTGGTAATCGATTACCAGGTCAAATTGTGTGTGAGAGTTGTTATTTATGTGATGATTATGGTGTGACTATGAAGATATGATTATGTCCTTGATGATAGATGTTTATACTACTGCGATGTATGATGATAATGATGAGGTATTGATGTATTGAGTGTATGGTGATGCTTTGTGATGTTTTATAATGATTATAATGATGATGATTGATGATTTCTGAGGATGCTTATGATAATTTATGATGATAATATTGGATGATGAAACGATGATTTATATGATGATGTTAATGATGATGATGTATATCACTTTATGATGATGATGATATAATTAATTTTATGATGATGGTGATGATGATTTAATTAACCTTATGATGTAGATGATGCTTGAGTATATATGATGTTGTACCTGAGATACACAAGCCCAGTGAGGGGTGGGGTGTAACTCAGGGAGATGATTGTACTTGAAATACACAAGCCCAGTGAGGGGTGAAGTGTAGCTCAGGGAGGTGAATGTTGTACCTGAGTCTAACTCGGGGAGGTGATTATGGTACCTGAGTATAACTCAGGGAGGTGAGTAATGATTATGATAATATTGAATATGGTACCTGAGGTGTACAAGCCGAGATTGGGGTGAAGTACAACCCAGGGAGGTGAATGATGATTATGATGATATTGGTGACTATGATGATTATGATGATATTGAAGATTATGATGGTTATGGTGATATTGATGGTGTGTTGGTGTATATGATGATGGATGAATATGTCTTATATATGCTGATATAAAAATGAGTTATATGATGATGTTATGATTTTGTGATGAGGAAATGAGTAATAGGCGCTGAGAATAGAGTAGGCGAATTATTTGGTGAATAAGGATAGGAGAATTATATGATGATATTGATGTTTGTTATATGATGAATTATAGGTGATATTATCTGATGAATTATGTGATGTTTGAGTATGTGGTGTGATTAATGCTGATGTTGTCTATATGAGGGTGAGGATAGGGTAGCCTCCTATGTGTATGTATGAGTAGTATTCTTTTCCTCACCGTTACACTGTGGTTATTTTACAGGTGATGATGGAGACACAATTGGTGTTGAGTTTTGATTAAAAGGAATGTTGCTCTGGTACATGTGACATCAGGGCATATTATTGAGGGTTCTTTTCTTTATGTTTCTAGTTAGGAAGGATTTTGTAAAACACTTTTAAATGCCTTACCTGGCGAGTAGGATGTTTTAATTATTGATAATTTGGAGATTCCGCTTCTTGTGTATTTTGAAAACCTTTGAGTTCTTTTATTTTAATTAAGTTGTTTTACAATGAATGAGGTTTTAAATGAAGAGATATGTGAACCTTTTTACCCGTTGAGGGATACTATTTTTGAAAAATATTTGGACTTATTAATTGTATAAGAGCTGGGGTAGAAGGGTGTCACAACCTTTGTCAGTAGAACCTATCTTTATATGACCTAATTTGTTAATCATTAAAACCTAAGGATAATGAGTCTTAAATCTAATTTAAATACTTAAATTAATTCTGAGACTCAACACTCAGCTCTTGAAAAAATCAAATTTCTTGAAAAAGAAAATGAAAGTTTGAATCATAAGAATAGCAACCTCATGCTGTCTCACATGAAGCTGTCTGAGCACATCAAGGCACAGACTCAAGCTCAAGCTGAGCTGGAATCAAGAAATCTTCTTGATGAAAACCAAAAGCTCAAAGCTCAAAATAGAACTCTCATAGATGATCTTGCTAAGTTTGTGAAAGGAACAAAAACCTTGAGAGATTAATTGGATCTCAAAAAGGAATTTTTGATAAGGCTGGATTAAGCTATGAGAAGTCTACAAGTGAAGTTTGGTACAAGGTTTTTTTTTATTCCAACAAGGAAACGTAAAGAGAGATGCTCTTGCTGTAGTAAATTTGGCCATAAGACTTCAGAGTGCTACATGAGACAAGTAGCAATAAATATAAAGATAACTAACCATATAGGACCCAAATAGAAGTGGGTACCTAAAGCTAAATCTCATTGTGCTGCAGATGTGCCTAGCAGCAACAAGATCAAAAAGGATGTGGGTGCTGGACAGTGGATGTTCAAGGCACATGACAGGGGACAAAAGCAAGTTCCTATCACTTGAAGAAAAGGCTTCAAGAGTTGTCTCATTTGGAGACAACAGCAAATCCCATATCAAGGGCATTGGTAAGATTGGTAAGACAGACTCAGCTCATATTGAAAATTTTTATTTTGTTGAGGGTTTGAAACATAACCTGTTGAGTATAAGTTAGCTGTGTGACAATGGTTATCATGTTAATTTCCATCCCACTTTTTGTGAAATCATAGACTCTAAGACTGGACAAATTATTTTCTCTAGTAAAAGAAATTAAAATCTTTACTCAGTCTCACTTGAGAGTCTATCTGATCCACCTGTCTTGTGTCTCATGACCAAGAGAAGTGGCTATGGCACAAGAGAGTTGGACATATTAACATGAGAACCATAAGTCAGCTTGCAAATCAATCTCTTGTCAAAGGTTTACCAAAAATAAAATTTGACAAAGACATGATATGTGAGTCTTGCACAAAAGCAAGCACACTAGGTCAAGCTTCAAACCTAAATCTCATGTCAGTACCACCAGACCTCTTGAGATACTCCACATTGATTTATTTGCACCAACTAAGACTGCCAGTCTTAGTGGTAAAAATATGGTTTTGTAATAGTGGATGATTACTCAAGATACACCTGGGTTCTATTTCCCTCTCAGAAAGATGAATCTTATGAAACATTTAAAATATGTTTAAAAAAGATCCAATCTGAGAAGGGATATGGAATTGGTACTATGAGAAGTTACCATGGAGGAGAATTTGAGAATGCCAAACTCAAAAACTTCTTTGACAAAAATGACATCACACATAACTTCTCATGTCTTAGAACACCCCAACAAAATGGTGTAGTTGAGAGGAAGAATAGGACTCTCCAAGAGATGGCAAGAATTTTGTTATGTGACTTTGGTGTTGAAAATATTTCTTGGAAGAGGCTGTAAACACCTCTTTCTATATCATAAATAGAGTCACCATAAGGGAGATTTTAAACAAAACTCCATATGAGTTATGGAAAGGGAGAAAGCCCTCAATTTCTTATTTTCCATGTATTTGGATGTGACTGTTACATTCTTAACACAAAAGACCAGTTGGGAAAATTTGATACAAAATCTGATAAAGGAATTTTCCTTGGGTATTCTCTCACTTCAAAAGCTTATCGTGTTTATAATCTAAGAACCAAAACTACTGAAGAATCTCTGCATGTAGTCTTTAATGAGATACGGGGAAACTCACAGAAGAAGGTAGATGAGGAGATTGAAGAAATGATGGGAGAATTGAGGATCTCAACTCAAGAAGTTTAGGAAAGACTCCACACAGACCTAAAGAATATGAGATCACCTCAGTCTGAACCAAGAGGAGAACAACTCAGATAGAGCCTCATAGAAGTCTCCAACCTGAGATGGGAAACAACTCTCAAGCTGAGGATAAGCATGAAGATCAGCTTGAGATTGAGCAAACAAGACAAACTGCACCTGAGACTCAGCATGAGCACGCGTCTGAGATGCCCAGAAGCTGGAGACTGGTCAGATCTCATCCAAGGGATCAGATAATTGGAGAGATCTCAGACAGAGTCAGAACAAGATCATCATTCAGAAATGTTGAAAATATGATGGCTCTTCTGACTGAGATAGAGCCAAAGGATATCCATGAAGCTCTTAATGATGAATCTTGGGTCAAAGCTATGGAGGAAGAGCTCAATCAGTTTGACAAAGCAAAGTATGGGATCTGGTTCCTCCACCGTCTCATCAATCTATAATTAGAACCAGATGGGTGTTTTGCAACAAGCTGAATGAGAAAGGAAAGGTTATGAGAAACAAAGCAAGACTGGTGGTATAAGGATACAATCAACAAGAAGGAATAGATTATGATGAGACCTTTGCACCAGTGGCCAGACTTGAAGCCATCACAAAGACTTCAAACTCTATCAAATGGATGTGAAAAGTGCCTTCTTAAATGACATCATTGAAGAAGAAGTCTATGTGAGACAGCCACCTGGATTTGAATTGATTTAATTTATCTCAGTTCACATTTGTATAAAAATAAAATTAATAAATAAATAAAAATAACAAAAACAACATATATGAATTGTGATGTCTCATCGTGAATTGTGTAGTGTTGTTTCTATGTGCATTATGTTGATTGATAATTTTTGGATGATATTCAAGAAACAAACAGAAAATGAAAAGAAAAAAAAAATAATTAAGGGATGATGTGTATTAGCACATGAAGTGTAGGATGAAAGCAATACAAGGCTAAAGAATTGAGGGGGCACACCCTCAATGTGTTTCGAAAAATACACAAAGAAAAAAAAGAAAAAGAAACGTATTTGGGGAGAAATATTACAAACATTATCAGAAAATATAAGGTGAGTGGTTAAAATGATTAAGAGGAGAGGGCCATGGTAGAGGCGGAGGATAAAAAGAGATGCTCACAAAGCTAGAAGTGGGGGAAGAACCATTTTTCTTAATTTGGATTTAAACCCATCATCCATTCTCACCATACAATGGAGATAGATCTCTAAATAATCTCTAACCCGCACCACCGCTGCACTGCCGCAGTGCTATAGCCAGCCACATCTCCTTAGATCCAATCCCATGTCCCTGTGCGCGTGCCAACCTGTAGCTGCCAAGATCCGTTGTCGCTTCGGAGCTCATCCCAGCCACTGTTGAGTAGCACCGTAGCACTACCCTTTTCCCATTGTCTCTACATATTCTATTCATTGGGTATTTGTTCTGAATGTGATTATGTGAGTATTTTATTGTTAGTTTATTATTATATTTATTATTAGTAGTAGTATTTGTATTTTTTTGTCAAATCGTATTTGTTTGTATTAGATTCTTTATTCTTTATTGGCGTGATTTTATTTGTACCATAATTCACCAGGGCAATGATGCAAGCTGAGCTGAACCCACTCTTTTCCATAATTAACCAGGGCAATGATGCAGTTTAATTCCTTTTGTTTGATTTATTACAGCCTTGATTAAATTTGGCGCCGTTGCCGGGGAATTCAATTCAAATTCGGTTTCAATTTCAATTTGTTTTGTGTAGTTTCAATTCTGTTTTGTAAATTCATGTGTTGTTCCGCGTTTAGGAAGTAGAGTCATAATTCATATTGTGTTTTGGTATAGCTAACTTGGTTTGTGTAGATTCAGTTTGATCAATTTTGCTCACAATTTTGAGGTAAGTAGCCTAATCTGTTATAATTACTGTTCCTTTGCTTTTAGTGAGGTTTAATCTGTGATTTGAGTTGTGTGATGTGTTGAGTCATTGTAATTATTGTGTTTAGTCATGTTTTGATGTTTATAAATTGTTTAGATGAAATTAGAATTGACTTGGTGTGGTTTGGATTGAATTGCATAAGTTGATAAAGTGTTGTTGACTTTTTACTGTTGTTGGCTTTTGCAATTGAATCTGACTTTTTGATTAGCATAGTTAGAGGTTGAATTTTTGTGCCAATTTTTGTGTCCACCCTTCTTTAGGTTAATAAATGAATATTAGATACCCCAACTGTTATTAGATAGGTCCAGATTGTGAGATTACACTTTGTACTGACTTATTTTGACCTGTTGACTTCAATTGGACATAACTTTAGCTAGGAAAGTCAAAATTTCACATCTTTTATATGCTTTTGGGGTAGAAGAAGCCACTTAGGATGCCTGTCCCTACAATGCTAGGAGGAGGACCCTAAAATTTAAAAAAACAGTCATTTTCTATTTTTAAAGGATTTTTTAAGTTTTTTTTTGTGTATTTTAGCTTTCTTACCTTAGGGAGTTTTGGTACCTAGGCTTTGAATTTTGTTCTGAAATTTTTTGTGCTTGTTTCCTATGTTAATATAGTGTTTTCCATGTATCCATTTCATTGGTTTCTGCTCATTTGATATAGGCTGCCTTTATATGCTAACATGCTTTTGTATGCCTTATTTTGTGCATTTTTGTGTGCAGTTGGTGTATGACTAGAGCAAACCCAGGTGTCCTACATCCATTTGATCCAGAAAATTGATCATACATATCATAGGTTAGTTAGAGAGTCTAGGATTCCATTTGTGCATAATTCTGTTAGTGATAGTGAGTTGTCTGATAATGTGTATTCTGCTGTTAGTGTGAGTGATAGTGAGTCTGTTTCTGTGTTTTCTGCTTTTTCTTCTTCTTCTTTTCTTGAGTCTGATTTTAATTGTGATATCATGGCTAAGAGGGCTTTGAGAGAGCTTACTTCACCTGATGTTTATATTCAGACTTTATGCATTCAATATCCTGATATAGATGTGCCTTGTGAGCTAAAATCTGGAATGATTCATTTGTTACCCAAGTTCCATGGTCTTGCAGGTGAGGTTCCACATAAACACCTCAAGGAATTCCATATTGTCTGCACCACTATGAGACCACCTGGAGTTCCTGAGGATCACATTAAGCTGAAGGCATTTCCATTCTCCTTGCAAGATACAACAAACGACTGGCTGTACTACCTTCCACCTAGATCAATTACTAGCTAGGATAATTTGAAGAGGTTGTTTCTGGAAAAGTTTTTCCCTGCATCCAGAGTGACATCAATTAGGAAGGAGATCTGTGGTATAAGGCAGATGGACAGAGAGAGTTTGTATGAGTACTGGGAGAGGTTCAAGAGACTTTGTGCTAGCTGTCCACATCATCCGATTCATGGGCAGCTACTCATCCAGTATTTCTATGAGAGCCTTATATCCATGGATAGGCAGATGATAGATGCAATCAGTGGAGGTGCTCTTGTGGATAAAACTCCAGTTGCAGCAAGGCAGTTAATTGAGAACATGACTTCTAATAACCAGCAGTTCAATACCAGAAGCAATTCAGTGGCCTTGAGTCAAGAGGAGTTCATGAGATGGAGACCACTTATGCTGCTGGTCACAGGAAGTTGGAGAACAAGCTTGATGATTTTGCTTCCTTGGTCAAGCAATTGGCAGTGTCTCAGAAGGTTTCTAAATTACGTGGGATTTGTACTTCTGCATATCATCCCACTGATGCTTGTCCCATCTTACATGAGTCTGAAGGAGATGTTGTTGTTCCTCCTTAGGCTTATGCTACCATTATTTATGGTTCTGGTAGACCCCCTCAGCAGAAGCAGTATAATCAGGATCTTTCTTCTAACAGGTATAATCCGGGTTAGAGGAATCATCCAAACTTGAGATGGGGGAATTCTTCACAGCAGCAGCCACATCAACCTTATGTACCATGTCAGTCTTATGCTGCTGGGCCTAGTAGACCTTATCAGCCTCCACATGTACAGTGGCAACAACATCAACTTACACCATCAGCTCCTGCACCTTCCAAGAGTGAGCCTTCCTTGGAATAATTAATGAGGTAGATGGTAGTCAATAATCTGAATTTCCAGCAGAGGACAGAGGCGACTATTCAGAACCTGAAGAGTCAGATGGCTACTACTCTTAATCAGCTGCAGTCTTAGGGATCATATAAGCTTCCTGCTCAAACAGTTGTCAACCCAAAGAATGTTAGTGCAATCGCTTTAGGACGGGAAAAAGTGTGCAAGGACCTGATAGGCAACAATCTGAGAAAGAAGATGAGATTCATACAGCTGTAGAGGGCCCTATGCAGGAGAGATCTAGTCCTAGTCCTTTGAGCAGCCCCACTTCTTCAAGCAGTGAGCAGCCTTCTATTCCTCTTCCATTTTGTTGGTCCAAAGGGAATCTAGAAGGGGGGTTGAATAGAATCACAAAAAATTTTTCCTTTATTAAAAATAAAACTTGATTTTCCCTTCCAAATCAGCCTTCAAGATTCTTTCAAATTGGGTTTTCAAAAGATCAATTTTCAGAGTTTAAAATCAAATGTTTTGAGTAGCAGATCAAACAAATTGCAGAAGGTAATTGATTACCAGTTTTGATACAGTGCGTAATTGATTACCAATTTTGGAAACAGTGAGTAATTGATTACCAAGATTGATTACTCAAGGTTTAAGATTCAATTTCCAATATTCAATTCAATATTACAGCAGTAATCAATTACACTTAAAAATTCATTGAAATTATGCAGATCAAGATTCATGTTTATATGTCAAGAAACTTAATTCAAAAAGGAATAGGGATAAAGAAAATTACACAGTGATTTGTACTGGTTCAGCCACAAAAAGGGGCCTACATCTAGTTTAGATCTAGCACACCACTAAATATGCTTTAACTATAGAATTGATTACAAACATCATGCACATTCAATCCTAAAGAAAGACTTTCTAAACAAACAAAGGTTTGATTCTTGCACCCCACAAGAGCATGTTCATCAATGACACCCCGTCATACGAACATCAACCTTACTCATGACACCCCGTCACAAGATTTCACAAACAATCTCAATGAACTCCCCGTTCTTGAGATATCACACAATACAATTCTCTATGAATACCTTATTCAATAGAAAATACAAATAAAAAACAATTAAAGAAATCTGAGTTTAGAAAAATAACACCTTGTTTGTGCAGATAAACTCCATGAGTATATCAAAATCTTTCTTCCAATTGTCTAAACATCTTTACTTGAGAGTTTTTCAGAATTTGCAGAATTTTTGGACATTATAAGCTTTCTTGGAGAGAGTTTCTAAAAAGAGTTTTTCATTCTTTTTCACAATTCAACTCTTCTATTCTATTCTCATCTAATTCATTTCGAAATTCACTTATAAATAGTTTTTAGTTAGTTAGAGATTCAAAAGTTTGTTAAAAATCAGTTTGAAAACAGTTACTAACGTCCAGTTTTTCTGCAGAATCTGTGGTAATCGATTATCACCTTGAGTAATCGATTAAACCAAAACATTTTGTTCAAGGAACTCTTCACAAGAAACAGAGGTAATCGATTACAGACTTTGGTAATCGATTAAACCAGTGCACACCAATTTTGATCTTTTTCCAGGTGCAGTAGTAATAGATTATCTACATCAGGTAATCGATTATTTCGTTCCTGAATTTGAATTCATGCAGTTTTCAGTTTTGATTCAACTTGGGGTCAATTACCAACTTAAGTAATCGATTATACCAGTGGCAAATCAATACTTGGTTGAGTAATTTAGCTATCATGCTATCCAAACTTGAAAACACAATCATGAGCTCAACTCACATAATCACAAACAAATCAAAGAGCAATTAACAAACACATACAAATTGCCTAAGATTAAAAACAAACAATACAAGTGCCACATCTATTGAAACTTGTTTGGAACTGTAAAATGGATTGAAATATAAAGCATCTACTTTCCACAATAAAACCAAAACTACTAATACATGAGAGACGTGAGGAACAACTTGTGTCTTTCGATGTAGCTTAAGTCCAAAAATCTCCCCCTTTTTGGTTTTGATGCGCCAAACACTTTCAATAACAATTATAGTAGGCACGTAGACAATTGCTATTTCTTCATTCCTAAAAGAACTTTGAAAATACTTGCATAGCAAATAGAACAAGACATAGCATATGTGTTTATCATACTAATCACAGTAATACATTTCATATTCAATCATATATCTGTCACATTCAATCATATATTTCATATTCTATATTTTCATACTCATTCTCCCTCTTTTGGCAAATTAAAACCAAAATATCAGAGAGAACTACAATTCTATCACACATCTCCAAATTATAGTGCCATAAAAATCAACAAACATTAACCATAGTGAACATGAAAATATCCAGCAAACACAAACCATAGTAATCATGATCAAAATCATAAAAGTAGCAAAGTGAACATTGTTCATATTACAATCATCCAATGAAAATGCAACCTAATATGAAAGACGATTAAAATGAAATTCTAAGAAACTGAAGCTTATCCTAAGCGTCCAGAAACGGAACTTGAAGTTCATCTAGCCTTTCAAAGATCGCCTCAACTTTGTCCTTCAGCTCTTGGTAATCTCTCTTCTGAGTTTCAGAAATTTCATTATGCTTGTTGAGCACCATTTGTTCAAAGGCTGTGAACGACTTAGGTTCAAACATTTCAGTATCTTCATCTTCATTTGCAATTCCAGAATTATTTCCTTCATTGCTTACTTCTTCCTTATTTAACCATCCTTGATCTGTTTTTACTAACTTCATCATTTTCATTGCTTTATCTTTCACATCATATGTTTCCCTTGTTATTTCTCTTGATTCAGAACTTGTATCAACACCATAATGATCAAGAACTTTTGATATCAAAACAACATAAGGACACTTATAGTCAATTAGCCTTCTAGTCTTCATTATCATGTTGCAAATCATATCTATCCAATTTACTTTATATCATTCTTAATAACACAAATCATCATCATATATTTTTCACTAACTTGAGCATGATTGCTCCCCCTGGCTGCTACAATCCATGCTAAAGTATAATGCAGCAATCTATCATTAACTTTCATCCCTCCAATATTAAAAACATATTTCTTTTTTTCAGTCCTTTTTACAACTTGTTCTTCTTCCCATTCATTAGTGATCTTCCAGTCCAAGAATGGTTGCGAAAGATGAATTCCACGACAAGTTGACGGCGGCGAACGATGGTTAGTGGTGGTGTACCTGCAAGGACTCCGATGCTTAAGTCAGTAAGGTGCTCGAGCAATGTTTCAGTAAAAAATGGGTTGAAAACGTACCTGGTAAGGTACACCACCATGGTATTTATAATGCTATTTTGGCAAGAAAATCCTTTGGACAGTTGTAACGGACTCCTAAGATCACGGTCACACGCTTGTCCGAGATTGAATACACGCGCTGCGATACTCTTTGTAGTCGTGATGTATTGCGCTGACATATAGATGCCGGTTATACTTAGAGTATGTCACGAATGTAATAAACTGACATTTTGCCCCTGATGGAATCAGATGCGTCGGGTGCATCCTGAAATGATCCTGGAAGATCCTGGACGATGTCGACATTAGCCAAATCTGGCCGTGCGTTATCCCGGTCCAGAACAGTTGCTCCCCAAGTCGGATAGTTTATAACAAAGTGTTCGACTTGTAAAGCATATGTGTTGAATATCTGATTAGGCCGAAAAGAACAACTCTTCCGACATTTTCTGAGATAATCTTCGGGATGGCGTCATTTCGTATCCTGATGTAACTTATGTACTTTTGATTAACAACCGTTTAAACACGTGTCATCATCTCCATGTATTGGGCCCATGGGCCTTATCCTCTGGCATGATCTCGATCATTCGTTTCAAATATTTAAAAAACGGGGGTTACAAATGGTTCCACATTTCACATTCATTTTTCACCGATTTTCAAAGAGTTTTCTTCCCTGTTTCCTCTGTGCTTCGGTTCGTTCCCTCTGCAACTACCTTGTGGCTGTTGTGTCATTCTTCTGGTGGTTTTATTGCTCAGTTGCTTCTTACCCTTGCTTGACCGGCTCTTTCTCTGCGTCTTAACTCCTGTGGTATTGCGGGCATTGCATGAACTTTGGAGTCAATGACTTTCTCAAAGAGTTTTAGGAGCTTGCTTCAAGACTTTTAAGAGGTATTCTCCTAGCTTTTGTCTCCCTCCACTCTGTTTGCATGAACTGTGGTGCCATGATAACAAGGGCAAGGGCCAAAGCTTTGGCTGCTAAAAACAAACGAAAGTGTTTCGTCGTAACCGAGGAGCTTAAGGATCCGGGTATTCCTAATCTGGTTTTAAGACGCAGACGCTCCTCCGGAGTGGCTGGTAATGGAAATGCACAACGCGAGTCAGTACTTGAAACTGCTCGCATTCTCCCGAAATGGAGTTATCCCGAGGTTGTGTCCGCGGAGTTTGCCGGGGTGGTCCGAGAGTACCCCTATTCAGACTCATCATCTTCAGATTTTAACATGTCACATGGACTGTTGGGCAGGTCCAAGATGGGAAGGCAGAAAATTCACACCTCGCCGACAACCAACTACCCCGTCCCTCCTGGTCTGGCATCTTTGACCTGGGTTGATACAGAGGCCATCGGAACATCTTGCGCCTATAGTACTGAAGAGGCATTAGAATTGGCCTTTAAAGAGGTAGAATGGGAGGAATCGGGCAAGGAGAATGACTGGGAGCTAGTTCTTCCCGATGGTGATGCGCGGATTTGCTCCCATGGGGATCTCCGGGATAATCTGTTCATCCCGTTGTATAAGATGTTGTTTGAATACCTTGGATTTTGGCTTCCCTTCACCCCCTTCGAACAGGAATTTTTCCGACATTTGGAGGTTGCTCCCTCATAACTTCATCCAAATGGTTGGGGCTTTATCAGGGCTTTCATGCTGCTTTGCTTTGACCTGGACGTGGAGTTGCATGCCGACGTCTTTTTTTACTTTTTTCGGCCTTTGCCCGTCAAAGATGGAGATCGATACTTATGGCTTGCGTTGCGCTCTGGCCCAGGGAGAAAAATCTTTCAAACCCTTCCAAGAGTCCTACAAAAACTTCAAAGATAAGTTTGTGTTTGTGAAACCTTATGATGTCTGGAGAGAAAACATCCTCGGGAAAGATGGAAGAGGAATCATCCACCCGTATTGGAACTCAGATCATTTTCAAAGGCCTTCAAAGGACTATATTATCGATTTGACGGAGTTGACAAAGGCGGAGAGGGACGTCGTGTGTTCCATCCAGAAATTTGTGAAAGATCACAGAATTTTAGACTGCCAATCCGTGATAGCTGAGGGCGGTGATATAACCCGTAAATCTTTGGGTAATGCCGGATAACCTTTATTATTTTGTCTTGTGTTTATTTCTATTCGTTTTAACTCCATTTTCTTCCTTTTACAGAGGATATGGCTTCCAAGAACCAATTGAAGATGGTTAAGAGGTTGGCCAAAAAGAATGCAGTTGCGGCCAAAAGGAAGAAAGAAACTGGGGATTATTCTGAAAAGGATCTTCAAGTTATTGAGGATCCAAAGGGCAAGCGCCAAAAGGTGGACCCCACCCCGGCACAAGGGATCCGCCAAAAAGTGGACCCCAAGCCGGCACAAGGGATCCCGGAGAACAAGGCCCTGGTTAAAGAACCTGCCTCACTGAAATCCAAAGATTCATCTTCCTCCGACTGGAAACAAAGGAAAAGGCACGAAGACGATTGGTGTTGGCCTCCCCATCGCGAATATGACGACTGAAGAGGTGCATCATCACCTGGCCGTGCAAGGGCGTGCCATTTTCAGGGACAAGTCCGCGGAGGAGATGATAGAGTTTCTAAATGCCGCCTCAGATTGGGGGGTGACCTTTGCTATGCTTGCCCAGTATTTTGTTGGGGCTACAAGAGACCCAACTGCCTTTCCAAAAATGACAAAGGAACTCCACCGAGTTACGACCAAGTTAGAAATTGACGAGCTCAAAATGCAGAAGGCCATAGGGCAAGTGAAGCTGTTAACTGAGGAGAGGGACAAATTAAACAAAAGTGTCACCGAGCTCACCAAGCAGGTCGAGACCCTTTCATTGGAGAAAAAGAAGGTTGAAGATGATGCTAAGGCAGCAACAGAGGAAGCCAAGGCGGCCAAAATTGCAAAGATGGAGCTGGACAGTTTGAGGCAAGAGATGGAGGAGCTGAGGATTGAGAAGGAAAAGGAAGAAGAGGAAATTGAAAGCCTCGGGAAACTTTGGGAGGAAGCATCTGCGGTGTATTTTCATGCCGCAATCAAGCAAATGAAGTTCTTGAATCCTGGGGTGAAGTTGAACACCTGGGAATGTCCACACTTTGTGCGGTTCAAAATGGTAAGCGGTACCGTGTTGAGCCCACTGGTAACGTGGAAAGTGTTCCCGGGGACGAGGAGCCAGCTAGCCCTATGGTTGAAGATGAAGCAAGTGGAGGGAAATCGCTTGCTGAAGAGGAAAGGGGGCCCAAGGATGATGTGGTTAATGTTGAAGATGATGGCCCCAATCATGATGTTCCGCCTCCAGCTTGAGGTGAATGAAGGGTTGGGATGTCGGTTTTCTTTGTAGTTCTTTCCCTTTTTCCTCAATATTTTCAATTTAATGATGACATTTTATTTTACCGCAACTACAATCTGAACAAGTATTTTGGTTTTAATCAATCATTGTCTTGTGCACCTTTGCCATGTTTTAACAACGTTTACCGCGTATCGTGTTCACTGTCAGGGGCTTGTTAATTTTATAGTGTGATGAATAAAGTAGCTTAGTTTGATATAGCCAAAAGAGTTAACTCCAAGGCAGTTGAGGAATTAAATCCGAGATAGTCGAGGAATTAGATATGAAATTCTCAAGGAACTAAGTCCGAGATGCTCGAGGAATTGAATCCGAGATAGTTGGGGAATTAGATCCGAAATACTTGAGGAACTAAGTCCGAGATACTCGAGGAATTAAATTTGAGATAGTCGAGGAATTAGATCCGAAATTCTCAAGGAACTAAGTCTGAGATGCTCGAGGAATTAAATCCGAGATAGTCGAGGAATTAGATCTGAAATACTCGAGGAACTAAGTCTGAGATGCTCGAGGAATTAAATCCAAGATAGTCGAGTAATTAGATCCGAAATAACAAAATATAATCAATCACGAAAATACTTCTCTTAATTACTTTTCAATTGAATAGCCTTGTATGGTCGGCCCAATATACATGACGGAATTTAACAGTAAACTTTCGATCAACAAAAATACCTGCAGAGTTTATCAGCGTTCCATGTCCAGGGTATGGCCTCGCCTGGTAGTGTCTCTAAGGAATATGCTCCTGTGCCGGTTTTTGCTGTTGTACTATAGGGACCTTCCCAAATTTCAACCAACTTTCCCTGAGATGCATTTTTTTTCGACATTTGCTCGTCTAAGTACGAGATCACCGACTTCAAATGTTCTTGGAACTACTTTTCTGTTATGACGTCGAGTCGATTGTTGCTTAATGGCAGCTTCTCGTATAGATGCTCTTTCTCGGATTTCCTCGATCAAATCGAGTTCTTCTCGTATCCGGCCGTCGTTAAATTCAGGATTATACGCATATAACCTGAAGATTTGTTCGCCGACTTCTACTGGAATCACGACATCGACCCCGTAAGCAAGACGGAAAGGTGTTTCTCCCGTGGTGGAGTGTGGCATCGTATGGTAAGCCCACAAAACATTAGGGAGCTGTTCCGCCCAAAGATCCTTCGCAGTGTCTAAGCGCTTCTTGAGGCCATTGAGTATAATCTTGTTGGCCGCCTCTACTTAGCCATTGGTTTGAGGATGCTCCACTGATGAGAATCTGCGGTGAATGTGGAAGTCCGAAAACATTTCCCGGAATCCCTTGTCTGTAAATTGTGCCCCATTATCGGTCATCATTGTATGAGGGATACCAAAACGGCAAATGACAAAACGGTGTATGAACTTGGCCAGGTTCTTTGTCGTGATCTTCGCCAAGGGTTGTGCCTCGATCCACTTAGTAAAATAATAAACTGCTACCGCGAGGTATTTTAGCTACCTAGTTGCTATTAGGAACGGTGCTGAAATAGACCATAGCTCCTCTGCAGGTGCTCGATGTATATCGGCGTGCTTTTGACAAGACGAACATTTCTTGACATAGGCAGCACAGTCCGCCTCCAAAGTTGGCCAATATTATCCTGCTCGAAGGATCTTCCAGGCTAATGAACGTCCTCGGGGCTGGTGACCATAGATGCCCTCATGGACCTCGACCATTACATATTCGGAAAGGTCTCCTAAGATGCATTTCAATAGTGGTTGTGCTAAACCTCTCCTATACAAAGTTCCTTCAATCAAACAATATCGAGCCACATGCCTCTGAATTCGACTTGCATTCTCAGGGTCTTGAGGGAGCGAGCCGTCTTCGAGATATTTTTGTATCCTGATGTACCAACATTCATCAGTTTCTAATGACATCACCACAATAGGGAACAAAATAACTTCCCGAATCACATATCTATTATTCCTGGAAGATCTCGTACTTGCTAATTTAGACAAGACATCCGCTCTGCCATTTTTCTCCCTCGGAATGTGATTAATCTCAACCTCGGAGAAACTATCACATAATTGTTTTACTTTTTCAAGATATTTCAACAGTAAGGGATCTCTAACCTGATAATCACCCTTCACCTGAGATACAACAAGTTGAGAATCACTGTTAATCTTTACCCGAGATGCTCCGACTTCAGACGCCATTCGTAATCCAACAATTATAGCTACATACTCGGCTTGATTATTAGACGTTGGAAATGAGAAGCTTAAAGAATGTTCCAGTATCACCCCTTGGGGGCTCTCGAGTAATATCCCGGCGCCACTCCCCTTCGGATTTGACGATCCATCCACATGAACTTCCCACCATCCATCGGAGACTCCCGTTGCTGGCGTAAGTTCCGCAATAAATCCGAGAGGACTTGCGCTTTGATTGCTTGTCGGGGTTCGTAGGTTATCCCAAATTCTGACAATTCTACCGCCCATGAGACCATTCTCCCGGCTAGATCGGGATGGTGTAGGAGTTGTCGGATTGGTAGATTAGTTCGAACAAAGACTTGATGGGCTTGAAAGTACTAACGAAGATGGCGCGCTGCCGTGACTAAGGATAATGCAATCTTTTTGACTTTAGGGTACCTGAGTTCGGGGCGTTATAGTGCCTTGCTGACAAAAAATACCGACAGTTGTTTACCGTCAACTTCCCTTATCAATACCGCGGCGATGGCCTCCTCAGCTACTGATAGATATAGGAATAGAACCTCTCCCACTTGTGGTCGTGTTAAGACGGGAGGTGATGACAGGATTTGCTTGATTTGCTGAAAGGATTCCTCACACTCTTGATCCCATTCAAATGATTTCCCTTTCTTGAGGAGGCGGAAGGAAGGTAATGCCCGGGCAGCATATCTTGCAATGAATCAAGTGAGAGCAGCAAGTCTACCAGTGAGTTGTTGAACTTCCTTCACCGAGGTGGGACTCTTCATCTCCAATATTGCCCGACATTTATCCGGGTTAGCCTCAACGCCCCATTCCATAAGCATGAAGCCAAGGAATTTTCTTGCCTGAACGCCAAAAGTACGCTTCTTTGGGTTTAAACGCATATTGTACCGTCTAAGTTGGTCAAAGATGGATCTGAGGTCTTTAACGTGATCTGCATCCGCCTTACTTTTCGGAATCATGTCGTTGACATAGACCTCGATGACTTTTCCTATTTGATCCGGAATACTTTATTCATCATTTGCTGGTATGTTGCACTGGCATTATTCAATCCAAATGGCATCATTCTATAACAATAATTTGCTCCTTCTGTCATAAAGGTGGTTTTCTCTTGATCCGGTGGGTACATCGAAATCTGATTGTAGCCGGAATAAGCATCCTTAAAAGATAAAAGACGAAAACCGAAAGATTGATCAACCAAACGGTCGATGTTAGGCAGGGGGTAAGAATCCTTGGGGCATGCTTTATTTAAATTTGTATAATCTACACACATCCGCCATTTGCCATTTGGCTTTTTTACAAGGACTAAATTGGACAACCAGGTTGTATATTTGACTTCCCTAACGAAACCGGCATCAACGAGTTCAGAGACCTGCTGCTGGGCTGCTTCGGCTCGTTCCACCGACATCTTCCGGCGTTTCTGCTCTACCAGTTTGATCCTCGGATCCACTGATAACTGGTTGCAGATGACCTCAGGATCCAATCCCGGCATGTCAGCTGCAGTCCATGCAAACAAATCAGAATTTTGACGGATTAGTGCGCAGAAAGCCTCTTCATCTTCCGGGCTGAGACCGCTTCCGACCTGGATGACCTGATCTGGGTCAGGACTAACTTGAATAGGGCGGAAGGTGTCTTTTGGAACTGGTCGCATCTCGGCAAACTCCTCTCGGACGTCCAGATCTGCCAACATCACCCAGGCTGAAGACAGATGATTTTCAACTTTTTGCTCCTGAGGTTCGATTTTCTCCGGCTTCGTTATCTTCAAGGATTCTTTATAACAAGACTGAGCCATCACCTGATCACCATGGATGCTAATGATTTCTCCTTCATCGCTCCAAAACGTCATCATCAAATGACTAGTGGAGATTATCGCCCTGATGGCATTCAACGTTGGCCTCCCAAGAATTGCATTGTAGGTGGTGGGACAATCTACTACGAGAAAATGAACCTTGGTGGTTTTTGAGACCAGGGATTGTCCAAAGGTGTCAAGAAGCTCTACGTACCCTTCTGGCCTTATCTTGTCTCCCGTGAAGCCTATGAGATCTCCGCCATTGTAGGGGAGTAAATCTGACTCCAGGATGTGTAACAGGCGGAAGGTTTTAAAGAAAATGATGTCGCTGAACTACCTTGGTCTATGAATACCCTCCGAACTTCATGGTTAGCCATGGATGCTAAAATAAGCATGGGGTCGTCATGGCCCGGGATAACTGGGTCGTAGTCATCTTCTAAAAAGCTAAGAGGAGGCAGATTTCGTCTTTGAGTGCCATGCTCAGCGTGTCCGGAAGATGAAGCCAAGAGAATCTCTTTTAAGTGACTTTTCTTGGCGTTCCCGCTTTCTCCACCCCCGGCAAATCCTCCCGTGATAACGTAAATCACGTTGTGTTCAAGAGGCAGACGTTCCTCACCAATTGGGGATCGTTGCCGAGATGATGACGGTTGGTCGCGATGATGCCTCCTTGATGTAGATGGCGGAGTGTGATCCACAGGGGGTCTCCTTGAACTTGATCTCTCTCTGCGAGGTGATCTGGTCCAGGACCTGCTGCACTCATGCCGACCAGAATCATGCCTGCGATCATCACGCCGATAGTCACTTCTACGAATGTCAGTTTCTAGACATCGGGATGTTTCTCCGCCATCTTTTTTGAATCTATCCAGCTTACCACGATGGATCAATTCTTCAATTTCATCCTTTAGATTTAGACAGTGGTCGGTGTCATGTCCCTGGGACTTGTGGAATCTATAATATTTGGATTTGTCCATTGTGGATGTCGGCTTCATTGGCCTCGGTCTTCTCATCCCGGCTTCATACATTTCGACGTTCAAAATCTCATTGAGGATTTTACTTCGGGATGTATTCAAGGGGGTATAAGAATTGTACTGCCCCAAAACCTCTCGATCTCCTTTATTTTCTTGTCAGCCACCCTTGTCATTTTTGTCCTTGAGTTTTGGAGGCTTGACCGGGGTTAACCTCCTTCACTTTGAGGGCAAGTTCTTCATCTTCAAGGCTAATATATTCTTCAGCCCTGCTTAAAAATTCTTCCATGGTGTACGACTTCCTTTTCGATAATTCGATTCAAAAAGGAGAATGTGGAATAAGGCCATCCTTGGCCAACTTCAATTGTACCCCAGGCTGAATTCCCTGAACCAGTAGGGATTCTCTGGTAAAATGACTCATATAATCCCGGAGTGACTCCACGGGTCCTTACCGGATCTGCTTCAAAGACGCCTCAGTCTTCGGCTGGACTTTGCTGGTGGGAAAACTAGTGATGAACTTGGTCTTCAGGTCGGCCCAGGTGTTGATGGATCGCGGCGGAAGTGTTTGAAACCATCGGAGGGCGGTCTTCTTCAGGGACAACGGGAACACTCTGCCCATAATTGGCCCTAAAGCGTTTCTGATGAACATTGCAGATTCATATATGTCCAAATGTTCAAGAGGATCCCCCAGTCCGTCATATAATTCTGGAACAGGAACTTTTTCGAAGCGCTTGTCCACGGGAAATAGCATTATACGCTCCGAAAATGGCAAAACAACCTGTATCACCTCGTCGTCAAGAGCGTGACGAGATTCATCCAAAGCAGGTACGACCCGGTTACGAGGACGAGAGTTTGAGTCCACTGACTGCAGGATGGCTGGGGAGAATGTTGGCGTGTCGGCCTTAAAGATGGCTGGTGCTCACGCTATGGTGAAGAATGGTGCTCCGGCTGCGGAGAGGGTCAGGTTGCACGCCGCGGCGATGATCGGTGCTCAGAACCTCCTTCTTGTTCAGCAAGGTACCGTTGCAAGCGTTCTATTTGTTGTTCCGCCTCCAGTTTTTCGAGACGTTGTGCATACTTCTCGAGCATGGCGCCCTGGCGGCGGATAAACTCCATTAGTTCTCCACAGGAAGGTTGATTCGGTGGAGTTACGGGAGAGCCGTGGATACCTTGAGGAGGAGGACGAGGATGAGGACGAGGCACAACAGGACGCGATGGAGGAATTCCTACTGTGGCAGAAACAACACCAGTGGTTGCAGAGAAAACTGCCGGTGTCGTCCCCTAGTTACAAATGGACTCGCATCATCTCCAGCAGCGGTGGAGCTGCTCCTTGTTCCTACCATTTTGAGGTGTGTGGAAGATCTTCAAGATTCGTAAAGAAAATGAAAAGATTCAAGAATCATTACGTTCTGACTTTCCCACAAACGGCGCTGATAAGTGAAAATTATATGATAAATAAGAGCACTTTTTAGTTCACTTATCAAGGATAAAATGGTATTTTTGCCCCAGTTTAATCCCTTTTTATTTAATATTAGATAAATTGTATTTATTAATCTTAGATTTGAATTTGATGCTATTTTGATAGAAATATTGTTGATTTTTGCAGAATATTGCAAGGATTTGATTTGAAGGAAAGATAACATTAAATAAGGGAGATATCTGCAAGATTTGAAGTTTGATTAAAGGCAATTAAAGAAGATTGGAAGATTATTTGTGAGCAATAATGAAAATTTGAAGATTATTTGAGAGCAATTAATGAAGATATCACTGCCAATTAAACAAGGATTCTGCAGACAACCTTCCTAATTAAATCCAAGATGCTCAATAAATGCAAGATTTCATCAAGAAAAGGGAAACAAGGAAAGACAAATCAACCAAAACCAGTCTCGGGTAGAGATCAAGTTAAAAACAGAAAGATTGAAGTTGTAGGACGCGTCACGCGCTTCAACCTGCGCTGTAGCGCAGGGTGAAGCGCAGATCAAGCTGATTCTTGCCCTGTTGCCGATTTTAGATAGATTTCTCTCCAATTTTCTTTGTCTTTCCTTAGCCTATAAATAGGAACCTCTTGCACCAGAACAAGTGTGCACGATTATTGTAATTAAGTTATATTCCAGTGATAATGCACCAGTTCTAATTTTAGAGTAGGAGAGGAGGAGCACTTCACAAGGATTGAAGATGGTGACAACATCTTCGGTGGTTTGTATGGCTACCTTGTGTAGTTAACTCTCCATTAGGATTGAATGTAATTGATTCTATCCCCAAGTGTATGTAAACTCTATATTATTATTATTTCCTGAGCTCTCTGTCTATAATATTGGTAATCTTATTCTGTGCTTAATCCCTGACTTCTGCGCTTGCGCCGGAGTTATAGGCTAGTTTCGACTAGGATTGAGGATGGGGGAGCCTAGACATAGGAAACCTAAACTCTGATTGAATAAGAGGACTCGGTAATCTGTGACCGACACATGAGCGTTATTAATGAGCGATGAGTAGTGACAGTACTCTAGCGAAGGACGTTTACAGGATTAGGCCTTAGTATCGATAGCAAAGGATTAGTTGATTGTTAATCTAGGACCGACACATGGATGTATCCTGATGAGTAATGGGTAGTGTGAGTACTTTAACGAAGGTGCGTCTACAGGATTAGGCCTCATTTATCATTTAGTTCTTTTATAAACGGAATAAAGAGAACAAAATAAGCCGAGGGTAAGTAAGTCGCTTGGGAGAGCCCGCATGGATTATCTTTGAGTGTGAGTGGCGCCTGGTAACTCGGGGTCATAAGCAATATAGTTTGTCTACAGTATTATAGAGTAAACCTAAAATAATAGATAGTTTTTACATGCACAAAGGGTGTGATGATATGAAGTTCAATCCTAATCCAAGTAAAGTGTCTCTAACTTTTCCTTTCTAATTCATTAATTATTAAATTTCAATTTACAATTTCCGCAACAATACTCTCAAAATCGTTATTTCCCTTGATAATTAGATCACGAGTTTACGTGAATTGACCGTTCCCTATGGATACGATACTCTTCTTACTATTATACTACTGGATTTTTGGTTCGCTTGCCAGAAACCCATCAAGTATTTTTGGCGTCGTTGCCGGGGAACGGTTTCCAATTCGTGTAGACCTTGGCGGTCCAGTTATCAAGTTTTTATTTTAGGATTTTTTTATTTGTTTTCTTAGGAATTCTTCCATTTATTACTCTTATTATTTTTAGGATCTATTATTATCTTAGGAAATTTATTGTTTTTATATTATTATTTTCTTCCACACTTACCTTTTCCAAAGTTTCTTGTTTATGCTTCTGAGAGGTCAGGCGTCCCCCAATCAATTACAGTTCGACTCAGAAATCGAAAGGATGTCGGAAAAGAACAGAGGTAGGAACGGGAGAAGAAGAAGAAGGAAAATTGTTGAGGAACCCAAAAACATGGCAGCGGAACGTCCAAGAAGGACGCTAGGAGATTATATCTCCCATCAAGGACCACGTCACTTCTCAAGCTTTGTGTTACCACCAAACGCAAGAGCTTTAGAGTTGAAAACTACACACCTCAACCTCATTAGTACACATCAATTCGCTGGATTGGATCATGAAAATCCAAATGCTCATCTCTCTAATTTTTATGAATTGATTGGTACTATGGGTTTCGAGGAAGGTAATTTAGAATCTGTTTACTTACGCTTGTTTCCTTTCTCTTTGATAGGTAAAGCTAAGGAATGGCTGCAATCACACCTAAATCAAAGCCTAACCAATTGGGGTGTGGTTGAGGAGAAATTCTTGACAAGATTCTTCCCACCAGGGAAGCAGATAGAAGCCAAAGCAGATATTTCTACCTTCAGACAAGGGATTGATGAGCCACTTTGTGAAGTTTGGGAAAGATACAAGTCTATGCTGTGCAACTGTCCCAACCATGGCTATGAGGATATAGCCCAACTCAACATATTCTACAAGGGACTTCGTTCAGATTCAAGGTCATTCATAGATGCGGCAGCAGGTGGAACTATCTTATCTGCAGAAGTTGATCGGGCGCTAGAAATCATCAACCACTTTGCACAGAACGATCAACAAGCTCAAAGTGGAAGACAGCCCGCGCAATTACCAAAGAAAGGCATGCTGGAACTCAATCAAAGTGATGCTCTGTTAGCTGAGAACAAGCTCATTAAACGTCAACTAGAAGCACTCACTGAGACGTTGAAGACACTCCCTCAACAACTCAAAGCTATCCACTCACAACCCATCCAAGCCCAACCATTGATTTGTGATTTCTGTGGAGGTGACCATCTAAATGGCCAATGTGCTAGCCAAGGAAAACAGCCAGAACAAGTCAACTTCATGGGTAACCAGGGAAGGCAAGGGAATTACTCCAACAATAACAACAATCAATATTCACAAGGTTGGAGAAATAACCAAACCAACTCAGGTTGGATTCAGAATGGAGGAACAAGACAACCACCTTACCAACAACAACCCTCAACATATGATAAACTGAACACTTTGGAAGGTAAAATTGATGACCTTATGCAAAGATTTAGTGGATTCAACAAACTACTGAGGCATCAATCAAGACTCTAGAGAGTCAAGTGGGTCAGTTAGCGACTGAGATGGCAGAGCACAGGCAACAACACTTCTCAGCTGTGACCTAAACCAATCCAAAGGAACAATGCAACTTGATTGCTACGGATGGCAACAAGTCAGAGGAGGAGGAACTTGATGAGGAAGAAGAAATCATCTTTGAAGAACAATTGCTTCAAGAGGAAGTTGTTCAACAAGATGAAGAAGCAGCACATAAGGAACATCATGAAGAGAAGGTCTTAGTCACAAGTAAGTCACTTGACCCAGGTAGGTTTACTATACCCATCTCTATTGGTAATCTACCTCCTACTCATGCTTTATTAGATCTTGGAGCGAGCATCAATTTGATGTTGTTATCGTATTTTAACAAGTTGAGTAATGTGAAGGTCAAGCCTACAAATGTGAGGCTACTACTTGCAAATAAATCCGCTCAATGCCTTCATGGGATATTAGAGGATATTCAAATCAAAATGGATAAATTTGCATATGTTGTAGATTTCTACATTGCAGAGACAGAAGAGGAGGATACTGAAGTCCCCCTAATTTTAGGAAGACCCTTCATGAAAGCTGCTAAGATGATCATTGATGTTGATCGAGGAAAATATGAATTGAGCTCAAAAGATGAAAGTATTGTTTTTCATATTGACAGAGGTATTCCCAAATTACAACAAACTGATGCTATTTTCAAAAATCAAACAAAGCTTCCAGGCTCCGAATTTCTGAGGAAGCCTAGAATGAGAGCAAAGCATCCAGAGTCAATGTGGGAGTTCAAATTTAAGAGGAGAAGGAGATCAACATCTGATACTGAGGAAGACAGTGACAGTGATGGAAGAGTCAAAAATTGGCATGGAGGATGGGAGCTCAAAGGAATAACTAGTATGGAGTCAAACATCATCATCCACTTGAGGTCACCATAAAAGGGTTGAGTAACCAGGCGTCGAGCTAAAAGACGTTAAACAAGCGCTTCCTGGGAGGCAACCCAGTCTTTGTAAGTTTTAATTTTCATTTTGTTAATTTTTTGTTTTAGGATTTACCTGTTTAAATAGGAGATTGTTAAAATGAAGGATCTAAATTTTAAGGGAATGCATGGAACCAGTTAGGAATAGCAGAAGCAGAAGCAGAAGCATAAAAATATTGCAGATCTGCGCTTCAACCTGCGTTGTAGCGCATGTGAAGCGCAGAATTAAAATAAAATAAAGTGACTCTCTGACTTTTGCGCCTCACTCTGCGCTATAGCGCACGGTGAAGCGCAGCGGAACGCTTCAACTTCTGAAGCAGTTCGCGCTCCACTCTGCGCTGTAGCGCAGGGTGTAGCGCAGGAAGCGGGATATTTATATCCCCATTTTGAATGTAGGAGTTCATTTCGAACTTCCTTTCGTTCTCTCCCTTTCCTTTTCTCTGATATTCCTAACCTTTTCTTTGCCTTTTCTCACTCATATAGCCTTCATTTTCAGTTTCTGAGCTTATACTAGGTATGTTTTTATAGTTTTCTTTTCTTTTAACCGATTGAAATTTTGATTTTTTATTTTATTTGAGCATAACCTTAGAATAGGAAATCTTAGGATTCTAGGAACCTTTAGGAAAGAATTAATTGTTCATAATACTTTAAATTAGATTGCATGTGGTTAGGATTCTTTGTGAGTTATTCATGTTTGCTTAGGTGGTAGTTTTTGAGTACTCAATGATTTCTGAAAATTATTTTGTTGGTGCATGTATGCGTAATTAATTGCTCTAATATTTTTGCAAGCCCATACATAAATGATTGTGCAATATTGCATGTTACTGATGAGATGATTTTTGAGCATGAGTTTGGTTCTCACTTTGCCTGTTTAGAATTGTTTAGGACTTGCTTTAACTGATCACTTTAGCATGTCTTAATTAATTAATTGGCAATTATTTTCAAAATTTTTATGCTCAATTGTTTGGTTAATTGATTGCTCTAATTATTGAAATTAATTGGCCATTTATTTCATAATTATGAGCAATTAAATATTATGATGCATAAATAATTTTGAGTTGCTTTTGCTTTCCAGATGGTTCGCACGAAGAATGTCAGTGGTGCTAGTTCCTCTAGGAGGGGCACAGGGGGTGCCAAGAGGAAGGCCCCCCAGAGGGAACCTTAGTTCGACCCTCATCGCTTCAAGGACCTCAAGTCCTTTGAAGCATACACTGACTTTGCTGATCGCAAGTTCATCCTAGAGCGACCAGTCATCCTCCAGGAGGGGGAATATGAGGAGTTCTCTGCTGAGATTCACAGGAGGCGATGGGACTGCCTCAGTCGCCCTAACAACTATTTTGATCCAGACATCGTCAGAGAATTCTATGCCAACGCCATCGGGGAACATGGTGTTAACTGCTGAAGGGAGTCCTATGTTCGAGGACAGATTATCAGATTTGATTGCAATGCAATCAATGCACTTCTAGGATATCCCATAGAGGAGGATAGAGACCTCGTGGTGTGCCAATACCACGAGAGGATGAATGCTGTGGGGCTTCATGGCAATGATCCCCTTGACATTGAGACTGCTCAGCTGCTATGCTTACCAGGGCGTTCCTTTGAAAGGAATGCATATCAGGAGGCTGCTAGGATCTACAGGAAAGATATGAGGAGCATAGCTCAGATGTGGATAGTGCTGATACTGGCCAACATTCATCCTACCGGGCATGTTTCTGATGTAGTTATGCCCATGGCCCACCTCATCTACACTATCCTCACCGACGCCGTTATCAATGTCCCATGAGTCATCACCCAGAAGATATCAGACTTTGCATCTGCTGTGGGGCGTAGGACCCCTAACTCTAAGATCAGGCTTGGCTTCCCCTCTCTTATCACAGCACTCTACAAATCTAGGGGTGTGGATGTACACCCTAGGGTTCGCATCGCACTTCCCATGACCAGAGCATACATTGAAGCCAACTGTATCCCGGCTGAGGAGTTACAGGTTGAGGAGCAGCAGCAGCAGGCACCACCACCAGCAGCAGCAGACATGGACGCTCTTGTCTGGGCCCAACGTCTTGAGGCCCAACACACTCATTTGATGGCTCAGATGTCCACTATTCACCGAGCAGCTGTTCATTTTCAGAGTAGACATTATCAAGCTCGTGTGGACTTCATGACCCCTGCACAGTTTCATGATTACTTACAGTGGCCTGGGCATAGGCTTATTTTCTCAGGGGGATGGAGCAGCCGGAGCTGAGGATGGATCAGGACCAGGATGAGGACTGATTATTTTCTTTCCTATTTGGTGCTTTTCCTTCTTTTTCTTTTTCTTTTTCATTTTATTTTCTTATTTTGCTTCTTATTTTCTTATTTTCTTTTGATATGTACTGTATACCACTGATACATCATCCATATTAGGTAGTACTTATTTTGTTATTTTCTATTTTTCTGTTAAATTTTTAAATTTTTAGGACTTTTTAGGACCTTAGGAAATTAGGAATTAAGGCAACTTTTTCAAAATTCTCTGTAATTAAGCAGTTTAACTAACCCGACTAGGAAAGATGATAAGGTTTTGTGATTAATTCCATAATCAGTTAGGATCAGGATGCTTCTCAAGAGAACTTATTAGGATAGTTAATTAAAACCAGTAAGTGCTTTATCAAGGAATTTTAGCCAATAACCGGTGAGCCGTGAACCCAAACACTGAAATTGAGAGCTTTTCACCGCTACTTGTCAACTGTTATTGCTTGAGTTTCTGAATTGTGTCTTGCTAGTTGAAGATATGGAAGTGACAAAGGCATATTTTGTGATTATAATATTGTGCTCAGTGCCAAACAGCCAACCTTGATTAAATGTTTCCATTTATTGGTTGCCCATTTGAGCCTTTAATGTTTCTTTCGATGCACCCTAGCCATACTCAATGATTATATCCTGTCCCTCAACACTTGGGATAGAGAGCAAGGTGCACCACAACATCACGGGACAAGAGGTTGGTGAAATGAAAGGTCAAAGAGATTCAAAGAGCAGGAACAAGAAATCACAAAGAAGAATACTCCCCCACAAACAAATTATGTATGTTATTATTTCTGCCTGAAAAATAAATATATATATATATATATATGCACAAAGGTGTGGAAATTGAATAAGTTGGGGGGAGTACTTCTTCAAACAAAGAGGCCAGCTGAAAAAAGGTGACAATTCAAGAATGACATGGTAGATGGAGAGAGGTCCCAAGCACAATCACAAGATGGTCTCTATTCAAAGTGTTCATTGCATATCCAGAAAAACCATAATTTCTTGATAGTCCAACCTCATTACAACCAAAGAAAAGACCTTTTGATCCATATTAACTACTTGCAGGTTCAGATGTTGGAAACGACTATCAATTCTAGTTGTTCAACGGTGGTGAGATAGATTGAGGGAAACACTTACCTGTGAGAATGAGAGATTTCCTTGGTTTATCATTTACTGCTTTAATTTCTATTTTTGAGAAGTTCAACTGATGTTTGTATTCTATTCTGAGTGAGGATTTGTAACATCCCTTAATCCTGAATTTTTCTTATGTGTGGAAAGTGACTGCTGCTTAACAAGGAGTTGATGAAAAGTTCCTTGAATTTGTTTTTGAATTACACAGGGAATAGAATTGATTTCATGATTGCAAAGAGGTCTCTTGCTTGAGGACAAGCAAGAAGTTAAGTTGGGGGGTATTTTGATAAGTGAACATTATATGACAAATAAGAGCACTTTTTAGTTCACTTATCAAGGATAAAATGGTATTTTTGCCCCAGTTTAATCCCTTTTTATTTAATATTAGATAAATTGTTTTTATAAATCTTAGATTTGAATTTGATGCCATTTTGATAGAAATATTGCTGATTTTTGCATAATATTGCAAGGATTTGATTTGAAGGAAAGATAGCATTAAATAAGGGAGATATCTGCAAGATTTGAAGTTTAATTGAAGGTAATTAATAAAGATTGGAAGATTATTTGTGAGCAATAATGAAGATTTGAAGATTATTCGAGAGCAATTAATGAAGATATCACTGCCAATTAAACAAGGATTCTGCAAACAACCTTCCTAATTAAATCCAAGATGCTCAATAAATGCAAGATTTCATCAAGAAAAGGGAAACAAGGAAAGAAAAATCAACCAAAACCAGTCTCGGGGAGTGATAAAGTTAAAAAGAGAAAGATTGAAGCTGCAGGACGTGTTGCGCGCTTCAACCTGCGCTGTAGTGCAGGGTGAAGCGCAACCCTCAGGTTCCTGCACTGCAACCTGCGCTGTAGCGCAGGGTGAAGCGCAGATCATGCTGATTCTTGCCCTGTTGCCGTTTTTAGATAGATTTCTCCCCAATTTTCTTTGTCTTTCCTTATCCTATAAATAGGAACCTCTTGCACCAGATCAAGTGTGTATGATTATTGTAATTAAGTTATATTCCAGTGATAATGCACCAGTTCTAATTTTAGAGTAGGAGAGGAGGAGTGCTTCACAAGGATTGAAGATGGTGGCAGCATCTTCGGTGGTTTGTATGGCTACCTTGTGTAGTTAACTCTCCATTAGAATTGAATGTAATTGATTCTATCCCCAAGTGTATGTAAACTCTATATTATTATTTCCTGAGCTCTCTGTCTATAATATTGGTAATCTTATTCTGTGCTTAATCCCTGACTTCCGCGCTTGCGCCGAAGTTATAGGCTAGTTTCGACTAGGATTGAGGATGGGGGAGCCTAGACATAGGAAACCCAAACTCTGATTGAATAAGAGGACTCGGTACTCTGTGACCGACACATGAGCGTTACTAATGAGCAATGGGTAGTGACAGTACTCTAGCGAATGGCGTTTACAGGATTAGGCCTTAGTATCGATAGCAAAGGATTAGTTGATTGTCAATCCAGGACCGACACATGGATGTATCCTGATGAGTAATGGGTAGTGTGAGTACTCTAATGAAGGTGCGTCTATAGGATTAGGTCTCGTTTATCAATTAGTTCTTTTACAAACGAAATAAAGAGAACAAAATAAGCCGAGGGTATGTCTGTCGCTTGGGAGAGCCCGCATGGATTATCTTTGAGTGTGAGTGGCGCTTGGTAACTCGGGGTCATAAGCAATATAGTTTCTCTACAGTAATATAGAGTAAACCTAAAATAATAGATAGTTTTTACATGCACAAAGGATGTGATGATATGAAGTTCAATCCTAATCCAAGTAAAGTGTCTCTAACTCTTCCTTTCTATTTTTATTATCTATTAATTTGCAATTTATAATTTCCACGCATAATATCCTCACAAATTTGCTATTTGTCTCTTGATAAATAGACCACGAATATACGCGAGTTGACCATTCCCTGTGAATACGATAACTCTTCTTACTATTACACTACTGGATTTTTGGTTCGCTTGCCAGAAACCCATCAAGTATTTTTTGCGCCGTTGCTGGGAGCGGTTTCCAATTCGTGTAAACCTTGGAGGTCTAATTATCAAGGATATCTATCTTAGGATTTCTTTTATTTATTATTCTTATTATTTTAGGAAATTTTTATTTAGGAAATTTATACTTTATTTTTATTTTTAATTATTTTAATTATTTTCTTTTTATAAAAAAAATTAATTAATTATTAAAAAAATAAGTTTTATTATTTTGTTCCTCTTTCCTAAGCTAACATTTGTTTGAGCTTCTTGAATAGTGTTCTTGTGAAAGACAGGTGTCTCAAAATCAATTGAGAAAAGGGACCAAATATAGAGAGAGAAAAAGGGCAAGGGAGACAAATTCAAGACTCTCCATATTTTAGGAAATTTTTATTATTTTTAGGAAATTTATAGTTTTTCTATTTTTATTTATTTTTCTTCCACGCTTACCTTTTTCAAAGTTTCTTGTTTATGCTTTTCAGAGGCCAGGTGTCCCCCAATCAATTACAACTTGATCCAGAAACAGAAAGGACATCAAGGAAGAACAGAAGTAGAAACATGAGAAAGAGACAAGGGAAAAGTCGAGAAGAGAACAAAAATATGTTATTTTTAATTATTTTATTTTAATTCTTTTCTTTTCTTTTTTTTTTAAAAATTATTAGTTTTTTTTTGTTATTTTGTTTTTCTCTTTGTTTGAGCATCTTGATTATTTCTCTTGAGAATACAGGTAACAGAAAAGGGGGTAGAGCTCAAGGAGACAATTTCAACACTCTCTGTTCTACCACCCCAAGTGAAGTAAATGCTAAATGGCTTATGAATGGCAAAATCAATAAAGGAGAACCCTTGGGGATTATGTTAGACAACAAGCACCAAAGTATTTCTCCCATACACAGATTCAAGGTAACTTTTCTAATTACAACAATTATTCTAACAATTTTTCACAGGATTGGAGAAGTTACCAGAATCAGAATTTTGGATGGCACCAAGATGATGTTTCACTCCGCATGCAACCTTCTTTTCAACAGCAGCAAAGTTACTCAAAATATGATGAGTTTTTGGAAGAACTCGATCGATACAATATACGATTTCAGAAGGAGAGAGAATAAGCAAGAAGAAAAAATGATGCTTTGATAGCGCAGCTAGCAGAACAAAGGGAGTTAAGACTTCAAAAGGAAAGAGAAGAAATAAGGTGAAACACTGACGCTTTGTTAAAGCAGATGGCGGAACAAAGGGAGTTAAGACTTCAGAAGGAAAAAGAAGAAGCAAGAAGAAACACTGGCACCTTGCTGGAGCAATCAACAAAAACAGAAGTCAACCAACAGTCAGAATAAATCTCAGCAAGTCATTCAAATAGTGACGATTTTATTGAAGACAAGTGGGAGGAATTTATACAATTTAAGTTGTATTGTGAAAGAGAAGGACTAACCGTTGTCCTCGCACTAAATGAGATAGAAAATATGATCAAGCAGTTTTTAGCAAATGCCCTACCCAACCCTGAAGAACAGTGTGATGACATTGTTCAGTTGATAGGGGAGGAAACCAATGACAATCTGGCTGATGAAGAAGATGAAATTGAAGATGCACAAGAAAGAGTATCAGAAGAAGTTGATGAAGAAAAGGAAGAAGAAGAAGGTGCAACAGAAGAAGAAGAAGAAAGAGAGGATGAAACAGAAAAGATGGTGCTTGAAGAAGAGATTGACTGTGAAAGGGAGAAAGAGAACAACACATATGAGGGTGTACATGAAAAAAGATCAAGAAAATGAAGAAAAGAGTGAACAGGGAGATAGAGAATCAAAGCCCGAGGAAGGAAGGGAAGTGGTACCAAGACCAGAGACCTTGCCTTATCCAACCAGTCCTCCAGAGGAAGATCAAGAAAAGCATGGTACAAGTGATAAACCTTCCAGACCTCACAAAAGAAAAGCTTGCGATCACACCGACCAGAACAAGGCAAAGAGAAGAAAAGTCAAGCTAGAATCAAGTTCAGAGCCTAGAGCCAGATTGAAGATCAAGTGGTCAGGTGTGTTACATATCAAAGACCCCTGCGAAGCAAAGAAATTGAGAGCAATCAACTGTGAATCATCTAAGCTTTAGGAAAAGAAGACTCATGCACATGAGAGCAAGATAATAAAGAAAAGAAGAGTCAAGCCAAGGGAGTCAAAAGCATGGTCTAACTCCAGGAAGAAGCCCAAATGGTCAAAGTCAGTTCACACTACAGGTTTCTCCAAGGCAAGATTATGGGGAGGTTTATGGGCCAAAGAAAGGAAGGGTGCAGCACACAAGCTCACCAAAATATTTCAGTTTCAGCCACCTTGAGAGAACAGATGTCGAGCTATCAGACGTTAAACAAGCGCTTTCTGGGAGGCAACCCAGAGATTTTTAAAGTTTTTAATTAATTTCAGTTTTGTTTTGTTTTCTTTTTTGTTAATTAGGATTTTTCTATTCAGGAAATTTTCAAAATTGATTGGAATAAGTTTGTGGATTTTTAAATAATAGGAAGTAGCAGAAAACGTGACTGAAAATTGCAAAATTACATTCTGTTTTCTGCACTGTAGCGCAGGTAAAGCGCAGAAATGCAATTTTAGTCACTGATTTCTGCGCTTCACAGGCGCTGTAGCGCAGGGTGAAGCGCAGCAGTACGAATTTTTTTAAAAAATCTTCTATTTTCTCATGTACTGTTTCTCTACTTCCTAAGCTTTTCTTTTCACTTTTTCCACTCACTCCATCAATTTTGAAACTTTCAAGTCTGATTTTTACCAATTGAAATCTTCATTTACTCTATGATTTGAATTTTAGGATAGCAACTTTAGGATTATGAATGTGTATAATGTTGATAATTGCTATCTTGAATATGATTATGACTATGTGGAACATGAAGAACAATTTGCTTGGTTGGAATGTCCTTTATTTTGTGAGTTATTGAATTTGAAAGTGTTATGCTCTGTTTCTTTCAAAAATCTTGAACTTTCACTTTCCATGGATTGATTGAATGCTTGCAAAACAAATGAGTATGATTTGTTTTTAGGAAGTCATTACCAAGTGCACTGAACTTTTGTTGTGAAAAAATTAATTCTTTGAATTATGCATGCAAATTGGTTAATGATAGGCTTCCATGTTCTTCATGAATTGCACATACTGCTACAAAGTATAAAGACCAGTTGACCTCAAACCAATCAGGAGTACTAGACCCATACCCAACCATGCTGCTTGAAGAGTTCCGGATATTCTTGCAGTGGCCTGGAGACAAGCCTATTCATCCAGGGGGAGGTGGAGCAGCAGCAGGACAAGGACTTACAGGATACAGAGGATGAAGATCAATACTGGTGTTTTCTTTCTTTTAGTTTTTCTTTTATTTTCTATTACTTTATAGAATTTTTTCTAGTTAATTAGGATTTTTGTTTTGTATTTCAATTTTTTAAAAATTTTCAGAATTTTTAAAATTTTTAGGACCTTAGGAATTAGGATTTAAGGTAACTTTTTCAAAATTCTCTGTAATTAAGTAATTTAACTAACCAGACTAGGAAAGATGATAGGGTTTTGTGATTAACTCCATAATCAGTGACAATTAGGATACTTCTCAAGAGAACCTATCAGGATAGTTAATTAAAACCAGTAAGTGCTTTATCAAGGAATTTTAGCCAATAACCGGTGAGCCGTGAGCCCAAACACTGAAATTGAGAGCTTTCCACCTCTGCTTGTCAACTGTTATTGCTTGAGTTTCTGAATTTTGTCTTGCTAGTAGAAGGTATGGAAGTGACAAAGTTATATTTTGTGATTATAATATTTTGCTCAGTGCCAAATAGCCAACTTTGATTACATTATTCCAATTTTTTTATTGCCCATTTGAGCCTTAATATTTCCTTTGATGCACCCCAGCCATGATTAATGATCATACCATGTCCCTTCACACTTGGGATAGTGATGGCAGCATAGTTGCAGGATCTAGAATTGAGCAAAACAACCGATTAGAATCAATAAAATGCAATTGTAATGCGCAAATTAGGTGCAGGGCAGCAACTAATTTGGGCGAGAAAATGAAGGAAAATAAGAGAAAGTGAAAGAAAAAGTGGAGAGGAAGAAATGGTTGGGACGCCACTGAAGCAGGAATCCACCCACAGCAGATAAGTCCAATGCCAGACGCCACTAATTCAGGAGAAGTAGATAAGTCTCAGTATGGTTTGAGCAACAACCACCAAGCCTTACTCTCAACTCACCAAGAGGAGAAAATTGGGCATAATGCCTTTACTATTTCATAAGTGTTGTGAAATACAAGGGGGTGGTCTCCTATTTATAGGAAAAGGAGGTGGCTAGGCGGGAAGGAAAATAAAAGATGAGTGGAAAACTATCCTAGGTGAGCCTTGAACCCATGACCTCCTAATTAAATGGTTAAGCTAACTCCTAACCATTAAAACCACTAAAAGTAGCGCCCATTACAAGAAGGAAAATTAGGAAAATTACAAACATGCCCTAATACAATTAAATCCTACTTAAGTTCCTAATTATTTATTTAATCCTTCCTAATTAAGATGAAGTCTTCTTGTTGACTTGGTCAAGGGTGGTCAAAGGTCAAAGGTTGACCATGAGGGTTGACCAAAATATGGTTGACCAAGGCTTGGTCCAACTCCATGCGCCCAAGTCAGGCCCAGGCTCCCCTTCAGCTCCGTTGTCAGCTCAGAGTTCCACTGGCAGTTGCCATCATTTGTTGAGTCTCAAAAATATCATAAGGGAAATTATGATGTTTTTAGATAGCTCACCTCTCAAGTTTTAATGTTTAACAAATTTGGGTTAAAATATTTATCATAGATACATAAATGTGTAATAACTTATCTATGATTTCAGCAAGCCACTCTGAACTTATAAAGACTATCTAAAGTGCTTTCAACTTGTCTAAAGTGGAAAAGCCGTCTGAAGTGTTCAACCTGTCTGAAGTGTTGAAGCCGTCTGAAGTGCGCAACCAGTCTGAAGTGTTGAAGCCGTCTGAAGTCTCTTTAATGACGTGGCACTCTTTGTTGAAGTACGTGAAGACATCTCTGAAATTCTGCTGAGTCAAGCGTTCTCTGCTGCACGTACCTTTTTCAAACATATTTTATGGCAAGGAACACAGAGACCTTTCCTGGTACATTTGAATTTCATACACCACTGAGGAAATCCCTGCAACGCAACCTTTGCAGCAACAACAGTGGCAGCTTTACGGCAGCAGCAACCTGGTACTTGTGTCAGAAAAATTCAGAACTCTCAGAAGCATGTCTCACAACGGATTAAATAGCATTTAATGCTATCTCTAAACGGTGGTATTTCAACGGATTGAAGATTGGTTATGAATAGCCTTTCATGAAGACCATCAAAAAAGAAGAAGCATATACAAGAAAGTCTAAGAGATATTACGCTGCAAGTTTTTCTCTGTAAAACACTCTGATTTCACACTCTTTGTACATCATTTGTATATCCTGAGTATACCTCAGTTTTCATTGTACATTGTCTCTGTTTAAGCTTCTAACTTGTGTAGTTTAAAAGCTTAGACATATCTTCTTTGTAAAAAATTGTCTTTGAGCCTGGAGAGGCTTGTCTGTAAAAGAATACTTGGTTGTAGAGCCTGAAGAGGCTTGACTGTAAAAGAATACTTGTAATCTTGGACAAGATTAAGAGAAAATCCAAGTGCTAGTTGGCATTGGGACTGGACGTAGCTCACAGTGGTAGTGAGTGAACCAGGATAAATTCCTTGGCTAAGTTTTCTATCCCTTATCTCTTGTCAATTTATTTATACTAACCAAAGGGTGTTGAAAACTGTTCTGATAATTTTAAAAAGCAAGAAACCTTTTTAAAGATCTTTTCAGAAGCCTTCTTAAGAAACTTCAGACAACATCTTAAACCTGTCTGAAACTGTTGTAAACTTAACTGTTTGCGAAAAGCTTTCATAAATTTTAAGAAACACTATTCAACCCCCCTTCTAGTGTTTCCCTGTGTTTCTACAGTTGGTATCAGAGCTCAACTCAGGGTTGAGCACCTTACAAGTGTTTGAGGATTAAAGATCCAGATGGAAGCTGCCAACAACAGACAGTACATCACTGAAGGAGCCTCTATCACAAGACCCCCAACATTCAATGGAGTGGACTACCACTATTGGAGGGATCGTATGAAGTTGTTCATTGAGAGCAACAACATTGATGTCTGGGATGTGGTCACTGATGGAGACTATGTGCCTATACATAACGAAGTGCCAATACCTAAGGCTGAATGGACCTTGGAGCAGAAGGCTAGAGTTCAGTTAAATGCTAAAGCCAAACTCTATTTGATATGTTCCCTGAACAAATCAGAATATGAGAAGGTTCATGGATGTTCATCTGCCAAGGAGATTTGGGATACACTTGCAGCCGCCCATGAAGGGACTGAGACTGTCAAGCAATCCAAAATCAGCATGCTTATACATCAATATGAGATGTTCAAGATGGAAGAATCTGAAACCATAGATCAAATGTTTGGGAGGTTTCAGACTATAACTAATGGACTCAGGTCTTTGGGTAGAACTTTTGAATCTGGAGACAATAATAGAAAGATTCTGAGAAGTTTGCCAAAGTCCTGGAGACCCAAAGTTACTGCCATTCAAGAGGCCAGAGACTTAAACTCTCTTAGAATGGAAGAACTATTGGGATCTCTCAAAGTTCATGAGCTTGAACTTGGGGAAGATGACATCAAGAAGAAATCTCTGGCATTAAACTCCAAAGCCAAACATCCTAGGCATGGCAGCATTAAAGCCATGCAAGCTGAGGAAACTTCAGAAGCAGATGAAGATTCTGGAGATAGCTCAGAAGATGATGATCTTGCTCTTCTCAGCAGGAAAATCAAGAGGATGCTTGCAGAACAAAGGAAAGTTTAGAAAGAACCAACCCTCAACCTCTAAATCAGGTAAGTCAGGTAAGGATTCTCAAAATGACAAAATTATATGCTATGAGTGTAAACAGCCAGGTCATATGAAGGCTGAATGTCCAAGACTGAAGAAGAACAACTTCAAAAAGAAGAAATTCTTTAAGAAGAAGAAGAGTCTGATGGCAACATGGGAGGATCTTGATGAGTCTACCTCAGAAGAAGAGGAAGACACTTCAGAAGAGGCCAACCTGTGTCTCATGGCCAGCCTGCCCTCAGTCAGATAGCTCAGAATCTGAGGTATTTCCCTTAACTCTTCAAGAGATGTATGATGACCTGATGGAAAGTTCCAAGGAACTCTTCCAAGAGTATAAGAATCTGTCCAAGGCCCACACAGAAATGTGCAGTAAATATGAGGCTCTTGAGATAGAAAACATTATGCTCAAGGAGAGAATTCTTGTGACTGAAAGCAGCAGTTCACAAACTGTCTCTGAAGAAAACAAAAAACTTCAGAAACAAGTTGAGGAACTGACAAAAGACTTAGCTAAATTTGTCAAAGGAACAGAAAACCTTAACAGATTGCTTGGCAATCAAAGGGATCCCCTTGACAAAAGTGGATTAGGCTTTTGTGATCATGATACCTCTGAACCTCATATTTTCAAAAATTTTACTAAAGGTAAAGAGAAAGCTATTGGGTGTTCTCACTGTGGCAAGCCTGGACACAATGTGGCTCAGTGTAAGCACAAGGGAAAAGCAAAACCCAAATCTAACAAGAAAGGACCCAAAAGAATATGGGTACCTAAGAACTTGATCATTCCTGTTGCAGATGTGTTTAACAGGACAAAGGAGACCCCACAAATGGTACCTGGACAGTGGGTGCTCGCGACACATGACAGGAGAAAGGTCTTTGTTCCAAAACCTTAGGCCCAGAGCAGGAGGTGTGGTCACCTTTGGTGGAAATCAGCAAGGGAAGATCACAGGAATAGGGACTGTAGGTATCTCCCCTCTATCCCTTATTAAGAATGTTCTTCTAGTAGAGGGACTTCAACACAATTTACTGAGCATAAGTCAATTGTGTGACAGTGGATATGTGGTTTCCTTTACTAAAGAAGGATGTATAGTCAAAGACTCTTGTGATCAAATTCTTTTTACTGCTAAGAGACACAGCAATGTGTATAAAATTGATCTAGAGGATTTGGCAAGTCAAAATGTAAAATGTTTTCTCTCTGTTGAAGATGAAAAACAGATTTGGCACCAAAGACTTGGGCATGCCAGCTTGAGATTGATCTCAAAGTTAGCAAAACACAACCTTGTTAAAGGACTGCCCAAGCTTTCTTACAAATCTGACATTTTATGTGAAAGCTGTCTGAAAGGAAAACAAACAAGACACTCTTTTCAGAGTAAGGATGTTGTTTCCACTAACAGACCTTTAGAATTGTTACATATTGACTTGTTTGGTCCTATTAGAACAGAAAGCCTTAGTGGTAAGAAATATGGTTTGGTCATTGTTGATGACTATTCTAGATTCACATGGGTGTTATTCCTAAGAAGCAAGGATGAGACTTTCAGGAATTTCACAATATTCTGCAAGAAGGTACAGAATGAAAAAGGATTCTGTATATCTGCTATCAGAAGTGATCATGGTGGAGAGTTTGAGAATGCAAACTTTCAACTGTTCTGTGATGAGAATGGGATCTCACACAATTTCTCTGTGGCAAGAACACCTCAGCAAAATGGGGTTGTTGAGAGAAAGAACAGAAGTTTGCAAGAAATGGGAAGAACCATGCTCAACTCATGCAACCTACCAAGATCTTTCTGGGCAGAAGCTATTAACACAGCCTGCTACCTTCAAAACAGAATATTGGTAAGACCAATTCTGAAAAAGACTCCTTATGAATTGTGGAAGGGAAGAAAACCCAACATATCATATTTCCACACCTTTGGTTGTGAGTGTTTTATACTCAACACCAAGGATGATCTTGGAAAATTTGATGCAAAATCTGACAATGGAATTTTCATAGGATATTCTGAAACATCTAAAGCCTATAGAGTATATAACTCTAGAACTTTAACTGTAGAGGAATCAATCCATGTTAAATTTAATGACAAGAAAGAGACTGATAGGGAACTATCAGATCTAGAAGATGACTTTGCAGGAATGGAGCTGAATAATCATGACAGCATCAAGGATGAACAGGTGTCTGAAGCACCATCTGTCACTGAACCTCTTCAGACCAATGTTGAGTCTCAGACTGATTTGATATCACCTCAGAAACCTGACTGGAGATACAAATCACATCATCCAAAAGAGCAAATCATTGGCAGCACTTCAGAAGGAGTTAAGACAAGATCAAAATTCAAGAATCTGAATTCTCTTGCTCTCCTATCTGAAATTGAGCCAAAGAACATTGATGAAGCTCTGCATGATGAAGGGTGGATTCTAGCCATGCAAGAGGAGCTAAATCAATTTGCTAGGAGTGATGTCTGGACACTTGTTCCTAAACCCCATGGGAAAACAATTATTGGAACCAAATGGGTGTTCAGAAACAAGCTGTCTGAAGAAGGAAAAGTGGTCAGAAACAAAGCAAGATTGGTGGCTCAAGGGTACAATCAACAAGAAGGTATTGACTTCACTGAAACCTTTGCCCCTGTTGCTAGATTAGAAGCAATTAGGATTCTTCTCTCTTATGCTGTAAATAATGGCATCAAACTATATCAAATGGATGTCAAAAGTGCCTTCCTCAATGGTTTCATTGAAGAAGAAGTTTTTGTTAGACAACCTCCTGGTTTTGAAGACACTGCTTTTCCTGATCATGTTTTCAAATTGAAAAAGGCTCTTTATGGTCTAAAACAAGCTCCAAGAGCATGGTATGACAGACTGAGCAGTTTTCTTATCAAAAATGGTTTTGAAAGAGGAAAAGTAGACACCACCCTTTTCAGAAAATAGTCTAACAAAGATCTTATACTTGTTCAGATATATGTTGATGACATTATATTTGGTTCAACTAATTCTTCTCTGTGCAAGGAGTTCTCTGAGTTGATGCAATCAGAATTTGAAATGAGTTTAATGGGAGAACTAAAATTTTTCTTGGGACTTCAAATTAAGCAAGATTCTGATTGTATATGGATCCATCAAGAAAAATATACAAAAGAAATGCTTAAGAAGTTCAACATGAGTGATTGCAAACCCATGTCAACTCCTATGCATCCCTCTGCATCTTTGAGCAAAGATGACAAAGAAGAACCAGTGAATCAAACTTTGTACAGAGGAATGATTGGCTCTTTGTTGTATCTAACAGCAAGCAGACCTGACATAATGTTCAGTGTTTGTCTCTGTGCTAGATTTCAATCAGATCCAAGAATTACTCATTACAAAGCTGTTAAAAGAATCTTTAGATATCTGAAAGATACTACTAATCTTGGTCTATGCTATAAGAGGAGCAAAGATTGCAGGTTAATAGGATACTGTGATGCTGACTTTGCTGGAGATAGAATGGAAAGAAAGAGCACCAGTGGAGGATGTCATTTCTTTGGAAATAACATGATCAGCTGGTCAAGCAAAAGGCAAAGCACCATTGCTTTATCAACAGCAGAAGCAGAGTATATATCTGCAGCCAGTTGTTGTTCACAACTGCTATGGGTTAAGTATCAGCTTGAGGATTTTAATATTCCTATCTCTGCTATACCTGTTCTTTGTGATAATACCAGTGCAATTAATTTATCCAAAAATCCCATTCAACATTCTAGGGCAAAGCATATAGAAATCAAACATCATTTCATTAGAGACTATGTTCAGAAAGGTGTTTTTGATATTCAGTTCATTGACACAGAGCATCAATGGGCAGATATATTCACAAAACCCCTGGCTGAAGATAGATTTAAGTTCATTCACAACAACTTGAATATACATGCATTCTCTTAAAATAACTTTGTCTGATGTTATTATGTTATCTGAAATTTCAGTGTGTCTGAAACAGTGACTTGTCTGAAACTTTAGGTTATCTGAAATTTTATTTATGTGTCTGAAATTTTCTCCTATCTGAAGTAACTGGCTGACGTGGCTATCTGAGACGGTTGAATTCCTTCTTTTAAAGTTTTGTCTCTTCCACTTCGCACGTTACCCGAAGTCTGCGCAGCCGGTACAGGGCATCATTGCATCATGGGTCTATAAATGCAGGAGTAAGTGTGTCGAGGAAGCCTTACACTCTCTTTCCTCAATACTCAGTTTGATCTTCTTCACTGCTCAAGCAACCTTATTCTCTCAAAGTTTCTCTGCAACTCAACAATGGCACCCAAGAAGACCGCTAGTTCTGGTGGAAATGTAGTTAGATCTAAGGGAGTGGATCTTGACGAGCTTCGCAACATTGGCATGGATTTGGTTGAGGAATTTGATGCGGCTGGGTGGACCTCCTTCTTCAACCACATTAACTGTCAATGGCATGAACAAAGCGTGGTGGATTTCTGGTCCTCTGCTCGAGGAATACCTAACTCTAAGGGAGTGTATGAAAGCATCAAAGCCTCTGTTCTAGGGGTTTCAGTTTTTGTTGATCAAGGCATTCTCTCCACCATCACTGATGTTAGGGCTGAAGGTGCAACCTTCACTCCTGGGTGGGAGATGAAGAATGGTGGGCACAAGCTGTTTACGAAGATGTTGTATGGAACTGAAGAACCTGAAAGCCTGGATTCCAAGTTCTTGCTAGAGAAGGTCAGAGTTCTTCATGCAATCTTAGGGTGTGCAATAATCCCTAAGAGCGGAAGCAGAAACCATGTATCAGAATTGGAAAGGTTCTGTCTGATTCACCTGCTGCAGAAGAAGAAAGTCAATCTCCCAAGCATTATCATGTTCCACATGCAGAAGAAGATTCGAGACTCTGCTGGAAATCTTCCCCACAACACTCTCATCATGAAGGTACTTATGCATTTTAAGGTACCTGTTGAAAGATTATGTAACCATAAATCTCCTGTGTTCTTTGGTGAGTCAAACTTGAAGAGCATGGGAATCAAGCTCACTCCACGACCTCCATCTCCTACTCTGAAGGAGAGTGTTCTTTTGGAGAAGGCCTCAAGAAGAGGAACCACTCTTGAGATTCTTGAGAAAGAGCTTCAGGGGGATATCAGAAAAGATGAGTTCAAGCCTTCCAAGCCATCCCCTCATCTGAAAAGGAAGAAGCTCCCTGTCAGGAGTTCAGCAAAGGTGTCTCTAAAAGCTATGGACTTGCACACTCAGACATCTGAACCTGTTCAGAAGGCTTTGCAAAAGCCATCTGAAATTGTGGGTCAGGATTCTGAAGGTGTAAGAACTCCTACTCCTAAGCCTACTTCTGAAACAGAAGGAAAGGCTCATGAGGAAGAGGTAGCTGAGATTGCTGATCCTGAAGCTTTAGCAGCAGCACCTCTGGCTGCATGTCCTTCTGATCCTGAGCTTATTCAGGTAGCAGCCCTTGCTACAACATTGGAAAATGAAGAAATGGAGAAGAAGGCTGAGCAAGAAAAGACTGATTATGCTCTTGCAGTAGCCTCTCAGCTAGCTCTTGCTGAAGATGAAAGGCTAGCTTCCATTGCTCAAGAGACCAAGAAAAGAAAAAGATCCAGTGCACAACAGAGAAGGAGAACAAAAACAAAGTTATTTCAAGCCAGCTCCTGAACCATCTGTTAGGATCACAAGGAGCATTGCAAGTCAGCTGGAGGAAATGGATGAGGCTGGCAAGTATCAAAATTTTGTCAAAGCAAACTTGTTTTTCAAAAGAAGAAGAGAAGAGAAGCAAGCTGAAGAAGAAAAGGAGAGGGAACCTGAGAAAGCCAAACCTCCTCAGAAAAGGCTCAGGGTAAGGTTTGAAATGTGACCTCATCACCACCTTCATCACCTGAGAAGAAAACAGAAGAAGAGAAAGAAGAAGAAGCACTTCCTCCACCTCCCTCATCACCATCTTCACCACCTTCATCACCTTCATCATCTTCAGAATCCACTCAGTCTGAAGATCCCACAGATACAAATCAGCATGGTGACAGCTCTGCAGTATGGAAAGGAAGCATACTGCCTGCAACCCTAAGGCTAGGACCCAAAAGTAGGGACTTCTTCACAGAGCCTACATTTGATCCTTATGCCTTTCCTTTCACTCATCACCAACTTGATGCAGCTGCTGAAGTACCCCACAAAAAGTATGAGGAACCTTTCAGTGAGAGGGTCAGAGTCCCCAGGTTCCCCAACTTATTTGAAGAGCTGCAGTTTTTCAGAAATACACCCCCCATCTCTCTTCACCATGGCCTTATCAAGCACACTGCTGATGAAGAAAGGGCAAAGTATCAAGGCAGTTCAGATCAGTACTACTCAGGCTAGATAGAAAAGATCAGAAAGGGTGCAGTTCCACCTGCTCATAAGTGGGCTCCACTTAATCCCTTCTCTGGTGACTCTCTCAAGTTGTCTAATGATGAATGGTGTTTTGTTAGGCAACTGTCTACTGAAGCTGAACTCTTTGAAAGGGACTACTTGAAGTCAGTAGGCATGAGAGGCTATAGGCCACCTAGAACAATCTCCATCAGGCCAACCACAGAGATTCTGGTGCAACCTGACAGGATAGTTCCTAGGTACCCCTTGGAAGAAGGCCCTGCTGACAAGTTCAAGGAACCTAAAGCTTATCCAGTTCCTGAGAAACCTTTTACTTCAACAGAATGGAAGGAGCTACCTGCTCGGATCAACAGACAAGGTGGAGGTTTAGATCACTGCTACAGGGATAGGGTATGGTTATCCCACTGGAAGATCAGAGAGGATGCTGGATCCTCTTCTGGATCTGCAAGGACCGGATGATGACTCCATCATAGGCTGTGGTGTCTCCACCAATGTGCAGTATCAGTATATCAGAGGCAGATTCCCCATGTCTGAACCGTTTAATGAGGACTGGAAGCTAATCTGCCCTATCAGAACTTTCTTCTTTCCTGTGAGTCATCCAGAAGACTATGGGTTGCATCCAGGATTCAATCAGCTCAGATTCGTTTGCAGGCACATTCAGATTATTTTATATGAAGTAGAACTGAATCTTGAGGAAGAGAACAAGAAGCTGAGGCATCAAGTGAAGAGCTTGGAGAAAAGAAATGCTACTCTTGTTGCTAAGCAAGATCAAATCCTTCAAGAGCAACAACACATCAGAAATAGGCAAGAAGAATTGAAGACTGTTGTCATTTCTCAGATTGACAAGGCCAAGGAAGAATTGCTCTCCCTTCTGAAAGAAGTCTTTCTGAAGAAAGATGGATAGTCTATGATGTTTAGCCATGCTTAGTGTTAACTTCATTTTGAGTATTTAATTTCTGTTATAAGAACTTCATGTTTGGTGTTTAATTTGAACTCTTTTTAATTGATAATTTCTTATGATTGTTCTCATGAATGTTGGTATCTCAATGTTGTGATTATATTACACTATGATTATTTTGTTGTTATGCTCTAAAATTCCCTTTTGATTGATGACAAAAGGGGGAGTATTAAAACTAACAAAATTTGAAGTAATTACAGGTCTCAGGAGGAATATTTGATAAGAATTTATATCCTGAGAGATCTTTATCTGGGGGGAGTTATTTTTTTTAAGTTTACTTTATTTTTTAGAAAAAAACTCCTTTCAGATTTCTTTATTTTAAACAAATTTGTCATCTTTAAAAAGGGGGAGAATGTTGAGTCTCAAAAATATCATAAGGGAAATTATAATGTTTTTAGATAGCTCACCTCTCAAGTTTTAATGTTTAACAAATTTGGGTTAAAATATTTATCATAGATACATAAATGTGTAATAACTTATCTATGATTTCAGCAAGCCACTCTGAACTTATAAAGACTATCTAAAGTGCTTTCAACCTGTCTAAAGTGGAAAAGCCGTCTGAAGTGTTCAACTTGTCTGAAGTGTTGAAGTCGTCTGAAGTGCGCAACCCGTCTGAAGTGTTGAAGCCATCTGAAGTCTCTTTAATGACGTGGCACTTTTGCTGAAGTATGTGAAGACATCTCTGAAATTCTGCTGAGTCAAGCGTTCTCTGTTGCACGTACCTTTTTCAAACATATTTATGGCAAGGAACACAGAGACCTTTCCTGGTACATTTGAATTTCATACACCACTGAGGAAAATCCCTGCAACGCAACCTTTGCAGCAACAATAGTGGCAGCTTTACGGCAGCAGCAACCTGGTACTTGTGTCAGAAAAATTCAGAACTCTCAGAAGCATGTCTCACAACGGATTAAATAGCATTTAATGCTATCTCTAAACGGTGGTATTTCAACGGATTGAAGATTTGTTATAAATAGCCCTTCATGAAGACCATCAAAAAAGAAGAAGCATATACAAGAAAGTCTAAGAGATATTATGCTGCAAGTTTTTCTCTGTAAAAACACTCTGATTTCACACTCTTTGTACATCATTTGTATATCCTGAGTATAACTCGGTTTTCATTGTACATTGTCTCTGTTTAAGCTTCTAACTTGTGTAGTTTAAAAGCTTAGACATATCTTTTTGTAAAAAAGATTGTCTTTGAGCCTGGAGAGGCTTGTCTGTAAAAGAATACTTGGTTGTAGAGCCTGAAGAGGCTTGATTGTAAAAGAATACTTGTAATCTTGGACAAGATTAAGAGAAAATCCAAGTGCTAGTTGGCATTGGGACTGGACGTAGCTCACAATGGTAGTGAGTGAACTAGGATAAATTCCTTAGGCTAAGTTTTCTATCCCTTATCTCTTGTCAATTTATTTATACTAACCAAAGGGTGTTGAAAACTGTTCTGATAATTTTAAAAAGCAAGAAACCTTTTTAAAGATCTTTTCAGAAGCCTTCTTAAGAAACTTCAGACAGCATCTTAAACCTGTCTGAAACTGTTGTAAACTTAACTGTTTGTGAAAATCTTTCATAAATTGTTAAGAAACACTATTCAACCCCCCTTCTAGTGTTTCCCTGTGTTTCTACATCATTCCCTCCCCCTTAGAGAGGATTTGACCTCAAATTTGAAAGATCAGAAAGAAGCCATAAGAAGAAGAGGAACGGGGGTAGGAAGAAGGAGATGGATGACTAAAGTAGCAAGTAAGAAGATACTTCCCTTAGCCTTTGGGGAGTACAGCTGGACGTCCACAAGTTGAACATCTTCCTTTAGCCTAGACAACAAAAAGAAGACCCATAAGTATTATTCCAAACCAAGCAAAGTAAAGGCTCATAACAAAAATACTTGGGGATCATAAAGATTAGAAAAAGAAAAACATAGGAGATGAAAAAGAGGTATTTGAGATAAGGGTTAGAAAACTCCCTCAATGAAGATTGAACCATCTTGTCCATGTACTCTGTGGATTTAGATCCTGGATCAAAGACTAATCTTTTGAAGCCCTCCCTTGCAAGTAAGACAAGTAAATGATCATGGAGAAGGCTTAGGAAATAAATTCCACACAAGTACAAAATGTGTTTCAATGTGCGATATCTATCAAAGTATTCTATACTATGTTCCCAAATAAATGCACATGTGAAACTATGTGGCATAAATGTCTTAATATTTTTCAATAACATCCCAACATGCCCTACAACTCTACCACATGCATCTTGCTTTGGAGCATATCGCACATGATTATGCCATGGATCATTTTTACAACTTATTTCAAGAGGCATATCAATATGAATGTACTTACTCAAATAGAAAGATGATATCACCTTAAAAGTATCATGATATTGCATGCAAGGTGAAACAATTAAGGATTCATAATGAGTAAGCATGTAAGACATATCAACATGTGATGCGTTTGTCATACAAGTGTTTTTACATGTGATATCCCAAGTCAAAATTTCTTCCTTTTCCATAACTAGTTTAAGAGTATTATACACATCTTCATGAGATAAAAAGATTAATATAGAATGTGTATGCAAGTCATGTATACAAACCAATTTTTTTTTGCATATCCAATCTATCATGCAAGGCATGCAAGTCAACATGTCTAAATGGATTGGGTAAACATGTATTTTCAAAAGGTTTCATGGTACTCTCAAACTGAATTGGCTTTTCTAAGCATGCAATAGGTTTCAAAGCATCATCAAAATTGTTAAATTCTTTTGGACAAGAATTGCTTTGTGGCATATAATTGTGCATAGATAGAGGCATGTCATGCATAAAGAAAGTTAGTTTAGGAAACTCCCTTTCAACCACTTGAGTTGTCCTCTTTGCAACACTTGAAGTACTTGCCATCAACCTATTCATGTCTTCACACAAAGGGTTAGCATTTACTTGTTGATTCAAAGGAATTGGTTGCTTCCCTAAGTTTTCTTTGTCTTTCTTTTCTTCCATTTGAACTCTTTTTATCTCCTCTTCTTTTTCTCTCTTAAGCTTTTCTTCTTTTTCCTTTTCTATTTGTTCTCTTTTCTCTTGTTCTTTAACCTCTTAATTGTGATTTGATCTTTCCTAACTTCACTTGAGGTCATAGGCATAAGCTTAAATTTTATTCCTTGGTGGCGGAACCTATAGGTATTGGCAAACCCATCATATTTTACCCTTCTCTCATATTGCCAAGGTCTTCCTAATAGGATGTGTGAGACTTCTAAGGGTACAACATCAAAGGTCATTTCATCTTGGTAATCCCCTATGTTAAACCGTATTCTCACTTGCCTATCCACCATAATTTCTTCCTCATCACTCACCCATTGAAGTGTATAAGGTTTTGGATGTGGGGTAGTAGGTAGGTTTAGCTTGTTAACTAACCTAAGGCTAGCTAAGTTGCTACTACTTCCTCCATCAATGATCACTAAACATACCTTATCTTCAATTTGGAACCTAGTGTGGAATAGGTTCTCTCTTTGGCTCTCTTCTTCACCCAAGGGTGTTTCTAAGGCTTTTCTAAACAACATGGTTGCCCTTTCCCCTTGCCCCCTTCCTTCCATTCTCCTAAATTGATTTTGGTCTTAAGATTTTTTTATGGACCTTTCCACTCAACTAAGTGTTTACACTCAATGGAATGTTATCTCTCGTGTATGTCACTCTTTTTAGGCTTTTCCTATAATGAGACTCTCTTGCCTCTTCTACTCGGTTGAAGGTTGGTTAGATCTTGCAAAGACCAACGTGAGACTAAGTCTTAACCCTTCCCAAATAGAAGCGCACTAACAAAAGAAAAATACCTACTAAAGGAAGATTGGAAAATCCTAAGACAAAATAAGGAATTGATATGACAAAAAAGAAAAGCAAGCACTCAAAAACGCTTATACACAAGAGTAGAAAGCAAACAAGACAAGACAGAAGAAATTGCAAAGAGATTTGTTTTTGGTGATTTTTTAAAAGAGTTGCAAAAATTGTTGTTTTTTTTTGGAAAAAAAAACAGCAAATACAACTCAATTACGATATACAGTGAAATGAAACAGAAAATTATAGTAAAACTGTCATTGTATTGTTGGGATAACTCTTTGTTTTTATTTTTCTATTTTTCTGAATTTTTTTTGAATTTTTGACTCTTTTTTTGGGGTGTCTTTTGACTTTTTCCCTTGTTGTTGACTTTTGCACCATTTTTTGCTTTTTACACCTTTTTTTGTATTTTTGGCACGTACGTACTTTTTGTATTTTTCTTGCCTTTTCTTTCTTTTTTTGTCTTTTTCCCAACAAAAAATTACAGAAATTTGTATACAATGAAAAGAAAATAAACTGTAACCACTATAATTTTTTTGAAATTTTCTGACAGTAAACTGGTCCAAGTGGTACCAGAAAAGCAAAAATAATGAAAAAAAAGAAATCTAAAAACTGTGAAAACGTAATGGCAACTTGATTTCAAAAATGGCCAAAAAAATTGCTTAGCACTTTCTTGTTGATTATACAAAAGTGGTACGGTCACAGAAACGCGCTTGGTTCAATTTTAAGATTGAAATTAAAATTTGAAGGAAAATCAACAATTAGAACTTTTTGATCTTCTTCCAATACTATGAACCAAAAAAAGAGCCTATAGGTGAGCGTTTTGCACAATCAAATAGAGAAAGTCCAAGGTAGAGATAGAAGTCAATCCAAATTTGCAATCAGAATGCCAAACAGACAAACATAACAGGAGTAGAAAATTGAACAACACAAAGCCAGAACAATGCGCATAAATTGGCAAAAAAAATAAGAGGAAAATTGCGCAAAATAAATGGCACGAATTTAAAAGGGGAAAACTGAAATTAAAAGGATGGGGAGGACATAAATGTAAATGGCAAAAAATAGAAGAGGATGGCAGAAAGTAAAAGGATGGGGAGAGCAGAAATGTAAAGGGGGAAGCGAAAATTAAAAGGATGGGGAGGACTGAAAGTAAATGACTGAAAGTAAAGGGGGGAAGCAGAAAGTAAAAGGATGGGAAGGACAGAAATGTAAATGGCAGAATGTAAAGGGGAGAGCAGAAATTAAAAGGATGGGGAGGAGCGGAAATTAAATGGCGGAAAATTAAAAGCGGAAAGTAAAGAGATGAATATGGGGGATGACAATTTAATGGTGAAGGGGGGAAAATGTAGGTGAACGATCTTTGGAAAAAGGAAGACAACAATGCCTCCTCTTACCACACTTCACCACAAACAAGCAGTTTATAGCAATTAATTGCAAGAATCTCTCAAGAACAAGTATGAGCAATTAAGAGGCATTTCATCAAACACCTATGGGGTGGGAATTAGCGGCCCAAAAACCCCTCTAATTCAAGCAATTTCAAGCAAATCAAACAAGTTGATAGCAGCAAAAAGACACCTCGGGCCCGGGAAACAGTCCACGTCCAAATTACAATTGAAAAGAGGGATGGAATTACACTAAAATGAATGAAAATTCTGCACCTAGGACAGCCAAGTGCAGCGCCCAAAACAGCCCCAATTCAACTCCAAATTGCTCAATTCAACAAAGCTCTGATTACCATTTGATAGCAGCATAGTTGCAGGATCTAGAATTGAGCAAAACAACCGATTAGAATCAATAAAATGCAATTGTAATGCGCAAATTAGGTGCAGGGCAACAGCTAATTTGGGCGAGAAAATGAAGGAAAATAAGAGAAAGTGAAAGAAAAAGTGGAGAGGAAGAAATGGTTGGGACGCCACTGAAGCAGGAATCCACCCACAGCAGATAAGTCCAATGCCAGACGCCACTAATTCAGGAGAATTAGATAAGTCTCAGTATGGTTTGAGCAACAACCACCAAGCCTTACTCTCAACTCACCAAGAGGAGAAAATTGGGCATAATGCCTTTACTATTTCATAAGTGTTGTGAAATACAAGGGGGGTGGTCTCCTATTTATTGGAAAAGGAGGTGGCTAGGTGGGAAGGAAAATAAAAGATGAGTGGAAAACTATCCTAGGTGAGTCTTAAACCCATGACCTCCTAATTAAATGGTTAAGCTAACTCCTAACCATTAAACCCACTAAAAGTAGCGCCCATTACAAGAAGGAAAATTAGGAAAATTACAAACATGTCCTAATACAATTAAATCCTACTTAAATTCCTAATTATTTATTTAATCCTTCCTAATTAAGATGAAGTCTTCTTGTTGACTTGGTCAAGGGTGGTCAAAGGTCAAAGGTTGACCGTGGGGGTTGACCAAAATATGGTTGACCAAGGCTTGGTCCAGCTCCATGCACCCAAGTCAGGCCCAAGCTCCCCTTCAGCTCCGTTGTCAGCTCAGAGTTCCACTGGCAGTTGCCATCAGATAGAGAGCAAGGTGCAACACAACAAAATGGGACAAAAGGTTGGTGAATTGAAAGATTAAGAAAATTCAAAGAGCAGGCATAAGAATTCAAAAAGAAGAGTACTCCTTCATGAAAAAAAATCTGTACAAACAGTGTAGAAAAAAAATAAAAAAAATCTGCACAAAAGTGTGGAATTGAATAAGTTGGGGGGAGTATTTCTTCAAACAATGAGGCCAAGCTGAAAAAGGATGACCATTCAAGAATGACCAGGTGAATTGAGAGAAGTCCCAAGCACAATCACAAGATGCTCTCTATTCAAAGTGTTCTTTGAATATCCCGAAAAACCATGAATTCTTGATAGCCCAGCCTCATTACAACCAAAGAAAAGACCTTTTGATCCATATTAACTATTTGCAGGTTCAGATGTTGGAAACGACTATCAATTCTAGTTGTTCAACGGTGGTGAAAAAGATTGAGGGAAACACTTACCCGCGAGAATGAGAGATTTCCTTGGTTTATCACTTACTACTTTAATTGCTATTTTTGAGAAGTTTGACTGATGTTTGTGTTATATTCTGATTGAGGATTGGTAACATCTCTTAATCCTGACTTTTTCTTATGTTTGGAAGGTGACTGCTGCTTAACAAGGAGATGATGAAAAGTTCCTTGAATTTATTTTTGATTTTAGTTATTCAGGGGATAGAATTGATTTTTTGATTGCAAAGAGGTCTCTTGCTTGAGGACAAGTTAGAATTCAAGTTGGGGGTATTTTGATAAGTGAAAATTTTATGATAAATTAGAGCACTTTTTAGTTCACTTATCAAGGATAAAATGGTATTTTTGCCCCAGTTTAATCCCTTTTTATTTAATATCAGATAAATTGTTTTTATTAATCTTGGATTTGAATTTGATGCTATTTTGATAGAAATATTGTTGATTTTTGTAGGATATTGCAAAGATTTGATTTGAAGGAAAGATAGCATTAAATGAGGGAGATATCTGCAAGATTTGAGTTTGATTGAAGACATTTAATAAAGATTTGAAGAAGATTTGAGGCAATCAATGAGGAGATCACTGCCAATCAAATAAGGATTCTACAGACAACCTTCTCAATTAAATCCAAGATGCTCAATAAATGCAAGATTTCATCAAGAAAAGGGAAACAAGGAAAGACAAATCAAACAAAACCAGTCTCGGGGAGAGATCAAGTTAAAAAGAGAAAGTTTGAAGCTGCAGGACGCATTCTGCGCTTCAACCTGCGCTGTAGCACAGGGTGAAGCGCAACTCTCTGGAATCTGCGCTGCAGCATGCGCTGTAGCGTAGCTTGAAGCGCGGGTCACGCAGATTTGTTCCCTGTTGCCATTTTTAGATAGATTTCTCCCCAATTTCCTTTGTCTTTCCTTAGCCTATAAATAGGACCTCATTGCACCAGATCAGGTGTGCACGATTATTCTTATTCAGTTCTATTTCAGTGATAATGCACCAAAGCTAATTTTAGAGTAGGAGAGAAGGAGCGCTTCACAAGGATTAAAGATGGTGACAGCATCTTCGGTGGTTTGTATGGCTACCTTGTGTAGTTAACTCTCCATTAGGATTGAATGTAATTGATTCTATCCCCAAGTGTATGTAAACTCTATTTTATTATTTCTGAGCTCTCTGTCTATAATATTGGTAATCTTATTTTGGGCTTAATTCCTAACTTCTGCGCTTGCGCCGGAGTTATAGGCTAGTTTCGACTAGGATTGAGGATGGGGGAGCGGATTCTGAAGAAACCCAAACTCTAATTGAATAAGAGGACTCGATACTCTGTGACCGACACATGAGCGTTACTAATGAGTGATGGGTAGTGATAGTACTCTAGCGAAGGGCGTTTACAGGATTAGGCCTTAGTATCGATAGCAAAGGATTAGTTGATTGTCAATCCAGGACCGACACATGGATGTATCCTGATGAGTAATGGGTAGTGTGAGTACTCTAATGAAGGTGCGTCTACAGGATTAGGCCTCGTTTATCAATTAGTTCTTTTACAAACGGAATAAAAAGAACAAAATAAGCTGAGGGTAAGTCTGTCGCTTGGGAGATCCCGCATGGATTATCTTTGAGTGTGAGTGGCGCCTGGTAACTCGGGGTCATAAGCAATAGTTTGTCTACAGTATTATAGAGTAAACCTAAAATAATAGATAGTTTTTACATGCACAAAGGGTGTGATGATATGAAGTTCAATCCTAATCCAAGTAAAGTGTCTCTAACTCTTCCTTTCTATTTTTATTATCTATTAATTTGCAATTTATAATTTCCACGCATAATATCCTCACAAATCTGTTATTTGTCTCTTGATAAATAGACCACGAATATATGCGAGTTGACCGTTCCCTGTGGATACGATAACTCTTCTTACTATTATACTACTGGATTTTTGGTTCACTTGCCAGAAACCCATCAAAGGATATCTTATAATTTTTATCAAACAGTTGACTAATGCTCAATAGATTAAACTTTAAATCATCAACAAGCATAACATCATCAATTATAATGGAAGAATTGTTACCGATACTTCCAAAACCAAGAATGCGACCTCTATTGTTGTCACCATAAGTCACATAGCTTTCTTCTCTTGCTTGTAGAGAGACAAATTTGCTCTTGTCTCTTGTCATGTGCCTTGAGCATCCACTATCCAAGTACCATAGTGACTGTCTTATCTTTAGGCACACCTACAAAACTAACAGAGATTTATTTTGGTACCCAAATGGATTTGGGTCCATTTGGATTAGTAGCACCACATGTTCCTTTGGGAATCCATAAGTATTTCCCACAAGGAACTCCATATTTCTTAATCATGCAATTATAAGAAGTATGACCTTTATAAGAACAATAATTGCAAGAAATAAAAGGTGTACTGGAAGTTTTTCTAAAATTGAAGAAATTTTTGAATGACTTTTGATTCTTATCACAATTATAACCAATTCCAGCTTTATCTACCATGCATTTTTGTTTACCTAAAAGAGCATCAAGGTTAGCCCTTCCCATTGTAAAACTAGATAGTGCTTTTGTAAGATAAGCAATTTTAGATTCAAGCAACATACATGTTTTACAATTGGAAGTAGAAGTTATATTACAAGAGGAAATATTTTTCAAATTATCATTTTCACTTTTCAAATCATCCATTTCCTTTTGTAAATCATTAACTCTAGCTTCTAACCACTTGATTTTATTTTTGTAAACATTATTGAAGAAACTTAATTTCTTAGCTTCTTCATGCAATTCAATAAAAGCATCTTGAAATTGATCATAATTGGTATCTATAGAACAGTTAGAGTCACTTACCTCACATTCGGAATCAGTCTTTGTCATAAGGCAAAGATTTGCTTCATGATCACTTTCATTTTCACTTGATGTGGTTGAGGCATTGTCTTCCCATGCAATGTAAGCCTTTTTCCTTATGTTTCTGAATTTCTATTTTGACTCATCATTGCTTTGCGTCCGTGTTAAGGTAGGACAATTCGCCTTCATATGACCAGTTTTGCCGCATTCAAAACAAGTGAATTTAGGTGAGGAGGATTCAACTTTCTTTTACTGTTTCCTTCCTTGGAATTGCTTGCTCTTGCCATTTTTCTTCTTCAAAAATTTTCTGAACTTCTTAACCATCAGATTCAGATTTTTTGGTTCAGAGGCTTCATTACTCGTGTTGTCATCAGTACTTGACTGCTCATTAGTTTTTAGAGATAATCCTTTGACTTTCTTATCCTTTTGTTCTTCTTCCGTCATCCTGATCATGTCCATCTCTTATTCTCTCAATTTTCCAAATAATTTTGCACTTGTCATGACGGCCAAGTTCTTTAATTCGGTAATTGTTGTTACAGTTGGCTGCCACTTTCTGTTCAATGACTTAAGGATTTTTACATTCAGCTCCTCTTCATCAAAAATTTTTCCAAGACCCTTAAGATGATTGACAATGTGTGTTAGTCTCTTCTGCACATCCATGGTGGTTTCTCCCTGTGCCATTCTAAACATTTCATATTCTTAGATCAAGGTGTTCTTTCTTGCTTTCTCACTTCGGGTGTCCCTTCATGAGTTACTTGAATAAGATCCCAAGCTTCTTTGGCTGTTTTGCATGTAGAAATCCTGAAAAATTAATCACTGTTTAAAGCATAATGTATAATATTCAAAGCTTTAGAATCATTTTCAGCATGTTTAATTTCATCTTAATTCCACAATTCATAAGGTTTTTCAGATATTGAATCATTTATCATTTGAGTAGGAACCTTGTAATCAGTTATCACAGCATTCCAAATGCCTCTATTAATAGACTCCATAAAAATTTTCATTCTAACTTTCCAAAATGGATAGTTATCTCCACAAAATAAAGGTTGTCTGTTAATTGAAGCACCTTCTGCAAAAGGCAATTGATTCCCTGTCATTTTTGCAAACAATTTGCTAAAATCTTAAATAACTTTCAAGATTCTAGCTCTGATGCCAATTATTGGTCCCAGAGGGAATCTAGAAGGGGGGGTTGAATAGATTCACAAAAACTTTTTCCTTTATTAAATATTAAAACTCGTTTTTTCCTTCCAAATCTGCCTTCAAGATTCTTTCAAATTGGGTTTTCAGAAGATCAATTTTCAGAGTTTAAAATCAAACGTTGTGAGCTGCGGATCAAAGAAATTGTAGAAGGTAATTGATTACCAGTTTTGATACAGTGCGTAATTGATTACCAATTTTGGAAACGGTGAGTAATTGATTACCAAGATTGATTACTCAAGGTTTATGATTAAATTTCTGATATTCAATTCAATATTACATCAGTAATTAATTACACTTAACAGTTCACTGAAATTATGCAGATCAAGATTCAAGTTTATATGCCAAGAAACTTAATTCAAAAAGGAATAGGGATAAAGAAAATTACACAGTGATTGATACCGATTCAGCCACAAAAAGAGGCCTACATCTAGTTTAGATCTAGCACACCACTAAATCTGCTTTCACTATAGAATTGATTACAAACACCATGCACATTCAATCCTAAAGAAAGACTTTCTAAACAAACAAAGGATTAACTTTTGCACCCCACAAGAGCATGTTCATCAATGACACCTCGTCATTCGAACATCAACCTTACTCATGACACCCCATCACAAGATTTCACAAACAATCTAAATGAACTCCCCGTTCTTGAGATATCACACAATACAATTCTCTATGAATACCTTATTCAATAGAAAATACAAATAAAAAACAATTAAAGAAAATTGAGTTTAGAGCAATAGCACCTTGTTTGTGCAGATAAACTCCATGAGTATATCAAAATCTTTCTTCCAATTGTCTAAGCATCTTTACTTGAGAGTTCTTCAGAATTTGCAGAATTTATGTACATGATAACCTTTCTTGGAGAGAGTTTCTAAAAAGAGTTTTTCATTCTTTTTCACAATTCAGCTCTTCTATTCTCTTCTCATCTAATTCATTTCGAAATTCACTTATAAAACAGTTTTTAGTTAGTTAGAGATTCAAAAGTTTATTAAAAATCAGTTTGAAAACAGTTACTAACGTTCAGGTTTTCTACAAAATTTGTGGTAATCGATTATCACCTTTAGTAATCAATTAAACCAGAACATTTTGTTCAAGGAACTCTTCACAGGAAACAGAGGTAATCGATTACAGACTTTGGTAATCGATTAAACTAGTGCGCACCAATTTTGATCTTTTCCAGGTGCAGTGGTAATCGATTATCTTTATCAGATAATCGATTATCTCGTTCCTGAATTTGAATTCATGCAGTTTTCAGTTTTGATTCAACTTGGGGTCAATTACCAACTTAAGTAATCAATTATACCAGTGGCAAATCAATACTTGGTTGAGTAATTTAGCTACAAAGCTATCCAAACTTGAAAACACAATCTTGAGCTCAACTTACTTAATCACAAACAAATCAAAGAGCAATTAACAAACACATACAAATTGCCTAAGACTAAAAACAAACAATACAAGTGCCACATCTATTGAAACTTGTTTGGCACTGCAAAATGGATTGAAATATAAAGCATCTACTTTCTACAACAAAACCAAAACTACTAATACATGAGAGACGTTAGGAACAACTTGTGTCTTCCGATGTAGCTTAAGTCTAACACATTCCCACAGAGAGTTGTGCAGAAGAGTAAAAAAATGGAAGAGGCTGACAAGGAGATATTGGAGACTTTCAGGAAAGTAGAGGTGAATATCCCTCTACTTGAGGCCATATAGCAAATTCCAAGATATGCCAAGTTCTTGAAGGATCTGTGCACCAATAGGAGGCGGCTAAAGGGCAATGAGAGGATCAGCATGGGAAGGAATGTCTCTGCACTCATTGAGAGACCTGTAACTCCATTCCAGAAAAATACAAAGACCCAAGGACATTTACTATTCCTTGTATTATAGGCAGTAACAAGTTTGATAATGCTATGCTTGATTTAGGAGCATCTATTAATGTTATGCCTTTATCTGTTTTCACCTCTTTGTCTCTTGATCCTTTGCAGGCTACAAGTGTTGTCATTCAGTTGGCAAACAAGAGCATTGCCCACCCAGCAGGCCTTATTGAGGATATGCTGGTTCGAGTGAATGGCCTCATCTTCCCTGCTGACTTTTACGTACTAGATATGGAGAGAGGAGATTCACTCACTGGTGCAGCCCCCATCATCTTGGGCAGACCCTTCTTAAAGACAGCTCGGACTAAGATTGATGTTCATGCAAGCATACTTACCATGGAGTTTGGATACAGAGTGGTTCAGTTTAATATTTTAGATGCCATAAGACATCCTATTGAGGATCATTCTGTATTCCATATTGATATGCTTGCTGAACTTGTAGATGATAGTTTGTCTGAGTTTGTAGGACATTTGGACTTTCCAGACTTGTCTGATTTCAGTGATGTCTACACTTGTGATTTATGTTCTGATTCATCTGTGTGTAGTATGTGTGTTGAGATAGATGAGTTCATATCTGTTGATACTGTTGATTCTGTTGATTGTTCTGATTGTTATACAGGTTCTGGTATTGATGCACAAGTAGAGTCAACTGAGTCAGAATGCAGTGGCTTGATTACAGCAATTACACATACATATGACTTGGTTGATTTGCATGTTGCAGAGGTTTCTACCAGTACCGGATTGTTGCCTTCTATTGTCCAGCCACCATCATTGGAGCTGAATCCACTTCCCTCTCACCTCAAGTATGCATATTTGGAGGATGAGCAAAAGCTCCCAGTGATCATTTCTACTGCTCTCTCAGCTGATTAGGAGCAGAGGCTGTTGAATGTGATTAGAGAGCAAAGGAGAGCACTTGGCTGGACTTTGGAAGATATTCCGGGCATTAGCCCCTCCATGTGTATGCATCAGATTTTGTGGAGGATGGGGTTAAACCTGTGAGGCAGCCTCAGAGAAAGCTGAATCCCCAGATTCTTAACGTGGTCAAGAAAGAGGTCACAAAGTTGCTACAGGCCGGTATAATATATCCCATATCAGATAGCACTTGGGTGAGCCCGGGAGAGGTGGTACCTAAGAAATCTGGGATTACAGTTGTAAAGAATGAGAAGGATGAACTGATTCCTACTAGGGTACAAAATAGCTGGAGAATCTGCATCGACTACAGGAGGCTCAACCAGGCGACCAGGAAGGATCACTTCCCACTTTCTTTCATTGATCAGATGCTGGAGCGCCTGGCAGGTAAATCACACTGCTATTTCTTATATGGTTTCTATGGTTATTTTCAGATTTGTATTGCACCAGAGGACCAATATAAGACTATATTTACCTGTCCTTTTGGTACCTTTGCTTATAGGAGGATGCCTTTTGGTCTGTACAATGCTCCTGGTACTTTCCAGAGATGCATGATGAGTATATTTGCCGATTTACTTTAGCATTGCATAGAGGTTTTTATGGATGATTTTAGTGTGTATGGTTCCTCCTTTGATGCATGTTTGGATAGCTTGACTAGAGTGGTTGAAAGGTTCATAGAGACTAACCTTGTTCTGAATTATGAAAAGTGTCATTTTATGGTAGAGCATGGTACAGTCTTATACCATATTATCTCTAGGAAGGGCATAGAGGTAGATCCTGCAAAATTAGATGTTATTTCACACTTGCCTTACCCCTCTTGCGTGCGAGAGGCTCGATCTTTTCTTGGACATGCAGGTTTCTATCGCAGGTTTATTCAGGACTTCAGTCGGATAGCCCTTCCGCTGTCCAACTTGCTGCAAAGGATGTTAACTTTGAGTTTGGAGAGCAGTGCAGAGAGGCATTTGATCGCCTCAAGAGAGCTCTCACCACAACTCCCATTATTCAGCCACCGGATTGGACTCTACCATTCAAGTTGATGTGTGGTGCATCAAATTATGCTTTAGGAGCTGTTTTGGCACAGAGGGTTGGTAAGTTGTCTCATGTGATCTATTATGCATCTAGGACTTTGGATGCAGCATAGGTAAATTAAACTACCACTGAGAAAGAGCTGTTAGCAATTGTTTTTGCATTGGATAAGTTTAGATCATATTTGATAGGCTCTAGGGTAGTGGTTTTTACTGATCATGCTGCTCTGAAGTTCCTTTTGAAAAAGACAGATTCCAAACCCAGGTTGATCAGGTGGATGCTGAATTTTAGCTTCAATCACAAGAAGGGGGTTGAATTGTGATTGAATAAATTTTATCTGCAATTTCTTTTGATACTTTTTCTGCTCAAGGGTTTGCCTTGGCTAAGTATAAAGAAATAAACTTCCAGAAGGTAATGGTTAGCTTGTTTTAATTATTTAGAATATATATCTCAAGTTAGGTAATGTGAAATAATAATAATAAAAAGGGAGAGTAAAGAAGATGACACATAGAAATTTATACTGGTTCACCTCTTCCAACCTGAGGCTACCTCCAGTCCCTACACCTGTAGGATTTTCTCACTCTTTCAAACAACTTACAATCTTCTTGGGTAACCTTACCACTAGTATTCTTTACCTGCCTCTTCAGGCCAACAACAACTCAACTAACTCAGTTTTACAACTGATCATCAACTGCATAACCTTCTGCAGAAGATTCACTACCCAGAATACTGCAAGTACCTTCTGCAGATTCTGTAACCCCACTGAGATCACCTAATCTCAGTAAACCTCACAGGAAAACCTTTCCCTTACTGCTCAGAAGAGGGCTATACACCTGCACACCTCTTTTGAGACTTTTACAATCAATATGAGAAAGAATAAAAACAAACAAGGCTCAAACTATTACAATACTTGCACAGCAGAAGCAAATTGATGAGCCAAGACCCTCTCCAAAGCTTTTCAGACCAGAAAGCACTCTTATGAAGGAGAGAGAAATTTTCCAGAAGATAGGAGCAATGAAACAGCAGATTTATATGTTTCTTCTGGAGTGAGGTGAGTTCCAAGTGTGGAGGAACTCTCCTTTAATAGAGGGCTGGAGCAAAATAGTCGTTGGGCAGCCAGCTGGGTCCAAGGAGATGTCCCTTTCTCTGCTGCAACAAGTACAGCTTTACAGCTGTCAAGTTTGACCAGCTCTTCCTTCTGCAGGGTTCCTTCTGCAGGCTGTTTTTGGGCTGTTTCTCAAGGCAATTCTTCTTCAAACAAGCTGAAACCTTCCAGTATAGTATTTTCACTTATTCTTGAGTTAATTGATCCATTGGAATCATGAGAAAATGAGAAGAAGAAGAAGAAGATTATCATGAATTTAGCCTTATTTGCATCTTCTGCAGCAATGCATTCCTTATGCAGGGCTTCTGGAACTTCATTCTTCTTCCAAATCTTCTTGATGTTCATCATTAGCTTGTTTGAGAGTATCTTTATGTTTATTGTACAGTTGTCCTTAGAAGATATAGAATTCAATTTGTTCTCTTTTTTTTGTTCAAAAGACATTATGTTTCTTCTGTACACTTGGTAACCTCAGGTTCTTCTTGGGAACAGCCATTCATCTTCTGATATTTGGTTTTACACCTTACAGAAGATGATTCAAATGTTTCTTGGCAGCTCGTAGAGAGCTTCTCTTTTGCTGCATTAAAATGAATCTTCCTTCTATGATAATTTTAATATAATTTCTTCTTTTCAAAGGTTGTTCTTATCTTCTGGGGGATGACAGAGAACTTCTCATTGCTTTTTCAGTATGTATTAAATTTGTTTGTCATAGATTTGTCATTCCTGTCAATCCTAAGACATTCCTTCTTAAATAAGTGTCATTCCTTTCTTGTTGTAGGGCAAAAGGTGTTGTTGTTTAATTCTAGACTTAAGCTCATGTCATGTAAGCTTCGTTCCCGTTGGATTGGACCTTTTCTGATTACTCATGTTTATCCTTATGGTGTTGTAGAGTGAGTCCACCAACAAGACCTTTATGGTCAATGGCCACTGTCTCAAGCTATTTCATGAGAGTCCTGCTTTGGTTGAGGAGATGGTTGAGGAGATGAGCTTGGAGCTTCCCACATTCCCTCAAGTGCAATTTTTTCCACCTTGATAAGGGAGTATTTTTCCCCACTATTTTATTGCATTATGTCATTTGTTCTCTAATTTGATTATTTTTACATTTAGGACAATGTGTGATTTAAGTGTGGGGGAGGAGAATTGTAGTTTTAGGACTTTAGGAATTGTTTTTAGGAATTAGTATGTGGTTAGGATTATATTGTTTTTGTGTTAGCAATTTTTAGGATTGTATAAAAAAACTGTTTGCTATTTTTACTATTAAAAAAATTGTTGTTTTACTGTATTTTTGTTGTTTTCTGTAGGAAATTTGCTATTTTTAAGTTACTGTCAGCATTTGCATAGATATTCTGTAGCTACTGCTGTTACTATTTTGTTGTCTAGAATTACAGTAAACTATCTATTTTGCTATTGTTGTTTTGCATTACTGTAGTTGTTGTGCATTTTTATTGTTGCTATTTACAGCAAATTTTTATACAACAGTATTTTTACAACAAAATTTCATTTTACAAAAACTTTCATATCCAATGTTAGATAACTTTTCTATTTGTACATCCTTCTGAACGAAGAACTTTGTATTCTAAGTTCATTTTTTCTTTTAAACACTTGTTGTTCGGAGCCTGAAGAAGCTAGGTTAGAAAACAATACTTGTAAGAGCCTGGAGAGGCTAGGCGTGCAAACAATATGAAATTGAAGTAAGTGGAGTAGAAAAGCAAGGTAGATGTAATTCAATGAGCATGTAAATGAACATAAAACCTCAAAACTAAGATGAAAATAAGCTTGACTCCTTGAATTGCATACAAACTTAGCCTTCCATGGAGAATTTACAAAAAGATGAACAAAAGTAAATGAAAACTCTTAGTAATTTCTACTACAACTTGGATGATCTTCTCCCTAGCAAACCCTCCTACTTATAGGAGGGAAAAAGATGTCATTCCAAATATGATCACTCAGTCATGACTAAGCATGTTTTGTCCACAAATGGACTTATTGATCAATTACCTAATTCATTTGTCCATTACTTTGAATTATTCACCTACTCTAGCTATCAGTCACCAACTTGTCTCCCACTTGCACCGAGCATTTCATCCTCAATCTGGCAGAACCCAAGAAGGTTGTCTCCAAATGAAATCAAGGTTTGGATCTTAGCTTTCAAATGTCGTTGAGTTGAGCCCAAAAGGAATTTTCTAGCCCAAGTTATGGCCCAATCATTGAGTGCTAGTCAGGTTCTCATGTAATGTTGACTATTACGTCTTCGAAACCCATTTTGACCCATTTGCCATCTGATTTAGCTTTTTTGTTCTGCATCAAAGTTTTAGGGCTTTCTTTTATCTTTCCTGCAATATAAAGTACATAATTTTTATATGTCTAGAACACAAGTTATGCTTGAAATACCAAAACAATGTAATGCTAAAAATGTAATTAAGCCCAATATGAACCTGAATTGGTATAATATGCTTATGACTTGTTAATTAAGCATAAAATATGTATTAAAAGGTTAAATTTGAGGGATTATTAATGTGTATGATTTTTATTTATCACTTTCTCTCATCACAATCCACCACAAATCATCAAACACAAAAGAAGCATATAGTGAACATGAAGAACAAGCAAAGAGGCAAATTATCAAACACCTGTAAGGTCCAAGAATCCCTTAAAGAATGTTTTAATGATGACAACCAATCAAGGTTTACTTGAAATAATTATCAACTTTAAAGACTAATGATTTTGTTCAAGTGAGTGTTTAGAAGATACAGGTAAGCACTTGCAGAAGGTAAAATTGATCAACAGAAGCAAGAAAGGAATGACACTTATTTAAGAAGGAATGTCTTAGGATTGACAGGAATGATAAATCTGTGACAAACAGATTTAATACATACTAAAAAGCAATGAGAAGTTCTCTGTCATCCCCCAGAAGATAAGAACAACCTTTGAAAAGAAGAAATTATATTAAAATTATCTTAGAAGGAAGATTCATTTTAATGCAGCAAAAGAGAAGCTCTCTACTAGCTGCCAAGAAACATTTGAATCATCTTCTGTAAGGTGTAAAACCAAATATCAGAAGATGAATGGCTGTTCCCAAGAAGAACCTGAGGTTACCAAGTGTACAGAAGAAACATAATGTCTTTTGAACAAAAAAAAGAGAACAAATTGAATTCTATATCTTCTAAGGACAACTGTACAATAAACATAAAGATACTCTCAAACAAGCTAATGATGAACATCAAGAAGATTTGGAAGAAGAATGAAGTTCCAGAAGCCCTGCATAAGGAATGCATTGCTGCAGAAGATGCAAATAAGGCTAAATTCATGATAATCTTCTTCTTCTCATTTTCTCATGATTCTAATGGATCAATTAACTCAAGAATAAGTGAAAATACTATACTGGAAGGTTTCAGCTTGTTTGAAGAAGAATTGCCTTGAGAAACAGCCCAAAAACAGCCTGCAGAACGAAGAGCTGGTCAAACTTGACAGCTGTAAAGCTGTACTTGTTGCAGCAGAGAAAGGGACATCTCCTTGGACCCAGCTGGCTTCCCAACGGCTATTTTGCTCCAGCCCTCTATAAAAGGAGAGTTCCTCCACACTTGGAACTCACCTCACTCCAGAAGAAACATATAAATCTGATGTTTCATTGCTCCTATCTTCTGGAAAATTTCTCTCTCCTTCATAAGAGTGTTTTCTGGTCTGAAAAGCTTTGGAGAGGGTCTTGGCTCATCAATTGGCTTCTGCTGTGCAAGTATTGTAATAGTTTGAGCCTTGTTTGTTTTTATTCTTTCTCATATTGATTGTAAAAGTCTCAAAAGAGGTGTGCAGGTGCATATCCCTCTTCTGAGCAGTAAGGGAAAGGTTTTCCTGTGAGGTTTACTAAGATTAGGTGATCTCAGTGGGGTTACAGAATCTGCAGAAGGTACTTGTAGTATTCTGGGTAGTGAATCTTCTGCAGAAGGTTCTGCAGTTGATGATCAGTTGTAAAACTGAGTTAGTTGAGTTATTGTTGGCCTGAAGAGGCAGGTAAAGAATACTAGTAGTAAGGTTACCCAAGAAGATTGTAAGTTGTTTGAAAGAGTGAGAAAATCCTACAGGTGTAGGGACTGGAGGTAGCCTCAGGTTGGAAGAGGTGAACCAGTATAAATTTCTGTGTGTCATCTTCTTTACTCTCCCTCTTTATTATTATTGCACATTACCTAACTTGAGATATATATTCTAAATAATTAAAACAAGCTAACCATTACCTTCTGGAAGTTTATTTCTTTATACTTAGCCAAGGCAAACCCTTGAGCAGAAAAAGTATCAAAAGAAATTGCAGATAAAATTTATTCAATCACAATTCAACCCCCCTTCTTGTGATTGAAGCCAAAACTTCAATTGGTACCAGAGCTTGCCTCTAGGGTTGAACTTACTTAACAGTAAGAGAGGAAAAGATCAAGGGAAATGGCTAATCATGGAGCTGCAATGTTCATACCAGAAGGATAATCCACAAATAGACCACCAACATTTGATGGAAAGGACTACTGCTATTGGAAGGATAGGATGAATTTGTTCCTAGAATCCCAAGAAATTGACCTTTGGGATATTATAGAAAAGGGAAATTTCATTCCAGTAACTAGAAGGACCAGAATTCTTGCTCAGCCCAAAGAAGGAGAATCAGAAATACAGCAAGAAGATCCTCAACCAAAAGCCAGAGAAGATTGGACCTCAGAAGATAAGTAGAAGTATCTTCTGAACTCCAAAGCCAAATTCTTCCTTCTCTGTGCACTAAGCAAGGGAGAATATGACAAAGTTTATGACTGTTCAACAGCCAAAGAAATATGGGATACACTTAAAATAGCCCATGAAGGAACTGACCAGGTTAAAGAATCTAAAATCAATATATTGATTCATCAATATGAAATGTTCAGCATGGTTGAACATGAGTCTATTGATGAAATGTTCAGTAGATTCACTATCATTATCAATGACCTAAAGTCTCTTGGAAAAAGCTATTCAAACCAAGAGCAAGTGAGAAAGATCCTTAGAAGTCTTCCAAAAATATGGAGACCTAAGGTAACAGCAATCCAAGAAGCTAAGGACCTTGCTGTTCTAAAGCTAGATGAACTGCTTGGTTCACTGAAAGTTCATGAGCAAGAACTCATGGATGAACTGCCAAGAAAAGGAAAGTCCATTGCTTTAAAAGCAAGCACTTCCAGAAGAAACAGCTTGACTCCTACTGAAGTTAATGCTTCTGAAGAAGATGAAACATCATCAGAAAGGGATGATGAACTTGCCTTCATCTAGAGAAAAATCCAGAAGCTGATAAGGAGAAAAGGCAAAGGAAAGAAAAGTTTCAACTTCAAGAAGGAAGGACAGAAAGCTGAAAACTCAAAGGCACAAGTCATCTGCTATGAATGCAACAAGCCAGGACATTTCAAATCAGAATGTCCCCGCTAAAGAAAGATTCAAAGACTTTCCAGAGAAGGAAAGCTATGATGGCAACTTGGGATGACTCAGACAGCTCTTCAGAAGAAGAAGATACTGGAGAAGAAGAAGCAAACTTATGCCTCATGGCTGGAAGTGATGATGAAGAAAATGAGGTAATTACCTATACTCCTACTGCATACAAAGAATTAGAAGATGCATTTGAGAATCTATTATCTGATTCACATACACTTGCACAAAAATGTGCACTTCTAAAAGAACAACTAGTTAAAACTAAAGAGGGAAATGAAAAGTTAAAAGAAGATAATGATAGACTAAGTAAAACTAATCAATATCTTCAACAATCACACTTTAAGCTATCAGAACAAGTAAGGATGATAAAAGAGAACCCTGCAAAAGATACAAATTTTGCAGGACTGCAGAAGGAAAACTACCTTCTGCAGAAAAAGGTTGATGAACTGCAAATAGATTTAATTAAATTTGTTAGTAGCACACACAATTTGAATAAATTAATAGGAAGTGGCAGAGAAACAACTGATAAATGTGGATTAGGATTTCATTAGGCAGGAACATCAAAATTCAAGAAAACTGTTTTCATTCCTGCTAAAAGGCAACCTCCTAAAAGTTCTTGGTGTAACAAAATTGTACATATTGCTCAAAATTGTTACAAAAGAAAAGGGAGCTGGAAAAGAAAGGTATCTAACCCTTCAGGACCCAAAAGCATTTGGGTACCTAAATCTTTGCTCTATTCTAATGTAGGAAAAAGGAGGATCCCTCAAGAAGAAAGAGCTATGGTTCTTGAACAGTGGCTCCTCAAGACATATGACTGGAGACAAAAGCAAATTCATACTTCTCCACAAAATGGAAGGTGGAACAGTTACCTTTGGAGACAACAACAAAGCTCACATCAAAGGTATTGGAAAGATAGGTATGAAAAATTCTACCCAAATTAATAATGTATATTATGTAAAAGGGTTAAAACATAATCTTCTTATCATAAGTAAACTATGTGACAGTGGCTATGAAGTTATGTTTCAACCAACATTTTGTGAAATTAGAGAAGCATCTACAAAGAAGGTCCTATTTTCTGGTCTTAGAAGCAAAAACCTATACAACATTTGTCTAGAAGAACTATCTGATCATGCATGCTTTGCTTCTTTTGAAAATGACAAATGGACATGGCATAGGAAAGTAGGGCACCTAAATATGAAAAGCATTTCCACAAGCTAGACCTAGTTAGAGGATTGCCAAAAATCAAATTTGAAAAGGATAGAATGTGTGATGCATGTGTAAAAGGAAAACATACGAAATCAAATTTTAATCCTAAAAATGTCATCACTACTAAAAGAATATTGGAATTGCTGCATATAGATTTGTTTGGACCTTCCAAAACACCAAGTCTAGGAGGAAAGAAATATGGACTTGTTATTGTAGATGACTACTCTAGATTCAACTGGGTTTTATTTCTTACATCTAAGGATGAATCCTTTGATGCTTTCAAAATCTTCTCAAAGAAGATACAGAATGAAAATAGCCATTTAATAGCTTCTGTAAGAAGTGATCATGGAGTTGAATTTGAAAATCATTCCTTTAAAAACTTCTTTGATGAAAATGGAATTTCACACAATTTCTCCTGTCCTAGAACTCCACAACTAAATGGAGTTGTAGAAAGGAAAAATAGAACCCTCCAAGAAATGGCTAGAACCATGTTATGTGATAGTGGCATTCAAAAATACTTTTGGGCTGAAGCTGTGTCAACTGCCTACTATATACTTAACAGGGTTTCCTTCATAAGCATCTTGAAAAAAACTCCATATGAAATATGGAAAGGAAGAAAACCCAGTGTTGGATATTTTCATGTATTTGGATGTGAATGTTTCATTTTAAATAATAAAGAAAAATTGAAAAGTTTGATGCAAAATCTGAAAAAGGAATCTTTCTTGGATATTCTACAACTTCAAAAGCTTATAGAATTTATAATATCAAGAATCAAACCATAGAAGAAAGCATGCATGTTGTTTTCAATGATACTAATCCCTCTTGTCAAGAGAAACATACAAAAGAATCAGATGATGAAGGGGAGCTACTGCAGAAGCAATCTTCTGACAGAAAAGGCTCTCCAGAAGATACAGCAGAACAGGTATCTCCTGCAGAAGGTTCTGCAGAAGATACTGATAAAGCTGAAGAAAGTCTTCCCAAGAGCTGGAAGCTAATCACCAATCATCCTCATGAACAAATCATTGGAAGCACTGCAGAAGGAGTCAAAACTAGATCACAACTCAGAAACAATGGAAATAGTTCAGCACTCCTGTCTCAAATTGAACCAAGAAATATAAATGAAGCCTTAGAAGATGAATCATGGGTAAATGCAATGAAAGAAGAATTGGATCAATTTGAGAAGAACAAAGTGTGGACACTAGTACCTTCTCCAGAAGATCACTCCAATATTGGCACTAAATGGGTTTTCAGAAACAAAATGGATGAAGAAGGTAAAGTCATCAGAAATAAAGCAAGGTTAGTGGCTCAAGGATACAATCAACAGGAAGGTATTGATTTTGATGAAACTTTTGCACTTGTTGCTAGACTAGAAGCTATTAGAATTCTACTTGCTTTTACTGCTCACAAAAATTTCAAACTTTACCAAATGGATGTTAAAAGTGCTTTTTTAAATGGTTAGATAAGTGAGGAAGTGTTTGTGCACCAACCTCCTGGTTTTGAAAATCCAAAACATCCAACTTATGTTTTCAAACTCACAAAAGCATTATATGGATTGAATCAAGCTCCTAGAGCTTGGTATGAGAGATTAAGTAGTTTCCTTCTTAATAATGAGTTTTCTAGAGGAAAGATTGACACAACCTTGTTTAAGAAAATTATTAAGAAGGATCTACTAATTGTGCAAATTTATGTAGATGACATCATATTTGGATCAACAAATACAAAAATGTGTCAAGATTTCTCTAATCTAATGAAAGGAGAATTTGAAATGAGTCTTATGGGAGAACTTAAATACTTTCTTGGATTACAAATAAAGCAAGAAAAATCTGGAATTTTCATATACCAAGTAAAGTATATTAAGGATCTTATCAAAAGATACAGAATGGAAGGATCAAAATCCATGGGAACTCCCATGCATCCTTCTATAGTTCTAGACTAGGATGAAAATGGAAAATCTGTATCTAAGAAAGAGTATAGAGGAATGATAGGATCTCTATTATATCTACCTGCTAGTAGACCAGACATTCTATTTTCAGTAGGACTATATGCTAGATTTCAATCTTCTCCAAAAGAATCACATGTTGCTGCTGTGAAAAGAATACTCTGTTGAGTCTCAAAAATATCATAAAAGAAAATATGATGTTTAAGACAACTCAATTCCCAAGTTTTAATGCTTAACAAATTTGAGTTAAAATATTTATCATAGATACATATATGCTTTAATGATTTATCTATGATTTCAGCAAGAGTCACTATGAGCCTACATAAAAAGACTAAGTGTTGAAGCTGTCTGACGAAGCAGAACTCGTCTGAAGAGTTGAAGCTGTCTGAAGTAGCTCAACCCGTCTGAAGTATCAGTACTGTCTGAAGTCTCACTTATGACGTGGCACTCTCTGCTGAAGCTTGTGAAGACTTTTCTGAACCTCTGCTGCACGTACCTTTTCAAACACGTTTATAGCAAGGAACACAGAGACCTTTCCTGGTGATTTTGAATTTCATACACCACTGAGGAAATCTCTGCAACGCAGCCTCTGCAACAACATTTGTAGCAGCCTTAATGCAAGAGAAACCTTGTATCGTGTCAGAGATATCAGAGCTCTCAGAAGCATGTCTCACAACGGATTAAATAGCATTTAATGCTATCTCTAAACGGTGGTTTTTCAACGGATTAAAATTTGGGTATAAATACCCCTCTATGAAGACCATCAAGAACGACGGAAAACGAAGAAAAAGAGAGAAAATTAACATACAAGAAAGCCAAAGAGAAACATCACGCTACAAGTTTTTACTCTGTAAAAACTCTCTGATAAAATTCGCTGTACACATTTGTATATCCTGAGCATACCTCAGAATTTTATTGTATTCGTTTGAGCTTCAAACTTGTATAGTTTAAAAGCTTAAACTCCTTTCTCTGTAAACTCTGTTTAGAGCCTGGAGAGGCTTGGTTGATAAAAGAATACTTGATTGTAGAGCCTGAAGAGGCTTGACTGTAAAAGAATACTTGATTATAGAGCCTGAAGAGGCTTGACTGTAAAAGAATACTTGATTGTAGAGCCTGAAGAGGCTTGACTGTAAAAGAATACTTGATTGTAGAGCCTGAAGAGGCTTGACTGTAAAAGAATACTTGTAATCTTGAAAGATTAAAAGAAAATCCAAGTGCTAGTTGGCATTGGGACTGGACGTAGCTCACAGTGGTAGTGAGTGAACCAGGATAAATTCCTTGGCTAAGTTTTCTTACCCTTATCTCTTGTTAATTCTTTTTATACTAATCAAGGGGTTAGAGTAATCAATCTGATATTCTATAAAGGCACAAAAACATCTTTTAACATCAGTATTTTTGGCCGTCTGAAAACTTCAGACAGTCTTTGAAGAGCCTGTCTGAAATTGTGATTTTAACACCTATTTGCGAAAAGCTTTCTAAAATATTTAGAAACACTATTCAACCCCCCCTTTTAGTGTTTCCCTGTGTTCCTACAGTTGGTACCAGAGCTCTACTCAGGGTTGAAGCACCTAACAAGTGACTGAGGACTGAAAGATCCAAATGGAAGCTTCTAACAGCAACAGGCAATACATCATAGAAGGAGCCTCTATCACAAGACCCCCAGCATTCAATGGAGTGGATTACCACTACTGGAGAGATCGTATGAAGTTGTTCATTGAGAGCAACAACATTGATGTCTGGGATGTGGTCACTGATGGAGACTATGTGCCTATGCAAAATGGTCTACCTATACCTAAGACTGAATGGACCTTGGAGCAGAAGACTAGAGTCCAGATGAACGCTAAAGCCAAACTCTATCTGATATGTTCCTTGAATAAATCAGAATATGAGAAGGTCCATGGATGCACTTCTGCCAAGGAGATTTGGGATACTCTTGCAGCAGCCCATGAAGGGACTGAAACTGTCAAGCAATCCAAAATCAGCATGCTTATACACCAGTATGAGATGTTTAAAATGGAAGAAACTGAAAATATTGACCAAATGTTTGGGAGGTTTCAGACCATAACCAATGGACTCAGATCCTTAGGAAGAACCTATGAAATTGGAGACAACAACAGGAAAATTCTAAGAAGTCTACCTAAGTCCTGGAGACCCAAAGTCACTGCCATTCAAGAGGCAAGAGATTTGAACTCTCTGAGAATGGAAGAACTGTTGGGATCTCTCAAAGTCCATGAACTTGAGCTTGGAGAAGATGACAACAAGAAGAAGTCTCTAGCTCTAAACTCCAAGGCCAAACAGTCTAGGCATAGCAGCATGAAGGCTATGCAAGCTGAGGAAACTTCAGAAGCAGATGAAGATTCTGAAGACAACTCAGAAGATGAAAACGATCTTGCTCTATTAAGCAGAAAGATCAAGAGAATGTTGCAGAACAGAGGAAAGTTCAGAAAGAACCAACCTTCATCATCCAAATCAGGTAAGACAGGTAAAGAGCCTAACTCTGATAAAATTATTTGCTTTGAATGTAAGCAACCAGGACATATGAAGGCTGATTTCCCAAGACTGAAGAAAAACAACTTCAAGAAGAAAAAGTTTTTCAAAAAGAAGAAAGGTCTCATGGCAACATGGGAAGACCTTGATGAATCAACCTCAGAAGAAGAAGAAGACACTTTAGAAGAGGCAAATCTGTGTCTCATGGCTAGTCTACCATCTTCAGACAGCTCTGAAGCTGAGGTATTTCCTCTTACTCTACAAGAGATGTATGATGATCTGGTGGAAAGTTCTCAAGAACTTTTCCAAGAGTATAAGAATCTATCCAAAGCCCACACAGAAATGTGTAACAAATATGAGGCACTTGAGATAGAACATATTATGCTCAAAGAAAAAGTTCTTGAGACTAAAAACTGCAGTTCACAAGCTGTGTCTGTAAGAAAATGAGAAACTTCAGAAGCAGGTTGTGGAACTGACAAAAGATCTGGCCAAATTTGTCAAAGGAACTAAAAATCTGAATATAATGCTTGGAAATCAAAGGCATTCCCTTGACAAAACTGGACTAGGATTTTGTGATCATAACTTGTCTGAACCTCCTACTGTCTTAAATTTTTCTGAAAAGAAGGTTACTGGGTGTTCTCACTGTGGTAAGCCTGGACACAATATGGCTCAGTGCAAACACAAGAGAAAGACAAGGTCTAAAGCTAACAAGAAAGGACCCAAAAGAATATGGGTACCTAAAAACTTAATTATTCCTGTTGCAGATGTGTTTAACAGGACAAAGGAGACCCCACAAATGGTACCTGGACAGTGGGTGCTCACGACACATGACAGGAGAAAGGTCTTTGTTCCAAAACCTTAGACCTAGAGCTGGTGGAATGGTCACCTTTGGTGGAAATCAGCAAGGGAAGATCATTGGAATAGGGACTGTAGGGTATATCTCCTTCATCCCTTATTAAAAATGTATTCCTTGTGGAAGGACTACAACATAATTTACTGAGCATAAGTCAATTATGTGACAGTGGTTATGTGGTATCCTTTACTAAGGAAGGATGCATAGTCAAAGACTCCTCTGAGCAAATCCTCTTTACTGCTAAGAGACACAGCAATGTGTACAAAATTGATCTAGAGGATCTAGCAAGTCAAAATGTAAAGTGTTTTCATTTCTGTTGAAGATGAAAAACAGATTTGGCATCAAAGACTTGGGCATGCCAGCTTGAGATTAATCTCAAAATTAGCAAAACACAATCTTGTTAAAGGATTGCCCAAGCTTTCATACAAATCTGACATTTTATGTGAAAGCTGTCTAAAAGGGAAACAAACAAGACACTCTTTTAAGAGTAAAGATGTTGTTTCAACTAGCAGACCACTAGAACTCTTACACATTGACTTGTTTGGTCCTATTAGAACAGAAAGTCTTAGTGGTAAGAAATATGGTTTGGTCATTGTTGATGACTATTCTAGATTTACTTGGGTGTTATTCCTAAGAAGCAAGGATGATACTTTTAGGAATTTCACAGTATTCTGCAAGAAGGTACAGAATGAGAAAGGATTCCTGTATTTCTATTATCAGAAGTGATCATGGTGGAGAGTTTGAGAATGCAAACTTTCAAATGTTCTGTGATGAGAATGGGATCTCACACAATTTCTCTGTGGCTAGAACACCTCAACAGAATGGGGTTGTTGAGAGAAAGAACAGAAGTTTGCAAGAGATGGCAAGGACCATGCTCAACTCATGCAGCTTACCAAGAACCTTCTGGGCAGAAGCTGTTAGCACAACATCTTACCTTCAAAACAGAATATTGGTAAGACCAATTCTGAAAAAGACTGCCTATGAACTGTGGAAAGGAAGAAAACCCAATATATCATATTTCCACACCTTTGGATGTGAATGTTTTATACTCAACACCAAGGATGATCTTGGAAAATTTGATGCAAAGTCTGATAAAGGATTTTTCATTGGATATTCTGAAACATCTAAAGCCTATAGAGTGTATAACTCTAGAACCTTAACTGTTGAAGAAACTATTCATGTTAAATTCAATGATAACAAAGAGACTGATAGGGAACTATCAGATCTAGAGGATGATTTTGCAGGAATGGAGCTGAATGACCACAACAGCTCGAAGGATGAGCAGCTGTCTGAAGTACCTACTGTTACTAAACCTCTTCAGACAAATGTTGAGTCTCAAACAGAACAAACAGATGTAATACCTCTTCAGAAACCTGACTGGAAATACAAATCACATCATCCTAAAGAGCAAATCATTGGCAGCACTTCAGAAGGAGTTAAGACAAGATCAAAATTCAAGATTCTGAATACTATTGCTCTCCTATCTGAAATAGAGCCAAGGAACATTGATGAAGCTCTGCATGATGAAGGGTGGATCCTAGCCATGCAAGAAGAGCTGAATCAGTTTGCTAGGAGTGATGTCTGGACCCTTGTTCCTAAACCCCATGGGAAAACTATTATTGGAACCAAATGGGTGTTCAGAAACAAGCTGTCTGAAGAAGGCAAGGTAGTCAGAAACAAGGCAAGATTAGTTGCTCAAGGATACAACCAGCAAGAAGGTATTGATTTCACTGAAACCTTTGCCCCAGTGGCCAGGTTAGAAGCAATTAGAATTCTTTTATCTTATGCTGTAAATAATGGCATCAAGCTATATCAAATGGATGTTAAAAGTGCCTTCCTCAATGGTCTCATTGAAGAAGAAGAAGTCTTTGTTAGACAACCCCCTGGTTTTGAAGATATTGCTTTTCCTGAACATGTTTTCAAACTCAAAAAGGCTCTCTATGGTCTGAAACAAGCCCCAAGAGCTTGGTATGACAGATTGAGCAGTTTTCTAATCTCAAATGGTTTTGAAAGAGGAAAAGTGGATACAACTCTTTTTAGAAAACAGTCAAACAAAGATCTTATACTTATTCAGATATATGTTGATGACATTATCTTTGGTTCAACTAACTCTTCATTATGCAAGGAAGTTTTCAGAGTTAATGCAATCAGAATTTGAAATGAGTTTAATGGGTGAACTAAAATTTTTCTTAGGACTTCAGATTAAGCAAGATTCTGATTGTATATGGATCCATCAAGAAAAATATACAAAGGAAATGCTTAAGAAGTTTAACTTACATGATTGCAAACCCATGCCAACTCCAATGCATCCCTCTGCATCTTTAAATAAAGATGAGAAGGAAGAACCAGTGAATCAGACTTTATATAGAGGAATGATTGGATCATTACTATATCTAACAGCAAGCAGACCTGACATAATGTTCAGTGTATGTCTGTGTGCTAGATTTCAATCTGATCCAAGGAGTACTCACTACAAAGCTGTAAAAAGAATTTTCAGATATCTTAAAGGTACTACTAATCTTGGTCTGTGCTATAAGAAAAGTAAGGATTGCAGGTTAATAGGTTACTGTGATGCTGATTTTGCTGGAGATAGAATTGAAAGAAAAAGCACTAGTGGTGGATGTCATTTCTTTGGAGAAAATATGATTAGCTGGTCAAGTAAAAGGCAAAGCACAATTGCCTTATCAACAGCTGAAGCAGAATACATCTCAGCAGCCAGTTGTTGCTCACAGTTGTTATGGGTGAAGTATCAGTTAGAAGATTTTAACATTACTATATTTGCTATACCTGTTTTGTGTGATAATACAAGTTCTATTAATCTGTCTAAAAATCCCATTCAACATTCTAGGGCTAAACATATAGAAATAAAACATCATTTCATTAGAGACTATGTTCAGAAAGGTGTTTTTGATATTCAGTTTATTGATACAGAGCATCAATGGGCTGATATATTCACAAAACCTCTGACTGAAGATAGATTTAAGTTCATTAGAAATAATCTGAACATACATGCTTTTTGAATGTGTGTGATCTGATTGTATCTGAAATTTCAGCTTGTCTGAAACAAGTGACTTGTCTGAAATTTTGAGTTGTCTGAAATCTATATGGGTGTCTGAAATCTGTCACTTGTCTGAAGTAAACAAATAACGTGGCTTTATGAGACGGTTTAATTCCATTTACTTTGTCTTTTCCACTTTGCACGTTTTCCTATGTCTGCGCACCCAGTAAATGCCATCGTTGCTTTATGGATCTATAAATACGGAAAGCTAGTGGGTCACAGAACTTCACTGTTCACGAATCAGTAGTCATCCCTTGAGAATCCTTCTTTTACAAGCAATTTTTTTCTCTCAAGTTCTTCAGAAAAACTCTCCAATGGCCCCTAAGAAATCTGCTGGAAGCAATATCGTGAAAAATAAGGGCGTAGCCCTGGAGGATCTTCAATCTCTGGGAATGGACTTGTTTGCTGAGTTCGATGCAGCTGGGTGGACTCAGTATTTCAATCACAACTTGACACAGTGGCATGAGCAAAGTATGCTGGATTTCTGGGCTACTGCCAGAGGAATACCCAATCCTCAGGGTATCTACACTAGCATCAAGGCCACAGTACGTGGTATTCCTGTCTTCGTTGATGAAGATATCATTGCTCACATCTGTGAAGTCAGAACTGAAGGAGCTGTATTCACTCCTGGCTGGGAAGCAAGAAATGGAGGACAGAAGCAATTCACTGAGTTTCTGTATGGCACCTCTGAACCAGTAAGCTTGGATGCAAAGCATATGTCAGACAAGGCTAGGGTTTTGCATGCCATCTTAGGATGCTCTATAATCCCTAAAAATGGAAGCAGAAACCATGTTTCTGAGTTGGAAAGATTTTGTCTGACTTCACCTACTGCAGAAGAAGAAGGTGAACCTCCCCAACATCATAATGTACCACATGCAGAAGCGTCTCAGAGACTCTGCTGGGAGCTTCCCTCACAATACCATCATCACCAAAATCTTGCTGCATTTCAAAGTTCCCATTGAAAGGCTTTTTGATCGCCTTTCACAACCTATGTTTGGTGAATCAAACCTCAAGAGCATGGGAGTAAAGCTGACTCCAAGACCTCCCTCTCCGTCCTTGAAGGAGAGCCTTCTTCTTGAGAAAGCTGCAAGAAGGCAGACAACAATGGAGGTTCTTGAGAACGAACTCAGAGGAGACATAAGAAGGCATGAGTTCAAGCCATCACAACCCTCTCCTCAGGCAAAATTGAAGAAGCTACCTGTAAGGAGTGCTGCTAAGGTAGCATCTGCATCTGGGCAGAGTCAGGTGTCTGAACCTGTTCAGAAGGCATCACAAAGGCCATCTGAAATTGTGGGTCAGATGTCTAAACCTGTACAGACTCTACAGCCTTCTTCTGAGATGGAAGGACAGGCTCAAGAGGCAGAAGAAACTGATGTAGTCATAGCTGAGCCATTGGCTGCGTGCCCATCTGATCCTGAACTCATTCAGGTGGCAGCTTTGGCTACTGCTTTGGAGCAGGAGGAGCTGGAGAAGAAAGCAGAACAAGAAAAGACAGATAGAGCTATTGCTATTGCTTCACAACTGGCCTATGCTGAAGATGATAGGCAAGCAACCATAGCTGAGGGAGCAAAGAAAAGGAAGAGGTCAAGTGCACCTCAAAGAAGGAGAACCAAAGGCAAGCTACTTCAGACTGCACCTGAACCTAGGGTGACTAGAAGTATTGCCTCTCAGCTGACAGCAGAAGATGAAGCTGAGAAGTATCAAAACTTTGTTAAAGCTTAACAATACTTTAAAAGGAAAAGGGAAGAAAAACAAGCACAAAGGGAGAAGGAAGAAGCAAAGGCAAACGAATCAGAGGTAACCAAGCCTCCCTACAAGAGAATTAAAGTGAGATTTGATAATGTAACTCCTTCACCACCCTCCTCACCAGAAAAACAAACACCTCATCAACCCTCACAACCTTCACCACCACCTTCACCAAAAACCCTATCACCTATAAACCAACCATCTTCACCTCTATCACACCCATCACCACCTCCACAAACAGAAAACCAACCCTCTGAACCTTCCAAACCCTCTGAACCTACCTCACCACAACCTTCAGAGAATCAACTCTCTGAGCCCACATTACCTTCCCCACAAATCCTTGACCCTGCTCTAATACCACTCCTACCTTCATCACCTCCACCTCCTACACCTTCTCTGGAAGAAGAGCTCTCTGTTGAAGAAGAGCAAGTGCTTGCTGATCCCTGCTCACTGCCCAAGTTTAGCACCCTGTCTGAAGAACTACAGTATTTCAGATCAGCACCTGTTGTATCCTTGCATCCTGGCTTAATCAGGAAAACTGCTGCTGAAGTAAGGAATCAATACAGTGCTTCTTCAGGTGGATTAGACAAGATCAGGAAGGGCGTCCCTCTTGCACATATTTGGGCTCCCATCAATCCATTCTCAAATGATTCCCTGAGGCTGTCTAATGATGAATGGAGCTTTGTGAGGCAGCTGAACACTGAGTCTGAGCTGTTTCAGAGGGATCTGCACAAGGGAGTTGGGATGAGAGGCTACAGGCCCCCTAGAACCTGTTCAATCAGGCCCACCACCAAAATCTTGGTGAAACCTGATAGAATAGTTCCTAGGTATCCCTTACTGGAAGAGAAATTCAAAGAAGCTAAAAGCTATTCAAAGAAAAACTCACCTGTGTCTGAAGTGATGAGTCCATTAGAGTGGGACTCTTTACCAGAATTCATCACAAATCTAGGAGGAGGCCTGGATCATCTACTTCAAGATTGGATATGGTCCTCTTACTGGAAGATCAGAGAAGATGCTGGATCTTCTTCTGGATCAACTGGTCCTGATGCTGATTCTGGTGTTGGACTTGGAAAGGCAACCACTGTCAAATATCATTATATGAGAGATCACTTTCCCCCACCTGCTGACTCTTTCAATGAAGATTGGGTTCTGCTGAATCCTATTGGCACCTTCTTTTACCCTGTGTACAGCCCATCTGACTACAGATTACAGCCAAGATTTGGAGTGCTTAGATTTTTTTGCCCCTACATCCAGCTCATCTTTTATGAATCTGAGCAAGACTTGGCTGAGGAAAATCTAAAGTTGAAGTCCAAAGTGCAGAAACTTGAAAAGAAGTGTGTTGATCAAGAACAGAAGAGTAAGCATCTGATTGCTCAACAAGAACAGATTCTTCAAGAACAGCAGCTTATCAGATCTGGTCAGCAAGACTTGAAAACCTCAGTGGAAGCTGCAATAAACAAGGCCAAGGACGACTTGATTTCCTTTCTCACTGAGGCCTTGCTGAAGAAGAAAGATTAGACTGTTCATTTTAGCCATTGTCTTTTGTTTATTTTCATGCTTATGACAAGTGTCTGATTGTTTGTTTCTTTATCTGAACATTCCCATATATACAATCAGTGGCTTTTCTCATCTTTTTATGAAGTGCATTGTTAACATTATGCTATATGTTCTATGTGATTTTATTGCTCTGTTACTGTTTAGTTCTGCTATTCCCTTTTGATTGATGACAAAAGGGGGAGTATTAAAATCTAACAAAATCTGAATCTGAAGTAATTACAGGACTCAGGGGGAGTACATAAGAAACTGATTCTTGATCAAATAAGTTTAAGAGATCACCATCTGAGGGGGAGCTATCTATACTTTTATCTTTAAAACTCCTTTCAGATTTAAGTATTTTAAACAAATTTGTCATCATTAAAAAGGGGGAGAATGTTGAGTCTCAAAAATATCATAAAAGAAAATATGATGTTTAAGACAACTCAATTCCCAAGTTTTAATGCTTAACAAATTTGAGTTAAAATATTTATCATAGATACATATATGCTTTAATGATTTATCTATGATTTCAGCAAGAGTCACTATGAGCCTACATAAAAAGACTAAGTGTTGAAGCTGTCTGACGAAGCAGAACTCGTCTGAAGAGTTGAAGCTGTCTGAAGTAGCTCAACCCGTCTGAAGTATCAGTACTGTCTGAAGTCTCACTTATGACGTGGCACTCTCTGCTGAAGCTTGTGAAGACTTTTCTGAACCTCTGCTGCACGTACCTTTTCAAACACGTTTATAGCAAGGAACACAGAGACCTTTCCTGGTGATTTTGAATTTCATACACCACTGAGGAAATCTCTGCAACGCAGCCTCTGCAACAACATTTGTAGCAGCCTTAATGCAAGAGAAACCTTGTATCGTGTCAGAGATATCAGAGCTCTCAGAAGCATGTCTCACAACGGATTAAATAGCATTTAATGCTATCTCTAAACGGTGGTTTTTCAACGGATTAAAATTTGGGTATAAATACCCCTCTATGAAGACCATCAAGAACGACGGAAAACGAAGAAAAAGAGAGAAAATTAACATACAAGAAAGCCAAAGAGAAACATCACGCTACAAGTTTTTACTCTGTAAAAACTCTCTGATAAAATTCGCTGTACACATTTGTATATCCTGAGCATACCTCAGAATTTTATTGTATTCGTTTGAGCTTCAAACTTGTATAGTTTAAAAGCTTAAACTCCTTTCTCTGTAAACTCTGTTTAGAGCCTGGAGAGGCTTGGTTGATAAAAGAATACTTGATTGTAGAGCCTGAAGAGGCTTGACTGTAAAAGAATACTTGATTGTAGAGCCTGAAGAGGCTTGACTGTAAAAGAATACTTGTAATCTTGAAAGATTAAAAGAAAATCCAAGTGCTAGTTGGCATTGGGACTGGACGTAGCTCACAGTGGTAGTGAGTGAACCAGGATAAATTCCTTGGCTAAGTTTTCTTACCCTTATCTCTTGTTAATTCTTTTTATACTAATCAAGGGGTTAGAGTAATCAATCTGATATTCTATAAAGGCACAAAAACATCTTTTAACATCAGTATTTTTGGCCGTCTGAAAACTTCAGACAGTCCTTGAAGAGCATGTCTGAAATTGTGATTTTAACACCTGTTTGCGAAAAGCTTTCTAAAATATTCAGAAACACTATTCAACCCCCCCTTTTAGTGTTTCCTTGTGTTCCTACATACTCAGATATCTTGTTGGAACCACTTATCTTGGTCTTTGGTACAAGAAAGGTACAAAATTTGACGTGACAAGATATTGTGATGTTGATTATGCTGGAGATAGACTAGATAGAAAGAGAACAAGTGGTGGATGTCAATTTCTTGGAGAAGCACTGGTATCTTGGTCATGCAAAAAGCAACCTACCATAGCTTTATCTACTGCAGAAGCAGAATATGTATCTGCTGCAAGCTGCTGTTCTCAAATGTTATGGATAAAGCATCAAATGGAGGATTATTGCTTAAGGTACATAAAAATCCCTATATTCTGTGATAATACAAGTGCCATAAACTTGTCCAAGAATCCTATACAACATTCTAGGTCTAAGCACATTGATATAAAGCATCATTTCATTAGGGATCATGTGCAGAAAAATGAAATTGAACTTAAATTCATTGAAACCAAACTTCTAGTAGCTGACATCTTCACTAAACCTCTTGTAGAAGATAGATTTGTGTTTATTAGAGAAAAATTAAATATGTGAAAATTGTTAAATTGATTGATTTGATTGAATTTTAATTCTTTCATAAACACAGAAGATACTTATATCTTCTGTAGAAGGTTTAAAGTCAATTAGGAGTTGTTCCTTCTGCAAAAATTCTGCAGAACTTCTTCCTTCTGTTCAAAAAGAAGAAATGTTCTTCTCCAATATCTGAATCATGACTGACCTAGTATGACATCTTTCCTGAATCCTGAAAGTGTATACGAGGAAAGGTCACTATCAAAACCTCTCAAATTCTCTCTCCTAGGTCAACTGTGAAAGTGACACTACATGGGCTGCAGAATGCTTAGCTCTCAAAGTGTTATAGATGAAAAGGTTTCTTTTGTCCCTCCAATTCAAAAAGGAAGTTAGCTACACTAATTAGGCAATTAAGTTTCTGACCGTTTGAAACAACCAAAATGTAGAGATGCGCGCTCTTCTCTCTCCCTTTCTACTATCATGTTCTCTCTCCTATCAAACGGCTAGTTAGAATAGCTATATCTCAGCTAAGGAACTCAGTCTCTTCCTCTCCAAACCCTCTCTGCACTCCAAAACAAAATTGCCTCTTCTCTTTTTCATACTCTGTTTTCTACAAAAAATGAGAATGAAATCCGTAGCTTGCAAAAATGCCTCTACCTCCTCACCCCTCTCATAGGAAGAAAATCCAGAACAATTTGAAGTTACAGGGATGGAAATGATTCCATACTCTGAACCCATTCGTGCTGAGCCATTATCCACAGAACCTCCCATAGGAGAACCAGAATCTACTGGAGCAGAGCAACCTTCCTCTCCCATAGCTGACCCATCAACTGAAGAACCAAAATCCACTTCAGCTGAGGACACTATCCCTAAACCAGCTAAATCAATACCATCTCCTTCACCAGCCTTCACTAAAACCAAACCTGTCTCAGCTCCTTCCTCCTCAAATATTCCCTCTGATATCCCTATTGTTAGAGTAAGAAGGTCTGAAAGGAATAAGGCCTCTTTCCATACCATTGGAAATGATCCAAACAATCCCATTGGGATTGATTCTCCACCAAAACCCTCTTCTCCCATTGCCACTAACAAATCTAGCACTCAGGCATGTGCAGAAGATAAGAAAGATGCTTCAGAAGGAGGAAGCAAAGAAGAAAGTGATCCTTCTGAGGAAGCTGAAGATAGTGATTTGGACCTTTTTGAAAATTCTGAGATGCTCAAGGCATTCTCTGAGAAATGGAAATGGAAAAGCATCATTCCTGGTAGAGTATTCATGATAAGAGAGATAAGAAGAGGAGGATGGGATATTAGTCACTTTCTCCAGAAGCAAGGATGGGGAGATTTCCTTGTCTTTAAGGAACCTATATATCCCAGGATTATAAAAGCTTTTTATGCTTCTGCAAGCAACTATAAGAGTGATGCACTATGCCAAATTTAGGATATAAGAGCACTTACTTTAGGGCGCTTCCGTGTCTTTAAGTGTTTGAAATGAACGTTTTACCCTTCAGGGCGCTTAAAATTTGGGCGGAAGCGCCCTAAAAATAAATATGTAGGGCGCTTCAGGGGAGCGCCCTGCTTTTTAACTGGTATTTTATTTTATTATTTTTTAAATTGATATGCAGGGCGCTTCAGTGAAGCGCCCTTCATTTTATTTTATTTTTTAAAAAAAAATTGATATCCAGGGCACTTCAGTGAAGCGCCCTTCATTTTATTTTATTTTTTTATAAAAAAATTGATATCCAGGGTGCTTCATTGAAGCGCCCTGCTTTGTAACATTTTTTAAAAAAAAAAATTGGTATACAGGGCGCTTCAGTGAAGCGCCCTGCTTTTGAACTAGAATTTTTTTTTTAACTAATAGGCATCCAGGGCGCTTCTGGAAGCGCCCTCCCTTTAGGGCGCTCCAGGAAGCGCCCTGCACGTCTCAGATGATCATTTAAAAATTTCTTTCTCTCTCCCGCATTAGTACACACAGCCCTCTCTCTCTAAAAAAAACGTTTTCTCCTCTCTTGGCCGTCTTCCCCTTTTTGAGTCGTCGCGCCGTTGTCCAGCACCCTTTGTCGTCCGTCGTCCTCCTCCCTCTTCTCCTCCGTCGTCCCTCTTCTCCTCCGTCAAACGAACAGTTCCTCTTCTCCTTCATCCGCCGTCCTCCTCCCTCCTCTTCTCACGCGTTGTCTCCTCCTCCCTCCTCCTTCCTTGGCCGCCGCACCAGCTTGGAGAGCTAGAGGTAATGCCCCTATCTTAGATTTTAGGGTTTGGTTTCTGCTGGCCCTCAACACATATTACTTGCTGCACCCCCTTTTTTGCTATTTGAAGCTTTTTATTTCTGAATCTGTTTTACTGGCTGCACCCATTTTTTGACTATCTGCACCCCTTTTTTCTGTAACTGAATTACTGGGTGCACCAATTTTTTGACTATTTCCACCCTTTTTTCTGTAACTATATTACTGGCTGCACCCATTTTTTGACTATCTGCACCCTTTTTTTTCTGTAACTGTTTTACTGACTGCACCCCTTTTTTTCACTATTAGCAACTTTTTTTCTGAAACTGAATTACTCGCTGCACCACTGTTTTTACTAGTTGCACCTTTTTTTCTTTTTTCTTTTTTTTATGGTTATTGATTATGTTAACATTGTTGTCATTTATGTTAATGTATTTGTTGATATTAAGATTGGAAATGTGTTGCATAAATTTGTGAAACTTAAAAAATAAATTGAATCAATGTTGATGAAATTTTTAGAATTAATTAGTTACTTATGCACGGAGTAAATTAATTTTTAGAGTCAAATTATAAATGATTTGATGTTTGTTAGTAGGATATGGATCGTTCTTGGATGTTTGCAAACCGTTTGACAATTGAGTATGAGGAAGGAGTGGAAATGTTCATAAAGTTTGCGGTTGACCATGCAACAAATCCTACAAAAATTGTGTGTCCTTGTACGAAGTGTTTTTGTTCTAAGCAACTAAGTGTAGTGGAGTTGAGGAACCATCTTTTCTGTTTCGGAATTGATAAGAGTTACACATCTTGGACATATCATGGTGAGACTAGAATTGAACATAGTGGTGAGGGAGAGAATAATGTCAATGTAGAACCTAGTGATGATGAGTTTGGGACTGGATGGGATGATTGTGACAGAATTGACGATATTCGAAACGTGGTTGAAGATGACCTTAGAGATTGCCCAAAGATGTTTGATACGCTGGTTAGTGATGAAGAAAAACCATTGTACAACGGGTGCACCAAGTACACAAGGTTGTCCGCGGTGTTGAAGCTGTATAATTTAAAAGCATCAAATGGATGGTCTGGCAAGAGTTTCACAGATTTACTAACATTTCTAAAGGAGATATTGCCGGAGGACAATGTGCTGCCTAACAGAACTTATGAAGCAAAGAAGATGTTACGTTCTATTGGGATGACTTATGAGAAGATTCATGCTTGTCCCAATGATTGCATTTTGTTCAGAAATGAGCATGCATCATTAAGTGTGTGTCCTAAATGCAATGAGTCTCGTTATAAGAAAGAGACTTCACCAGCAAAGGTGGTTTGGTATTTCCCCATAATTCCAAGGTTTCGAAGGATGTACCGTAGTGTCATCGATGCAAATAACTTAACATGGCATGCAAATGAACGAGTCAGGGATGGCATGTTGAGGCATCCCGATGATTCTCCACAGTGGAGGAAGATAGATGATGAGTACCCCTCTTTTGGGGAGGAAGCAAGAAATCTTCGACTTGCCTTATCAACAGATGGAATGAATCTGCATGGTGTCCAATCTAGTACCCACAACACATGGCCGGTGTTATTGATGATATATAATCTACCTCCATGGCTTTGTATGAAACGCAAATACATGATGTTGTCCATGTTGATATCTAGGCCCAGACAATCGGGTAATGATATAGATGTGTACTTGGCACCATTGATTGAAGACTTGAAGCTTTTGTGGGATACTGGAGTAGAGGTCTATGATGGCTACAAAGAAGAATCTTTTCTGTTGAGGGCAATGTTGTTTGGAACGATTAACGATTTTCCGGCCTATGGTAATTTGTCTGGCTATAGTGTAAAGGGTCAGTGTGCATGTCCTGTGTGTGATGAAAATACTTCCTGGATGCGTTTAGCGCATTGTAAGAAAAATGTATTCCAGGGTCATCGTAAGTTTTTGCCTTTATCCCATCGTTATAGGGGATGGAGGAAAGCATTCAATGGTGAGGCCGAGGAGGGGAGGCAACCTTCTCCATTGACGGGTGACGAAAGTAGTCTCCATGCTTTGTTGTATCGTGACTGGTTAGATGCCACTGTCATAAACATCTACTCCAGGTATTTTGAATTTTAAAATTTCATAGTATGTCATTCTCATTTAATGATAGGTTTATAAAATTAGTTAACAATATCCAAATTTTGTATTGCATAGTTACTTGTATAAGGAGATATTGGTTCCAACTGGCCGCCGGGATAGATATGTGTTCATTGGTCCAGAAATACCACAGCTTTTGTTTCATCAAGTAAGCATGACAAAGTGCTGGGTAGGATCTTGTAAAACAAACGGGGGCAAGATAAGCTCTTTCTTCTTCCGTACAATCATGACGGGTATGTGACGTATGTGTTAATATCTCAATTTAACTAATTATAAAACATTGCCTGTTTGACACATTTGATAATATCATTGTAGGCAACACTGGGTTCTATGCGCCTTGAGTTTGGTTGATTTTGGCAAGGTATACTTTTTAGACTCCTTGCGCAAAGAACCTACCCATTACGAACCGATGAAATCTGTGATTAATAAGTAAGTTTTCTATGTTAAGTAACATTATACAATCACACTTACATTGTTTATATTAGAGTTGTCATACATATTATTTGTTTTATTGGTTTAGATCTTTTAAAGAATTTCGAACGCTAAATGGTTTTCAAACTGCAAAGAATATGATTATACCTGATCCCATTTGGTACCGCATACAGGTAATGTTGCGCGAACTCTTGTGTTCCTTCGTAACTTGTCATTACGTAAGTTGATTTGAATATAAATTATTTTTGTAGTGTCCACGGCAAACTAACAACAATGATTGCGGCCTTTATGTTATGCGTTTCATGAAGGAGATAATCCAACAAAATGCACTCACTATATCAAGAGAGGTAATTTGGATCTTTTATAACAAGTATTTTTCTCCCCATTTAGAACTTCTATTAATGAAATAAAATTTTGGGTTTTTATATAGTACTTTGCTCAACACCGATGCCCGAGTTACACAACGGAGCAACTTGATGAGGTTAGAGAAGAATGGGCAAAACATGTTGTAACCACTTGTTTGTGATTGATTTGTAATTGTTGATAGTGAGTAATTACACATGTACTTTTAATCTGAAAATGTTGTACAAAGATGTTAACTAATGATAAGCTAGTTCTGTAAATTTTGTATACATTGATTTGATGTTATATATATATACTTTAATGACAAGCACTTGTTTCATGACATGAATTTTGGCTGCTGGTATGGAGTTTTACAGGTGTTTAATAAATTGGGATAACTTGTAAAAACAGAGGAAACTCTGCCAAATTTTTTTTAGCTTATAATGAGTAGACTTAGTCATGGATTAGGATGTTGTTTAAGGATATTCTATGCACTTCTGACATTACTTTCATGACATGATTTCTGGCTGCTGGTATGGAGTTTTACAGGTGTTTGATAAATTGGGATAACTTGTAAAAACAGAGGAAACTCTGCCAAATTTTTTTTAGCTTATAATGAGTAGACTTAGTCATGCTTTAGGATGTTTGTTAAGCATATTCTATGCACTAATTCTGACATTACTTTCATGACATGATTTCTGGCTGCTGGTATGGAGTTTTACAGGTGTTTGTTAAATTGGGAAAACTTGTAAAAACAGAGGAAACTCTGCCAAATTTTTTATAGGTTCATAACTAACTAGACTTAGTCTTGGTTAAGGATGTTGTATATGTTAAGCATATAATTCAAAACTTTTGACATTAATTTCAAGGATGAAATTTTGGAATGGTGTATTGACTATTGCAGGTGTGAAATACTGTATTCACAGCTTCATATAAATTATAGAGCAGAAATAAAAAAAATGAAAGGAGGGCGCTTCAAAGAAGCGCCCTGGTTGGCCATGACAAGGGCGCTTCCCTGAAGCGCCCTCCATGTGCACGTCATGTGCATATGGAGGGTGCTTCAGGGAAGCGCCCTTGTCATGGCCCACCAGGGCTCTTCTTTGAAGTGCCCTCCTTCCCAGACACTTTGTAGAGGGCGCTTCCGTGTTTTTTAGAAGCGCCCTCGTTTCCTTCCGTCAGGGCGCTTCTCAGCACGCCCTCGTTTTAACGACGAAACAAGAGCAGTTTCTATTAGGGCACACGGAAGCGCCCTTTTATGCTTCACGGAAGCGCCCTGGAATAGCTTTTTTGGCATAGTGATGGGAACTCTCTTGTTGCTGATGTCAAAGGTTCAACTATCATCCTCACCCCGAGCATTATTGAAGAAGTTCTCAATCTGCCTGCATGTCAAAATCATCTCTATGAAGACACTTGGTATGCTTCTGCAGGCATAACCAAAGAAGACGTAGTCAGAAAAGTCCTCAGCAAACCCAACCTACCTCTCATTTCCAGTAAAATAATCCCCATTTGTAGGCTATTCAACAAAATGTGTTGTTACTCCATTCTTCCTAGAGCTGGAACCCTTGAAAGGGTTACAGACCAAGACCTACTAGTTCTGTACCATTTGCTGATTGTAAAACCACTTTCCCTATCCTACCTGTTTCTTAGAAGCATGATTTACTCAGCCAATCCACAGAGAGCTTATGCCAGCCTACCATATGGCATGCTGTTAACCAAAATCTTCAGATTATACAATGTGCCTCTTGAGGATGAAGAATGTGAAGACAGTTGCACCTTCTTTAACAGAAATAATATTAAGAAAATGAAGATGGTACATCCCACTCATTCTGAGCTATTTTCCAGCAGTAGCAGTGGAGAAGAATAAACTTCTGAAGAAGAAAGGGCTCCAAGTACTAAAAAGAAGAAGGAGGTACTTAAGACCTTCTCCAGAAAAAGGAAGGGTCCAACAGTACCTGCTGGAGATGGAGAGCCCAGTAAAGCTCAAAAGGTTTCTTCTTCTGGAGCTGAAAAGGATTGTCCAACTCCTTCTTCCTCACATGACAGCATGGACACCTCACCCTTTGAGGAAGATAAAGTTGCTTCTCCAATAGAGCATGCTTTTATAGAAGAGGAGTCTGTAGAAGAAGAAAGGGAGCAATTGCTTGCTTCTGCAGAGGGATTAGCTGTCAATACCCTAGCTATGTTTTACACTGCTCAGCCTACCTCTCCCACCATTCCACTCCCAACACCCCCCATTACTGCAGCTGCTCCAGAGGAAGTAGCTACTAAGGAAGCAGTGCAGAAGGAAGAAACTCCATCAGGTCCTTCTGCAGGAACCTTTGGAACTGATCTGGTGAATCAATTCCTTGCTTCTCCCATTTTGGACTCCTCCATTCCTACTACTATGCCCCTCAAAGACTCTATTCCTGCTGTGTCTACTCATCTCTCATCTATGGAGACATTTCTCCAACAACTAAGTGCTGAGAAGGAAGAAATGCCCTCTGCTCCTCTGCAGAAGGAAGAAGTTGTTGAACCTGAAGCTGCTGCATCTAAAGATGCTTCTCCCACTGCCCCGACTGAACCTACTCCTTCCTCCCAAACACTTGAGAGACAAGTGAGGAAAATAAAGGCAGACATCAAGAAACTATTTTCTAATATCAATGTTCTGCAAAATTTTGTAAATGAGATGATTGAAAGGTTCACACAGCACCAGTTCTGGTTCAACACCTTTGTCCTACCTGCCATTGCTCCTCAAGCACCACAAATGCCATTTAATCAATACCAGCCTCCTCAGAATATCCTCCAACCAACTACCTCATCATCCTCTGACCATTCTTCACCCTCTAAGTAGAAGAAGATGATGATTCTGCTTCTCCTAGGACTTATTAGATTCTTTTTGATAGATGACAAAGGGGGAGAAGTAGTATGTAGTAGGTTATGTGACATTGTTATGTCTTAGGAATCTGATAGGAGAGGTCTTATTTGGCTTATTTTGTATGACATTGATCATGTCTTTTTGGATGATCTTGGATGATTTTTTTTATGATTAATGAATGTTCAATTAAACTATGCTTTTTCCAGCTGATATAAATTGCTCTACAATCTGATCAATTGATTAACTATAACAATAAAGTTCTGTTGTGTGCATTCTTGAAACCTACATGAAATTTACAATAATCTAAATGACATAAAAGGAAATGATAAAGGTACATGCATACATCCAGGGGGAGTACCTTTAGAATTATAACAATGTAAAACTTAATAGGTTGTCATCATCAAAAAGGGGGAGATTGTAAGGTCCAAGAATCCCTTAAAGAATGTTTTAATGATGACAACCAATCAAGGTTTACTTGAAATAATTCTGAACTTTAAAGACTAATGATTTTGTTCAAGTGAGTGTTCAGAAGATACAGGTAAGCACTTGCAGAAGGTAAAATTGATCAACAGAAGCAAGAAAGGAATGCCACTTATTTAAGAAGGAATGTCTTAGGATTGACAGAAATGACAAATCTATGACAAACAGATTTAATACACACTGAAAAGCAATGAGAAGTTCTCTGTCATCCCCCAGAAGATAAGAACAACCTTTGAAAAGAAGAAATTATATTCAAATTATCTTAGAAGGAAGATTCATTTTAATGCAGCAAAAGAGAAGCTCTCTACTAGCTGCCAAGAAACATTTGAATCATCTTCTATAAGGTGTAAAACCAAATATCAGAAGATGAATGGTTGTTCCTAAGAAGAACCTGTAGAAACACAGGGAAACACTAGAAGGGGGGTTGAATAGTGTTTCTTAATAATTTATGGAAGCTTTTCGCAAACAGTTAAGTTTACAACAGTGTCAGACAGGTTTAAGAGGTTGTCTGATGTTTCTTAAGATGGCTTCTGAAAAGATCTTTAAAAAGGTTTCTTGCTTTTTAAAATTATCAGAACAGTTTTCAACACCCTTTGGTTAGTATAAATAAATTGACAAGAGATCAGGGATAGAAAACTAAGCCAAGGAATTTATCCTGGTTCACTCACTACCACTGTGAGCTACGTCCAATCCCAATGCCAACTAGCACTTGGATTTTCTCTTAATCATCACCAAGATTACAAGTATTCTTTTACAGTCAAGCCTCTTCAGGCTCTAGAACCAAGTATTCTTTTACAGACAAGCCTCTTCAGGCTCTACAACCAAGTATTCTTTTACAGACAAGCATCTCCAGGCTCAGAGACAATTTTTACAAAGAGATATGTCTAAGCATTTAAACTACACAAGTTTGAAGCTTAAACAGAGACGATGTACAATAAAAACTGAGGTATGCTTAGGATATACAAATGATGTACAATGAATATGAAATCAGAGTGTTTTTACAGAGAAAAACTTGCAGCGTGATTTCTCTTAGACTTTCTTGTATATGCACTCGCTCTATTGATGGTCTTCATGAAAGGCTATTTATAACCAATCTTCAATCCGTTGAAATACAACCGTTTAGAGATAGCATTAAATGTTATTTAATCCGTTGTGAGACATGCTTCTGAGAGTTCTGATTTTTCTGACACAGTACAAGGTTGTTGCTGCCATAAAGCTGCCATTATTGTTGCTGCAAAGGCTGCGTTGCAGGAATTTCCTCAGTGGTGTATGAAATTCAAATATACCAGGAAAGGTCTCTGTGTTCCTTGCCATAAATATGTTTGTAAAGGTACGTGCAGCAAAGAACGCTTGACTTGGCAGAATTTCATAGATGTCTTCACATACGTCAGCAAAGAGTGCCACGTCATTAATGAGACTTCAGACGGCTTCAACACTTCAGACGGGTTGCGCACTTCAGACGACTTCAACACTTCAGACAGGTTGAACCTTCAGAAGGCTTTTCCACTTTAGACAGGTTGACAGCACTTCAGACAGTCTTTATAAGTTCATAATGACTTGCTGAAATCATAGATAAGTCATCAAACATTTATGTATCTATGATAAGTATTTTAACCCAAATTTGTTAAGCATTAAAACTTGAGAAGTCAGCTATCTAAAACATCATAATTTACCTTATGATATTTTTGAGACTCAACATTCTCCCCCTTTTAATGATGACAAATTTGTTTAAAATAAAGAAATCTGAAAGGAGTTTTAAAATAAAATAAACTTAAAAAATAACTCCCCTTCATATAAAGATCTCTCAAGTCAAACAGATTCTGATCAATTACTCTTATCAAATACTACCCCTGAGACCTGTAATTACTTCAGATTTTGTTAGTTTTAATACTCCCCCTTTTGTCATCAATCAAAAGGGAATTTCAGAGCATAACTTCAAAATAATCACAGTAAAAAATTGAGATACCAGCATTCATGAGAACAAACAGAATATATTATTAGGCAAAATAGTTCACAAAATAGAAATTAAGCACTCAAAATGAAGTTAACACCAAACATGGCTAAACATCATAGACTATCCATCTTTCTTCAGCAAGGCCTCTTTCATAAAGGAGAGCAATTTTTCCTTTGCCTTGTCAATCTGAGAAATGACAGTAGTCTTCAATTCTTCTTGCCCAGTTCTGATGTGGTGTTGCTCTTGAAGGATTTGATCTTGCTTAGCAACAAGAGTAGCATTTCTTTTCTCCAAGCTCTTCACTTGATTCCTCAGTTTCCTGTTCTCTTCCTCAAGATTCAGTTCCACTTCATATAGAATGATCTAAATGTGCCTGCAAACGAATCTGAGCCGATCGAATCCTGGATGCAACCCATAATCTTCGGGATGACTCACAGGAAAGAAGAAAGTTCTGATAGGGCAGATTAGCTTCCAGTCTTCATTAAAGGGTTCAGACATGGGGAATCTGCCTCTGATATACCGATACTGCACATTGGTGGAGACACCATAGCCTATGATGGAGTCATCATCTGGTCCTGCAGATCCAGAAGAGGATCCAGCATCCTCTCTGATCTTCCAGTGGGATAACTATACCCTATCCCTGTAGCTGTGATCTAAACCCCCACCTTCTCTTTTGATCCGAGCAGGTAGCTCCTTCCATTCTGTTGGAGTTAAAGGTTTCTGAGGAACTGGATAAGCTTTAGGTTCCTTGAACTTGTCAGTAGGGCCTTCTTCCAGGGGGTACCTAGGAACAATCATGTCAGGTTGCACCAGAATCTCTGTGATTGGCCTAATGGAGATTGTTCTAGGTGGCCTATAGCCTCTCATGCCTACTGACTTCAAGTAGTCCCTTTCAAAGAGTTCAGCTTCAATAGACAGTTGCCTCACAAAACACCATTCATCATTAGACAACTTGAGAGAGTCACCAGAGAAGGGAATAAGTGGAGCCCACTTATGAGCAGGTGGAACTGCACCCTTTCTGATCTTTTCTATCTGGCCTGAGTAGTACTGATCTGAACTGCCTTGATACTTTGCCCTTTCTTCACCAGCAGTGTGCTTGATAAGGCCATGGTGAAGAGAGATGGAGGGTTCATTTCTAAAAAACTGCAGCTCTTCAAATAGGTTGGGGAACTTGGGGACTCTGACCCTCTCACTGAAAGGTTCCTCATACATTTTGTGGGGTACTTCAGCAGCTTCATCATATTGGTGTTGAGTGAAAGGAAAAGCATAAGGATCAAATGTAGGCTCTGTGAAGAAGTCCCTACTTTTGGGTCCTAGCCTTATATGCTCAGGCAGCATGCTTCCTTTCCATACATCAGAGCTGTCACCTTGCTGATGTTCATCAGTGGGGTCTTCAGACTGAGTGGATTCTGAAGATGATGAAGGTGATGAAGGTGGTGATGAGGGAGGTGATGGAAGTGCTTCTTCTTCCTTCTCCTCTATTGTTTTCTTCTCAGGTGATGAAGGTGGTGATGGGGTCACATTATCAAACCTTACCCTGAGCCTTTTCTGAGGAGGTTTAGCTTTCTCAGGTTCCCTCTCCTTTTCCTTTTCAGCTTGCTTCTCTTCTCTTCTTCTCTTGATTTACAGGTTTGCTTTGACAAAGTTTTGATACTTTCCAGCCTCATCCATTTCCTCCAGTTGACTTGCAATGCTCCTTGTAATCCTAACAGAGGGTTCAGGAGCTGGCTGAAATAACTTTGTTTTTGTTCTCCTTCTTTGCTGTGTACTGGATCTTTTTCTCTTCGTGGTCTCTTGAGTAATGGAAGCTAGCCTTTCATCTTCAGCAAGAGCTAGTTGAGAGGCTACTGCAAGAGCATAATCAGTCTTTTCTTGCTCAGCCTTCTTCTCCATTTCTTCATTCTCCAAAGTTGTAGCAAGGGCTGCTACTTGAATAAGCTCAGGATCAGAAGGACATGCAGCCAGAGGTGCTGCTGCCAAAGCTTCAGGATCAGCAATCTCAGCTACTTCTTGCTCATGAGCCTTTCCTTCTGTTTCACAAGTATGCTTAGGAGTAAGAGTTCTTACACCTACAGAACCCTGACCCACAATTTCAGATGGCTTTTGCAAAGCCTTCTGAACAGGTTCATATGTTTGAGTGTGCAAGTCTATAGCTTCTAGAGACACCTTTGCTGAACTCCTGACAGGGAGCTTCTTCCTTTTCAGATGAGGGGATGGCTTGGAAGGCTTGAACTCATCTTTTCTGATATCCCCGTGAAGCTCTTTCTCAAGAATCTCAAGGGTGGTTCCTCTTCTTGAGGCCTTCTCCATAAGAACACTTTCCTTCAGAGTAGGAGATGGAGGTCATGGAGTGAGCTTGATTCCCATGCTCTTCAAGTTTGACTCACCAAAGAACACAGGAGATTTATGGTCACATAATCTTTCAACAGGTACCCTAAAATGCATAAGTACCTTCATGATGAGAGTGTTGTGGGGAAGATTTCCAGCAGAGTCTCGAATCTTCTTCTGCATATGGAACATGATAATGCTTGGGAGATTGACTTTCTTCTTCTGAAGCAGGTGAATCAGACAAAACCTTTCCAATTCTGAGACATGGTTTCTGCTTCCACTCTTAGGGATTATTGCACACCCTAAGATAGCATGAAGAACTATGACCTTCTCTAGAAAGAACTTGGAATCCAGGTTTTTGGGTTCTTCTGTTCCATACAGCATCTTTGTAAACAACTTGTGCCCACCATTCTTCATCTCCCACCCAGGAAGGAAGGTTGCACCTTCAGCCTTAACATCAGTGATTGTGGAGAGAATGCCTTGATCAATAAAAATTGAAACCCCTAGAACAGAGGCTTTGATGCTTTCATACACTCCCTTAGAATTAGGTATTCCTCGAGCAGAAGACCAGAAATCCACCACACTTTGTTCATGCCATTGACAGTTAATGTGGTCGAAGAAAGAAGTCCACCCAGCTGCATCAAATTCCTCAAACAAATCCATGCCAATGTTGCGAAGCTCGTCAAGATTCACTCCCTTTGATCTAACCACATTTCCACCAGAACCAGCGGTCTTCTTGGGTGCCATTGTTGAGTTGCAGGGAAACTTTGAGAGAAAAAGGTTGCTTGAGCAGTGAAGAAGATCAAACGGAATATTGAGGAAAGAGAGTGTAAGGCTTCCTCGACACACTTACTCCTGCAATTATAGACCCATGATGCAATGATGCCCTGTACCGGCTGCGCAAACTTCGGGTAACGTGCGAAGTGGAAGAGACAAAAACTTTAAAAGAAGGAATTCAGCCGTCTCAGATAGCCACGTCAGCTAGTTACTTCAGATAGGCGAAAATTTCAGACACACAAATAAATTTCAGATAACCTAAAATTTCAGACATGTCACTGTTTCAGACACACTGAAATTTCAGACGCACTAAAAATTTCAGGTAACATACTAATATCATACACAATTAATTTTTACAGAATGCATGTATATTTAAGTTGTTGCATATGAGCTTAAATCTATCTTCAGCCAGGGGTTTTGTGAATATATCTGCTCATTGATGCTCTGTGTCAATGAACTGAATATCAAAACCACCTTTCTGAACATAGTCTCTAATGAAATGGTGTTTGATTTCTATATGCTTTGCCCTAGAATGTTGAATGGAATTTTTGGATAAATTAATTGCACTGGTATTATCACGAAGAACGGGTATAGCAGAGATAGGAATATTAAAATCCTCAAGCTGATACTTAACCCATAGCAGTTGTGAACAACAACTGGCGGCTGATATACACTCTGCTTCTGTTGTTGATAAAGCAATGGTGCTTTTCCTTTTGCTTGACCAGCTGATCATGTTATTTCCAAAGAAATGACATCCTCCACCGGTGCTCTTTCTTTCTATTCTATCTCCAGCAAAGTCAGCATCACAGTATCCTATTAACCTGCAATCTTTGCTCCTCTTATAGCATAGACCAAGATTAGTAGTATCTTTCAGATATCTAAAAATTCTTTTAACAGCTTTGTAATGAGTAATTCTTGGATCTGATTGAAATCTAGCACAGAGACAAACACTGACCATTATGTCAGGTCTGCTTGCTGTTAGATACAACAAAGAGCCAATCATTCCTCTGTACAAAGTTTGATTCACTGGTTCTTCTTTGTCATCCTTGCTCAAAGATGCAGAGGGATGCATAGGAGTTGACATGGGTTTGCAATCACTCATGTTGAACTTCTTAAGCATTTCTTTTGTATATTTTTCTTGATGGATCCATATACAATCAGAATCTTGCTTAATTTGAAGTCCTAAGAAAAATTTTAGTTCTCCCATTAAACTCATTTTAAATTCTGATTGCATCAACTCAGAAAACTCCTTGCACAAAGAAGAATCAGTTGAACCAAATATAATGTCATCAACATATATCTGGACAAGTATAAAATCTTTGTTAGATTGTTTTCTGAAAAGGGTGGTATCTACTTTTCCTCTTTCAAAACCATTTTTGATAAGAAAACTGCTCAGTCTGTCATACCATGCTCTTGGAGCTTGTTTCAGACCATAAAGAGCCTTTTTCAATTTGAAAACATGATCAGGAAAAGCAGTGTCTTCAAAACCAGCGGGTTGTCTAACAAAAACTTCTTCTTCAATGAAACCATTGAGGAAGGCACTTTTGACATCCATTTGATATAGTTTGATGCCATTATTTACAGCATAAGAGAGAAGAATCCTAATTGCTTCTAATCTAGCAACAGGGGCAAAGGTTTCAGTGAAGTCAATACCTTCTTGTTGATTGTATCCTTGAGCCACCAATCTTGGTTTGTTTCTGACCACTTTTCCTTCTTCAGACAGCTTGTTTCTGAACACCCATTTGGTTCTAATAATTGTTTTCCCATGGGGTTTAGGAACAAGTGTCCAGACATCACTCCTAGCAAATTGGTTTAGCTCCACTTGCATGGCTAGAATCCACCCTTCATCATGCAGAGCTTCATCAATGTTCTTTGGCTCAATTTCAGACAGGAGAGCAAGAGAATTCAGATTCTTGAATTTTGATCTTGTCTTTACTCCTTCTGAAGTGCTGCCAATGATTTTCTCTTTTGGATGATGTGATTTGTATCTCCAGTCAGGTTTCTGAGGTGATATCAAATCAGTCTGAGACTCAACATTGGTCTGAAGAGGTTCAGTGACAGATGGTGTTTCAGACACCTGTTCATCCTTGATGATGTCATGATTATTCAGCTCCATTCCAGCCAGTCATCTTCTAGATCTGATAATTCCCTATCAGTCTCTTTCTTGTCATTAAATTTAACATGGATTGATTCCTCTACAGTTAAAGTTCTAGAGTTATATACTCTATAGGCTTTAGATGTTTCAGAATATCCTATGAAAATTCCATTGTCAGATTTTGCATCAAATTTTCCAAGATCATCCTTGGTGTTGAGTATAAAACACTCACAGCCAGAGGTGTGGAAATATGATATGTTGGGTTTTCTTCCCTTCCACAATTCATAAGGAGTCTTTTTCAAAATTGGTCTTACCAATATTCTGTTTTGAAGGTAGCAAGCTGTGTTAATAGCTTCTGCCCTGAAAGATCTTGGTAGATTGCATGAGTTGAGCATGGTTCTTCCCATTTCTTGTAAGCTTCTGTTCTTTCTCTCAACAACCCCATTTTGCTGAGATGTTCTTGCCACAGAGAAATCGTGTGAGATCCCATTCTCATCACAAAACAGTTGAAAGTTTCATTCTCAAACTCTCCACCATGATCACTTCTGATAACAGATATACAGAATCCTTTTTCATTACGTACCTTCTTGCAGAATATTGTGAAATTCCTGAAAGTATCATCCTTTCTTCTTAGGAATAACACCCATGTGAATCTAGAATAATCATCAACAATGACCAAACCATATTTCTTACCACTAATGCTTTCTGTTCTAATAGGACCAAACAAGTCAATATGTAACAATTCTAAAGGTTTGCTAGTGGAAACAACATCCTTACTCTGAAAAGAGTGTCTTATTTGTTTTCCTTTCAGACAGCTTTCACATAAAATGTCAGATTTGTAAGAAAGCTTGGGAAGTCCTTTAACAAGGTTGTGTTTTGCTAACTTTGAGATCAATCTCAAGCTGGCATGCCCAAATCTTTGGTGCCAAATCTGTTTTTCATCTTCAACAGAGAGAAAACATTTTACATTTTGACTTGCCAAATCCTCTAGATCAATTTTGTACACATTGTTGTGTCTCTTAGCAGTAAAAAGAATTTGATCACGAGAGTCTTTGACTATACATCCCTCTTTAGTAAAGGAAACCACATATCCACTGTCACACAGTTGACTTTTGCTCAATAGATTGTGCTGAAGTCCCTCAACTAGAAGAACATTCTTAATAAGGGATAGAGGAGACATACCTACAGTCCCTATTCCTGTGATCTTCCCTTGTTGATTTCCACCAAATGTGACCACACCTCCTGCTCTAGGCGTAAGGTTTTGGAACAAAGACCTTTCTCCTGTCATGTGTCACGAGCACCCACTGTCCAGGGACCATTTGTGGGGTCTCCTTTGTCCTGTTAAACACATCTGCAATAGGAATGATCAAGTTCTTAGGTACCCATATTCTTTTGGGTCCTTTCTTGTTAGATTTGGGTTTTGTTTTTCCCTTGTGTTTACACTGAGCCACATTGTGTCCAGGCTTGCCACAGTGAGAACACCCAATAGCTTTCTTTTTGCCTTTAGTAAAATTTTTGAAAATATGAGGTTCAGAGGTATCATGATCACAAAAGCCTAATCCACTTTTGTCAAGGGGATCCCTTTGATTGCCAAGCAATCTGTTAAGGTTTTCTGTTCCTTTGACAAATTTAGCTAAGTCTTTTGTCAGTTCCTCAACTTGTTTCTGAAGTTTTTTGTTTTCTTCAGAGACAGTTTGTGAACTACTGCTTTCAGTCACAAGAATTCTCTCCTTGAGCGTAATATTTTCTATCTCAAGAGCCTCATATTTACTACACATTTATGTGTGGGCCTTGGACAGATTCTTATACTCTTGGAAGAGTTCCTTGGAATTTCCATTAGGTCATCATACATCTCTTGAAGAGTTAAGGGAAATACCTCAGATTCTGAGCTATCTGATGAGGGCAGGCTGGCCATGAGACACAGGTTGGCCTCTTCTGAAGTGTCTTCCTCTTCTTCTGAGGTAGACTCATCAAGATCCTCCCATGTTTCCATCAGACCCTTCTTCTTCTTGAAGAATTTCTTCTTTTTGAAGTTGTTCTTCTTCAGTCTTGGACATTCAGCCTTCATATGACCTGGTTGTTTACACTCATAGCATATAATTTTGTCATTTTGAGAATCCTTACCTGACTTACCTGATTTAGAGGTTGAGGGTTGGTTCTTTCTAAACTTTCCTCTATTCTGCAGCATCCTCTTGATTTTCCAGCTGAGAAGAGCAAGATCATCATCTTCTGAGCTATCTCCAGAATCTTCATCTGCTTCTGAAGTTTCTTCAGCTTGCATGACTTTAATGCTACCATGCCTAGGGTGTTTGGCTTTGGAGTTTAATGCCAGAGATTTCTTCTTGATGTCATCTTCCCCAAGTTCAAGCTCATGAACTTTGAGAGATCCCAACAGTTCTTCCATTCTAAGAGAGTTTAAGTCTCTGGCCTCTTGAATGGCTGTAACTTTGGGTCTCCAGGACTTTGGCAAACTTCTCAGAATCTTTCTATTATTGTCTCCAGATTCAAAAGTTCTACCTAAAGACCTGAGTCCATTAGTTATAGTCTAAAACCTCCCAAACATTTGATCTCTGGTTTCAGATTCTTCCATCTTGAACATCGCATATTGATGTATAAGCATCCTGATTTTGGATTGCTTGACAGTCTCAGTCCCTTCATGGGCGGCTGCGAGTGTATCCCAAATTTCCTTGGAAGATGAACATCCATGAACCTTCTCATAATCTGATTTGTTCAGACAACATATCAAATAGAGTTTCGCTTTAGCATTTAACTGAACTCTAGCCTTCTGCTCTAAGGTCCATTCAGCCTTAGGTATTGGCACTCCATTATGTATAGGCACATAGTCTCCATCAGTGACCACATCCCAAACATCAATGTTGTTGCTCTCAATGAACAACTTCATAAGATCCCTCCAATAGTGGTAGTCCACTCCACGGAATGTTGGGGGTCTTGTGATAGAGGCTCCTTCAGTGATGTACTGTCTGTTGTTGGAAGCTTCCATCTGGATCTTTAATCCTCAAACACTTGTAAGGTGCTCAACCCTGAGTTGAGCTCTGATACCAACTGTAGAAACACAAGGGAAACACTAGAAGAGGGGTTGAATAGTGTTTTTAATAATTTATGGAAGCTTTTCGCAAACGGTTAAGTTTACAACAGTTTCAGACAGGTTTAAGAGGCTATCTGAAGTTTCTTAAGAAGGCTTCTGAAAAGATCTTTAAAAAGGTTTCTTGCTTTTTAAAATTATCAGAACAGTTTTCAACACCCTTTGGTTAGTATAAATAAATTGACAAGAGATAAGGGATAGAAAACTTAGCCAAGGAATTTATCCTGGTTCACTCACTACCACTGTGAGCTACGTCCAGTCCCAATGCCAACTAGCACTTGGATTTTCTCTTAATCTTCACCAAGATTACAAGTATTCTTTTAAAGTCAAGCCTCTTCAGGCTCTACAACCAAGTATTCTTTTACAGACAAGCCTCTCCAGGCTCAGAGACAATTTTTACAAAGAGATATGTCTAAGCTTTTAAACTACACAAGTTTGAAGCTTAAACAGAGACGATGTACAAGAAAAACTGAGGTATGCTCAGGATATACAAATGATGTACAATGAATATGAAATCAGAGTGTTTTATACAGAGAAAAACTTGCAGCGTGATTTCTCTTAGACTTTCTTGTATATGCAGTCGCTCTATTTATGGTCTTCATGAAGGGCTATTTATAACCAATCTTCAATCCGTTGAAATACCACCGTTTACAGATAGCATTAAATGCTATTTAATCCATTGTGAGACATGCTTCTGAGAGTTCTGATTTTTCTGACACAGTACAAGGTTGCTGCTGCCATAAAGCTGACACTGTTGTTGCTGCAAAGGCTGCGTTGCAGGGATTTCCTTCAGTGGTGTATGAAATTCAAATATACCAGGAAAGGTCTCTGTGTTCCTTGCCATAAATATGTTTGAAAAGGTACGTGCAGCAGAGAACGCTTGACTCAGCAGAATTTCATAGATGTCTTCACATACTTCAGCAAAGAGTGCCACGTCATTAATGAGACTTCAGACGGCTTCAACACTTCAGACGGGTTGCGCACTTCAGACGGCTTCAACACTTCAGACAGGTTGAACCTTCAGAAGGCTTTTCCACTTTAGACAGGTTGACAGCACTTCAGACAGTCTTTATACGTTCAGAATGGCTTGCTGAAATCATAGATAAGTCATTAAACATTTATGTATCTATGATAAGTATTTTAACCCAAATTTGTTAAGCATTAAAACTTGAGAAGTGAGCTATCTAAAACATCATAATTTACCTTATGATATTTTTTAGACTCAACATTCTCCCCCTTTTTAATGATGACAAATTTGTTTAAAATAAAGAAATCTGAAAGGAGTTTTAAAATAAAATAAACTTAAAAAATAACTCCCCCTCAGATAAAGATCTCTCAGGTCAAACAAATTCTGATCAATTACTCTTATCAATACTCCCCCTGAGACCTGTAATTACTTCAGATTTTGTTAGTTTTAATACTCCCCCTTTTGTCATCAATCAAAAGGGAATTTCAGAGCATAACTTCAAAATAATCACAGTAAAAACATTGAGATACCAGCATTCATGAGAACAAACAGAATATATTATAGGCAAAAGAGTTCACATAACAGAAATTAAGCACTCAAAATGAAGTTAACACCAAACATGGCTAAACATCATAGACTATCCATCTTTCTTCAGCAAGGCCTCTTTCATAAAGGAGAGCAATTCTTCCTTTGCCTTGTCAATCTGAGAAATGACAACAATCTTCAATTCTTCTTGCCCAGTTCTGATGTGTTGTTGCTCTTGAAGGATTTGATCTTGCTTAGCAACAAGAGTAGCATTTCTTTTCTCCAAGCTCTTCACTTGATGCCTCAGCTTCCTGTTCTCTTCCTCAAGATTCAGTTCCACTTCATATAGAATGATCTGAATGTGCCTGCAAACTGAATCTGAGCCGATCGAATCCTGGATGCAACCCATAATCTTCGGGATGACTCACAGGAAAGAAGAAAGTTCTGATAGGGCAGATTAGCTTCCAGTCTTCATTAAAGGGTTCAGACATGGGGAATCTGCCTCTGATATACTGATACTTGCACATTGGTGGAGACACCATAGCCTATGATGGAGTCATCATCTGGTCCTGCAGATCCAGAAGAGGATCCATCATCCTCTCTGATCTTCCAGTGGGATAACCATACCCTATCCCTGTAGCTGTGATCTAAACCTCCACCTTGTCTTTTGATCCGAGCAGGTAGCTCCTTCCATTCTGTTGGAGTTAAAGGTTTCTGGGGAACTGGATAAGCTTTAGGTTCCTTGAACTTGTCAGCAGGGCCTTCTTCCAGGGGGTACCTAGGAACAATCCTGTCAGGTTGCACCAGAATCTCTGTGGTTGGCCTGATGGAGATTGTTCTAGGTGGCCTATAGCCTCTCATGCCTACTGACTTCATGTAGTCCCTCTCAAAAAGTTCAGCTTCAGTAGACAGTTGCCTGACAAAACACCATTCATCATTAGACAACCTGAGGGAGTCACCAGAGAAGGGGTTAAGTGGAGCCCACTTATGAGCAGGTGGAACTGCACCCTTTCTGATCTTTTCAATCTGGCCTGAGTAAAACTGATCTGAACTGCCTTGATACTTTGCCCTTTCTTCACCAGCAGTGTGCTTGATAAGGCCATGGTGAAGAGAGATGGAGGGTTCATTTCTGAAAAACTGCAGCTCTTCAAATAAGTTGGGGAACTTGGGGACTCTGACCCTCTCACTGAAAGGTTCCTCATACTTTTTGTGGGGTACTTCAGCAGCTTCATCATATTGGTGCTGAGTGAAAGGAAAAGCATAAGGATCAAATGTAGGCTCTGTGAAGAAGTCCCTACTTTTGGGTCCTAGCCTTATATGCTCAGGCAGCATGCTTCCTTTCCATACTTCAGAGCTGTCACCTTGCTGATGTTCATCTGTGGGGTCTTCAGACTGAGTGGATTCTGAAGATGATGAAGGTGATGAAGGTGGTGATGAGGGAGGTGATGGAAGTGCTTCTTCTTCTTTCTCCTCTACTGTTTTCTTCTCAGGTGATGAAGGTGGTGATGGGGTCACATTATCAAACCTTACCCTGAGCCTTTTCTGAGGAGGTTTAGCTTTCTCAGGTTCCCTCTCCTTTTCCTTTTCAGCTTGCTTCTCTTCTCTTCTTCTCTTGAAATACAGGTTTGCTTTGACAAAGTTTTGATACTTGCCAGCCTCATCCATTTCCTCCAGTTGACTTGCAATGCTCCTTGTAATCCTAACAGAGGGTTCAGGAGCTGGCTGAAATAACTTTGTTTTTGTTCTCCTTCTTTGTTGTGTACTGGATCTTTTTCTCTTCTTGGTCTCTTGAGCAATGGAAGCTAGCCTTTCATCTTCAGCAAGAGCTAGCTGAGAGGCTACTGCAAGAGCATAATCAGTCTTTTCTTGCTCAGCCTTCTTCTCCATTTCTTCATTCTCCAAAGCTGTAGCAAGGGCTGCTACTTGAATAAGCTCAGGATCAGAAGGACATGCAGCCAGAGGTGCTGCTGCCAAAGCTTCAGGATCAGCAATCTCAGCTACCTCTTCCTCATGAGCCTTTCCTTCTGTTTCAGAAGTAGGCTTAGGAGTAAGAGTTCTTACACCTTCAGAACCCTGACCCACAATTTCAGATGGCTTTTGCAAAGCCTTCTGAACAGGTTCAGATGTCTGAGTGTGCAAGTCCATAGCTTCTAGAGACACCTTTGCTGAACTCCTGACAGGGAGCTTCTTCCTTTTCAGATGAGGGGATGGCTTGGAGGGCTTGAACTCATCTTTTCTGATATCCCCCTGAAGCTCTTTCTCAAGAATCTCAAGGTGGTTCCTCTTCTTGAGGCCTTCTCCATAAGAACACTCTCCTTCAGAGTAGGAGATGGAGGTCGTGGAGTGAGCTTGATTCCCATGCTCTTCAAGTTTGACTCACCAAAGAACACAGGAGATTTATGGTCACATAATCTTTCAACAGGTACCTTAAAATGCATAAGTACCTTCATGATGAGAGTGTTGTGGGGAAGATTTCCAGCAGAGTCTCGAATCTTCTTCTGCATATGGAACATGATAATGCTTGGGAGATTGACTTTCTTCTTCTGAAGCAGGTGAATCAGACAGAACCTTTCCAATTCTGAGACATGGTTTCTGCTTCCACTCTTAGGGATTATTGCACACCCTAAGATAGCATGAAGAACTCTGACCTTCTCTAGCAAGAACTTGGAATCCAGGCTTTTGGGTTCTTCTGTTCCATACAGCATCTTTGTAAACAACTTGTGCCCACCATTCTTCATCTCCCACCCAGGAATGAAGGTTTCACCTTCAGCCTTAACATCAGTGATTGTGGAGAGAATGCCTTGATCAACAAAAACTGAAACCCCTAGAACAGAGGCTTTGATGCTTCATACACTCCCTTAGAATTAGGTATTCCTCGAGCAGAAGACCAGAAATCCACCACACTTTGTTCATGCCATTGACAGTTAATGTGGTCGAAGAAAGAAGTCCACCCAGCTGCATCAAATTCCTCAACCAAATCCATGCCAATGTTGCGAAGCTCGTCAAGATTCACTCCCTTTGATCTAACCACATTTCCACCAGAACCAGCGGTCTTCTTGGGTGCCATTGTTGAGTTGCAGGGAAACTTTGAGAGAAAAAGGTTGCTTGAGCAGTGAAGAAGATCAAACGGAATATTGAGGAAAGAGAGTGTAAGGCTTCCTCGACACACTTACTCCTGCATTTATAGACCCATGATGCAATGATGCCCTGTACCGGCTGCGCAGACTTCGGGTAACGTGCGAAGTGGAAGAGACAAAAACTTTAAAAGAAGGAATTCAACCGTCTCAGATAGCCACGTCAGCCAGTTACTTCAGATAGGTGAAAATTTCAGACACACAAATAAATTTCAGATAACCTAAAATTTCAGACATGTCACTGTTTCAGACACACTGAAATTTCAGACGCACTAAAAATTTCAGATAACATAATAATATCAGACACAATTAATTTTAGAGAATGCATGTATATTTAAGTTGTTGCGTATGAACTTAAATCTATCTTCAGCCAGGGGTTTTGTGAATATATCTGCCCATTGATGCTCTGTGTCAATGAACTGAATATCAAAAACACCTTTCTGAACATAGTCTCTAATGAAATGATGTTTGATTTCTATATGCTTTGCCCTAGAATGTTGAATGGGATTTTTGGATAAATTAATTGCACTGGTATTATCACAAAGAACAGGTATAGCAGAGATAGGAATATTAAAATCCTCAAGCTGATACTTAACCCATAGCAGTTGTGAACAACAACTGGCTGCTGATATATACTCTGCTTCTGCTGTTGATAAAGCAATGGTGCTTTGCCTTTTGCTTGACCAGCTGATCATGTTATTTCCAAAGAAATGACATCCTCCACTGGTGCTCTTTCTTTCTATTCTATCTCCAGCAAAGTCAGCATCACAGTATCCTATTAACCTGCAATCTTTGCTCCTCTTATAGCATAGACCAAGATTAGTAGTATCTTTCAGATATCTAAAAATTCTTTTAACAGCTTTGTAATGAGTAATTCTTGGATCTGATTGAAATCTAGCACAGAGACAAACACTGAACATTATGTCAGGTCTGCTTGCTGTTAGATACAACAAAGAGCCAATCATTCCTCTGTACAAAGTTTGATTCACTGGTTCTTCTTTGTCATCTTTGCTCAAAGATGCAGAGGGATGCATAGGAGTTGACATGGGTTTGCAATCACTCATGTTGAACTTCTTAAGCATTTCTTTTGTATATTTTTCTTGATGGATCCATATACAATCAGAATCTTGCTTAATTTGAAGTCCCAAGAAAAATTTTAGTTCTCCCATTAAACTCATTTCAAATTCTGATTGCATCAACTCAGAAAACTCCTTGCACAGAGAAGAATCAGTTGAACCAAATATAATGTCATCAACATATATCTGGACAAGTATAAAATCTTTGTTAGACTGTTTTCTGAAAAGGGTGGTATCTACTTTTCCTCTTTCAAAACCATTTTTGATAAGAAAACTGCTCAGTCTGTCATACCATGCTCTTGGAGCTTGTTTCAGACCATAAAGAGCCTTTTTCAATTTGAAAACATGATCAGGAAAAGCAGTGTCTTCAAAACCAGGGGGTTGTCTAACAAAAACTTCTTCTTCAATGAAACCATTGAGGAAGGCACTTTTGACATCCATTTGATATAGTTTGATGCCATTATTTACAGCATAAGAGAGAAGAATCCTAATTGCTTCTAATCTAGCAACAGGGGCAAAGGTTTCAGTGAAGTCAATACCTTCTTGTTGATTGTATCCCTTGAGCCACCAATCTTGCTTTGTTTCTGACCACTTTTCCTTCTTCAGACAGCTTGTTTCTGAACACCCATTTGGTTCCAATAATTGTTTTCCCATGGGGTTTAGGAACAAGTGTCCAGACATCACTCCTAGCAAATTGGTTTAGCTCCTCTTGCATGGCTAGAATCCACCCTTCATCATGCAGAGCTTCATCAATGTTCTTTGGCTCAATTTCAGACAGGAGAGCAAGAGAATTCAGATTCTTGAATTTTGATCTTGTCTTAACTCCTTCTGAAGTGCTGCCAATGATTTGCTCTTTTGGATGATGTGATTTGTATCTCCAGTCAGGTTTCTGAGGTGATATCAAATCAGTCTGAGACTCAACATTGGTCTGAAGAGGTTCAGTGACAGATGGTGCTTCAGACACCTGTTCATCCTTGATGTTGTCATGATTATTCAGCTCCATTCCTGCAAAGTCATCTTCTAGATCTGATAATTCCCTATCAGTCTCTTTCTTGTCATTAAATTTAACATGGATTGATTCCTCTACAGTTAAAGTTCTAGAGTTATATACTCTATAGGCTTTAGATGTTTCAGAATATCCTATGAAAATTCCATTGTCAGATTTTGCATCAAATTTTCCAAGATCATCCTTGGTGTTGAGTATAAAACACTCACAGCCAAAGGTGTGGAAATATGATATGTTGGGTTTTCTTCCCTTCCACAATTCATAAGGAGTCTTTTTCAGAATTGGTCTTACCAATATTCTGTTTTGAAGGTAGCAAGCTGTGTTAATAGCTTCTGCCCAGAAAGATCTTGGTAGATTGCATGAGTTGAGCATGGTTCTTCCCATTTCTTGCAAGCTTCTGTTCTTTCTCTCAACAACCCCATTTTGCTGAGGTGTTCTTGCCACAGAGAAATTGTGTGAGATCCCATTCTCATCACAGAACAGTTGAAAGTTTGCATTCTCAAACTCTCCACCATGATCACTTCTGATAACAGATATACAGAATCCTTTTTCATTCTGTACCTTCTTGCAGAATATTGTGAAATTCCTGAAAGTCTCATCCTTGCTTCTTAGGAATAACACCCATGTGAATCTAGAATAGTCATCAACAATGACCAAACCATATTTCTTACCACTAATGCTTTCTGTTCTAATAGGACCAAACAAGTCAATATGTAACAATTCTAAAGGTCTGCTAGTGGAAACAACATCCTTACTCTGAAAAGAGTGTCTTGTTTGTTTTCCTTTCAGACAGCTTTCACATAAAATGTCAGATTTGTAAGAAAGCTTGGGCAGTCCTTTAACAAGGTTGTGTTTTGCTAACTTTGAGATCAATCTCAAGCTGGCATGCCCAAGTCTTTGGTGCCAAATCTGTTTTTCATCTTCAACAGAGAGAAAACATTTTACATTTTGACTTGCCAAATCCTCTAGATCAATTTTGTACACATTGTTGTGTCTCTTAGCAGTAAAAAGAATTTGATCACGAGAGTCTTTGACTATACATCCTTCTTTAGTAAAGGAAACCACATATCCACTGTCACACAATTGACTTATGCTCAGTAGATTGTGCTGAAGTCCCTCTACTAGAAGAACATTCTTAATAAGGGATAGAGGAGACATACCTACAGTCCCTATTCCTGTGATCTTCCCTTGCTGATTTCCACCAAAGGTGACCACACCTCCTGCTCTGGGCCTAAGGTTTTGGAACAAAGACCTTTCTCCTGTCATGTGTCGCGAGCACCCACTGTCCAGGTACCATTTGTGGGGTCTCCTTTGTCCTGTTAAACACATCTGCAACAGGAATGATCAAGTTCTTAGGTACCCATATTCTTTTGGGTCCTTTCTTGTTAGATTTGGGTTTTGCTTTTCCCTTGTGTTTACACTGAGCCACATTGTGTCCAGGCTTGCCACAGTGAGAACACCCAATAGCTTTCTTTTGCCTTTAGTAAAATTTTTGAAAATATGAGGTTCAGAGGTATCATGATCACAAAAGCCTAATCCACTTTTGTCAAGGGGATCCCTTTGATTGCCAAGCAATCTGTTAAGGTTTTCTGTTCCTTTGACAAATTTAGCTAAGTCTTTTGTCAGTTCCTCAACTTGTTTCTGAAGTTTTTTGTTTTCTTCAGAGACAGTTTGTGAACTGCTTGCTTTCAGTCACAAGAATTCTCTCCTTGAGCATAATATTTTCTATCTCAAGAGCCTCATATTTACTGCACATTTCTGTGTGGGCCTTGGACAGATTCTTATACTCTTGGAAGAGTTCCTTGGAACTTTCCATTCAGGTCATCATACATCTCTTGAAGAGTTAAGGGAAATACCTCAGATTCTGAGCTATCTGATGAGGGCAGGCTGGCCATGAGACACAGGTTGGCCTCTTCTGAAGTGTCTTCCTCTTCTTCTGAGGTAGACTCATCAAGATCCTCCCATGTTGCCATCAGACCCTTCTTCTTCTTGAAGAATTTCTTCTTTTTGAAGTTGTTCTTCTTCAGTCTTGGACATTCAGCCTTCATATGACCTGGCTGTTTACACTCATAGCATATAATTTTGTCATTTTGAGAATCCTTACCTGACTTACCTGATTTAGAGGTTGAGGGTTGGTTCTTTCTAAACTTTCCTCTGTTCTGCAGCATCCTCTGTTCTGCAGCATCCTCTTGATTTTCCTGCTGAGAAGAGCAAGATCATCATCTTCTGAGCTATCTCCAGAATCTTCATCTGCTTCTGAAGTTTCCTCAGCTTGCATGGCTTTAATGCTGCCATGCCTAGGGTGTTTGGCTTTGGAGTTTAATGCTCAGAGATTTCTTCTTGATGTCATCTTCCCCAAGTTCAAGCTCATGAACTTTGAGAGATCCCAACAGTTCTTCCATTCTAAGAGAGTTTAAGTCTCTGGCCTCTTGAATGGCTGTAACTTTGGGTCTCCAGGACTTTGGCAAACTTCTCAGAATCTTTCTATTATTGTCTCCAGATTCAAAAGTTCTACCTAAAGACCTGAGTCCATTAGTTATAGTCTGAAACCTCCCAAACATTTGATCTATGGTTTCAGATTCTTCCATCTTGAACATCTCATATTGATGTATAAGCATGCTGATTTTGGATTGCTTGACAGTCTCAGTCCCTTCATGGGCGGCTGCAAGTGTATCCCAAATCTCCTTGGCAGATGAACATCCATGAACCTTCTCATACTCTGATTTGTTCAGAGAACATATCAAATAGAGTTTGGCTTTAGCATTTAACTGAACTCTAGCCTTCTGCTCTAAGGTCCATTCAGCCTTAGGTATTGGCACTCCGTTATGTATAGGCACATAGTCTCCATCAGTGACCACATCCCAAACATCAATGTTGTTGCTCTCAATGAACAACTTCATACGATCCCTCCAATAGTGGTAGTCCACTCCATTGAATGTTGGGGGTCTTGTGATAGAGGCTCCTTCAGTGATGTACTGTCTGTTGTTGGAAGCTTCCATCTGGATCTTTAATCCTCAAACACTTGTAAGGTGCTCAACCCTGAGTTGAGCTCTGATACCAACTGTAGAAACACAGGGAAACACTAGAAGGGGGGTTGAATAGTGTTTCTTAATAATTTATGGAAGCTTTTCGCAAACGGTTAAGTTTACAACAGTTTCAGACAGGTTTAAGAGGCTGTCTGAAGTTTCTTAAGAAGGCTTCTGAAAAGATCTTTAAAAAGGTTTCTTGCTTTTTAAAATTATCAGAACAGTTTTCAACACCCTTTGGTTAGTATAAATAAATTGACAAGAGATAAGGGATAGAAAACTTAGCCAAGGAATTTATCCTGGTTCACTCACTACCACTGTGAGCTACGTCCAGTCCCAATGCCAACTAGCACTTGGATTTTCTCTTAATCTTCACCAAGATTACAAGTATTCTTTTACAGTCAAGCCTCTTCAGGCTCTACAACCAAGTATTCTTTTACAGACAAGCCTCTCCAGGCTCAAAGACAATTTTTACAAAGAGATATGTCTAAGCTTTTAAACTACACAAGTTTGAAGCTTAAACAGAGACGATGTACAATAAAAACTGAGGTATGCTCAGGATATACAATGATGTACAATGAATATGAAATCAGAGTGTTTTTACAGAGAAAAACTTGCAAGCGTGATTTCTCTTAGACTTTCTTGTATATGCAGTCCTCTACTTGATGGTCTTCATGAAGGGCTATTTATAACCAATCTTCAATCCGTTGAAATACCAACGTTTAGAGATAGCATTAAATGCTATTTAATCCGTTGTGAGACATGCTTCTGAGAGTTCTGATTTTTCTGACACAGTACAAGGTTGCTGCTGCCATAAAGCTTGCCACTGTTGTTGCTGCAAAGGCTGCGTTGCAGGGATTTCCTCAGTGGTGTATGAAATTCAAATATACCAGGAAAGGTCTCTGTGTTCCTTGCCATAAATATGTTTGAAAAGGTACGTGCAAGCAGAGAACGCTTGACTCAGCAGAATTTCAGAGATGTCTTCACATACTTCAGCAAAGAGTGCCACGTCATTAATGAGACTTCAGACGCTTCAACACTTCAGACGGGTTGCGCACTTCAGACGGCTTCAACACTTCAGACAGTTGAACCTTCAGAAGGCTTTTCCACTTTAGACAGGTTGACAACACTTCAGACAGTCTTTATAAGTTCAGAATGGCTTGCTGAAATCATAGATAAGTCATTAAACATTTATGTATCTATGATAAGTATTTTAACCCAAATTTGTTAAGCATTAAAACTTGAGAAGTGAGCTATCTAAAACATCATAATTTACCTTATGATATTTTTGAGACTCAACAGAACCTGAGGTTACCAAGTGTACAGAAGAAACAATGTCTTTTGAACAAAAAAAAAAGAGAACAAATTGAATTCTATATCTTCTAAGGACAATTGTACAATAAACATAAAGATACTCTCAAACAAGCTAATGATGAACATCAAGAAGATCTGGAAGAAGAATGAAGTTCCAGAAGCCCTGTAGAAGGAATGCATTGCTGCAGAAGATGCAAATAAGGCTAAATTCATGATAATCTTCTTCTTCTCATTTTCTCATGATTCTAATGGATCAATTAACTCAAGAATAAGTGAAAATACTATACTGGAAGGTTCAGCTTGTTTGAAGAAGAATTTCCTTAAGAAACAGCCCAAAACAGCCTGTAGAAGGAACCCTGCAGAAGGAAGAGCTGGTCAAACTTGACAGCTGTAAAGCTGTACTTGTTGCAGCAGAGAAAGGGACATCTCCTTGGACCCAGCTGGCTGCCCAACGGCTATTTTGCTCCAGTCCCTCTATAAAAGGAGAGTTCCTCCACACTTGGAACTCACCTCACTCCAGAAGAAACATATAAATCTGTTGTTTCATTGCTCCTATCTTCTGGGAAAATTTCCCTCTCCTTCATAAGAGTGCTTTCTGGTCTGAAAAGCTTTGGAGAGGGTCTGGCTCATCAATTGCTTCTGTTGTGCAAGTATTATAATAGTTTGAGCCTTGTTTGTTTTTATTCTTTCTCATATTGATTGTAAAAGTCTCAAAAGAGGTGTGCAGGTGCATATCCCTCTTCTGAGCAGTAAGGGAAAGGTTTTCCTGTGAGGTTTACTGAGATTAGGTGATCTCAGTGGGGTTACAGAATCTGCAGAAGGTACTTGCAGTATTCTGGGTAGTGAATCTTCTGCAGAAGGTTCTGCAGTTGATGATCAGTTGTAAAACTGAGTTAGTTGAGTTGTTGTTGGCCTGAAGAGGCAGGTAAAGAATACTAGTGGTAAGGTTACCCAAGAAGATTGTAAGTTGTTTGAAAGAGTGAGAAAATCCTATAGGTGTAGGGACTGGAGGTAGCCTCAGGTTGGAAGAGGTGAACCAGTATAAATTTCTGTGTGTCATCTTCTTTACTCTCCCTCTTTATTATTATTGCACATTACCTAACTTGAGATATATATTCTAAATAATTAAAACAAGCTAACCATTACCTTCTGGAAGTTTGTTTCTTTATACTTAGCCAAGGCAAACCCTTGAGCAGAAAAAAGTATCAAAAGAAATTGCAGATAAAATTTATTCAATCACAATTCAACCCCCCTTCTTGTGATTGAAGCCAAAACTTCAACACCTAGTTCGGGTGTCAAACCGCACACATATAGCCTTTAATCTAAGCACAATTCACCCAAAAAAAACTAGAAGAAAAGTGTTGAAAGATCAACATAAGATCACTTCGGGCTCAAAACAATCCACAATTTAGAAAATTACAACGAAATTGAGATGAATTACAAGCAAAATGATGGGAAAATAACGAAAAAACTTGCACCTATGCAACCCCCTTTTCACGCTAAAAATCCATCTCCAAGACTCTAATGAACTCAATTTAACTGAGCTCTGATTAATAATTGATAGCAGGACAAGTACGGATTTAGAAATGGGATTCATTCAACCAAAATCAAGGCATAAGATGAGCAATATGGCAAGGATAATTCAGACTTAATAAGAACAAAGAGGAATGAAAAAGAAAAATGGAAAGACGCCACAGGCTGGGGGCAAACCCCACAGGCTGATAAGTCTCATTGTAGAAACGCCACCAACTCCTGGAGCTGAACACCATCAACATTTCTCAATTCACAAAGAGGAAGAACAAAGCATAAGCTTCTAAATTAAAATCAAGATTAAGGAGTAGAAGTGAGAAGCCCCTCCTATATATAGCCTATGGGCGACTAGAATTAAAAGGAAAATACAAGAGACTAAAAACTATCCTAAATGGGTTTTGAACTCACGAATCTATGCTACCTAGTGCCTAAAGTAGGTGCTACTTTTTGAAGAAATACAAAGAAAAATACAAACTAAAAAATTATCAAATAATAAACTTGAGGCCATGAACATGTAGCCTCTTCAGAAAAATTAAAATGAACAAAATTTAAAGAAGTATCCAATCATTGTTTTGATTACATGACCCATAAGAGGCAAGGTCAAATGATGAACTTAATGAAGAAAGTCAACTCCTCATGGGTTGATGGACATGGTCCTTCAACTTCACGTCCTCAATCCCTTGGCTTGCATCCATGCTCTTATCAGCTTGTCCTTGTCCTTCCAAGCATATGCTATCAACAACTTGGGAGGTTTGTAGATCCTAATGAGCCATTTATGGCCACCCATATGAAGAAACATGGCAGTTGGATTAATGAGCGCTCTCGCTCCACATATGTAAGCTTTTGGTGTTCAATAGATTTAAATGTATGGGTTTTTCAATAAAAAAGTATTATCTAGTAACATGTTCTAATAATGTATTCACCAAACACTATATTAGCATCGTTTGAGGGAGGCTAAGGCGCAGATTGGTGACAACTCCATTAGCAGCCAATAAAAGGTAGATGGGTCCACAAAAATTCAGTTGTAGAAGGATGTTTGTTGGTGGCAAGACTCGGGGATGCTATTATGACACTAGGGACTTGGATTCCAACATACGACTTGGTGCAGCATGCCTCGCTTAGGAGTCTTAGGCTCCTACACCACTAGTGGTAGGTCTCATAATTCTGCCAAGGCAGAGGCATTGTAGCAGAACTATGGTTGGTGATGGACAACATAGTGTTGGTGCTTCCACCAGTGTCAGTCAAGTGCACCCGCACTATCATGAGGACATAGATGACCAACCAGTGGATGATATTCCCCTTTGACCTTAGTAGTGTCGTTGTATCATTAATCCTCTTTTATACATTGTATACTATGAATGTAGTAACATTAGTTTATTTTATTGCATTTGATGTACTTATATTTTACATTACTTTTATTTATATATATAATATATATGGAGGACTATTTATCTTTAGATCTATTTCATTTACTTAATTAATAATTTTTTAAAATTATATTTTTTATACTATTAAGTTTATTGTCCTGGAAAATTGATATTTTTAACAAATGCATAAAGAAAACAAAATTGTAGCGACAACTAGTTTGACTCAAAATTAAACTATTGTTTTAACTTGACGCTAGGCTGACGCTAAAGGTGTTATTTGTGTCAATTTTAATCTATTAACATCGGCTACTATAGCCAAAAACATCCACATTATAGTTAGACTAGCTCTCCTAGTAGATTTTTTTTCATACGCAAGACTCGAACCTAGAACCTTACTTAAGGGGAAATCAACCATGTGTCACTTGAATCAAAACCACTCGTTGATTATTTTAGGAAAAAATATGTTTTCATCCCTATAGTTTCGGTCAACTTTAGTCTTTATCCTTGTACTTTAAATCATGTGTTTTTTGTCCTAAACTTTCTAAAGCTCCAAATCGTGGTCCACGCCATTAGTGAAATTTGTTAACCTGATGAGTTATATACAGAAGTTACATGTCAGCCTCAATAGTGAGTCTCAAATAACTGACTCATCTAATTAATCTTTTTATATTAATTTTTAATTATTAAATAGTTCTGATTACTAAATTAAGGTTTTCACCTCATTAATTTTATCTGATAAAAAACTCAATTTAGTAATTATGATTATGCAACTTTTGTTGAGGCTGACATGAAACTTCTGTTACTAAATTGGGGTCCATTATTGAGGCTGATATGTAACTTCTGTTAGCCAGCTCATCAGTTTAACAAATCTCACTAACGGTTAGAGACCACAGATTGGGACTTTAGAAAGTTCAGGGACAAAAAACAAATCATTTAAAGTACAGGAACGAAGACCAAAGTTTACCGAAACTATAGGGATGAAAAACATATTTTTCTCATTATTTTAATTGCTGGTTTTAGGTGATATTGTCATTGAAAATGAAATTATTGAACATCGTATTCTATTGTTGTAAGTTAACACTATATGTAAAAGTAATTTTTACACTAACGTAAAAGTATGGATTTTATATGGTAGTGTGTTTTTAAATGAATGATTATCAAAGTGAAAATATATTTATTTCTTTTAATTTTAACACTAAGTTTCTTATTTGAAATATTAAGTACAATATTTGAATTTAATGTTTTTTAGTATTAGTCGTTGTCTTTAAAATAAAGAAATTTCAGTATCAATAAGCTTATTTTTTAAGAATTTAATAATTATGCACTGTTAGTGTAAAAAAGTTTTACACAGACATCCAATGATGTGTTGCCACATCATTTAATGAATATGACACCTCATGTATTAATAAATTCATTAAATGATGTGACAACACCCTCATTGAATATCTGTGTAAAACTATTTTACACTGACGGTACATAGTAATTAATCTCATTTTTTAATGTAGAAAAAGTTATTGTGTGAATATTATTAAATATAATAAATTTAATAGATATATAATGTCAGCATAAAGTAATTTATATTGGATTTCCACAACGTGTTATTATATTATTATTGTGTTTAATAACACGTGAAGTGTTATTTTCATTAGATGGGATGATAATTAACCATTATGGATTTTTTTTCGGTCTTTAATTGATCGGGAATCCTTCACACGTATAGTCATGGGTTTAACTCTCGGGTGAGGGTGATTGTTTAGTAAGTCCTTCCAAAAGTGGTGACTTCGGAATTTGAATCACTTACTTTACATGTAAAGTCCATCTAGATCACCGTCCACTTCCATTGTTACCAATATATCATTGTTTGATAAACCATTATTGGATGATATATAGTGTAAAAGAAATTTACGCTAACAAAATTTTAATTAAACTCTTATTAAATTTATCTTTATACTTTTAATTTCAATACACTGCATGTTTACGTTTCAATTACTCGTAAGTCGTAACAATAATGGTTGATTATTAATTCTAATGGCTTTAAAGAAATGCACAGACGTGGATCACATGGAATAATAAAAACTCTTAATTGCCGGACTATACCTTCTAGAAACCTACTCCTCACGGGACATGCTACGATCTAGAAGACAGGTAGAGAGGGTTCGGTAGTAACGTGAATAAGACTGGCAAATGGCATAGGGAGTTTGGTAGCAGTGTGACTATTCACCTTTAGTTAAAATGGAAACATGCAATGCTCTATAAACTCCAAAAACCAAAGGGTAATAACAAAGAGATTAAATCTAGACAAATTGATTTAATAAGAGATAGGCTTTTGAGTAAAACAGGCTATTAGGTACCTTTCTTTAATACTTTGTTGAATTAATTCAATAATATTAACATAAATCATTTATAAATTTATATTAAAAAAATCAATTATATTTGAGATTAAATTTTAAAAGTAAATTTATAAGAATTAATTTTATTTAGATAAAATAAAATCATTTCTAAAATATGAAGTACATTTTCAAAATTTCGTGAGCCTTATAGTCAAAGTTAATTCCATTCAATAAAAAGATAGAAATTTTTGTTTTTCCTTAAAATTAATATTCATTACATAATTACCTTCAAAAAAATAATTTATATATAAGAGTAATGTTGTTAAAAAAAAGAACTAATTATATTTATATAATAAAATAAATTATTTTTAAAATATAAAGTATATTTTAAAAAATTTTATGAGGCTCATATTCATAATTAATTCTATTTAATAAAAATATATTTTTATTTTTATATTTTAAAATCAATTCTACTCCCAATCAATTTTGAAAACACAATTAAACATCTATTTTTTAATTTTTCTATTATAATAATTCTGTAAATATTTTATTTATACAAATTATTTTAAAAATAATTTTATAAAATAATTTTAAAAAATTAAAAAATCGAAACTCGACTTTAACAAAATAAACAGACAATTAATTAATAATTATTTTTTAGTCACGAAGTAGGCCCCCCCACACATATATATACTAGCATGGTGACCCGTGCGAAAATTTTGGTCTTTTGGGTTTATATAAAAATAAATTGCATAATATTATAGTTGAAATATTAAAGAATCAATTTTATATTTATAATAATAGTTTAAGAAATGAGTATAAATTAGTGAAAATAAAGTCCATATTTGCAAAAGTAAAAACCTTAAAATTGAAACCAACCAATTTATAGTTATTCAAAATTCCATCATTACCTACAAAAATACAATACTGCTTGAAATAAATTAAACATCACAAAAAACCTCTTTATAAACCACATTTTTCTGTAGAAGAGCAAGTATTTCCATCTTCATCTAAGATTAATATTTTCAGACTTTTCTTAACCTCACTCTAGAGACCGTAGGATATAATTGTCCATGTGTAAATAGTGGTTTTGGAAGAAAAAAAGCCAACATGTGACAAAGACTGTCCATGACTTTTATTAATGGTCATTCCAAAACACAATGATATTGGAAATTGTCTTCTTTCAAATCTAAATGGAAATTTTGGATCAGAAGGAACCATATTCATTCTTGGAATATATATCTTGTCTCTAATATTGGTTCCAGTGATAACTTTTGCACCAATAATATTCTTTCCTAATCATTAACTATTATCCTTGTACCATTACATAACACACTTACAAAAGCACATGAAATGTGATATCCACGTATTACTTATTAAAAAATCATAGATAGAAAATATATCACTTAATAGTATAAAAAAAAAACATTTAGATTAAAACAAAACACACACATACAAAGGTATCCCATCTTATTTAGAAATTAAGATAAATTAATAGAAATTCAATTTTCGTATAATTAGCTTTTTCTTTGACAATCTCAAATCAATAGTAACAAATCAAGATTCTTGCTCATATCTGAATTCCATTTTTTCTAAATCAACTACTACCAACTTAGATCGAGATGATGAATAAGCACCAAATTCGCCACACCTGCGGACTCTCACCATAACCTTTGTATTTCCATTAGATTCACAATTTGAACAATATCCTTTTATTAAATGGAATTAATTATAGTTCTAAAATAAAGACTTTTCATATACCAACCAACGGGATTGGTTCAAGTGGTACATACTTGATTCCTCTTAAGCAAGCTCTCAGGTTCGAGCTTTGTGGATAGAAAAAATCTCCGCTGAGAGAGTTATCCCCACCAGGCTCAAACATGATTGCCCCCGTGGAGGATACCTGTGATTCACACACAAAAAAAAAAGACATTTTATACAACATTGTTTCTTGATATGAATCAGGCTTCCAAAACCTATGTATTCATATGAGTTATTAAAAGTTGATTATCTTTATTTTCATAAAAAATGGTCATCCCCGTGTGATATATTTTTGCTCTTAAATTATTATATTTTCATAAAGAATGACCATCCTCCCATGTGATATATTTTCAATTTTAATAAGTCGTTCATTTTATTTTATCAAAATTTACTTAATTCTTTATAATTTTCACATTTAATAAATATTTTTTTCAATAAATTTAATTTGTTTAGTAATTAATAATTTTAGTGTTACATTATTTAGCGAACTTTTAAAGTTTGATATTTAATTATTATTTTTAGGTTAACTTATAAATTTAGTAAATTTGTCTCAATTGTTTATTAAGTGGTTTCCCAATTTATGATTAATTAAATATAATTGTTTATTAAGTTCTTCATTTTTTCAATTTTCTAAAAATGTTTATCACATTACTTCCTTCAATATATTTCTTAAAAAATGATAATTGTCTAAATAAAATCACTCTATTCGAAAATATATTCAGCAATTATATAATCAATTAAAAATTGATTATCGTTAATTTCATAAAGAATAGTCATCCTCATGTGATTTATTTTTGCTCTAAAATTATTAGAAACTATAATCAAATTGTGAATAAACCGTTTGGTCATCCCCGTGCAATTTCTAAGTAAATCATCATAAACTATAACCAAATATTTATAGCAATAAATAATTTAAAATTTGAAACTAATATCATATCAACATTGAATGAATTTGAATTAGAAACATAAATTTACATTTAGCAATTATTGAAATCAATCTCAATAATATATATGAATCTGGTTGCATTCATATTGATAGCAATTAATAATCTAAATCATCGTGACAATAAATTATTATAGTATCCATAAAAAAATCAATTATAGTAACAATAATAAATTTGAATTTGAAACCGACAAAAGATCAACGCAATTAAAGTAATAAATCTCGGTACTAAAATCAAATTATACTTTCAAAATATATAAAATAAAGCATCGGAAATAGGAAAAATATATGTGAAATCATTTCTCGATAAAAGCACTTTTTTGATATTTAAAAATTAGAATCAAATAAAATCAAAACAAATTTTAAATTTAAAAATTAGAATCAAATAAATCTATGTTTAGAAAATCAAATTTTATTTTCAAAATATATAAATAAAAGCATGAGAAATAGGGAAAAAATATGGGAAATCATTTCTCGGGTAAAAGTACTCTTTTGAAATTTAAAAATTAAAATCAAATCAATACAAACTTTAAATTTAAAAATTAATTATAGTAACAATAATATATTTGAATTTGAAACCGACACGCTCGAGAGAGTTAGCCCCACCAGGCTCGAACAGAATTGCCCCCGTGGAGGATACCTGTGGTTCACACACACACAAAAAACTTTTCATACAATATTGTTTCTTGATATGAATTTTGCTTCGAAAACCTATGTATTCATATGAGTTATTAAAAGTTGATTATCGTTATTTTCATAAAGAATGGTCATCCTGGTGTGATATATTTTTGCTCTTAAATTATTATATTTTCATACACACACATACTTACCTTTGCAAAAATTTTAGTCCTACATTTTTAAGTATTTACCACTATGATTTTAAATTTAAATGCTAATATATTTTATGTAAAAAACATTATCCACAGGTGAATTATATTACCTACTGTCATCTATATAGTTAATTAACCTTTAAATATAGTAAATTTAATATAATGATATATTTTCGTACGATGTATTAAAAATAATATAAGAAATTTTTTTAGAAAAGCTATCAATAAATTAAAAATTCAATTTTAAAAAAGTCATTCATTTTATTTTATCAAAATTTACTTAATTCTTTATAATGTTCATATCTAATAATTTTCTAATAAATTTAATTTGTTTAGTAATTAATGATTATAATGTTATAGTATTTAACAAATTTTTATTGTTTGATATTTAATTATGATTTTTAGGTTAACTTATAAATTTAGTAAATTTGTATCGATTGTTATTAAGTTGTTTCCCAATTTATGAATAATTAAATATAATTATTTATTTCATTATTTATTGCACTGACTTTTTTCTCTTATTAATTGTGTAAGATTCTTTTTATATAACTTTTATTTTTAATATTTTTTACAAAATTATCATACTATTTTAATTTTTTTTATTCTTCATTTTTTCAATTTATAAAATGCTTATTATATAATTTTCTTCATTATATTTCTTAAAAATAATATTTGTCTAAATAAAATCACTCTATTCGAAAATATATTCAGCAATTATATAATCAATTAAAAGTTGATTATCGTTATTTTCATAAAGAATAATCATCCCAGTGTGATATATTTTTGCTCTAAAATTATTAGAAACTATAATCAAATTGTGAATAAACCGTTTAGTCATCCCCGTGCAATTTCTAAGTAAATCATCAGAAACTATAACCAAATATTTATAGCAATAAATCATTTGAAATTTGAAACTAATATCATATCGACATTAAATGAATTTGAATTAGAAACATAAATTTACATTTAGCAATTATTGAAATCAATCTCAATAATATATATGGATATGGTCACATTCATATTGATAGCAATTAATAATCTAAATCAACGTAACAATAAATTAATTATATTATCCGTAAAAAAAATTAATTATAGTAACAGTAATAAATTTGAACATAGGTTTTATAGCAGACTCGAACAGGATTGCCCCCGTGGAGGATATTCAAATAAATCTATGTTTAGCAAATCAAATTATACTTTCAAAATATATAAATAAAAGCATGAGAAATAGGAAAAATATGGGAAATCATTTCTCGGTAAAAGCACTTTTTTGAAATTTAAAAATTAGAATCAAATCAAATCAAAATAAACTTTAAATTTAAAAATTAATAAAAGTAACAATAATAAATTTGAATTTTTTTTGTATTAACCACAGGTATCCCCTATTACCAGGGGCAATCCTGTTCGGGGTGTTAGTCACAGTTAAGACTCTTCACCCCTCCCGAAGAGCGTGTTTAGTGGGGATCGAACCCGGGAGCTCTTCCCACAATCTCAGTCTGCATTGTCAACTGAGCCACAACCCTTTGGTAATAAATTTGAATTTGATACCGACAAAAGAGTAACACAATTAAAGTAATAAATCTTTGTTTAGCAAATCAAATTATACTTTCAAAATATATAAATAAAAGCATGAGAAATAGGAAAAAAATATGGGAAATCATTTCTCAGTAAAGCACTTTTTTAAAATTTAAAAATTAGAATCAAATCAAATCAAAATAAACTTTAAATTTAAAAATTAATTAAAGTAACAATAATAAATTTGAATTTGAAACCGACAAAAGATTAACACAATTAAAGTAATAAATCTTTGTTTAGCAAATGAAATTTTACTTTAAAAACATATAAAATAAAGCATGAGAAATAGGAAAAAAGTATGGGAAATCATTTCTGAGTAAAAGCACTTTTTTAAATTTAAAAATTAAAATCAAATCAAATCAAAATAAACTTTAAATTTAAAAATTAATTATAGTAACAATAATAAATTTAAATTTGAAACTGACAAAAAATCAACACAATTAAAGTAATAAATCTTTGTTTAGAAAATCAATTTATACTTTCAAAATATATAAAATAAAGCATGAGAAATAGGAAAAAATATGGGAAATCATTTCTCGGTAAAAACACTTTTTTGAAATTTAAAAATTAGAATAAAATCAAATCAAAATAAATTTTAAATTTAAAAATTAATTATAGTAACAATAATAAATTTGAATTTGAAACCGATAAAAATGAACATAATTAAAGTAATAAACCTCTGTTTAAAAAATCAATTTATACTTTCAAAATATATAAAATAAAGCATGAAGAATAGGAAAAAAATATGAGAAAACATTTCTCCATAAAAGCACTTTTTTAAAATTTAAAAATTAGAATAAAATCAAATCAAAATAAATTTTAAATTTAAAAATTAATTATAGTAACAATAATAAATTTGAATTTGAAACCGATAAAAGATCAACACAATTAAAATAATAAATCTATGTTTAACAAATCAAATTATACCTTCAAAATATATAAATAGAGCATGAGAAAGAGGAAAAAAAATATGGGAAATCATTTCTCGGTAAAGCACTTTTTTGAAATTTAAAAATTAGAATAAAATGAAATAAAAAATTAAAATTTAAAAAATAGAATCAAATCAAATAAAAACAAATTTTAAAACAAATTAGAATCAAATAAATCTCTATTTAGCATATTAGAATCAAATCAAAATAAATTTTAAATTTTTTGAATTTCAAAATTTAAAATTATGTGCTTTTAAAACTATCAAAATATTTTAAAAATTAATTCAATCCAAAATAGAAACATAATAAAAAAAACACATTTCATCATATTAACACATGCTTACTAACAAAACCAATCATATTGATCATTGAAGGTAGCTAATTTTTAACAATTAACCATAACATTAAATTTGATGAATGCGTCCTTTAGTAGGAGATTGCTTGAAACCAAATCGACCCCATTTTTTGGAAGGTATTGTTGATGATACTTGTTTGCTTAGTAGAACTTTTTGGTAGGAAGGATCTCGGCACCAAATCGACCCCTTTCCAGATCTCTATTGTATTCCCACACCATTTCCCTGTCACAAAGAAAGATCAAACTGTCACTAAGTGCTTGATTAAACCTCAAAAGCACATGAGAGACAACAAAAAAGAGTAAAAAAAGTAGATTTCAGAACTCACTAAAATAACAAAGTCAAAATGGAGGACCTCACCTACCAGTCACGACCACTACCGATGGCGACCACACGATCACCGCACTACTATGACACTGCTGGCTCTACATCCTGCACCCAATTGCACCATATAAATGAAGAGAAAGAAGTTTTTTATTCTAAAACAACAAAAATCAGAGAAAAAATAGAGAAGAGAGAGGGTATAACTCATTGTCGCGACTATAACTGCTTAGAGAAGTTTGTGCTTCCAATGTTCTGAATAAATTTATAAGCATGTGAAATGGAATTTAAGTGGAAAATTTTGAATTTGAATCTAAATTATTAATCTAGAAGGATTTGAATTTGAGTCGAGTTTTTAAAGTAGGTGTGTAACACCCGCATTTTTACCGTTTTCCCGTTTTTGCTGTTTTAAGCGTTTTAATGGATTTTAAATGATTAAAATTATTTTTAATTGTCAAATTTATATTTTTGGATTCAGTATTAAATTTCCTATTTTTAGGAATTTTCTGGGAATTTTGGGGATTTTTCTGCAAGAATTGACCTTTTTGCCCTCCGGTAACCCCGACCCGGGCCCGAATACTCTTGATCCGGGCCAGAAAAAAATTGTACAAACCTTATTTTCTCCTCTGAAAATTGCGCTGCACAGCATGGTGCATGTGTGCCACTTGTCCATGTCTTCCTTCACACCATTAAGTCTATATAAAGGAGAAAGCTTCACTTTATGGCCATTTTTCACTTAGCCATCTTCTCCACCTACCCATTTTCTCTCTTCTTCTTTTTCTTTCTCCCTTGTTGGCCGCGCACCACCACCCTTCTTCTCCCCAAAATTTCTTCATCTCCACCCAAATCACCAACCAAGCTTAAGTCCCATTCTTGGATTTAAGCTAAAAAAAAAATATATATATACATACTTTCTACCAAAATCCACTTGTTGGAGGCTTGAAGGAGGAGCTTGAAGGGGCTGTTGGAGGAGAAAAAATCTGCACTCATTCCCTTGAAGATCTAAGGTAAAGGGGGGGAGAACTTGAACTCTAGTAGGCCATGTAACTAGAGTCAAGGATTTGCCCTTGAATCCTTTTTTTTTCTTTAATTTTTCTCTTGAAAAATCAAACCTTTGAGCTTGTTTTTAAGAAAATATTTTCGGTCTTGATGAGCTGGGTGATTGTTGTTGTTTGCATGTCTTTGATCTTGCTTGGATTGTTGTTGATGGTTTGGTTGTGTTGCAAGCAAGCCATGGAAGGATTTTTGTTGAAAAATCCCTCCTTTTTCCCCTTAAGCTCTCGGCCAAGAGAGGAAGAGGTGGCTGCATGTGTGCAAAAATTATTTTGATGGTTTGGATGTGATTATATGATGGATATATGTACATGCATGTGGTTGATCTTAAGTGAAAAAATTGATTTGGTGATTTATCTTGAAAATAATGATGTTTTGAGCATGAAAAATGCAAGTTTGAGCCTTGAGCATGTGCATGTGTGATTTGGATAGTTTGAAATATCCTATTTGATGTTTAAAACACATGGATGAGATTATGTGTGATTTTGGCAAAGATTGGAGAAAGAAAGAAAAGAAAAAAGAGAGAAAATTTGATGAACATTCAAGCTTGTTCTTGAAGTTCATGAGGATTCTTGATGAGATTCATCAAGGGAGACCTTTTTGATCTCGAAAAGATCAAAAGAGGTTTAAAACATGTTTTAAGTGTAAGGGACTAAAAGATAAATTTTTTGTACAAAAGGGGCCAAAGTGCAATTAAGTTAAGTTGTTAAAAATAATTGGTTAAATTCGGATTTCCATTCCAACCAAGTAAAAGTCAACTTAAAGGTCAATATTTTAGGTTGCCATGACAAAAAAATAAGTTCCTAAGAGTTATAAAACCTTTAGGCTTTTAATTTAAGTTTAAAACCTTTAAGAAAAGGAGTTAAAGACTCATTAAAAGTCAATCAAGATTAGATTATGAAATTAAAGTTAGATTGGAGTTGGACTTCAACTCTAATCCACGTTATTAAGATTAAAACTCAAGAATTAATTAGTGGACTTGGCTAATTTAGTTATCTAAGTTAATTAACCTAATCTACTTAGTTAATTAAGTAAAGAATAATAAATTAAGGCTAAAATTAATTAACCTTAATCAAATATAATTAAAGCTTAATCCAAGATTAAGGAAGAGATTAAGGAATAATTAGGAATTAATTAGGATCTTAAGTAAGGATTAAGACTTAATTAAAGAAGATTAAGACTAATTATAGTTCAGTTAATGAAAAACTAATTGTAATTAAAGATTAAACTTAATCTTAATTAGTCATACAAGAGGAATTAGGATAAGCAATGCTATCCATAAGACACAATCATAAGTCTTAGTAAATTATAAGACTTAAGTGGACATGATTATCAAGAATATAGTACAAACTACCTAAAAGGCTATAACAAACACACTCTTTCTTCATAAAACTTGAGAAGCTTAGTGAGAGAGTGCGGTTCCAACCCAAGGTAGGGTTCGATTTTCCTTGAAGGAAAGACATTGAATTCGGGCCGTGCCACGGGGATGTGGTGACGTTGAATGGTTCAATGGGCTTTGCCTGTAAGGATGTGAATGTTGTGAGCATTGTTGTGTGACATGCATCATGAGGCATTGTTGATGTTCGAGGTTGAAAACCTTATGACCTATATGACAGTAGCACTTGGTACAGTGTGAAATCGGTTGGGAAGGGTTGCAACTGGGTTTGCAAAGAACGCCAGTGGGTCCTCAAAAGGGACGCCAGCCCTGAGGATAGCTAGCTCCCGGAAGATCTCAGGTGACGTAAATTAGCTCCCTACTGTCGAGATTGGGGAACCCAGCTTAGCTATTCCTGTCGCTCTCATGAGTTTTCGTGTCAATTGAGATTGTCTGGAAGAACGCTTAAATGATTTGGCCAAAATGTATGAGCAATGCTCTTTGTACCAATGCTAGTACAGACTCTAACTCCTGACGTGCTGTGTATATATATGGTCGGGCAGCTGCTATGTGCTCTGCCGATGGTGATGTTTCCCTGGGCCCGCATGCATTAGATATTACATTATAATAGTAGAGTGCGTTCATATGAGTACACCATGATGAGATGTCATGATTGCTTATTGATTCGACTGTGTGGATTGCCTCTATGTGTCTGCTCTAGTTTGCTGTATCCTACATGCTGTGAGTTCATGCGAGTTCTCACCCTCCTGTTCTATGTTTTCTTTCTATGCTCTTCTCGTCACGTTGATAGTCGGTATCGAGGACTTCCGTCCATGACGTCAATGCAGGTGCGACTCAGATGGTTGCCGAGGGGCACCCGGTGGGCGACGAGTATCCCGCCGCAGGTGTGAGTTCTATGGAGGGGAGTCTGTGTCATCATCACGCACCCCAGACTTCCTCTTGTACTTGAGAAGGAATAGGTTGTGTTGAGTCTAGTAGTGGCAGCTCTGATCTAGCGACCTCTTGTCTTTGTATTTAGTTGAGGTCTTATTTATTTTAGTCTACTACTGGAACTCATGTTTTGCGTTGGTTGCCTTGTTGCTCAAAAAGTACATCGACACCGTGATGTATGTATGTATATATATATATATATATATATATATATATATATATTTATGATGTTTCCTTCCTTATGATTCATTTTATAACTATGTGTATGCCGTGTAGGTAGGCGCGGTAATAAGCGTCTAGATGTTTTCGGAAAAATGAGTTTTAAATTTAAGGAAAGGATATTTCATAAGTACTTAAAATAAAGCTAGAGAGATAAGGCCAATGGCACCTAAAACCTTTTCAAAAAAAACAAAATTTCCGTATGTTGACGTTTTTGAAAACAGTAAGTTCGTTGGTCACGTGTCATATGTGACATTCCTAGCGGTATAACTAAGGGTGTCGCATTTAGGTGGTATCAGAGCTGTTCTTTCCTTTTGGCCTTGGGTATGGTCTATAATACCCTTCTCTTTGTGTTTACTCTGTGTTGATTGTTTGTTTGTGTGAATTGATTGCCTGTGTGAACTGTTTGCTCTTATATTACTAACTTTGTAATATAGAATCCGTGTAGTGTTACTTATTCTTGCTTGAATGATTCTGCATGAAACGGAAGAAGCTGATTTGTTCTGTGAATGCAGGATTCCATGGCAGGAAAGGTAACCCTATGATGAACGATCTCCTAGGAAGGATCGTGAACGTTCTAGAGAACCAGCAGCAAACGTTGGACGAGATCAATCAATCCCGTAATCAAAACCAGAACAATATCCCTGACGCTTACCGTGGGCTGTCTACCTTCAAGAAGAATAACCCACCACAGTTCAAAGGAGGTTATGACCCTGATGGATCTCAACTATGGTTAGAAGAACTAGAGAAGATTTCTTGGCTATGGGTTGTCCTGAAGAGCAGAAGGTAACTTTGGCTGTGTTTATGATGGTTGGAGAAGCTCAACACTGGTGGGAGTATGCCAAGCGTCAGTTAGAAGCTACTGGAGACTGATCACCTGGAATCTGTTCAAGGAGACTTTTCTTCAGAAGTATTTTCCAACTGATTTGAGGAAGCGCAAGGAGGTTGAGTTTCTGAAGTTGGAACAAGGGAGCATGACTGTTGGAGAGTATGCCGCAAAGTTTGAGGAATTATCCAAGTTCTGCCCATACTTCCAGAACACGGTAGATGAAGGATCCAAATGCTCTAAGTTTGAAAGTGGGTTGAGGCCATAGATCAAGCAAGCCATTGGCTATCAGCAGATCACCGAGTTCTCTAAGATGGTCAACATGTGCCGCATCTTTGAGGATGACACTAAGGCGAGGCAAGCTCAGTGGAAGAATTTCGGCCGTAGAGGAACAAACCCAAGGTTACACAAGAAAGGAGGAAACCTTATTTCGTCCCAAGGAACAACTTTGGCTCATCGTCTGGGAGTTCCGCGAGACCGCAATCAGTGGTTGCTAGTGGAGTAAGTCCTGCAAGCAGTACCGCCAACAACTATGCCAGTTGTCCACGTTGTAAGAAGAATCATCTTTTGAAGGACTGTCCAGTCAAGAACCAGACTGCAAACCCATCCGGGGGACCAATCTGCTATCATTGCAAACAAGGTGGCCATATCAAGAGGGATTGCCCTGCTCTGAGAGGAAGTGGTAGCGGTGTTGCAAGTGCACCTGTGTCAAATCTGAATGCGCAAGCTGGAAGGCCCAGAACCAGAGGCAGAGTGTTTACCATGAGTGGTGCTGAAGCTGCTGAATCCGAGGATCTGATCCAAGGTAAGTGTGTCATAAGTGGAATTCCTTTAATTGTATTATATGATTCGGGTGCGACGCATTCTTTTATTTCTCTGGAGTGTGAAACGATTGAAATTGCCTGTTGCTAAATTGCCCTATGATCTTGTTGTTTCTACTCCCACTGCTAAACCTATGATCACTTCATTAGCCTGTTGAACTGCCCAATCACCATTGGTGATAAAACCTTCTCTGCTGATTTGATTTGTTTACCCCTTTCCCAGCTTGATATCGTTTTGGGAATGGACTGGTTATCTTCCAATCGAGTCCAACTTGACTGTTATAATAAATCTGTTGTGTTTGACTCTTTTTCTCCCTCTACTCTTAATTCGGTAAGTTCGAGATTCTTGTCCGTCAACCAAGTGAATGCTTCTTTGAGAAAAGGAGCTCAAATCTACATGATATTTTCTTCTTTGGAAGAAGCGGGAATCTGAAATCAGTACACTGCCTGTGGTGAGAGAATTTCCTGAAGTATTTCCTGAAGATATTCCTGGTTTGCCGCCAGAGCGAGAGATAGAGTTTAACATAGAGTTAGTACCTGGAACCGGACCTATTTCTATAGCTCCGTATAGGATGTCCCCATTAGAGTTAGCTGAGTTAAAGAAGCAGCTAGAAGAGTTGTTAGAAAAACAGTTTGTTAGGCCTAGTGTGTCCCCTTGGGGAGCACCAGTGTTGTTGGTTAAGAAGAAAGACGGTAGCATGAGGCTGTGTGTAGATTATCGTCAGTTAAATAAGGTGACGGTAAAGAATAGGTATCCTTTGCCTAGGATAGACGACTTGATGGATCAATTAAGAGGAGCAACTGTATTCTCAAAAATTGACCTTAAGTCAGGTTACCACCAGATACGTGTTAAGTCTGAGGATATTCCAAAGACAGCTTTCAGAACACGCTATGGGCATTATGAGTATTTAGTGATGCCGTTTGGTGTAACCAATGCGCCCGCAGTTTTCATGGATTATATGAACCGAGTTTTCCATCCCTACTTGGACAAATTCGTTGTGGTCTTCATAGACGACATCCTCATATATTCCAAGAGTGAGGAAGAGCATGCAGAGCATCTTAGAATAGCCTTGCAGACCCTGAGGGATAGAAAGTTCTATGCTAAGCTATCAAAGTGTGAATTCTGGTTGAAGGAAGTGAACTTCCTAGGTCATGTGATCTCTAGTGGAGGGATTAGCGTAGACCCAACTAAGGTAGAAACCGTGTTACAGTGGGAAGCACCTAAGACTGTGACGGAAGTAAGAAGCTTTTTGGGGTTAGTCGGTTACTATCGTAAGTTTATTGAGAATTTTTCTAGGATAGCAACCCCGTTGACCCGTTTTGATTAGGAAGGACCAACCTTTTGTGTGGAGCCAGAAGTGTGAGGATAACTTTCAGGAATTAAAGAAGAGGTTGACTTCTGCGCCTGTTTAGTTTTACCTGACCCGCAAGAGAGTTTTGAAGTATATTGTGATGCTTCAAACAAGGATTGGGTTGTGTGTGATGCAAAAAGGAAAAGTAGTGGCTTATGCCTCTAGGCAACTGCGAACACACGAAGGAAATTACCCTACGCATGATCTAGAGTTGGCTGCCATAGTTTTTGCTCTGAAGATTGGAGGCACCATCTGTATGGCGCTAGGTTTGAAGTCTTTAGTGACCATAAGAGCTTGAAGTATCTGTTTGATCAGAAGGAGTTGAATATGAGAGAGACGATGGATGAGTTTTTGAAGGATTATGATTTAGTCTGCAGTACCACCCTGGGAAAGCCATGTAGTGGCCGATGCGTTGAGTAGGAAATCTTTGCACATGTCAGCAATGATGGTTAAGGAGCTAGAGTTGATAGAAAAGTTTAGAGACCTGAACCTAGATGTTGGATTTGGTCCTAAGAGTATAAGATTGGGAACCTTAAGGATTTCAGTGATTTCTTGGAGCAAGTTCGTGTAGCACAGGAAGTGGATCAATCTTTGCAAGTTTTGAAGGATCTAGTCCCTAAAAGGAGAATCTGAGTTTTGCAAGGGAACTGATGGGGTTATTAGATTCAAGGGTAGGATATGTGTACCTGGTAATAAGGAAATAAGGAAACTGATCTTAGAAGAAGCTCATAAGAGTGGATTGAGTATTCACCCTGGAGCAACTAAGATGTATCAAGACCTGAAGAAGATGTTTTGGTGGTCTGGAATGAAAAAGGAAGTAGCTGAGTATTGGCTTCTTGTTTGGTTTGTCAAAAAGCTAAGATTGAACATCAGAGACCATCAGGAGAGTTACAACCTTTAGATGTCCCTGAGTGGAAGTGGGATAGCATCTATGGATTCGTGGTAGGTTTACCTAGAAACTCCTGCAGGTTTTGATGCTATATGGGTAATTGTTGATAGGTTGACAAATCTGCTCATTTCTTGCCTATTAACATTAAGTTTTCTCTAGAAAAGTTGACCCAGTTGTATAAAGGAAGTAATAAGACTACATGGGGTTCCGTCTAGCATAGTGTCAGATAGAGACCCTAGGTTTACATCCAGATTTTGGGGTAGTCTGCAACAAGATTTAGGAACCAAGTTGAGGCTTAGTTCAGCTTATCACCCTCAGACGGATGGTCAGTCTGAGCGGACTATCCAATCCCTAGAAGATTTGCTGAGAGCGTGTGTGTTAGAACATAAGGGAAGTTGGGATCAGTTGTTGGCCTGATCGAGTTCACCTACAACAATAGTTTCCATTCTAGCATTGGAATGGCACCGTACGAAGCCTTGTATGGTAGGAAGTGTAGGACACCTTTGTGTTGGTTTGAATCTGGCGATGGCCTAGTGTTGGGACCTGAGATGATTCAGCAAACCACGGAAAAGATCAAGATGATTCAGAAAAGGATGAGAATATCACAGAGCAGGCAGAAAAGTTACTATGATCGGAGGAGGAAACCCCTTGAATTCAAAGAAGGAGATCACGTATTTTGAGAGTTACACAAACAACTGGGTTGGTAGGGCAATGCGATCTCGAAAACTTACACACCCAAATTCATTGGTCCCTACCAAATTTTGAAAAGAATTGGCCTTGTTGCCTACCAAATGCTTTACCACGCCTTTTCTTTCGAATCTTCATAATGTATTCCATGTGTCACACTCCGAAAGTATATTCCTGACCCTTCGCACGTCATAGAACCCGACGTAATACAATTAAAAGAAACTTGACTTATGAGGTATTACCTGTGCGAATCGGAGACCGAAGGATCAAGCAGTTGAGAGGAAAAGAGATTCTGTTGGTGAAAGTTTATTTGGAGTGCAACCGATAAGGGGAATGCAACCTGGGAGTTGGAAGAGCAAATGAAGAAGTCCCATCCTCATTTATTTCAAGAAGGTATGCACAATTTCGAGGACGAAAATTTCTTTTAAGAGGGGGAGAGATGTAACACCCGCATTTTTACCGTTTTCCCGTTTTTGCTGTTTTAAGCGTTTTAATGGATTTTAAATGATTAAAATTATTTTTAATTGTCAAAATTTATATTTTTGGATTCAGTATTAAATTTCCTATTTTTAGGAATTTTCTGGGAATTTTTGGGATTTTTCTGCAAAAATTGACTTTTTGCCCTCCGGTACCCCGACCCGGGCCCGAATACTCTTGATCCGGGCCAGAAAAAAATTGTACAAACCTTATTTTCTCCTCTGAAAATTGCGCTGCACAGCATGGTGCATGTGTGCCACTTGTCCATGTCTTCCTTCACACCATTAAGTCTATATAAAGGAGAAAGCTTCACTTTATGGCCATTTTTCACTTAGCCATCTTCTCCACCTACCCATTTTCTTCTTTCTTCTTCTTCTTTCTCCCTTGCTGGCCGCGCACCACCACCCTTCTTCTCCCCAAAATTTCTTCATCTCCACCCAAATCACCAACCAAGCTTAAGTCCCATTCTTGGATTTAAGCTAAAAAAAAAAAATAAATACATACTTTCTACCAAAATCCACTTGTTGGAGGCTTGAAGGAGGAGCTTGAAGGGGCTGTTGGAGGAGGAAAAATCTGCACTCATTCCCTTGAAGATCTAAGGTAAAGGGGGGGAGAACTTGAACTCTAGTAGGCCATGTAACTAGAGTCAAGGATTTGCCCTTGAATCCTTTTTTTTTCTCTTATTTTTCTCTTGAAAAATCAAACCTTTGAGCTTGTTTTTAAGAAAATATTTTCGGTCTTGATGAGCTGGGTTATTGTTGTTGTTTGCATGTCTTTGATCTTGCTTGGATTGTTGTTGATGGTTGGGTTGTGTTGCATGCAAGCCATGGAAGGATTTTTGTTGAAAAATCCCTCCTTTTTCCCCTTAAGCTCTCGGCCAAGAGAGGAAGAGGTGGCTGCATGTGTGCAAAAATTATTTTGATGGTTTGGATGTGATTATATGATGGATATATGTACATGCATGTGGTTGATCTTAAGTGAAAAATTGATTTGGTGATTTATCTTGAAAATAATGATGTTTTGAGCATGAAAAATGCAAGTTTGAGCCTTGAGCATGTGCATGTGTGATTTGGATAGTTTGAAATATCCTATTTGATGTTTAAAACACATGGATGAGATTATGTGTGATTTTGGCAAAGATTGGAGAAAGAAAGAAAAAAAAAAGAGAAAATTTGATGAACATTCAAGCTTGTTCTTGAAGTTCATGAGGATTCTTGATGAGATTCATCAAGGGAGACCTTTTTGATCTCGAAAAGATCAAAAAGAGGTTTAAAAACATGTTTAAGTGTAAGGGACTAAAAGATAAATTTTTTGTACAAAAGGGGCCAAAGTGCAATTAAGTTAAGTTGTTAAAATAATTGGTTAAATTCGGATTTCCAATTCCAACCAAGTAAAAGTCAACTTAAAGGTCAATATTTTAGGTTGCCATGACTAAAAATAAGTTCCTAAGAGTTATAAAACCTTTAGGCTTTTAATTTAAGTTTAAAACCTTTAAGAAAAGGAGTTAAAGACTCATTAAAAGTCAATCAAGATTAGATTATGAAATTAAAGTTAGATTGGAGTTGGACTTCAACTCTAATCCACGTTATTAAGATTAAAACTCAAGAATTAATTAGTGGACTTGGCTAATTTAGTTATCTAAGTTAATTAACCTAATCTACTTAAGTTAATTAAGTAAAGAATAATAAATTAAGGCTAAAATTAATTAACCTTAATCAAATATAATTAAAAGCTTAATCCAAGATTAAGGAAGAGATTAAGGAATAATTAGGAATTAATTAGGATCTTAAGTAAGGATTAAGACTTAATTAAAGAAGATTAAGACTAATTATAGTTCAGTTAATGAAAACTAATTGTAATTAAAGATTAAACTTAATCTTAATTAGTCATACAAGAGGAATTAGGATAAGCAATGCTATCCATAAGACACAATCATAAGTCTTAGTAAATTATAAGACTTAAGTGGACATGATTATCAAGAATATTAGTACAAACTACCTTAAAAGGCTATAACAAACACACTCTTTCTTCATAAAACTTGAGAAGCTTAGTGAGAGAGTGCGGTTCCAACCCAAGGTAGGGTTCGATTTTCCTTGAAGGAAAGACATTGAATTCGGGCCGTGCCACGGGGATGTGGTGACGTTGAATGGTTCAATGGGCTTTGCCTGTAAGGATGTGAATGTTGTGAGCATTGTTGTGTGACATGCATCATGAGGCATTGTTGATGTTCGAGGTTGAAAACCTTATGACCTATATGACAGTAGCACTTGGTACAGTGTGAAATCGGTTGGGAAGGGTGCAACTGGGTTTTGCAAAGAACGCCAGTGGGTCCTCAAAAGGGACGCCAGCCCTGAGGATAGCCTAGCTCCCGGAAGATCTCAGGTGACGTAGATTAGCTCCCTACTGTCGAGATTGGGGAACCCAGCTTAGCTATTCCTGTCGCTCTCATGATTTTCGGGTCAGTTGAGATTGTCTGGAAGAACGCTTAAATGATTTGGCCAAAATGTATGAGCAATGCTCTTTGTACCAATGCTAGTACAGACTCTAACTCCTGACGTGCTGTGTATATATGGTCGGGCAGCTGCTATGTGCTCTGCCGATGGTGATGTTTCCCTGGGCCCGCATGCAGTAGATATTACATTATAATAGTAGAGTTGCGTTCATATGAATACACCATGATGAGATGTCGTGATTGCTTATTGATTTCGATGTGTGGATTGCCTCTAATGTGGTGCTCTAGTTTGCTGTATCCTACATGGCATGTGAGCTAGTGAGTTCATGCGATGTGTCTCACCCTCCTGTTCATGTTTTCTTTCTATGCTCTTCTCGTCACGTTGATAGTCGGGTATCGAGGACTTCCGTCATGACGTCAATGCAGGTGCGACTCAGATGGTTGCCGAGGGGCACCGGTGGGCACGAGTATCCCGCGCAGGTGTGAGTTCTATGGAGGGGGAGTCTGTGTCATCATCACGCACCCCAGACTTCCTCTTGTACTTGAGAAGGAATAGATTGTGTTGAGTCTAGGTAGTGGCAGCTCTGATCTAGCGACCTCTTGTCTTGTATTTAGTTGAGGTCTTATTTATGTTAGTCTACTACCGGAACTCATGTTTTGCGTGGGTTGCCTTGTTGGCTCAAAACAGTACATCGACACCGTGATGTATATATGTATTATATATATATATTTATGATTGTTTCCTTCCTTATGATTCATTTTATAACTATGTGTATGCCGTGTAGGTAGGCGCGGTAATAAGCGTCTAGATGTTTTTCGGAAAAATGAGTTTTAAATTTAAGGAAAGGATATTTCATAAGTACTTAAAATAAAGCTAGAGAGGTAATAGGCCAATGGCACCTAAAACCTTTTCAAAAAAAAAAAATTCCGTATGTTGACGTTTTGAAAACAGTAAGTTCGTTGGTCACGTGTCATATTGACATTCCTAGCGTATAACTAAGGGTGTCGCAAGGTGAATAATTATAATTATTGGCATAAATCTAAATTTTAATTGGCTTTCTTCTTTCCATAATAGGGCACCACACATTATAACAATTGAGTAAACTATCACTTTTGCCCCTGACTTTTACAGTGTCTTGCAGGTTTCGTCCCTGACTTTTTTAATATAGCACTTTAGTACCTGACTTTATTAAAAAATGCACTTTAGTCCCTAAACTTTATTAAAAAAACATGCACTTTAGTAGGGGCGAAAGTGATATTTACTCTATAACAATTGCTAATTACATTATTAACCTCCATTTAGACGAGAAAAAATACCCCTAGACCTCGTTCCTTTATATATATATATATATATATATAAATTATTAATCTAGAAGGATTTGAATTGAGTCATGAGTTTTTAAAGTAGGTGAATAAATATTGGCATAAATCTAAATTTTAATTGGCTTTCTTTCTTTCCATAATAGGCTCCACAATTATAATAATTGCTAATTACATTATTAACCTCCATTTAGGCGGGAAAAAATACCCCTAGACCTCGTTCCTTTATATATATATATAGAGAGAGAGAGATAGATAGATAGATAGATATATATATATATATATATATATTTAAAATTCACTTGAATATTATATTAAATGCATACAATATTATTATCTTACCTATTAAATTATTCTATGAAATGCACAACTCAATTTGCAATAAATTTTACATCTTTTAATATTTTCTATTAATATAAATTTAAGTTTAACAATTCTATTAAATTTATAGTTTAATTATTTATTATATTTAATTTATATTATTGTACATTATTTTGATGTAGAGTTTTTTTTGTCCACTCTAAAAAATTAATTTTAAATGTTTAAATCAACTTTAGAAGAATATTAAGATAATTTAATTTATTTCATCAATGAATTATCCAGAAAAAATTTGCTTATATATTTAAATTGTGATCCTATTTAATTTAAGTATTTTATTTTTCTCTATAAAACATTAAAGTAAAATTTCTAAAAAATCAATAATTTTCTAAAAAGAACAAAATATTTTACAATACTAATGAAGAATAATTTGATATATTAATTTAAATTTTTTCATTAAAATTAGTCATATATAATATATTTATCAAACTAACCAAAAAACTATGAATAATACATATTTAATTCATATTATAATATTAAAATAAATTTAAGTTTATGTTTTAAAAAATTGAAAACGTAAGTGTCAATTATGACACATTTAACTATATAATAAATTATAAATTAAAATTGTAACAAAAAAATTATAAATTAAAATATTACTATTTAAAAACTTATAAAAATGATAATTATTCAAAAATTATTATATTAATCATACATTGTACACTCTTGATATAATCATAATTAGTGAATGTCTCTGCTTAAATTATAGACCTTAAATAATACTATTTTTTTTGCAGAACCTTAAATAATATTATGCTGAATATAATGATTAGAGCCCTTTTATATTATATTAATAATTATTTTTACTTAAAATTATATAATCTTAATATGTGTTTTCATGTAATATAAATTTAGACTAACATGTGTTGGTCCAAGTGGAAGGATTTTGAGTTCGGGTCCCTTAAGTATGTGGTCCTGAATTCCATGTGTACGAAAAAAATATTGTTTGGGAAATGTTCATATTTTAACACCTAAAACTAAGATGGCTGAGAGATTCGGGTGGAGGTTCCTCTAATACTCTGGGGAATCCAAAATGTAATATAAATTTAAATGTTCGTAAATATTCCTATAAAAATTGTAAGAACAAATGTACATAAAACTATATATAAAAAATAATTTTTCTAACTTATACAAGATAGATATTTTGTTACCATATATATACTATAATATAATGTAAATCAAAAGTATATATACTATACTATAATATAAAAATCAATAGATTGAAAATTTATATTAAAATATAGCCATAAATGATTGAGTGTATAATTAGTATAAACTAACAGTGTGAAAAATTTTAAAAACTGTCATCCAATAATGTGTTGCCACATCATTTAATGAGTATGACACCTCATGTGTTATTAACTCATTAAATGATGTAACAACACATAATTGGATAAATGTCAGTGTATAAACATCAAGTTCAAAATTTTTTTACATTATATTAAATAATATAGAAATAAATTTTCCAAGAAACACTTAAAATATTTTTAAATAAATACTTATTTTAGAAAAACTATTTTTAACATGACTCATTGTTAGGACCACAGGAAACACTAGAAGGGGGGTGAATAGTGTTTTATAAACCTTGTGCAAATTTTTGAAAACCTTTTAAAACAAGCAAGCTGATTTGAAATATTTGAGCAATCTTCCGAACTGGGAAGTTCAGCAACTTGCTGATGCAAACTTTAGAAGGTTGTGTAAACTTAATTTTGAAATACGTTTAAGTGTGATAAACCTTTTGTTTCGCAGCGAAGATTAATAAATCACTTTTCTTAACCCTCCTTGGTTAGTTAAAAACAGATAACAACGGAAGTTAAAAGAGTTAAGGGTAGAGAGAATTCACTCACAGAAATTTTATCCTGGTTCACCCACTAACACAGTGAGCTACATCCAGTCCCAGGGCAACCCACCACTGTATTTTCACTAATCCCGCAAGATTACAATGGGTATTATTTGCACACCCTGGCCTCTCCAGGCCCAACAAGTATTATTTGCACACCTAGCCTCTCCGAGGTTCAACAAGTATTCTTTGGACACAGCCTCTCTAGGCTAAACAAGTATTCTTTTACAGACAAGCCTCTTCAGCCTCAAACGAGTATTCTTTCTTCCTCCAAGCCTCTCCAGGCTCTCAGACACTTAAAAGTGTTTACAATGATTGTTAGTTTAAGTTACTAAGAACTTAAACCTTGAGAAACTTGTACAAAGAGATAACTGAGATAACACTTAGGATACAAAAGATGAAAGATTCTAAGTACAAGGAAAAACAGAGAGAGATACAAGTATGTAAACTTGGATGTATTTTCTTCTTTTCCTCTTCTCTGTATTTGCTCGCAGGAATTGTTTCTTCAGAGGGTGGCTTGATAGATTTTGCTCTTGACTTGTGCATTTTCACTCTGTTGGCTGAGACTCTTCTCTTTTTCTTTTCTCGAGAGCTTCTCTAGTTTTTCATGCTTTCTTGATCCTTTTACTTGAGCTTTTCACCTTTCTGTGAGGTTTTTTCTAGTTGGCTCATGCTCTCTCTCTTTCAAGGAATTTTCATAGAGTTATATATAGCATCCAGAAAAATAGCCATTGAGCAAAAAGACGTTGAGAGACAAGTTCGTGAAAGCTTTTGACTTGAGTAGAGTAGGTGTGCAGAGATAGCACTGCTCTGACACACAGCAGGTTCAGAGGTTCCTTTTTCGTGTACGATGTTCTATGAGATGCGGAAAAGAACCTTGTAAAAGCTTCTTTTTGTGGATGATGGCAAAGACGTTTAGAGACCTTTAAGTCTTTACGCAGAGTTGCCTTCTGACTTTGACAGATACTATGTTGCACAAATTTAGTAAGACTTCTCAGCATAAAGAATGGTACACGTCGTCAGAGGGTGAGAGAGTCTTCAACAGATTCAAGCACTTCATAGAGTTCTTTATTTCAGTGAGTTCAAATTGCCACGTCATCAAGTGATAGTTCAGAGAGTATGTGTTCAACAAGTACAGATTTAGTACGCACATACTTTCAGCAGGTTGATTAATTCTTCAGATAGTTGCTTCTTTTAGAGTTGCTGCAAAAACAAAGACAAACTACCTTTCTCAATAGAATCTATTTATATATAATCAAATTTGTTAAACATTAAAACCAAGGGTAACGACTCTTGAATTAATTGAATACTTAATTTATATTGAGACTCAACATTCTCCCCCTTTTAATGATGACAAATTTTATATGACTAACAAATGTCTGAAAGATTTAAATTTAAGTTAAGAAAAAAGAAAAAAAAATTAAAACTCCCCCTGAATAAAATATTTTTCTTTAAGAAAACTATTGGCTTCTAAAAAAACTTTGCTTCAGTAATTTTTCTTAAAAAAAAATTCTTAGTTTCTCCTTGGTTATATTCTGAAAAACATCTTTGCTTCAATAATTTGTTAGTTATATTTTCTCCCCTTTTTGTCATTATTTTAAACAGGTTCAGTCAACTTAGGCAAGTGAAACTGAGTAATAAATTCAAGTGTTAAAATAGGATTGTTAAGCGTAAGATCAATAAATGCGAGCAACCAATGATTAATACCAGCGTGAAAAATTCAATCACACTTATAGCATTAGAGATAGAAGCTTGGGAAAGAAGAAAGGTTTTATTATTATCAAAAATTATATAAATTCATCAAATATTTTTTAAACAAAGTATCAAAAAGATCAGAAGACTGTGACATGGCTCTTTGAATAAATTAAAGACTATCAGTAGGCATAGTCTCGGCAGCATTGGCATCCTCCTTCTCTGCCTTCAGCTTCAGTAACTCCTTTTGAGTTTCCTTCAGCCCCTTTGCTAGCCGACCTACGCGAGCATGTAGTCTGTTCACATTATAAGCAGCATACACCTTTCGGATCCTTCCATGAGCACCCAGATGATCAGAAGCTCTTGTTCTTCTCTCTGACAGGGGATGCCACAAGAGGGACTTCAGCCACCCTGTTCACCAGGGCTTCTTCTCTTTCAATAAGAGTCCGGTCTAACTCAACATACATAACCGGAGTGAAGAAGGAAGGGGTGTTTGATCAAAGAGTCCATTCATCGGAAAGCCTTTGTGGACCAAGATTTTCATGATTAAGGTGTTGTGGGGGAAAAAAGGTTCTCAGCGTCCAACTCTCTTCTGAACATCATTTGGTATAGAAGGACCCATGGAAGACTGATCCTCTTCTTCATCAGCAGATGAGCCACCACAACCTTTCCAGTTCCTTGATGTAAATGTTATCACTCTTCCTTTCGGAAGGATGCAGCAGTTGATAACACCAAGAAGAACTCTGAGGGATTTCCAGGAGTTGAGAATGCTTGGTGGGACTGAAACGTCTTCCACCGAACAACAACTGATCGTACACCAAAAGCCTCCATGATGTTACTTCCCAATTTTGACAAAAATTATCTCCCCTCATCGGAACACAGTCACCTCAGCCAACAGGTTGCAATCCACGAAGAGTGATCTCCCCATCATTGTGGTCTTCAACCAGTGCTACCCGGTTTGTTAACAATCTCTGAGTTGTTCCCAGAATTCCAGAACACTCTCCTCATGCCAGGGAGAGGAAATGTTGTTGAAGAATGGGGGTCCAGCCCACTTGCGTCAAAGTACTCAGTAATTTTGTATCCCGCTTCTTCAAACTCAGAGAGATTAACCCACCTTAGTGGGAAAGATTCGTTCATCAAAGGGAGTCGGAGCATGGGCACATGACGCAACAGATTCTGCAAGCCATTTTAAAGAATAGAGAGTTCTGAACTAGAAAGCTTGAAGTTGAGAGAGAGAGAGAGGAGAAGTTCTCTTAGATGCTATGAGGATTTCTTGATTTCAGTGTATTTCTCAAAGCATTAATGACAGAGGGTTACAGAAACTGCACAGTCATGGAGAGTCGTGCATCGTGCCCTCTTTGAGTGGACAGTTGAAGAGCCTTAATTTACAGAGAGCCAGGCCACAAATATTTCAAAAACGTTTGATTTTAAAGACCTTTCATATTACTTGGATAAAAATAATTATTTTCAAAAACTAATTTTTCAGCAAATACGAGATTTAGCAAGATCATCACAGAGTCATTTCAGAAAGTACACATATATGCATTTATTTTCAGAGAGTCTGAGATAAGAAAGATGTTACCATAAAATATGGAATCTTTTAAGATTGAGACTCAATATGCTTTCTGAAGGTGAGGTGATAAACTCCAAGCAAGTTGTGCTTAAAGCTTTCAGCATGTACAACCCTTATTCCATCCAGTTCTCCTTTCATCCATTCTCTTTCAGTCATCCTTGGATTCAAAATCTTCTGATTGATTTGCCATGAAGCATAGATTCTCCTCTTCTAATGAATCTTCTTCATTCCAGAGGATTGCTCTTCTGATATCTCACAATCTTCATCTCCATTTAGAGGCATATGAAGCTAGCCAATCCCATATTTCCTTGGCAGAGTTGTAATCCCTTAAGCAAAATCGTACTCACATTTGTTCAGAGAACAAATCAAGTACAGTTTGGTTTGAGCATTAAGTTGAACTTTAATTTTTTGCTCATTGGACCCTCAGGCTTTGAAAATGGGTATTCCATTTCTCATGGGAACATAATTACAATCAGTAACTATATCCCAGAGATCAAGATTATAGATTTCCATGAATAGCTTCATATGTTCTTCCAGAAAGAATATCTTTTCTATTGAAGATTGGTGGTCTTGATACAGATGCTCCTTCTGGGAGATATATACACCATAGCTTGTTGAGGTTTCAATCTGGATCTTCTTCCCTCAGCACTTGTTAGGTGCCCAACCTGAGGTTGAGCTCTGATACCAACTGTTAGGGGACCACAGGAAACACTAGAAGGGGGGTTTATAATAGTGTTTTATAAACCTTTGCAGATTTTTGGAAACCTTTTAAAACAAGCAAACTAATTTGAAAATATTTGAGCAACCTTCCAAAACTGGGAAGTTCAGCAACTTGTTGATGCAACTTAGAAGGTTGTGTAAACTTGTTTGAAATACGTTTAGCATGATATAACTTTTGTTTTGCAGTGAAGATTAATAAAATCACTTTTCTTAACCCTCCTTGGTTAGTTAAAACAAATAACAGCGGAAAGTAAAGAGTTAAGGGTAGAGAGAATTCACCCACAGAAATTTATCCTGGTTCACCCACTAACACAGTGAGCTACGTCCAGTCCCAGGGCAAACACCACTGGATTTTCACTAATCCTGCAAGATTACAATGAGTATTATTTGCACACCTGGCCTCTCCAGGCCCAACAAGTATTATTGCACACCTAGCCTCTCCAGGCTCAACAAGTATTCTTTGGACACAACCTCTCCAGGCTAAACAAGTATTCTTTTACAGAAAAGCCTCTTCAGGCTCAAACGAGTATTCTTTCTTCCTCCAAGCCTCTCCAGGCTCTCAGACACTTAAAAGTGTTTACAATGATGGTTAGTTTAAGTTACTGAGAACTTAAAACTTGAGAAACTTGTACAAAGAGATAACTGAGATAACACTCAGGATACAAAGATGAAGATTCTAAGTACAAGGAAAAACAGAGAGATACAAGTATATAACTTGGATGTATTTTCTTCTTTTCTCTTCTCTGTATTTTGCTCAGCAGGAATTGTTTCTTCAGAGGGTTGGCTTGATAGATTTGCTCTTGACTTGGCCTTTTCACTCTGTTGGCTGAGACTCTTCTCTTTTTCTTTTCTCGAGAGCTTCTCTAGTTTTTCGTGTACGATGTTCCATGAGATGCGGAAAGAACTCTGTAAAAGCTTCTTTTTGTGGATGATGGCAGAAGATGTTTAGAGACCTTTAAGTCTTTGCGCAGAGTGCCGTCTAACTTTGACAGATACTATGTTGCACAGAATTCAGTAAGACTTCTCAGCATAAAGAATGGTACACGTCATTAGAGGGTTGAGAGAGTCTTCAGCAGATTCAAGCACTTCAGGGAGTTCTTTATTTCAGTGAGTTCGAATTGCCACATCATCAAGTGATAGTTCAGAAAGTATGTGTTCAGCAAGTACAGATTTAGTACGCACATACTTTCAGCAGGTTGATTAATTCTTCAGATAGTTGCTTCTTTAGAGTTACTGCAAAACAAAGACAAACTACCTTTCTCAGTAGAATTTGTTATATATAATCAAATTTGTTAAACATTAAAACCAAGGGTAATGAGTCTTGAATTAAATTGAATACTTAATTTATATTGAGACTCAACACTCATTTCTAAATAAGTTTATAAAATTTGAAGATGATGATGATGATATTTCAATGAATTTTCTCAATTGACATAGTCACTTTTTGTCGTATTACTACATTTGTAATAATAACCTTACAAAAATGATGATATTAATATTGTTGAACATGATCACAAATATGGAAATTATACAAAAGTATCTAAAATAAATTATTTAATAAAATTTTTCATTATCTTTCACTATTTCATAAGGCTTTGTTTGGTAGGATGGAGAGAAATAGAGTAGAGAGAAATATGATGGAGAGAAATAGATGAGAAATAGAGAAGAAATTGAATTGTTAGGTAGGAAAGAAATAAAGATGAAATAGGGTGGAGAGAAATTGTATTTTTGTTTGGTAGGAGAGAAATAAAAAAGAGAGAAATTGATATATTGAAGACTAAATGTCCCTATAGTATTTTGAAGTAAATTTTATAACAAAAATTAAAATATTATTTTAAAACAGATTAATTCTACAAGAACTCTTACATGAACCCCACAAATTACCTCACACTTAATATAAAATATTATTTTTTTCAAATTTTAAAACAAGAAATGCTTATAAAAATAAAAATATAATTATATTATTTTCTTAAAATATAATTAATTAAAAAAATTATTCAAAAACTATTTAAGATTTAAAAAGAGCGTGGCCTTTGCTCTTTATAATAAACTAGCGGAAAGACAGGCACTGTCGTGCCTATCTATCCGCATTTTTTTAGAAAACGTAAAATTTGTTTATTTATATTTTCAAATACCTCATATAATTAATTTGTATAATAAATTAAAATTATATTCAACATTCTAAATTAAACTGAATTAATCACAATGTAAAATGTAAATGTAGTTTGTATACATTTAAAGGTAAATAAATACAATTTATGTTCAATAGTTAAATAGATATAAAGAATAAACTAAAGAATGAATGATATCTGCATTTAAGACAATCTAAAATAGTATTGTTTATTTACAACTTTTTATTACTTTGTCAACTTTGTCTCTTCCTTAATTGGGAGACCAAATAGTGAATGAATTCCAGGACCAAAAAGAGGCATCGCCTTTATATATTAGTATAGATTAATAATTCAAATTCAAATCCTTCTTTAAATTTGGATGATGTACTGAATTCTGGTTTTTTTTAATGATAACTTTTTTAACACTAATCCTTATTTTACAATTCAAATTCAAATCCTTATTGATAATATTTTTTCCTATTCTAATTTTAACCCCTATTTCTTAATTTTAATTTAAAATATTATCCTTATCATTTAATTCGTGAATTTTTAAAGTAATTTTGAAAAGTATAGATTAATAATTCAAATCCTTCTTAAATAAATTGGATGATATATTGAATTCTGTTTTTTTTAATGATATAACTTTTTTAACATTAATCCTTATTTTTACAATTCAAATTCAAATCTTGATTGATTCTATTTTTTCCTATTCTAATTTTAATCCATATTTCTTAATTTTAATTTAAAATATTATCCTTATCATTTTTTGGTTTAACCACAGATATCTTCCACAGGAGGCAATCCTGTTCGAGCCGGGAACATCCACATCATGGTGGGGCTAGCTCTCCCGCGGGAATTTTTTCCATCCACAAGATACTCGAACCCGAGACCTTGCTTAAGGGGAATCAAGCATGTACCACTTGAACCAACCCTCGTTCGTAATTATCCTTATCATTTAAGTCGTGAATTTTTTAAGTAATTTTAAAATAAATTAGGGGTATAATTAAAACAAAACATAAACACCAAAAAGACATCGTCTTATATATTAGTATAGATAATGAATGTGGCCTTTGTGCAAAGAATAGCATCTACAGACTACAGTAAGCAAAACAAATGGCATAGTAGTCCGCAAACAAGTTCCTTTTTCTCTCTCATCACTATTACAAATTCTCCAGCCTTTCTCCGGACTTCAACGAAAAAACAACAGGCCATGAACCCCACACCTGCAAATTTCTTTCTTCTCTAATTTTCATCATACCAAACATATAAATGTTTTTATATATATGTTTAAACTATAATAAAATTATAATTTTTATTAAAATTAATCTTATAAAATACTATAAATATAAAATATAAATAAATGTTTTATCTCTAATATATATTTAGTTTTTCTAACATGTACAACATTGCACAAGATAATAAATTAAAAATAAAATTTTTTTATTAAAAATTACAACAATCACAACATTCAATGCATTGATAATATTAAAAATTGTAATTTTTAATAAAAATTTTCCATTTTTAATTTATTATCATGTGCAACGCAAGGTTGCACAGATTAGAAAAATCATAACCATGAAAGGATATATATATATATATATATATATATATTAATGTATAAATAGATATAGATACTGTAATCATGAAAGGATCGCAGTCAATAATCACGTTCTCACGTCCCAAAGTTTTTTTTAAAAGTAAGCATTCTTGTCAGCATCACACTTTTGTCTTTCGTATCCGATCTAATTTTTTTTTAAAAAAAATAAGTTAATTGACCATACTGTGAGAATATTAAAATCACCTGATTTTCTGTTTAAGTTTAATTTTCGATTGATTTAAAAAATAATTTAAGAATCCCAAAATAATATTTTTAACAAAAATTATAAGAGATAAGCTTTTGAATAAAAGATGCTATTAGGTACCTTTCTTTACTATTTTCATGAAATGTTTAAAAAATATTAGCATAAATCATATTTAAAAAATTGATATAAAAAAAATAAGTTTATATCTGAGATTAAATTTTGAAGGTAAATATAGAAGAATTAGTTTTCTTTAGATATATTAAAATCATTTCTAAAATATGAAGTAGACTTTTAAAATTCCCTGAGTCATATATTATTCAAAATTAATCATGTTCAGTAAAAAGTAAGGAAATTTAAAATTAGTACTCATATCATAATTTTTTTTTGAAAAAAACAATATTTATAAAAAATAATTTATATATGAGAGTAATATTTAGGAACAATAAAAGAACTAACTTTATTTATATAATTAAGTAAATTTATTTTTCGAGTATCAAGTATACTTTTAAAACCTTAGTGAGTCTCATATTCAAAATTAATTCTATTCATAAAAGGATCACTTTTAAAAAAATTAATTCTACTATTGCATAAGCAATTTTGAAAACACAATTAAGCAAACTTATTCAAATATTTTTGAGTAAACCCTCATTTTGGTCCCCTGAAAGATTGGTCATCGGTCAACTTGGTCCTGAAAGAATGAAAATTGTAAAAACGTCCCTGAATGATGCTACCTCCTTCGATCAAAATAGTCCCTCCCGTTAACCAAGTGGCATAAAAGACTGAAAGTCTTCATTTTGATCTCTGCCCAGTCAACCCAAAAGATTGGAAACCCATCAAATTGGTCCTTGCCCAGTCAACCCAAAAGATTGATGGGTTTCCAATCTTTGGGTTGACTGAACAGGGACGAATTTGATGAGTTTCCAATCTTTTAACTGACTGGGCAGGACCAAAATGAAGACTTTCAGTCTTTTATGCCACATCAGCAAGTCTGTTAGCTTTAAACAAACTTGAGTTAACGAATGACTATTTTGACCGAAAGTAGAACGTTTTTACAATTTTCATTCTTTCGAAAACCAAGTTAACCGATGGCCAATCTTTCAGAAACCAAATGAGGGTTTATTGAGTATTTTCACTCGACTTCAAACAATATACACACAATTAATGATCCAATTGTTTTTCAGTCACGATTTAGGCGATGTATATATTAATTTATTAAATGAAATAATAATCTTGAAAGGATATGGGCACTCCTTATTTGACAGTGCGCGGTTCTGACGGTTCAGATTTAATTATATAACTGGAATGCAGCACTCCTCTGACGGAAACATCTACACCGTTACAAAGATTCCAGATACGGTCGATATTACTATAAATAATAAAAAATTTATGTTAAAAAAAATTAAAATATATTTTATTAATTTAAATTTATTTTTTAGAATAATAAAATATGTGATAGACTCAAACTTAATAATCTATTCTAAAATTATCTATGTTTTTTTGGAAAAAGATACATCAACATTGTTTGGTAATATTAGGAAAATAAAGAATAGAGAAATAGATAAAACAGAAATAGAATGAGGAAGAGAGAAATAGAAAAAAAGATAGAGATGATTATAGTTTGTTTGAGTGTGAGAGAAATAGCAAAAAGATCGAAGAGACATGAGTTGTTTGGTTGGATTGAAAAGCTAAGAGAGAAATGGTAAAATGTTATAAATTGGTTATATTTTGCCACCACTAACAACATGTAATAGTTTTTTCTTTATGAAAATCAATTATTTTCCAAGTCAAAGCGGTGCAGCACATATTAAATGCAAAAAAAAAAAAAAATGATTTTAAGACCCATGCAAATCGATTGCATGCCAATTCAAAACTCTTGTCTTAAGTGAGTGGACAATTATCATCAGTTCTAGCCCCAAAATTCTGATGTGATCTCAATCATCCAGGGGTTATCCAACAGGGCATCCAGAGAGCTTAAATAATAGTGTTATTGAATGAACAAATTATCCTTACAAGGTGGGTTGAATCCCCTGCAGACAACCAATCTAATATTTTGGGCGACAAAGAAGTTACTTTCTTCTATTACTGAAGCAACAACAACATAGGAGGAGCAACATCTGTTATTGCACTAACAACAACATATACTTTCTCAAGTGTTGCAGGAGCATCAGTCTCACCACGCTTTGAGGATTTATCTTATGGACAGTTGCAAGGCGGAATACCAATAGGAAAAGCAGATTTTCCCATGAGCTCTCAGACACAAATTCCTAGTGTGAGTGATGAGCTTAGTACCAACTCTATGAATTTACCTCTACAAGTAAGGCAAAACTGAACACGGGGAGCCCAATCGGACATAGCAAATGACAAATACAGACAAATGGGGATTATTTATTTCGGATTTTCTCACACAAAGAAGACAAAGAGCAGAGCACATAGAAAGGTAAAACAACCAGATTTTCGCAAAACAATGGAAGGACAAGAGGAACCACAATCGGAGTTAGAAAAACTCATCAGAAGAAGCAATTCAACTGCTTCCCTCACCCGACACCAACATATCTCCCCTCACAGTGGTAGACGACGACGAAAAACGTCCTTTGTCGTAGTGGGAGAGCTTTACATGCCACCGTGTACATCTTGTCCACCGTCGTTCAGCCTCTGCGACAGAAATGACTCGCTGGTTTGCGTCGTCTTCTTGCGTCCTCTGACCAGAATCCGACCTTGATTTTTCTTTATGAAAATCAATTATTTTCCAAGTCAAAAGCGGTGCAGCACATATCAAATGAAAAAAAAATGATTTTATGCCCATGCAAATTGATTGCATGCCAATTCAAAACTCTTGTCTTCATTGAGTGACAATTCTCATCAGTTCCAGCCCCAAAATTCTGATCTCAATCATCCAGGGATTATCCAACAGGGCATCCAGAGAGCTTAAATAATAGTGTTGTTGGATGAAACAAATTATCCCTTACAAGTTGGGTTGAATCCCCTGCAGAATAAGATTGACATGCATCATGATCAAAATTTTCTTTGAATACTATTTGGAATTCAACAACAAAGGTTGTAAGCACCAACCAATTGCACTTAAAAACGTAATGGCTCAAATTGCAGACAACCAATATAGTATTTTGGCAACAAAGAAGTTACTTTTTTCTATTACTGAAGCCAGCAACAACAGTAGGAGGAGCACATCTGTTATTGTGTCAACAACGACATGCTCTTTCAAGTGTTGCAGGAGCATCAATTTCACCAATGCTTTGGGGATTTATCTTATGGACAGTTGCAGGGGCGGAATACCAATGGGAAAAGTAGTTTTTTCCCATGAGCTCTCAGACACAAATTCCCAATGTGTGTGATGAGCTTATTACAAACTCTATGAATTACCTCTACAAGTAAACGAAGACAGAACACGGGGAATCCAATCGGACATAGCAAAACGGGAAAATACAACAAATGGGATTTTCTGTTTCGAATTTTCTCACACAAAGAAGACAAAGAGAGAACACATAGAAAGGGACACCAATCATATTTTCGTAAACATGGAAGACAAGAGGAATCGCAATCAGAGTTAGAAAACTCATCGGAAGACGCAGTTCAACCGCTTCCTCGCCCGACGCCAACAGATCTCCCCTCACAGTGTTAGATGATGACGAAAAACGTCCTCCGTCGCAGTGGGAGAGCTTCACATGCCACTGTGTACGTTAGGGTTGTAAATGAGTCCAGCCAAGCCTAGTACTTGAAGTTTAAGCTTGGCTTGTGATAAAAATGGGTGGTTCAAATTTGGCTCATTTATTTAAATGAGCCAACTTAAAGTTTGGGCTTGACTTGTTAAAGAAAAATAAAGTTTGGGCTTGACTTGTTTAGCTCATTTATAACTTCATTATTTTTGGTTTTTATGAAAATTTTCATTAAATCATTTTTAAAGTTTTGAATTTAGTATTTAATAAATTTTTTAATATTAAATGATAATATAAAAATCAAAATATATTCTTAATGTATAATATATATAGTTAAAAATTCTAAGTATTATATTTTTCGAAATTCAATACATAACTTCTTGACTAATATAAGAAATATTTCAATACTTTTTTAAATTTATTGAGTAATTATTTTCTTTATTATTTATTTTAAAAATAAATTTATAACTGTGTTTTTTTTCTATTTTTTATTAATCTTACTTTACTTTAAATATTTATATTATTTAATTATTATATATATAATAAGTGAGCTATTCACGAGCTCTTAATGTCAATCTTCTAAGGCTTGGGCTTGACTCATTTAAATAATCGAGCACAATCTTTAAGCTTGGGCTTGCTTGTTTAATTAAACAAACGAGCTTGATCGAGCATTTAACGAGCCGAACTCAAATAATTATGAATAGCTCAGCTCATTTACGACCCTAATGTACGTTTTGTCCACCATCGTTCAGCTTCCGCGACAGAAATGACTCCCTGGTTCATGTCGTCTTCCTTGAGTCTTCTAACCAAAATCTGACCTTCTTCTCTAAGCAGCAGAGCACAACAAGAGTGCCGCGGAAATGATTTGTTCAGGGCACGCTCATTTCTTTGCTTTCTCTCGTCAATTTGCAAAGAAATGAGTTTGTTTGGGTCCCATAGGTTTATTTGACTTCACCATTTCACAGTTGTGCCAAACAAAATACGGAAAGAACCTCTCTCCTATTTCTCTTTGCTATCCTATTTTCCACTAATTCATTCACACCAAATAGAGGCTAAAGAATTGAGTGTAGAAATGTAGGAAAATTGAAATGCTGAGAGAAAAATCAGAGATGGAATAATTGATGTGATATGATCAAAGGAAGATAGAGATAGAAATAAAAAGTGAGTGTAAGAGGGAGTGTAGTAGAATTGAGTGTGTAAAACTCAAAGTTGAATACTTTTAGGCAGATTTTCAAATCCAAACTCAACCTGTAAAACATTCATTTAAGGAAAATCAAGTATGTATAGTGTATTTGGTAAAACATTTCAGCTAGATAAAAATTGGAATTAGTAACTAAAATCATTTCATCGATATTTGGTAAGTAAGCGTTTTTATGAAGCTATTAGTTTTTTACTAGTATTTTTTAAGAGTTTAATCACTATACACTGTCGGTGTAAAGAATTTTTACATAATCATCCAATAATATTTTGTCACATCAATTAATGAATATGACACATCATGTGTCATTAAACTCATTAAATAATATGTCAACATATCATTAGATAACTATGTAAAATTATTTTACATTAATAGTGTATAGTTATTAAATTCATTTTTTAAAAGTTAATTAAGTTAACTTTTTTAAAAATGTTTCACTCTGAAAATTTATTACAATAATATCATTCAATAACTCATACTCATTATTATTTAATAATTAATAATATTCTTATATATATCATTTTACCATTTTTAGTTAGTTTGATAAAATATTTTTTATTAAATCAATTAATTTTTTAATTTTCACGTAATTTTTCGGTTAATTTTACCAAATATATTGTTAAACCAACCCATTAGTCTTTAAAAAATAATTTTATAACTATTATTGTCACCATGGTCAGTATCACACGTTCGTATGTCCGATCTATTTTTTTAAATAAAAAAATGAATTGAATTGTACCGTAGAGTAAGAGTATCATCAAAATCACCTGATTTTCTGTTTGGGTTTTATTTTCGTCTTTATTTAAAACTAATATATTACTATTCAATAAATATTTTATTTCTTAAATAAGTATAACAACTTGCCTTTTCCTGATTTATTAACTTTTTTTTTTATCTCAGTACTATTTTTGTTTGAAAAAAGTCAAAAACAGAAAAGAGGGTTATACACAGGTGATTCAATTCCGAACTACTAAACTAAGCAGGTAGAGCTACCTGTCATTGGGGCTCTATATAACACACCCTCAGCTTCCATTCTCTTACCCGTCCCTCAAACTCACATCTCTATTCTACACCACTCAGCACACAAACCCCAAACACAAAACAGAGACATAGCCAGAGCAGGAGAAAAAAACAGAGAAACTCCAACCAAACCCTCCAACAATGGCACCAGTGCCCAAAACTCTCACTTATTTGGCGGAGGAAAAGACCCTTGAGTCTAGCTTCGTTCGTGACGAAGACGAACGCCCAAAAGTTGCTTATAACCAATTCAGCAACGACATCCCTGTGATTTCACTCGCTGGAATCGACGAGGTTGATGGGCGTAGAGCTGAGATCTGTAACAAGATCGTGGAGGCTTGTGAGAACTGGGGTATATTCCAGGTTGTTGATCATGGCGTAGACGTTAAACTCATTTCTGAGATGACCCGTCTCGCCAAAGAGTTCTTCGCTTTGCCCCCTGAAGAAAAGCTTCGCTTTGACATGTCTGGTGGCAAAAAGGGTGGCTTCATTGTCTCTAGCCATCTCCAAGTAACACTTTTCCCTTCCCTATACTTAGTCATTAATTTCACACCATCAATTTCCAATTCCAATCATAATAATTTTTAGTTTTTTTAACCACTTTTTAAAAACATTTATATTGAAATTTTCACCTTTCATTCTTTTTTTCCACTTTTTTTTTATCATTCTTTTCTATGTTTAATCACCTTGAACAAGCTTTTGGTTCAAATTTTATGTATGAAAAAATATCGCCAAATATGGATGTTTCTATCTGGAATATAATTATCTCCGTGAGCGATAGTTATATTTAAAAAAAATACTTATACATATAACACCTAAAAATAAAGTCTGAAAATATCATTTTCAACTTTTAATTTGTGATTGTTGATATGGATAAGAATCAAGGTTAAAATGATTTGCAACCGCCATTGCAATTGCAAAATTTATATATATATATATATATATTTATTTTTTTGAGATCATAGTTTTTGAGGTATTTGTAGGTACGACGGACTGCAATTTACAGTGACGTAAGCTGTATTTATTTATAATTTCTTACAATATTAAAAATTGTAATATATTATTAATTGTGACCATAGTGACGGTAGCAACATTAACTATAACCGCAAATGCCGTTTAGAACTTGGTCACAATCTTTATGATTAAGTAAAAAATCATGAAGAAATTAAATAACTACATCTGACACGATGACAATCTTTAATAACAATTGCAGTATATGGTTTATTGAATTTGATTTTTTATTTTATTTTGTGCAGGGAGAATCAGTGCAGGATTGGAGAGAGATTGTGACATACTTTTCATACCCAATTAAGAACAGGGACTATTCAAGGTGGCCAGACGTGCCTGAAGGGTGGAAAGCGGTGACAGAGCGCTACAGCGAGAACCTGATGGGTTTGGCATGTAAACTGTTGGAGGTGTTGTCTGAGGCAATGGGGTTAGAGAAGGAGGCTCTTACCAAAGCATGTGTTGATATGGATCAGAAGGTTGTGATCAATTATTACCCGAAATGCCCCCAACCTGACCTCACTCTTGGGCTGAAACGACACACTGACCCTGGCACCATCACTCTGCTTCTTCAAGACCAAGTCGGTGGCCTTCAGGCTACCAGAGACAATGGTAAGACGTGGATAACCGTTCAGCCTGTAGAGGGTGCTTTCGTTGTCAATCTTGGAGACCATGGTCACGTGAGTGCGCTTTTCTTGCTCTTTCTTTCTTTCTCACACTTTTCAACAATTAATTATTACAGCCAAGCATTTTTTTATTTTTATTTTTTGCATTTTACACTGGTGTTTCACTATTTATTATTCATTAAAATTAAAATTAAAATTTTAAAATTTCATTGCAATATTCGTAACGGTTACTTCATTATTAATTATCAATTAACATTAAAAATAAGATCTGAGAGCCACACATGATTCGAGCATAATGACACGTGGTAAGATAATTCTTATTTTAAAAGCATTTAGTAACTTAAATAAGTAATTTATTATGTGATTGTTATGGGAAAATGAGAAAAAATAATGAATATGAAATAGATTATAGAATTAATGGGTAGTTACTTAAATTATAAAACATAAAATAAAATAATCTGTACGTGTGTGATAAAAATATTAAAATAACCCATAAGCAACATTTGATATGGTATTAGCGACATTTTTAGGATAAAGAAGATAATCTCACTTAAATTTTAAGTGTGGGTACGATAGAGATAAAGAAAAATGAAACATGGAGAGAGAAGAGGAGAGATTGGGTAATTGGGTGTGTAAGACAGAGTATATAAAATTGAGTGTGGAAAAATTAAAATTGCATTTTAAAACATACTAAATCCTCTCATTAGTCCCAGCTAGTTTTAAGAATTAAGTACGAAAAATAATATTATCATAAGGGAAAGGGATCCCACTTGCCATCTACCCCTTACTATGCTTTGAAAGCTTATTGACCAGACAAAAAAAATTGAACTCGTGGATTTTGCGGTGACCATACGTTCCAATTAAATTTGTCCTTTTAGTATATAGTACTATAATGTCTTCTGGAACTCTCACATGGTTTCATTTAAAATTTGTGTAGAAGGGGCGATTCAATTCTTGGAAAATGATTTATAATTTGGCCGTATACTTTATTATTTTATACCTTTTCCCATAAATTGTTTAATTAATGCGTGTGGTACATGCAGTATTTGAGTAATGGAAGGTTCAAGAATGCTGATCACCAAGCTGTGGTGAACTCGAACTATAGCCGTTTGTCCATAGCCACATTCCAAAACCCAGCACCAGATGCAATTGTGTACCCTTTGAAGGTTAGAGAGGGAGAGAAACCTGTGATGGAGGAGCCAATCACTTTTGCAGAAATGTACAGGAGGAAGATGAGCAAAGACATTGAGCTTGCTAGGATGAAGAAGTTGGCTAAGGAAAGCAATTGCAGGACATGGAGAAGACAAAACTGGAGGCCAAGCCTTTGAACGAGATTCTGGCTTAGACTGATCTATATACAGAGATTGTTGTTCCCTTAACTTAGTGCTAATTTTTTCAATTTTTGAAGGGTCAATAATCTTTAGCCTTTATGCTTGTGTTTTAGTTGTGAATTATGTGAAACTTTGTCCTAGTGGAGAGGTATTCGATCCTCAGAGGTCTCTGTAAACCATATATAATAACCTATATGGCTATATATAAATGAGAATAAAGTCGCACTCCCTTTTTTATTGTCAACAACATGGTTTGTCTTTATTTACATTATTAGTACACCTTTTTTATTCGTTCTACAATAATGGTTACGATTTTAATTTTTAACTTTACCATCTACTCAATTTTAGTGATTATATCAAATACCCGTACTTTGTAATATTTATGTGAAATAAAAATTAATTAATTAATTAAAAAGATTTGTACAATATATTTTTATTAAATATTAAATTGGGTTAAATATGTTTTTCGTCCTGTAATATATGATGAAATTTGGTTTTGGGTCCTAATTTATTTTTTTATTGGTTTTGGTTCTCTATTTTTTAAAATCACATGTTTTTAGTTCTCCTTATTAACTATACCATGTTAAGTCACTTTCACAGGTTCACTACCACTTTTTTCAGGTAAACATTTACAGGAAATTTCTTGCGATTTTTTCCTTAGAAATATCGTGTGTAGTAAATTTCCAAAAAAAAAACTACAAGTTTTTTACATAAAATGCTGCTATAAAATTTCTTTGCTTTGTTATAAAAAAATTTATATTAAATTTTCAGCAAATTTTAGAATATGAACAAAATTTCCTTTGAATTTTGATTATATCTACAAGAAAATTTGAAGGAAAGTCCATAGAAAAGTTTACAAGAAATATCGCTACGTCATCACTTAGCGGAATATAATTATCAACGAGGACTAAAATTATGTGATTCTAAAAAATAGAGGAATAAAACCAATGAAAAAATAAATGAGGAACTAAAACCAAATTTCGCTATATTTTGAGGAAGTAAAAACATAGTTTATATAATTTAGATTGTTCAAATTAGTATCAATTTAGAATAATTGCATACCCAAGACTTAATTTCAGATTCTAACCCCACAATAATAAAAATATTTTCAGTTTGAATTGAATTGTCTCGTATGAATAATAGAAATAGTTTATAGTGAAAAATATCAATTTAGAGTCAGCACTGAGAAAATTTCTGATTCTCCTAAAGAGAAAATAACTCAAAATGACCAAAGACCCGAGAATTATAATTATATTTGTGACACCCGGATTAAAAATAGAAAATTTAAAATTTACTTTTGTAGTGAAAAAAAATAAATGTATAAATGATTCATGACACTGGACTCAATGAAAAAACCTCATTTTAATTATAACAAAATATTGTTTTTTTTTTACAACAAAATATTACTTTATGACATAATATTAGATTAGATTAAAATTGATAGCATAATTATATAAATAAAATTAACATCAAAATTTCAAACTAATTTATAATTATTTAATTTGATATTTAATAGAAGCCACAAAAAGTGAGTTAGTGGTAAAAGATCTAGATAGTTTATATAAGATTATAGATTTATTAATTAAATTCATTGCCATAAGTATATACTAAAAATTGAGATTTAAAAATGATTATGGAAAAAGTCATTTGATTGAGTTTGTTGAATTTAATGTTCAATAGTTTGATCTTTATAATAATAGTACATAGTTATGTCCATATAAATAATGAATTTAATTATTATGGATTGTGAATTGATATCGTTCAACATATATAGATATTTTTGCATTCTCTATTTTTTATTATGGATATAGTTTGTAATAGATAAATTAAAAAAATAAAAGTGAAAAAAATAGAGAATATTGTGAGATGTCATGAGTGATATGATAAAGAGAGATAAAGAGAAAAAAATATTTTGTATAAATTGTTATATGATTTTATTGTATAAATATGTTTTCTCTTTGTAATAATATGTTTACTTTTTGTAACGTATTAAAATAGATCTCAACTTTGGCGAAAATTCAATTACGTACCAATAAAAATGTATAACATTAAATGATAGCATTTTTAAGACCTTTTCTTTTTATTGCTATAGATTCTTATGATATGATTAACCCATTTTACTTGTTCCAACGACTAGCGAATTATCATCTATGATAACAACAGAAATCAAATAAATTTGGTTTACGCTAAAGAGGTCAAAGTTAGATGAGGTTAGGGTTTTTTAGTTTTACAAACTTGTTAATTACTCTTCTGTTAATGCAACTTACTTTTCCAAATTTTAAAGTTACATTAATATTTTAATTAAAATAAATTGACTGCATTGTCATTTATCCCTTAATTTTAGATTTGTCAATATTTTTTTTTCCGTCATGTGATAGCTGCCGTCAAAATAATACGTTAAGTAATCCTTTCTAGATAATTTTACTTTTCTATTGTATTGAACTAGTAAATAACCCGTACATGCTAAGGATTAAAGATAAATAAATTGTTACTACATCAAATATGTTATAGGTAAATTAATTAATTAATTCACGACTTAATTTGTTTGTGTAGAATGGTACATCAAATATGTAATAGGTATATCAATAAATTAATTTCGGATTTGGTTTGTTTGTGTAGAATGGTACTCATGAGGGAAACATGTTCTAAAAGTTATATATTCGATTGCAGTATTTTTTAATTAATTTTAAAATGTTAAGAATAATAAATAATAAAAATATTCACTGTAATGAAAATTAAATCTATTTATTTTTGTTTCATTCAAACTATATTTGTTGTAAAATTTATAATAAAAAGTTTTTATTAAAAATTTTAGCTATCTCAACATTCAATACATTAGTGATATTAAATGTTACATTCTTCAAATTTCGTCATATTTTTAGGGAAAAAACATATTTAATCCTAAATTTAATGTCAATAATATATTGTGAAATTACACAATAAATTTGATGTAAATCAACACATTTTATTATGTTACCACATCCAAACTTTAGTATCAATCTAAACAAATATATTTGTACTCATGTGTATCAATATCTATAAATTAAACAATTTTAATATAAATAATATATTATGAAAATACACAATAAATTTGATGTAAATCAACACATTTTATTATATTACCACATCCAAACTTTACTATCAATCTAAACAAATATATTTGTACTCATGCGTATCAATATCTATAAATTAAACAATTTTAATGTAAATATTATATTATGAAAATACACAATAAATTTAATATATATCAACACATTTTATTGTATTAATTACCACGTCCAAACTTTAGTATTTTTTAAAAATAAAGAAAACCTAAACAGAAAACTAGAAGAAAACAAGTGTTACCACAAGAAGGTAACCCCAACAGTATCTGCAAGCATAACATAACTCAAAAATGAAGGAGGGCTTTGCCATCTAATGATGTGCTTGGTTTGAGAAACACCAGTTTTAGCTAAAAGATCAGCACAAGCGTTCCCTTCTCTAAAGATGTGATAAACCTGACATCTCCAATTTTGCCGCAAAAGATGATGAATATAAGCTATAAGGACAACATGGTGGTGATGAACTCTTAACAAACATATCTGTACTCATGTGTATCAATATTTATAAATTAAATTTTTTTAATGTAAATAGTTTATTATGAAAATACACAATAAATTTGATGTAAATCAACACATTTTATTATATTACCACATCCAAACTTTAGTACCAGTCTCAACAAATATATCTGTACTCATGTGTATTTATATCTATAAATTAAACAACTTTACTTTAAATGAAAGAGATGACACGACTTTTAATAACAAAAGTAGTAATAATAATAATAAGAATAACTAATAAAATATTATGAAAATACACAATAAATTTGATATATATCAACACATTTTATTGTATTACCACATCCAAACTTTATTATCAATTTTAACAAACATATTTGTACCCATGTGTATTTATATCTATAAATTAAACAATTTTACTTTAAATGAAAGTGAAAAAATAGAGAATACTGTGAGATGTGATGATTGATATGATAAAGAGAGATAAAGAGAAAAATGTTTTGTATAAATTGTTATATGATTTTATTGTATAAATATATTTTCTCTTTGTAATAATATGTTTTCTTTTTGTAACGTATTAAAATAAATCTCAACTTTGGCGAAAAATTCAATTACGTACCAATAAATGTATAACATTAAAATGACAGCATTTTAAGACCTTTTCTTTTTATTGCTATAGATTCTTATATATATATATATATATATATATATATATATATATATATATATATATATATATATATATACGAGGAGGGTTCAAATTACACCCGTGTAAATTACATCAAGTATTACACTGTTGAATAATTTTTTAATGGATTAATGTATCGCATAATCCACCGGTTGGATTATTAAAAAACACATTCGATTTGTAGTTATCAGCGGTGTAATACTTGGTGTAACTTACACTGATGTAATTTGAACCCTCCTCTATATACATACAAAATTATTATTAAAATTTATATATATATATTCTTTATTATTAATTTGATTTTTCATAATATTTAAAAATTATACACTATAATCTAATGATATATTATCACATTATTTAAAGAGTATAACACCTCATATGTTATTAAACTCATTAATAACACTCGCTCATTAATTCCAAAACTTTTGTTAGTTTAACATTTTACTTGTATTTCAAAAACTTTGTTGTTTTAGAAATATAAAACTAATTAATTTTTTCAATTATACCCTTATTTAATATTACTATATTACTGTAATTAACAACTATAATTATATATATCTCCCATTTACTGTCTGTTAAAATAATATGCTACCTTTGTTTCTATTAATTTAACCGTCAACTTTGACAAAAAAATACACAAATTAAGAAATGCAATCATTAATTTTGTTTTCATAAAAATAAATTTTAAACTTTCTATTTACCATTTATCTCTCTTAACATTTATATCTGGTCTGATTAGTTTTCAATAGTGAGTAATTTATTATTGTAATATAAGAGAAAAAAAGGGAAAATGTGATTATTACTATATTAGGTTTGTAAGTGGACAACAAAATAGGAATAATTTTTCCTTCTAAAGTGGACCGTTAAAGATAAACGAAGGTAGTGCATTCAGTCTTTATTATATACCATCTCTTTATGTTTCTAACGCTCTTCAATCAAATTTGTGAAGCATAACTAATGGTATTTAATAAAGATTATACTCCTAAAATTTTAGATACATTTAAAATTTTCTTCATTTATATGCATAATCTTATATAATATAAGTTTTGGAACGAAGGGAGTAAGACAATTAATCATTAAATGATAGTGTAAAAATTTACACCCACAATATATAATCGTTAAATTTGTAGAATATTTAATTTATGCATCAAATTATTTTTTTTAGCTCCCTCAAGTTTTTGGCTCAAGTTCCGCCACTCATATGATTAACCCATTTTACTTGTTCAAACTACTAGCGAAGTACTCCCTCCGTCCCTTATTATAAGACCATTTCAACCGTTTTACACAGTTTAAGAAAAGTTAGTTAATGCATTGATCTTTAAAAAAAAATAATAGCATTATAAATATACCCTTATTTAAAAATCACTATATTTTAGAGACATTAATTGTGACATGGTGGAGACTCCAAAGTCACTTTCTAATGGTGTAGTTGGGCATGTAGATATTGTTGAATATTAATGAAGGGCAAGTATGGAAAAAAATTATTGTTTTACCTAAATTTTTACAAAGGGTCTTATATTAAGGGACACTTAATTCTTCTAGAAGTAGAAGGGGTCTTATAAATAGAGATGGAAGGAGTATCAACTATGATAACAACAGAAATCAAATAAATTTGGTTTACGCTAAAGAGGTCAGAGTTAGATGAGGTTAGGGTTTTTTAGTTTTACAAACTTGTTAATTACTCTTCTGTTAATGCAACTTACTTTTCCAAATTTTAAAGTTACATTAATATCTTAATTAAAATAAATTGACTGCATTGTCATTTATCCCTTAATTTTAGATTTGTCAATATTTTTTTTTTCTGTCATGTGATAGCTGCCGTCAAAATAATACGTTGAGTAATCCTTTCTAGATAATTTTACTTTTCTATTGTAGTATTGAATTAAATCTTTAATATAAAATTAAAAATCAATTTAATCCAATAGATCTAGGATACATTTGCTTTACAGTTGAATATAATTGGTTTTAGAAATGAATGGTTGAGATAGATATGCACACTTTACGAAATACGTTAGACAGAAATGATTTAAAATCAATTTTACAAAATCATAGTTTTATAATGTATATTGGAATTTAAAACAAATGGGTTCCTAAACTTATAAGTGTAGATAATAATTTTACTAAAAAAATTTCATTGAAAAACTAAATAAAAATCTTAAAACTAATGGTATTAATTTAATTACGAAGTGATCAAAATTTAAGCTGATTATGTACATTCCGTTTGTTTTGATGTTTGAATAATTCAAAATTATAGTTTTATGAAATTGATTTTAAATATTTTTGTTCAACATATTTCCTAAAACATTATTATTTATTTTGTAACACAAAAGGGACACATTTATTTTTCTAGAACTACATATATACTCGATCGAGGGATAAAAAAATTCTTAATGCTGGAATCTCAACCGTTCATTGTACCTACTCCCTACGCCCCCCACAATTTATTTCACAATCATACCATCGTGGCCATCCTCGATGTACACCTCTATTGCTTGAAGCTCAACCGTTCATTGTACCTACCCCATATATCCCTACAATTTCACCATTGGTGGCCTTGAGTTTGCTACCATCACAAGCAGCAACTTTTTCTAGAAAGACCAAGGAAAAGCAACTCTTTGGAGTTTCGACTGACGACAAAAAGTCACAAATGTGGGTTTTGTGGAGCCGGGTTTGATCTTTGAGTTTCGTTCGATCTTATTTTCTTTTCAAAAATAGTATATACGTATCACCAAACACGTGAATTAGCTGATAAATAATTGTTCTAACTTAATTAATGATGTCAAATTCGTCCTAAGTGAAAAATTACTGTGGTCTTTAAAAAAAAATAGTACGCACATGACTTTATTAAAGAAGAAAAGATATAAAGAAGTGTTCTAACTTAATTAATGATATCAAATTCGTGCTAAGTGAAAAATTACCGTGGTCTTAAAAAAAAATAGTACGTACATGACTTTATTAAAGAGGAAAAGATATAATATTTTTTAATATAAATAGTAAATTTTCCAATTAATAATATCAGATTGTTTGGTATGATGGTAAATGAATTATAACTTTAAATTCAGAATCGATCATTTTCTTTTCATCAGCACCCTCTCTTTAGTTTTTTATTTATTAAAATAAATTCACTTAATATATAAAATATTAATTAAAATTTAATTTGATATGATAAATGTTTTACATCACTAAATTTTTCATTAACACATTTAGGGTAGCTTACAATATTACTCAATTTTTTACTCAATTATTCATTGTTATATAAGTGATATATACTATAAAAATTTATAAAATGATTTATATCAAAATTGGATGCATTAAATTATCATTTTATCATATTTAATAGGATTTAATGGATACGCATGACCAGTTAAAAAAACTTTTACTATTATTCAAAGATATGTTATTATATTATTTATTAAGTTTAATAATACATTATATGTTATATTTATTAAATGATATTGGTGGCATGCTTTAGGTGAATATCATTAATGGTTGGGCGCATGAAGACCCATCAAAGGAGAGTTGACTTCATAAAGTCAACATTGACCAAAAATTACTCTTGGTCAACCAAATAATTTTCATCATTTTAATTGTATTTTTGAATTTCCTAAAATAGAGGTCCACCTAGTCATGGCCTCTAAACCTTAATTTGATAGGATTTGCTTGTATTTGAATTTTATTGTATTTTCCTATCTCCTACTCTCATAAGGGGCGCTAATTTAGTTAGAATTAGTGGCTAGGAGGTTGCTTTACTAAAAGCATTAGGAGTCATGGGTTAAGGACCCATTAGGATAGTTTTTATTTCCTTTCTTTTCTTCCTTGAGTTGGCCGCCCACCTTAGGCTATAAAAGGGGGCATTCTCTTCACTTGTAACTCTTAATCTTCAATCTAATATAGAGCTTATACTTGTATTCTCCCTTGTGAGATCGAGAGGCTTGATGGTTCTTTCTTAAACCATTGTGATTCTTATCCGGTTCCACGAGCTGGTGGGGAATCTACACTACCAGCTTATCTGTTGAAGGGGTTGCCTTCCTCAGTGTGGTCAATCCATCTCTAATCTCTTCCACTTTTCTTTCATTTTCTCTCATTTTCCTTTCATTTTATGTGTTATATAGCTTACTGCCCAGCCGATTATATTGCTTGAATTTCACTTCTAACCGGTTATTTTTGCTCAATTCTAGATCCGTAACCTTCCTTCTATCAATTGGTTATCAGAGCTTTTTTGAATTGGGCAATTTGGGGGTGTTGAGATTTTGGCAAGCGTACCAATATCGCAACAGTATAATAGTAAGAGAAAGAGTTGTCGTACCCATGAGGAACGATATAAAAATAAATTCTCGGAGCTCACACTTATTGAAAAGAGAAATTTTAAATGGTTGTTTGTGAAGATTATAATAGTAAATAAAAACTGACACAAAAAGATAAAGATATTGACCAATAGAGAGAAACTAGGATTGAACTTCGTCTGTCGCACCCCTCTTGTATTTTGGAAATCAATGATATTTAAGAATATATAATTATAAATATTGAAGTACAAATAAATATTATTTCATAAAGGTTCCCACAACTATGAAATACTCAGAACAATTTACCCTGGTTCCCACAGTCATAAATTTCCCCGTTTGAAGAACAATTGTTAAAGCTATCAATAAATTGAACCTTATTCCTAGCGCATTCAATCTATGGAGTGTTTTCACCAATCAGATTTCAAAAACCCTATTCCTAGTGTATTTAAGAAATCGCATCATAACTCCGGTACAAAGACGGAAGCTAAGCATTAAGAATAGAATAAAAACACCAATATTATAAAAATAAAGATTCTTAAATAACAAATACAAACCAAAATACAATTGGGGATTGAATCGACTACGTTCAATCCTAAAGAGGGATTTAGCTACTCATGGTAGACATTACACTCCAGAGAAACTGTCACACTTTTCTTCTAACTCCGTAGCTGCTCAACGACTCCGTACTCTCTAAATGCCTAAAACTGACTGCTAAAAGTCCTATAAATATTGTCTGAAGCCCCGTTGGAACCCTGTTTGTGGCCCATTATAAATTAGGTTACGTTTCCTGCGCTCTGCCTGCGCTCAGCGCAGGTGAAGTGCAGGAAACAGTAAATGAACAATCATTCCTGCGCTCTACCTGCGCTGAGCGCAAGAAACAACTAACTCCTTTAAATTTCATCATTTGGAGCTTATTCTACGTTGTTCCTGTCCTTGCTCACTGTCCTCTTGATGCTTCACTTGTACCTTAGCTTTTTATTTGTAAAAATCAATAGAATCTTTATTAAAATAACATCAAATTCAGATTTAGTTCCAATAATTACAAAAGCCACAAATTAAGCTAAAAAGGGTGGAATTGGGTTGTAAATTCAACAATTTATTATCAATAAGTGTTGTAATTTATATGGAAATTTACGTAATTCTAACACATATCAAATTCCCCCAACTTAGCTTCTTGCTTGCCCTCAAGCAAGAAAAATCAAATTCAGACAGTTATTTACAATGACTAACTATGACTCTGACTGACAGGAAAACAATTTCAGTATCTCTTGCTAGATAGCTATCCTTTCCAAATTTCATATTTAAAATTAGAAACAAATGGTGATCTCAATCATCAATCGAGATAAGAAAAATGTGCATTCAATCTCTCAAGAATAACAATTGCAACAACAAATGATAAAATCAAGGAAATTCTCTCAATTCTCACAGGTAAGTGTTTCCCTCAATTTTTCCACTGCAGTTGAACAATTAAAATTGCTAGTCGTTTTCAGTTAACATACAACACATAATCAACATGAATCATAAGGTCTTTCTTAGATTGTAATGAGGTCTGGCTATCAAGAATTCATGGTTTTTCTCGGGATATATCAAGAAACACAACTTCAGATAAAAGAGAGCATAACTACAAGTTAAACAATTATCTCAAAATGGCTCTTAATCCACCATCTTTTCCTTGAATGAAAAATTTCAGCACAATTTTTTTAACCTCTTTTTGGGAATTCACTCCTCTTTGAATTATACATTTTTTTAGAATACCAGAAAGGAGTGAATTCTATTACTCACTGTGCCCTTTTTCCAATATCCATCAAACTACCAATACCCATTCTCTTTGAATAAAATGCACCTATGCTCTATGTCCCTAAGTGTGTAAGGGACAAGGATTATAATGAGTAACAAGGCTAGGGTGCAAAATCCAAGAAAATTTTAGACTCAAATGGGTTGTCAAAAATATGAAATATTATTTATAGATTGGCTATTTGGCACTGAGTAATTTACATATTAAACAACTTGCCTTAATCACTTCCATGATTTTCATATGCAGTAATAAAATAAAAAACTCAAGCAATAGCAATTGACAAACAACAGGGAAAACTCTCAAAGTGTTTGGTCACACACACTCACAGGCTTATGGCTATTTTTCCTTGATTAAATTACCTGTTGCACAATTAGCTATCTTAATTAACTTTCCTACACAAAAGCCTAATCCTAAAGGATTATGAATTCAGCCACTTAATTCCTTTTTCTCCTCTTTAATTCAGTTAGTTTGGCTGACTAACTTTGAGACATTGGATTGAATTCCTAAAGTCCTAATTCCTAAATCCTAAGTTGCATAAGATATAAAATTATCAAATAAAAAAAGAAAAGAAAAGAAAATAGAATATAAGAGAGTAAAAGAAATAAAAACACCGTGTAAACCAATGGAACGGGAATCTCTCAATCTCGCAATCCTCAATAAAAATATGCTCATGTTCCCTCCTTATCAGCTCCAATGTCAGGTGCAGCTACAGAATCATCAAAGGCTGGTTCAACCGGCTCCACTCCCCCTGGGAAAATAGGACTGTCCCCAGGCCATTGAAGGTACTGCTGGAAATGCAATAAAAGGTAAACAAAAGCACAGTTTAGCGCCCTGCAAACAAAATCACAAAATAGAAATATTTTGACCTTTATGCGCTGAGCGCAGGTTGAAGCGCAGAAAACAGTAACTTTTTTAAACATTATGCGAGCGCAGGTTGAAGCGTAGAAAATAGAATTAAACCTCTGCAACACTTAGTCAAATTTTCTGTTACCTCCCTATGGTCAAGATATCTATTTTTCTTTCCTTCACAATCATTCATCCAGTTCCTAATAATTCTAAACAAACACAAAAACCTAACTAACACAAAATATATACAGACCACAATAATAATCAAAATAAAAAATGTAAAAATTAATAAAACACTAGGTTGCCTCCCAGGAAGCGCTCGTTTAACGTCATATAGCATGACGCCTGTTTCTTTCATGGTGGCCGAAACTGGAATCTTTTGGTGAGCTTTTGTGATGCACCCTTCCTTTCTCTAGACAGTAAACCTCCCCATACTCTCGCCTCTAACCAATTTTGAGTGTAACTTGAGTCTAACCATTTGGGCTTCTTTTTGGAATTAGACCATTCTTCGGACTCCTTTGGTGATAGCAGGATAGTTGTAGGATCTAGAATTGAGCAAAACCAACCGATTAGAATCAAAATATAGTGGTTAAATTGCGAAATATAGGTGCAGGGCAGCAACTATATTTGTGCAAGAAAGAGCAAGAAAATGAGAGAAAATGAAAGAAAAAGTGGAGAGGAAGAAATGGTAGGGACGCCACTGAAGCAGGAATCCACCCACAACAGATAAGTCCAATGCTAGACGCCACTAATTCAGGAGAATTAGATAAGCCTCAGTATGGTTTGAGCAACAACCACCAAGCCTTACTCTCAACTCACCAAGAGGAGAAAAATGGGCATAATGCCTTTACTATTTCATAAGTGTTATGAAATACAAGGGGGTGGCCTCCTATTTATAGGAAAAGGAGGTGGCTAGGTGGGAAGGAAAAATACAAGATGAGTGGAAACTATCCTAAATGAGTTTTGAACCCATGACCTCCTACCCACTTAGCTAAGCTAACTCTTAGCCAATAAAGCCATCTAAATTAGCGCCTATCTTAAGAGCAACAATTAAGAAAATTACAAGCAAGTCCCTTTTACAAATAAATCCTAATTAACTCGTAATTAAATTGGAGTCTTCATGTTGACTTGGGTCAATTGGTCAAAGGTCAAGGATTGACCATGAGAGGGTTGACCAAAACATGGTTGACCAAGGCTTGACTCAGCTCCAAGCATCCCAAACAGGTCCAAGCTTGCCACTAGCACACTAGCTCCTAACTCCCAGCTCAGAAATCCACTGGAAGTTGCCATCATTTGGCTTGACTTTTCTTTTCTTTACCGTCTTGATCTGATATGCACGAGTCTTCTTCTCTTAAAGCTTGGAAGATTCACAGTTATCCGCTCTTAATCCTCTTGCTTCACAAGGGTCTTTAATATGAAACACACCTAACCACTTTGTCTTCAATCTAGCTCTAGGCCTTGAATTTGATTTTCTTGGCCTAATTCTTCTTCTCTTTGCTCTGCTCATGTCAGTGTATTCATAAGTCTTTCTTTTGGGGATCTTGGAAGGTTTAACAATTGCATACTGCCTTTCTTGATCTTCCTTTGGAGGGCTTTCTGGATATGGCAAGGTCTTCAGTCTTGGGACCACTTCCCCTCCTTTCTCTAGCCTTCTCTCGTCATCCCTCTGTTCATTCTTCTTCTCATTTTTATTTTCTGTATGTACACTCTCACATATGTTGTTTTCTTCCTCCCCTTCACAGTCACTTTCTTCATTACATTCAATCTTTGGTACTTCTTCTTCTTCTTTTTCTTCTTCAGTTTCTTCTTCTTCTTCTCTTTCTTTTATTTCTTCAGTTTCCTCTTCTTCATCTTCTTTTTCTTTTTGCTTGTTCAGGTTCCTCTTCTTCAACTTCCTCTTCTTCATCAGTCAGATTGTCATTGGTTCCCTCCCCTATCAGTTGAACACTTATGGTGGTCACGTCATCACACTGTTCTTCGGGGTTGGGTTGTGCATTTTCTGAGATCTGTTCTGACTGTTGTTTAGCTGAATTTTCTGCTATCTGTGCTATTAGGGCATCAATAGTTCTTTTTGCTTTTTCTCTATCCTTCTGAAATTGTATAGTGTTTTGCCTCATTCTTTCAAGGGAATCATCCCATCTTTGGTGAAGTGCAGAGTAACTTTGCTGCCGTTGGAAAGAAGGTTGCCTGTTAGAAATCCCTGCGTCCTGTCTCTAACCAGAATTATTGTTCTGGTTATTTCTCCAACCTTGTGGATAATTGTTTGCAAAATTGTTGCTGTTGGAGAAGTTGCCTGGTCTTCCTTGATTTCCTATGTAATTAACTTGTTCTTCTTGAGCGTCTTGATAAGAACAGTGACCATTGGGATGGTCACCTCCACAAAAGCACACATTAATTGTGGTGACTGGCCAGGATGGCACTGTACTGTAAGCAACTGCTGAAGAAAGTTGGAAATATGCTCGTTGAGTGCTCCTACTTGCTGGATGATAATCTTGTTCTGAGCCAAGATCGCATCTGTAGAAGTTTGCATGTGGAACGAAACAGCATCTTGTTGCCACCCAAAGCTATGATTCTGGTTACTTCCCCAATCCTGCAAAAAATTGTTAGAATAATTGTTGTAATTAGATAAGTTATCGTGAATCGGTATGCTGGAGAATATTTTGGTTCTTGCTGCATAACATAATCTCCAAGTGTTCTTCTTGGTGCAGGGAATCTTGTCTCTCCTCAGCCACATCTTCACCTTTTACTTCATTTGAGGTGGTTGAACAGAGAGTGCTGAGATTGTCTCCTTGAGCTTGTTCCCTTTTTTTACGGATTTTTTTTGCTTCGGTTCCTTTGGCTATCTTGTCGATCTCAGGATCAAAGTTGGTCTTGAGACACCTGACCTTGCAAGGGCATAAATCAAAAAGCTAAAACAAGGGTTAGCTCAGAGGAGAGAAATAAAAATAAAATAACTAGAAGATAAATAAAAGTATTCACAACTCAATAAGATAGATTAACTAAGAATTTAAATTGAGACACCGTTCCCCGACAACGATGCCAAAAATACTTGTTGAGATTTTGGCAAGCGTACCAATATTGCAACAGTACAATAGTAAGAGAAAGGGTTGTCGTACCCACGAGGAACGGTATAAAAATAAATTCTCGGTGCTCACACTTATTGAGAAGAGAAATTTTAAATGGTTGTTTGTGAAGATTATAATAGTAAATAAAAACTGAGACAAAGAGATAAAGATATTGAGCAATAGAGAGAAACTAGCTAGGATTAAACTTCGTCTATCGCACCCCTCTTGTTTTTTGAAAATCAATGATATTTAAGAATATATAATTATAAATATTGAAGCACAAATAAATATTATTTCATAAAGGTTCCCACAACTATGAAATACTCAGAACAATTTACCCTGGTTCCCACAATCATAAATTGCCCCGCTTGAAGAACAATTGTTAAAGCTATCAATAGATTGAACCCTATTCCTAGCGCATTCTATTGAGTGTTTTCACCAATCAGATTTAAAAAACCCTATTCCTAGTGTATTTAAGAAATCACATCATAACTCCGGTACAAAGACGGAAGCTAAGCGTTAAGAATAGAATAAAAACACCAATATTATAAAAATAGAGATTCTTAAATAACAAATACAAACCAAAATACAATTGGGAATTGAATCGACTACGTTCAATCCTAAAGAGGGATTTAGCTACTCATGGTAGCCATTACACTCCAGAGAAACTGTCACACTTTTCTCCTAACTCCATAGTTGCTCAACGACTTCGTACTCTCTGAATGCCTAAAACTGTCTGCTAAAAGTGAAGGGAATCAAGCATGTGGTCAGGGTGCAGCGGAATAAATGGATTCCCTCCCTTGTTATGATTGTTAATGTGAAAACACGAATTAAGGCATAAAAGGCATAAAACATAATGACATACCTTATGAGGATTGTAAACGAGGCAATAGCAGCCACGTCTCTAGTGGTGTCCACGCCAAAAGCCGAACTAGGAAACCCTCATCAACTCTGCTAGTGGCCTTAGAGAGTAAGAGCGATTGCTCATATGTCCAGTGTAATGCATCTTATGCTATATTTATAGAGTGGTGGTTAGGGTTTAACCCCTCACTCTATTAACCCTAACATATATGGGCCTGACCCATTATGTTATAATTCTAATCAAATTAGAATTATTATCTTTTCCTAGCGGCTTGTTGTATGCGTGTGACCTTATAGGCTTTTAATATTTGGTTATGATATTAAAATAAAACCTTTTATATTTAATATCATAAATAGTGAGCGGTATCTAGCAATACATCACTACCCAAATATTGAGATTATCAACAACTTTGACGAATCCTATTTTATGATAATTTATATGATCTGTCCCTTTGTCCAAATATCTAATTGAACACAAGGGCATGGAATGTGTCAACCTTGTATAGTTCAATTTATGTTTTCTTGATCCCCAAGTAGACTGTACAGAAAATAAACTTCTCATGTTTATCCTCCTGAGCATGGCCATGCATTTTGCAGTCTCACTTTATCAAGAGGTCTATAGATATAACTCCTGTTACATAGGAGGGACAAATCCCATCTAGGTCACTCACATCCCACTACATAATTTATTATATGTCCAAATACCAACTTTATGATCACCTTGTTACAGGTAATGTTTGATGATATTCAAAATATATAATTCCTTATGTAGGAATCGTAGTGATTTCAGGTCAAAGGACTTCATATAACATTTATCAATTTAAGAAACGTTCATGACACTTATATAACAATCCATGCAACGTTCTTAAGGTGGGTTTGTCCAATACACTATTACTCTTAATATGTACCTATGTGAGCACATGATATCTCATATCTATGATCTGTGAGATGTGATCATCAATGAACTCACATACTAGTCTAAATGCATTTTTGTCCTAAGATGATACTTGACCAGGGACTATTTTAAGAATAGTTCTTCATAAGATCTCACGATCAAGTCATCTATTTGATTTCTTATGAAGTTTGAGCTTACTATTCTAAGGACATTAATTGTATTCTTAAAATAATGAATTGTCTTTATAAAATAATATGATACATGTGATGGATGTTTCAAAAACATATAAGTCTCTAGTGCATATACCTAACAAAAAGTCCTATAAATACTGTCTGAAGGCCCGTTGGAACCCTGTTTGTGGCCCATTACAAATTAGGTTACGTTTCCTGCGCTCTGCCTGTTCTCAGCGCATATGAAGTGCAGGAAACAGTAACTGAACAGTCATTTCTGCGCTCAGCGCAGGTGGAGTGCAGGAAACAGCAACTGACTCCTTTAAATTTCATCATTTGGAGCTTGTTCTACGCTGCTCTTGTCCTTGCTCACTGTCCTCTTGATGCTTCACTTGTACCTTAACTTTTTATCTGTAAAAATCAACACATTCTTCATTAAAATGGCATCAAATTCAGATTTAGTTCCAATAATTACAAAAGCCACAAATTAAGCTAAAAAGGGTGGAATTGGGTTGTAAATTCAACAATTCAATATCAATAAGTGCTGTAATTTATATGGAAATTTACGTAATTCTAACACTTATCAGGGGGCTGTTTTGGCTGCACATAGGCGTTGCATTCATGGTTGTTTGGTGCAGAATTTTCATAAAAAATCTTTTGTAATTCTTCATATATTTCATCGTAATTCGGAATTAGACTGTTTACTAGGCCCAAGGTGCCTTTCTGCTGCTTTCAGCTTGTTGGAATTGCTTGCAATTGCTTGATTTAGAGGGGCTGTCAGTGCGCATAATCCACCCCATTAGGTGTTTGGTATATTGCCTCTTCTAATTGCTGATAACTTGTTCTTGAGTGATTCTTGCAAATTAACTGTTGTGTGTGGTGGATTGTGGTAAGTGGGAGCATTGTTGCTTCCATTTTCCAAAGATTGTCATGTACATTTCCTCCCATCCTTTTACATTCTTGTTCATCTTCCTCTTATAATTGTTCATCCATATTCATCTCTTTACTATTCCACTTTTAATTTTCAGTCATTTACATTCCGCCATTTAAATTCCGCTTCTCCCATCCTTTTAATTTCTGTCATCCCCTCTACTTTCTGCCATTTAATTTTAGTTTTCCCCATCCTTTTACTTTCATTTCTCCCTTTTACATTCTTGATCTTTACATTTTACGCAATTTTCTCCTTATTTTGCCATTTTATGCGCATTTTTTGGCTATGTTTTGTCCAATTTTCTGTTCTTATTCTATCTGTTATTATTGAAATCTGATTGCAAATTTGGATTGATCGCTAGCATCACCTTAGAAAACGTTTGTTTGATTATGCAAAACACATAATTGTAGGCTGGGTTTGTTGCTCAGAAAATATGCAAAATTCACCAAAATTAATTGTTGAATTTTGGCTATTTTTCTCGATTTTGAACCTTAAAATCAATCCAGCTCGCTTGAATATTTGTATGCCAAATTTTTGTGTAATCCAAGGGAAAAGCTAAGCAATTTTTGGTGCAAATTTTGATTCAAGTTGCCATTCCGTTTTGCAATTCAAGTGTTAGAAAACAAACAATTTTTTTTCCAATTTTTGGTACCATTAGGTCCGTTTTTAGGACAAATTCTTGTAAATTTTTATTTTAGATAGGTTTCAATTTCTTGTAATTTTCTGTTGGGGCAAAAGACAAAGAAAAAGAAAAGAAGAGAAAATAATTCAAAAAAAAATATATAGCCAAAAATACAAAAAGAGGTGCAAAAAGCAAAAAAAGGTGCAAAAGTCAAACAAAAGAGAAAAAGTCAAAGGATCCAAAAAAAAACATAGAGAAAAATAGAAAAAGGAAAATGAAAACAGTAAAGAAATAAAGCCCAACAATACAGTTTCTCAATTTGCTGTAATTTTCTTTCATTTCCTTGTATCTATCATTTTTTAGTTGTAATATGCTATTTTTTCAAAAATAACTATTTTGGCAACTCTTTCTTTGAATAAAAAATTAAACCAAAAATAATCCTCTTTGCAATTTCTTTGTGTGTTTTGTTTGTCTTGTTTGACCATCTATTCTTGTGTATAAACTTTCTTCTAGCTAGCTTTTCTTGTTTGTCAAATTCTATTCCAACTTTTGTCTTTAGATGTTTTCTTTTAGGCAATCCTAGATAACCATAGTTTTGTTCGTTCTCAATCTCGTCCAAATTGGATAGGAAAATAACTTTTGTCTTTGTAAGAACTAAAATCAATACTAACCGAGTAGACGAGGCTAGAGTGAACACATTATAGAAAAAGCCGTAAAAAGAGTGACAAACACGAGTGAATACATTCTTTAAGTGTAAACATTTAGCTTGTGTGGAAAAGTCCTTTAAGAAAACTTAAAAATGGCAAGTAGACACCTATCCCCTCAACGCCTCAAACTTTGAGGCATAGGGCCGAGATAGAGGAGTTGACACAAAGGTTTACAAGGGTCATGGAGGAAAGGTTAGCTAATATAAAGAGAGAAATCACTCATAGTAGGAGGCAGAGAAGGCATTCTTCTCGTGAGGAAGAAAGTGATGTTAGGTTCAATAGGCTTAGAACCGAGGATAGATATTGATGTAAGCCAGAGGGGGTTAGCTTAATTTTGGGTTTTATTATTTTCTTTGTAATTTTCATCACTATTTTTGGGTGAATTTTCTGATGGCCTTTTCTATTCCCCAAGTTGGTTATTATTACGTTATGAGAGTTCCTAAGCCACTAATAGGATTATTGGAGATTTTAGTGCATGTTATAATGCCAATAAAACAATATAAATGTAATATGCATGATTGCATGATAATGGGGTAGAATTAATATTAGTTGATAATAAATGCTTAGGGGGGAATGTAGTGGGAATTTAGTGTTTCAGCCACTTAGCCTATAAATATGGGAACTATTGTATTTCAAATCACAATATGAGATTAATGAAAATTGAGTTTTCTCATTGTGAGAGCTTTATAGAGTTCTGAGTTATAAGAACCCGATTTCGATCTCATCAGGTTAACCTGTGGCAATCAACCCCATGACTTATCACTCACATTCTCATCTTTCTTGTGTGGCGTCAATATCCTTCCCCAAAACAAAAAAAATAAAAAAATTACATTTTTCAGTTTCTTTCTTCCAAACCGAAATTCAAGGCGATCCCGTTTCCATTTCGCATCAGATATCATGGAGAGAGTAGTCATGGAGGAAGGAGTTTTGTTAACTCCCATAGAGAGCATAGGTATGAAGAAGAGGAAGAAGAAAGTGATAGGGAGTACTAGCAAAATCTTAGGAATAGGAGAAGAAGGGAAAAAAGAGAACCTAGAAGAGATAGACCTAGGAGGGAAGAGGAAACTAGGAGACATAATGGTCTTAAAGGAGTTAAGGTAGAAATCCCTACATTTCAAGGAAGGAATGATGTTGAGCAATACCTAGAGTGGGAATTGAAGATTGAACAAATATTTAGTTGCCACAATATTATAGAGAAGAGGAGAAGGTTAAGTTAGCTTCTCTGGAGTTTAAGAATTATGCCTTAGTCTGGTGACATCAACTCCAAACTGACCGTGGTAGAAGTGGTCTTCCTCTAGTCTCAACTTGGGACGAAATGAGATCATGAGGAAAAGGTTTATTCCTCAGCATTATGTTAAGGAGTTGCACACTAAACTCCAATCACTAAAAAAAGGTTTTAAGAGTGTTGATGAGTATTATAAAGAGATGGAACTTGCTATGATTAGGGCCAACATAATTGAAGATAGAGAGGCCACTGTGGCAAGATTTATCAATGGACTCAATTTTGACATAAGGGACATAGTGAAATTGTAACCTTATGCTGAAATAGAGGACTTGGTACATCAAGCCATTAAAGTAGAAACCCAACTCAAAAGGAAAGGAAGCTTTAAAAAGAACAACTCTAGTCACTCAACTAGGAACAAAGAATTCCCAAAGAAAGATAAGGGTAAGAGTCAAGTGAAGGAAGATCCTAAGGGCCCTAGGGCAGTGTTGAGAAACTCGGCTCGGACCGACCGGTTATACCGGGAACCGGTGTGAACCGGTGTGACTCGGCCGGTTTGCTCACAAAACCGGTGACTCGGCCGATTTTAATTGAATCGGACGAGTCACCCTTATATTTTTTAAAATGCCTGAATCTCCGTTCTCCGCTCTTCTTCGCCGGCGACGTCGCAACAGCTCCGGACTCCGGTCGTTCGCAGGCGCAGCAGCTGTACTTCTTCCTTGCGACGCAGCAGCTCTCTTCGTCTGTGAACGTCTCTGTTCAGTCCGGCAACGTCACCGTTCGTGACGCAGCAGTTGCAGCTCCGGCAACGTCTCCACAGTTTGCTCAGTCCCGCACCCCTTCCTTTTGTTCGGGCACCACAGAGAAAAAGAAGAAGAAAAGGAAAGACGAAGAAAGAGAGTGAAGTTGAACCGTGTAAATGAGATATTTTTTTGGCAAAGAAGTTGAACCATGTAAATGAAGTTGAACCGTGTAAATGGGTATGAATTTCAAAATAATTTAAACTTGATGAATTAGAAACTACGGTCCACGAGGTAGTCCTTCTTTTCACGTTGGTAGGTCATAGGTGGTACCTATTGGCCTATTCCCTTTGACTTGGACGGTTGGCAAACCTAGCTTATTCTATAGTTTTTGCTTTTTTTTTTAAATAAATTGATATTCTAAGAAATTATGAATTAATAAAATTATTTATGGATTGTGGGCTGGGCTTCTCAGTGATATCCTATCTGGGTTATTTGATGCTTAGATTTTATATATATCCTCTTAGATAGAAATAAATAACACTAAAAAATTGTTTGTATTATGAAATTTATATATTATTATAATATTTACCGATTTAACCGGTTCAACCAGTGACTCACTGGTTCGACCAGTGACCCATTAGCCCAGTACCTAGACCGAGTCGATGACCGGTCCGGTTTTTATAACATTTCCCTAGGGTTGCTTCAAACCCTACTTTTTCAAAGTCCCAAAGCGCAAATCCTTCAACTTCTACCCGAGACATCAACTGTTTCAAATGTGCTGGGAAGGGACACATTGCTTCCCAATGTCCTAACAAAAGAACAATGTTAATAAAAGAGAATGGGGAGTACATTAGTGCAAGTTCTAGAGAATCAACACCATCAAATAGTGATGAGGAGGATATTGAGGAGATAGAAATGGAACCTAGGCCAGTAGATGACCATAGGCTTGAGGGAAGGCTATAACTAATGATCAAAAGAGTCTTAGGAAATGAAACAATAAAAATGAATGAGAGTTAAAGAGAAACCATCTTTCATACTAGGTGCATTGTATATGGGAAAATTTGATCCCTAATAATTGATAGTGAGAGTTGTACCAATATTGTTAGTATGAGAATGGTAGAGAAACTAGGTCTTAGGACCATCACCCACCCTAAACCATACAAATTGTCTTGGATAAGTGAAGATGGGGAAAGAGTGGTAGATAAACAAGTCCTCATAGCCTTATCTATTGGAACCTACCAAGATGAGATAATTTGTGATGTAGTTCCAAAGGATGCCACACATGTTTTATTGGGGCGTCCATGGCAATATGACAAGAGGGCAATCCATGATTGCTTCTCTAATGAATTCACTTTTAAGCATAAGGGATGAAAATCACCCTAATGCCTATGGCTCCCAATGAAATATGTGAGGATCAACTTCAAGTAAGGTTGGGTTGTGAGGAAGAAAAACAAAAGAAAGATAAAAAGAAGATAGAAACCTCTAGCAAACAACCTAAGGCTATCAAAGGGAAAACTAAAGTGACAAGGAAAAAGGAAACAATGCTTATGCTTAAACTTCCTTTAGAAACTAATGTTGTTTGTTTTGAAGGTACAAAAAGACCTCCAATGGAAGAGGAAGCTACTCATCTACGAACAAGGGGGTTTTCTTTACCCTATACTTCATCTTCTTCTATCTTTATGCTTCCATAATTCTTTTGTTATGAAGCTTGGGGGTCAACACTAAATGAAGCTCTTATATTGTTTCAGCTACTTCTCACTATGCCAAAAAAGGCTTTTTACCGCGGTTATGGAAGCCCTTTTACCGCGGTGAGATAAAAGGAATTTATTGCGGTTAATTTTCGGAACCGCGGTAATTGAGTTAGTCTTTTTACCGCGGTTCCGAAAAATAACCACGATAAAAATCCTAGAAGCGTGAAATTTCTGCACACTTTTATACCGTAAAAAATCCCTTTTTCGTAGCTATTTCGTAGTTAATGCCTATCTGTTATATTAAAAATCCCAATAGAAATCCAGACATGAATTACTCAATATTCTCCTCAATATGAGTGTGTGTTACCATATGCCTAAGTTGTGAGTGTGTGTGAGAGAGAGAACAAAAACAACTCACCTATTGTAACCCCGATCAACAAAGTCTCCCTAACACACATTTAGGAAAGATATATAACTCAAGAAAGGATATACTGTAAAAATGCATAATAACATCATCCAGTTCCGAGAGAGAACTGCAGTACATAGTACATACTATAAAAATGTAATTTGTTTCTGGCACATGACCCCCAGTCTGAAAAAGTTTCATTAGATCATGAAATTGACCATGAATATCACCACAAACTGTTACTGGACTATTGACAGGCTGAACATTGGACTCCTCAATAAGAATCTCTTTAACCTGAGATTTAGAACTTTATGACTAGAACAGTTCTCCATCTCAACAAAGATGTATACCAATCTAACTTCTAGCACTGAAGAAAAATCTCAAATGAAAAGCAGTGAAAAAGATAAGACAAATCAAACAGAACAATAGCCCAGACATTCAACCAAATTGTATATATTCAGCTACAGCTCCAAGACAAAAGACAACATAACAATATCAAACTTCAAACACAGCCACAGGCAAATAAATGTAGGCGAAACATGAAAATTTCATCCAATTGGGAATAAGAGATCATACATGTATGAATTATCACTTATAAGGAAGCACAACAGTGGTATAGATAATTGAAATCAGGGAAAACCATTATTCAACAGAATTGTCAAAACCTGAGCCTGATCTGATCTATATAAACACATTGCTGCTTGTGCTTCTCTTCTTCTCGATGAAAGTGGCAACAGCGAGGGTATTTGAGCCTCAGCGCGAGCCAAATAAGTTACCTTCCATCCCTAACAATAAAAAAAAATGTCTTAAACATCAAAACTATATTGAGGACCTAAACTGAACCCCAGCTCCTGGTAACAGGTACTAGGCAAACTTTCTACAAATTAATATTTAGCGATCTACTTTTCAATTTAGAGTCACATTTCCACTTGCTAAGTGATAGATCATCTCAACTATAAAGACAAATATAATAAAACAAAGACACAACAACAACAATAAAAAAATGATGTCTTAAACATCAAAACTATATTGCTTCTTTTGGAAACATTAAAATGGTAAAAACAAATAATAAGCAAGATCACCTGTTGAGCACTACCACCAAATTGAATTTGCCTATGTTTCTGTTCACCTATTCCACCATAAACCTGCAACATTTTTCAATTGATTAAGTGATAAATCAACTAAAAATCAGTTCTGGTTAAGAACAAAGAACAGTAATTTAATTCATATGATATATAATGGAATTACACTCTTTAAATTATAAAAATGCCATTATGTCAACAAGAACAAAATCTGAGTTGATTTACCAATTTATCTACAGCTCAAACAGATGAAGTGATCAGATATGCTATATGCTGTTTAATAAAAAGTTAAATGTAGTAAGAAAAATAGAAAATCAAGGGCTTTCTATACTATTCATTCAAGTAACACAAAATTCTCAATTTTCTTATACTTGGTATTTCATTACCTAGTGTATATCTTTTATGTGTATGTTTGGTCCTTGTAAGCACTGAAAAGTTAATGAGATCCAAATACATTGTTTCTCACCAATAAGATAAAATCCTATACAGGCCCAACATCTGTATTGAGGTGCATCTATGTCTAACACAACCAATTTAGCTTCAAGGAAAAGAAGAAATTACATATCCCATCTGGACAAGATTAGAATTTAGAGATGGTGGGACTGGGTAAAATAGATTCATTAATGTTGGAAACAATACTAAACTAAACTAAAACTTAAAAATTAGGGGAGAGGAATCTCACTAACTTTATGCATTCTTTAAGAACTAAAGTTAATGTAGAAATTCTAGTTTTGAGCTGTATTAGCTCAAATATGCTCTATTTATTTAATTCCTATTTGCTCCTTAATAGAAAGAATGGTATGGTAGCAGAACTAGATTGAGGAATTGGTCGAGCATACAAATACAATACATAACATAGCATAATCACACATTCTCATAGTAAAATTAAGGGACAGAATCAGAAATGTGATATTTGGTGCAGTTACCTTCATAGCCAACCTAATCTGGGAGGTAAATGAAGTTACTTCATTTCTGTGAGTTAATTCTTTAACCTGCAACAATTCAAAACTAAATTATTGAGCTTGGGAGCCAGTTGAGTATACACATGGATAATTATTTTTTTACACAGAATCTAGAACACTTACAAGGATAATTATTATGCCAGTAGAAATAAATGGAATTGGATCAATGTGAATCTCAAAGCTATTTTTTTGCCAAATCCTCAAAGCTATTTATCTCACCCATAATATCATAAAGTATGTCTTGTCAATGCCGAAGCAGAAAGATCGTGTATATATTAATTAATATATGATAGCATGATTCCAACTTGCCCGGAGCAGAAAGATTATTGAGGTATTAACTCCATTAGAAATATCTGGCATGATTCTGGTGGGGGATTAATTGGTTTCATTTAAGATATTGGACTTAATTCAATTAAGATATTGGACTTAGTTGAATACCAAGATGCATGGGTTTTATTATTCTTTTTCTATTTGGTATGGCTTAATATGTTCTATTTTCTTTTTCTACAACAACACATGCAGTTAACTTTTTCAATGAAATCATTAGCTTCATTAATCTGTATATCCAATTCTTCACACTCTTTACAAAGATTTTCATCTAAAACAATGGGGGGGGGGGGGGACTATTTTTCAAGTCTGATCATACTATTTTACACTGATATAGTTATTAAATTCATTCAATTAAGTGATAGTGAAAATGACAAACAAGTGCAGGCAGCAGCTCTTTTCTCTGAAATCTGAATGAAATGTTTGTTTCGTTTTAGAATTCTAGAAACTAGAAAGGTAGCATTATGGTAATTTCACACAGGCCAATTAATTTGTATTTCACCAAACTAGATATAAAGTATATAAGTATATTATCTTGCAATTCTAGGACCACTAGTCTAGCACTAGCAGTAGCAGCTTTGGTTTAGTTACAAAGAGAAGAGGTGTGTGTCAGAGATCAGACCAGACCCTGTGGTGAGGAGAGGATCATGGGAACCATAAGGCTAAGACAACTTTTGCCTTTAATTTGAGGTAGGCTCAGAGACAGAGAATATCACTATAGCTTGTTGTTGGGGGGTTATTATGATGAAAATTAAAGCTTGGGGTAGAAATATCACTTTTGCCTTTAATTCGATCCCTCGGTCTCTTTATGTGTATTTATAATGAGGCTTGGGGTAGAAATAGAATAGAATACAAAAGAGGAAACTAATAGCATAGGAATAGAAAAAAGGGGAATTTTAAGACAGTGATTAGTGGCCTCAAGCAAATGACAATGGGGGGGACTATTTTTCAAGTCTGATCATACGATAATTTACATGAACATATGATATGGATAGCACAGTACTTTAACATATTCTAAAATGAAAATGGTAAACTATAGTTTGAATATTGAGTATATGACAATCAAATGATGTAGTTATCCATCAAATTACATAAATTGTTACTAACCAAATAAAGGGATCGCTTTCCGTTATTATAAATAAGTGAAAAGGACAAATAGTCCTTCTCAGGACGCAGATAACGTTGAAAAACGGCCTGCCAAAGGATTAATGAAAGAAAACACAGAACAGAGAAGAGTAAGCATATGGAAAAGATTTTCAAAATGACTTTTTTAATCACAAAGAATTCCATGGCATAAAATGATATTAAATATAAGAGCAGAAATCTCACAGTTCTTTGACCAGGAATAATTCTTGAGACAGAAGATAGCTTCAGAATTCTTTCTTCACTACTTGAAATCCAGATTAAAGATGATTCATCCTGCAGATTTAGATATTTAAATGAATATAAATAGAAATAACTCAAATAAGTGTAAGAATTCAAGCCTACTATACATAATGTTTAACATTATAGTCTATGAGCAAGGAAGCACAGAAAATAGCTATATAAGCATACATCATACAAGAAATGTTTGTCGAGCAATAAAGCAACAATATCACTACTAGGTAGCAGTAGCACTAATTACTCACATCAGCAAATTAGGCTACTCAAATAACAAGTCAATATATCTGACCTAAATCTAACAAATGCATTGTTTTTGTAGAAGAAATAGCATGAACCAATGGTTATCACTATCAGCTTTACCTATGACTAGTGACTTGTTAGGTTTCTAGAAACCCAACCTGATACAGGATCTGGAGCAGTAAGCAGGGAGGCACGGATGGCGCGGTTGCTGCAGCAACGGCGTCAAGGAGGGAGGCAAGGCAGCGCGGTGGCGGAGACAGGCGCAACAAGGAGGCGGACGGCGGACAGCGCGAACTGGGATTTGTTCCAGCAGACGGACAGCGCCGACGGAGGGAGATAGGAGCAGCGGCGGACGGAGGCAAGGACAGAGCTCTGACTGAGGGAGGGGCGGAAGGGGATGGGGAGCAAGAAGGGCTCTCGAATTTCTCTCATAGGGTTCTTTACGGGAAGGGGTGGGTCTTTCTTTCTTAATAATAAAACATCGCGGTTCCGAAAACTGTGGTAAATATAATTAAAAATAATTTAAAAAATAAATATTTAAACGTTAATTATTGCGGTTGGTAAATAGGACCGCGATAATTTCAAATTTCAAACTTTTTATCGCGGTTCCGCTATACAACCGCGGTAATTTGGTGTCAAACTAAAAAAAAAAAACTTTACTTATATTATCGCAGTTCGTTTTCGGAACCGCGGTAATATATCAACTTCATGCTTTTTAACCCGGTTACTTATTGTAACCGGGTTAATTTGGGTGCGATAAAAACCTCATTTTGGCATAGTGTCTCTACTGGCAAGTGGAGCACATGATGGCGCATTTCACCTTAAGGGAAGTACCTTTCTAACTTACAACCTTATAAGAGCTGGATTAAAATAACCATATAAAAAGGGATCTTGAACCAACTTACAAACTGAATCACCCATGATATGGCAGTAGCGCTTGAAGAAGATAGGTTGGAACCCATCCGGACGAGGAGCTTTATAAGACTTCATGGACACTAAGGCACGCCGAACTTCTCTAGTTATAGGAGATGTAAGGGCTAAGACTCCTTTATCACTTAATTTAGGGTGATTAATTTCTTGCAAATTGAGATGCCCGTCATTTTGGTGAAGCCCAAACAGAATCTTGAATTCTTATCATATGTAAGAACTTCACGAAATCTTGCAGAGTCTATAAAGTCCTACAGAGTCCACAAAGTCCTGCAGAGTCTATGATACAAATCCATTAAAATCCTGACTTAAAAATTCTTGAAATTCTTCCAGAATTCTTAAAGTCATGAAAATCCTATAAAGTCTTTTAAAAATCTGCAGTCTTTTTTCAGCTAAAAAAGTCTTTTAAAATCCTAAACCAACATACCCCTAAGCCCGTCTTGATCCTCACACCCAGAGTCATCATGGAAGAAAAGACCAGGAATCTTATTTTTCTTACGACGGACAACTGTTTGCATGTGGAAGAATTTTGTATTCCTATCGCCGAGCTTCACCTAATTCTTACGAGCTTTTTGATACCAAATAATCCCTTCTTGACGGAGGACCTCATTATACTCCCGTGAAAGCTCTCTCTCCTGCTGTAAAAGGTCAGAAGTATGCCGCACATCTAGAGCTTGTAGGATGCCCAATGCAGAATCTTTACGAACTTGATCTAACCGGTCCAAGGCAGAATACCTGTCCCTGTTCCAAGCATTTGAGACCACGCATCAAGGAATCTAAATAGGAGATCATGATGACTCGTATGCTTTTTATCACAGTGGAGAAGTAAAGGGCTATCGTCTGAATGCACCTGCAAAGACTTTCAAGATAGGATTTCGGAAATTCAGTGCGCCAGTGGCAATCCACAAGAGTCCTATCAAGCCGACACCATACTCTTTTCTAGACCAAGTGAAAAAGTAACCTGTAACCCCAATATCTAAGAGGCCGCAATCATCTATCATATTAGCAAATTTATCTGCACAGCTCCTAGTAAAGACACCGCCATTACACTCTGAAGCAAATAAAACTTTGTTGAAATTCCCCATCAAATGCCAAGGCATATTGATTGGACCGTAAGTTCTGATGATGAGACCAAAAAACTTCACGGGCCGACGGAGTGGGGCTAGCATAAATGAAAGAAAATGCCCAACTCTTATTCCTATCTGAGAGGATAACCGTCACAGCTTGGTTACAAACATCATGTACTGATGGACATCAATATTAATGTTACATCCATTATCTACAAGTACCCAAACTCCACCAGCATGGCCAATAACTTCAACAATATATACCTTCTTAAAACCCAACCCATTCCAAAATTTTTCAACTTTATGAAACAAATAGTGGGTCTCAAAAAGAGCAATTAAGGATGGTTTGTATCTCTTCACAAGTTCACGAGTATATCTCTTACCCGCAACATTCATAGCGCCCCTAATGTTAACATTCTACAATCTTCAAACATGAGGAAACAATATTAGAAGAAAAAGAGCCAAGGCTGACATCAACCCATGTGCATGGAATGGTCCTCACGCATCCCAACACCTGATGCACCATGCAAAGCTTCCTCACTACATTCCTCATCAACAGTGGAACGTTGATTTTCCATGCACTGCTCGTCCTACATGTTGGTATCCTTGGAATCCATGCAAGCATTATGGGGATCAGGAGACTTGTCCTCTTCATCCAAGAGGTGAAGGTGCTTTGGCCCCACCACTTCAACATTCATAGAAGTTTGAATATTAAAAGGAAGCCTATCTTGAGGTGCAACTATCACCACTTGCTTGGCTGCCATATAATTCTTCGTTTTTGAAGATTCTCCAGGCCCGCTTGGGATCGCTTTGCGGGCTTTTCCATCCAAGGGAGTAATGGGCTTTGCATCAAAAATTTTGGGTTGGATAGTAGGTGGTTCGACCCTTGGCCTTTTATTCCTGGTCAAGCATTTTTTATTGATAGCAGAGGGCCCATTATCATTTGGATCTCCTTTTCCAACGGAAAAAATGAAAAACTAGGGGTCTGTTTGGTTTGCATTTTCATTTCCTATTTTCATTTCTTGTTTTCTGGAATTTTACAAAGGAAAAACTAGAAATGCTGGAAACAAAAAATCGTCGTTTCCAGCATTTCCAGTTTTTCCTTTGTAAAATTTCAGGAAATAGGAAACAAAATAAAAACAAGAAATGGAAATAAGAAATCAAAATGCAAACCAAACAGGCCCTAGTCTTCCCCATCTTCGTAGACGTCTCCAAATTCAACGCATCAAATTTATTGCCCATAGATGGCATCTTACCATCTTTCTTACTCCCGTCATCATGCATCCTTGATTTAGAAAGAATCTTGCCCCGAGATTTGGGCTATTTTTTATGTTTCACCACCGTAATCCAATCCCCATGGAGATTCTCCTCTCCTAACTTCTCGGAAGAAATTAATGCACTAGGGTTGTGCTGTTACGCCGAACCTGTAGGGGTAGGAATCTCCTTCTTCGCCGTCTTAGGACCTAGTTGTGGTGCTGGAACTACAACTGGAGACTGGACTATAGTGCAGTTACGACCAACATGGCCATAGCAACCGCACTTGGAGCAGAGGAGAAGGGGCCCTTCATATTCGACCTTGTACCAGTGATCTTTTCTTTGTCTCCAACCAAATCAAATTTTACCATGAAAAACCCATTCCCCACATCCATTATATCAAAATCACCTGATATCTTCCAAACATGTTTCAGTTTCTCCTTTATTGTAAAGAACCCTACAGACTTCCCTAACAACTTTACAAATACAACTTCCCTCCAAGGCAACCAGAGTTCCTGTAAAATGCTTTCATCGATGAAACACTTAGGTTTCAAACGGTTCCCATCCTTCCACTCAATATGAAACTGACTATTCGCTGTCAATTCACGCTTTTGGCGAACTAGAAAGTTGCATTGTGAATTCATAAGTTTGTCACGAAAAGAAAGTCTATTGTGATCATTCCCTCTGATAAAAATTGATACAAATTTCTAGAATATGTTAGATAAGTGTAGAAAAAGCTAGACATGTATGTTAGTAACTACTAGATGGCAAATTCTAGAATTATGTAGACAAATTACATATAGATAGAAAACTCTAGAATATATATCTCTAGAATTGTCTATACAAAACATGATTGGTGGTGTTGAGTGTTGAAATTCTGGCAAGCGTTCAAAAAATCTAGCAGTATAAGAGTAAGTGAAAGAGTTTGTCGTATCCACAGGGAACAGTTCAATTGTAAAAACTAGTGGTCACAACTATCAAGTGAGAGAATATAAATGTTGTTTGTGAAAGTTGTAATAGTAAATAAAGAAAAGCAATAAATTGAGATGGTTGAGCAGGTTACTTGAGTTAGGATTGAACTTCGTCTATCGCACCCCTTTCGTATTTGAACCCTAATGATATTTATGAATATGCAATTATAATATCTTAGCACAAATAAATGTTATTTCATAAAAGGTTCCCATAGATATGAAATACTCAGAAATAATTCACCCTGGTTCCCACAGTGATAAATTACCCCGGATTAAAGATTAATTTGTAAAAGCTATCAAGCCATCCTGGTTCCCACAGTGACAACTTGAGTGTTTTCACCAATCAGAATTCAAGTTTCCTATTCCTAAGTTCCCCCAAACTCGCTATTGATTTGACAAAACCACTTTCCAGTGCGCCCCATAAAACCAACCTATAACTCCGGCACAAAGGTGGAAGCTAAACATTAAGCATAGAATAAAAACACCGATATTATAAAAATAGGGATTCATAAATAATAAAGAGAATTCAAATACAATTGGGGATTGAATCGACTACATTCAATCCTATGGGAGAGTTTAGCTACTCATGGTAGCCATTACAAACCAATAGAGAAACTGTCACACTTTTCTCTAGCTCTGGCTCTACTCCACCGCCTCCTTTGATCTATGCAAAAGGTCCTTTAAATAGAAGTTGGAAAGCTATCTGAAATCTGGAAGGAATCTTGTTGGAAATCTTATTGGAAAACTGTTTCCGTATTCCTACGCTTTAACCTACGCTCAGCGCAGATGAAGCGCAGGAAATAGAGAGGAATTTTAATTCCTACGTTCCACTTGTGCTCAGCGCAGATCACCATTTCTGCTTTTCCTCGTTTCTGTTGGAGCCACATGAAACACTAGAAGGGGGGGTTGAATAGTGTTTTAAAAGTTTTCTCAAAATTTCGGGAAACCCTTTTTCAACCAACTTATAATTCCAAATATACCTTTACAAGTTTTTATGAAAAACTCTTTTTGCAAATAGTAAAGAATATCAGAGTTAAGCGTAGGCTATTTGAAAATGAGTTTTTCAGAGACTTGCTGAACTTTGATGAAAACAAATGAGCTTTCTGAAATCACTTCAGAGGGTTCAATAAAATCATTTTCAGAAACTTGTTTAAAACTAATTTTGATAAATAATAACTTCAAAACACAAAACAAGTTGTTCAAAAATGTTTTACACTAATATCCAAATGATTCAGTAACTTGCTGAAAACTGAGTTATTAGATAACTTCCTGAACCCACTTCAGAAGGTGCAGTAAGTACTTCTTTTCAAAATGATTTGGTTAATAAATAAAGTTTTACTATGTTAATTTTAAACTCATTTTTCAGACCCTTTATTGGTTAGAGATAAACAGATAATAGCAGAATATAAAGAGTTAAAGGTAGAGAGAATTTTGCACAGAGAGTTTATCCTGGTTCACCCACTAACCCAGTGAGCTACATCCAGTCCCAGGGAAAACCACCACTGGATTTTCCACTATCTGATCACAGATACAAGTATTCTTTTCTACCAAGCCTCTCGAGGCTCTAATCCAAGTATTGTTTATCAACCAAGCCTCTCCAGGCTCTAACACAAGTATTCTTTTCTATCAAGCCTCTCCAGGCTCTACACAAGTATTCTTTTCTATCAAGCCTCTCTAGGGTCTACCAGAGTATTCTTTCTTCCTCCAAGCCTCTCCAGGCTCAAAGTATTTTTTTCCACCAAGCCTCTCCAGGCTCTCAAAGTATTCTTTCTTCCACCAAGCCTCTCCAGGCTCTCAGACACATATTGTGTTTACAATGATAAATGGGTTTAAGTTTCAGGGAAACTTAAACTTCAGTTTTCTTGTACAAAGAGATTACTGAGTACAACTCAGAATACAAAGAATAAATTCTAAGTAAAAGGTATAACAGAGATATAAGTGTATAATTCTAAGCTCTAATTCATCTCTGTAGGATCAGAAGGCTGGTTGGATATTATCTGTATTGAGCGTTGCCAATCTCTTCTGTGGGCTTGATAAGATGTCATGGTTAAGGATAGATGTTTAGGAGTTCATGGCTGCCCATTTTGGTCAGTTCCTAGTGAATGAATCTTTAGGAATTTGGCCGACCCATCAGAGTCTTCTAAGACTTTCTTGAGGCTATTTATATGTTTTGGAAATATAGTCGTTGAAGAATGCTTTGAGTTTACCGTTGAGAAAATATAATTGATGCTCTTAGAGCTTTTGTGACAGTAATTTCTCATTTGGTAGCTTCTGACTTTAAGCAGATTAGGTGTGTAGATGAATTAGTTCTGACACACTGCAGATAGGATAATAATCTTGCTTTTGTCTAAGAGATTTTCTTTGATCTTCAGCAGGTTGATGTTCTCTCTTCTTCTTCTTCTTCTTCTTCTTCTTCTTCTTCTTCTTCTTCTTCTTCTTCTTCTTCCTTCCTTCCTTCCTTTCTTTCTTTCTTTCTTTCTTTCTTTCTTTCTTTCTTTCTTTCTTTCTTGTGAGTGTAAGGAGGTATGATATAAAGATCCATTAGACTTATCCTTTTGCCCGTTGTAAGTTAGCTTCATAGCTCCTGACACAGAACAGAGTAGGTGTGTAGATGTATATTTGTTCTGATACACACACACAACAATTTTGCTTGTGAATATTTCTTTAAGAGTGTAGATGATTCTTCAACGAGTTAGCTTTCTTCTCTCTCTATCTTCATTGAATGAAGTCTGTTGTCTAGATAGAGATGATAATTTTATCCGTTGTACTTCTCTTTTATCCTTTGAGAATTTTGCTTTTCTTCTTGTAAGGATTCAGACTTCTGATAGCATATTGCAGAGTTGGTACAAAAGTAGGTGTTCAGCAATGCTGACCTATCTCTGACCTCTATTTGCTTTTTTGCAATATGTTTCCTCTTTTATGTACTATATTCCTTAGAACGAGGAAAATAGCTTTTGTTGCTACTCCTGATAGCAGGATTGTTGTAGGATCTAGAATTGAGCAAAACCAACCGATTAGAATCAATTAAAGACACTAAAATTGCGAATTATAGGTGCAGGGCAGCAGTTATAATTGCGCAAGAAAACACAAGAAAATGAGAGAAAATGAAAGAAAAAGTGGATAGGAAGAAATGAGAAGGACGCCACTGAAGCAAGAATCCTCCTGCAGCAGCTAAGTCCAATGTCGGACGCCACTAATTCAGGAGAATTAGATAAGTCTCAGTATGGTTTGAGCAACAACCACCAAGCCTCACTCAACTCACAAAGGCAGGAGAAAATTTGGCATAATGCCTTTACTTCAAAATTCAATGTGTCCATTACAAGAGGAGAGGACTCGACTCCTATTTATAGGAAAAGAGGGGGAGAGGGGCGGATTTTTAGGGGCATAAAAAAGAAAGAAAATAAAAGGTGAATGAAAACACTCCTAAGTGGGTTTTGAACCCAAGACCCCCAAGGTTTATGGCTAAGCTAAGTCTTAAGCCAATAAACCTCTCAAAATGGCACCCACTCATGTAGGAAAATACAAGATGAGTCAAATTTCTATCCTATGTGGGAATAGAACCCATGACCTCCTAAGCCTTATAGCAAGGCAACCTACTAACCAATAAACCCACTAAAAATAGCGCCCAAGTAGGAGGGATTAAAAGAAAATTACAATTAATAAAAAGAAAACATAAGAGAGTCCTAATTAAGGGTGGTCCATAGGACAAGGGTCCTATCCAGGGTCAAGGTGTCCTTCTGTAGGGTAGTGACCTTTATTTTATAGGGTAGTGACCCTTTATTTGTAGGACACTAATTTCTCCAACTCTTCCTTGCTTGAAGCTCAGGCTTGAAGTTGGTGCATATCCTCCAATGTAGGTCTTGCAGGTCCAAGCTTCTAGCAGTGTGCCATCATTCCCTCCTCCTTGAAAAGGATTTGACCTCAAATCTGAAAATTCAAAAAGAAGGCATAAGAATAATGAACTGGGCAGAAGAAGGAGATGGATGACAAAATTCAGGAGGTAAGAAGGTACTTCCCTTAGTCTTTAGAGAGTAGAGTCAGAGATCCACAAGTTGAACATCTTCCTTGAGCCTAAATGAAGAATGAACCATCTTGTCTATGTACGCTGTAGAAGGAGATCCTGGATCAAAGACCATTCTCTTGAAGTCCTTCTTTTCAAGCAAAGGGGTTAGTTGGTTAAAACGAGATTTAAACAAGTGATATGCATGTTTCAAACCAACAAAATAATCCATAATATATTGCCAAATGAAAGCACATTTTAAACTATGTGGTATGAATGTCCTATTTCTTGGAAGTGAGATCACATCATGCTCATTGAACATAAGACACACATCTTGAGTATTATTGTAAAAATCATTGTGCATATGTTCATGCCATGAAGTATTCATGCAAGTTTGTTCAAGAGCCATATCCATGCTAAAGCACTCACTCAAGTAAGATGACACATTTTTCATATTATCATATGCGTTCATGAAAGGTGAAATACCCAAAGAATCACATTAAGTATGCATATCAAGAAGCATATCATCATTTGAATTAGATGTCAAACAAGTTTTTCCATATGTGATAGCTTTATCAGAATTTTTATTCTTTTCACTAACTAGTTCAAGAGCATAATACACATCTTTATATGACACAATTATTTTAGGACCAAAATGTGTATGCACATTAAAGATACAAACCAAAGGCACATGCATATTCAATCCAACTTTGTTATCATTCCTATCATGCAATCTAAATTGATCAAAGGAATTGATTAAACATGCATCTTTAGTAAGTTTCATGGTACTCTTAAACTTAGTTGGTTTTTCTAGACATGCAATAAGGTTTCAAAGCATTATCAATATTGTTTACTTCTTTCACACATGCAATGCTTTGAGGCATATAATTGTGCATAGAGAGAGACATTCCATGCATAAAGAAAGTTAGTTTAGGGAACTCCCTCTCATTAGCTTGAGTTGTCCTCTTTGCAACACTAGAAGTACTTGCCATCAACTTATTCATGTCTTCACACAAAGGGTTAGCTATCAAATGATCACAAGATAAAATTAGTTGCTTTCCTAAATCTTTGTTTTTCTTTTCTTCTATTTGCACTCCTTCTACCTCCTTTTCTTTTTCTCTCTTAAGCCCTTCTTCTTCTTCCCTTTTTAGTTGTTCCTTCTTTTCTAATTTTCTTTTCTCTTCTATCTCAATTAAGGACTTTGAAAAGCATTTTGAAAATTTATCTTCAATTTCATTAGCAAATTTTTCTAACTTTCTTCCAATTCTATCTTCAAAAGAATCTTTTGTACTTTTCCTATTCTCTCTTTTATTATACCTTTGTCTTTCTTCTTCATACCTTCTAAATTTCTTTTCTTCCTCATACCTTCTCCTTTCATGGTTAGAGTTATCATAACTCCTTTCTTTCTTCTTACTATCTTCAAAATGATATCTACTTATTTCTCTCCTTTCTTGCCTATACCTTTCTTCAACTTGATCATGAGAAGAGTGTCTTCTCACTTCTTTTTCTCTTCAAAATTCTCTCTTATCTTCATCTAGCTCCTTTCTCCACATTCTATAGGACATCTTAAATTGATTTTATTTGAAATCTTTTAAAGGACCTCACCACTCACTAAGTGTTTACACTCAATGGAATGTAATCACTCGTGTATGTCACTCTTTTTGGGCTTTTTCTATAATGAAAACTCTCTTGCCTCTTCTACTTGGTTGGAGGTTGATTACAAGTTGCAAAGACCAACGTGAGTCTAAGTCTTAACCCTTACCCAAAATAAAAGCACACTAACAAAGAAAAAGTACCTACTGGAAGAAGATTGGAAAATCCTAAGACAAAACAAGGAATTGATATGACAAACAAGAAAAGTTGGCACTCAAACAAGCTTATACACAAGAGCAGACAACAAACAAGACAAGACGGAAGAAATTGCAAAGAGAATTGTTTTTTGGTGATTTTTGAAAAAGAGTTGCCAAAATTGTCGTTTTTAAGAAAAACAGCAAATACAACTCAATTACGGTATACAGGGAAATGAAACAGAAAATTACAGTAAAACTGTCACTGTATTGTTGGGATAATTCTTTGTTTTTGTTTTTCTATTTTTTTCTGATTTTTTTTGAATTTTGACTCTTTTTGGGTGTCTTTGACTTTTTCCTCTTTGTTGTTAACTTTGCACCCTTTTTTGCTTTTTAAACCTCTTTTTCTATTTTTGGCACGTACGTACTTTTTGTATTTTTCTTGCCTTTTCTTTCTTTTTTTGACTTTTTCCCCAACAGAAAATTACATAAATTTGTACACAATGAAAAGAAAATTAACTGTACCTACTGTAATATTTTTGGAATTTTCTGACAGTAAACTGGTCCAAGTGGCCCAGAAAAGAAAAAATAATGAATAAACTGATTTCTAAAAACTGTAAAAACGTGATGGCAACTTGATTTCAAAAATGGCCAAAAAAAATTGCTTAGCACTTCCTTGATGATTATACAAAACCGGTATGGTCACAGAAACGCGCTTGGTTCAATTTTAAGATTGAAATTAAAATTTGAAGGAAAATCAACAATTAGAATTTGTTGATCTTCTTCCAATACTATGAACCAAAAAAAAAATCCTATAGGTGAGCGTTTTGCATAATCAAACAGGGAAAGTCCAAGGTAGAGATAGCAGTCAATCCAAATTTGCAATTAGAATGCCAATCAAACAGACATAACAAGAGTAGGAAATTGAATAACACAAGAGCCCAAAAATGCGCATAAAATAGCAAAAAAAAGAAGAGGAAAATTGCGCAAAATTAAATGGCAAGAAAATAACGGGGGAAACTGAAATTAAAAGGATGGGGAGGACAGAAATGTAAATGGCAGAAAGTAGAAGGGGATGGCAGAGAGTAAAAGGATGGGGAGAGAAGAAATGTAAAGGGGGAAGCGGAAATTAAAAGGATGGGGAGGACTGAAAGTAAATGACTGAAAGTAAAGGGGGAAGCGGAAATTAAAAGGATGGGGAGAGCAGAAATGTAAATGGCAGAATGTAAAGGGGAGAGCAGAAATTAAAAGGATGGGGAGAAGCGGAAATTAAATGGCGGAAAATTAAAGGCGGAAAGTAAAGAGATGAATATGGGGGATGAACAATTAATGGTGAAGGGGAGAAATGTAGGTGAACGATCTTTGGAAAAATGAAGACAACAATGTCTCCTCTTACCACACTTCACCACAAACAAGCAGTTATATCAACCAATTTGCAAGAATTACTCAAGAACAAGTATGAGCAATTAAAGAGGCATTTAAACAAACACCTAGGGGGTGGGAATTAGCGGCCCAAAACAGCCCCCAAACTAGCAAGAAATCAAGCAATTCAATCAAGACAGACAAGTGCTGATAGCAGCAGAAAGGCACCTCGGGCCCGGGAAACAGTCCAAGTCCAAATTACAATTGAAAAGAGGGATGGAATTACACTAAAATGATGAAAATTCTGCACAAAATAGGTGCAGTATGCAGCGCCCAAACAGCCCCCAAATGGCTCCAAATTTGTTCAAATTCAACAAGCTCTGATGACCAATTGATAGCAGGATAGTTGTAGGATCTAGAATTGAGCAAAACCAACCGATTAGAATCAATTAAAGGCACTAAAATTGCGAATTATAGGTGCAGGGCAGCAGCTATAATTGCGCAAGAAAACACAAGAAAATGAGAGAAAATGAAAGAAAAAGTGGAGAGGAAGAAATGAGAAGGACGCCACTGAAGCAAGAATCCTCCTGCAGCAGATAAGTCCAATGCCAGACGCCACTAATTCAGGAGAATTAGATAAGTCTCGGTATGGTTTGAGCAACAACCACCAAGCCTCACTCAACTCACAAAGGGAGGAGAAAATTTGGCATAATGCCTTTACTTCAAAATTCAATGTGTCCATTACAAGAGGAGAGGACTCGACTCCTATTTATAGGAAAAGAGGGGGAGAGGGGCGGATTTTTAGGGGCATAAAAAAGAAAGAAAATAAAAGGGGAATGAAAACACTCCTAAGTGGGTTTTGAACCCATGACCCCCAAGGTTTATGGCTAAGATAAGTCTTAAGCCAATAAACCTCTCAAAATGGCGCCCACTCATGTAGGAAAATACAAGATGAGTCAAATTTCTATCCTATGTGGGAATAGAACCCATGACCTCCTAAGCCTTATAGCAAGGCAACCTACTAACCAATAAACCCACTAAAAATAGCGCCCAAGTAGGAGGGATTAAAAGAAAATTACAATTAATAAAAAGAAAACAAAAGAGATTCCTAATTAAGGGTGGTCCATAGGACAAGGGTCCTATCCAGGGTCAAGGTGTCCTTTTGTAGGGTAGTGACCTTTATTTTGTACGATAGTGACCCTTTATTTGTAGGACACTAATTTCTCCAACTCTTCCTTGCTTGAAGCTCAGGCTTGAAGTTGGTGCATATCCTCCAATGTAGGTCTTGCAGGTCCAAGCTTCTAGTAGTATGCCATCAACTCCCTTTGTAGGTGATGGCATAAGACATTTGAAACCCTTAAGGTCTTTGTGCATAGAGTCTTTGCCTTTGTTGAAGCTTCTCGTCGTAGAAGATTTAAACACGTCATCAGAGAGTTCAAAGAGTCTTCATATCTTCAGAGTGTTATATGACGTGTCTGGCTTCTTCTTCTTTAGATAGATTGAAATGCCACGTCACTACGTTTATAGAGTATGCACATACTTTCAGAAGGTTGAGTTGCTCCAGCATAAATTGATTCTTCTTCAATCTTCTTCAACATATTGCTTCTTTTAGTCTTCTTCTGCAAATTGCTTCTTCTATTCTTCATATGGTTGCTACATTGTTCTCCCTTGTTCTTGGTGATCTTCCTATGAGCATTGAGTCTGACTTTCGTAGGTTGAACAATTCAACATGTTGAGCATTTTGAACTTTTCAGCAGGTTGATCAATTCTTCAGATAGTTTGCTGTAATGCTTTTATCCTTTACAGTATGTTGTCCCTTAGCTTCAATTGTTCTTCTTCTGTATGTTGTTTATTCATATGTTCTTCTTCTTCTTCTTAATTCTTCTTGCAGTTCTTCAGTAGGTTGCTTCTGCGTGATTCCTTTCTTCATTTCAATAAGTTGTGCTTCCTTAGCTGTCTTCTTCCTTCAGTAAATCTTCATCTTCAAATGGATGCTTCAACATATTACCTGAAACACAATACACAGAAGAATACCTTTCTCAGTAGCACCTGTTTTCTTGTAGTCTAGTATGATATTTCTTATGTTCTAGTCTAATTTGTTAGTCTAATTTGTTAATCATTAAAACCAAGGATAATGAGTCTTGAATCTAATTTAAATACTTAAATTAATTCTGAGACTCAACATTCTCCCCCTTTTAAGCTTGATTTCTTCCTGATCTTATATTTATCTGCTATGCTTTCCTTATTTCCCTCTTTTTAACTTGATCTTTGTGCTGATTCTATCTTCAATTTGATTTGAATTTGAATTGAGAATTTTATCTGCAAAATCTGTATCCAAATAACTGCTGATTTTATCTTGATCTGCTGCCATTTAGGATCTTATCTTGTAGATTCTTTCTTCAAATAGATGCTATCTTGTTTCTTCATTTAAAACTTTCCTATTTATCTACAAAATCAACAGATTTCTTATCAAAATAGCATCAAATTCAAATTTAAATCAAATAATCACAAAATCTGAATTTATTACTAAAAAGAGGTAATTTGGGGAATAAATCTAACATTTTGCCCTTGATAAGTGTTGTAATTATATACACATTTATCATATTTTTAGCACTTATCAAATACCCCCCAACTTAGCTTCTTGCTTGTCCTCAAGCAAAAAAAACCCTTTTGCAATCAAATGAATTCAAATCCCCATGTTATAATTCTCAATAATAAGGAAATAATTTCATCACCTCTTGCTAGACAGCTGCCACTTACCAAATATCAGATTGAAAATCAGAATTAAGTAGTGTTTCCAAAACTCAATCAGAACATGATAAAAATACATTCAAACTTTTTTAAAAGTAGTAATCAAAACAATAAGTGATAAATCAAGGAATTCTCTCATGCTCACGGGTAAGTGTTTCCCTCAACTTTTCACAGCAGTTGAACAACTAAAATTGATAGTCGTTTCTGGTTAATAAACATGCACATGGTCAACATGGATCAAAAGGTCTTTCTTAGGTTGTAATGAGGCTGAGCTATCAAGAACTCATGGTTTTTCTGGATATGCAAAGAAACACTGGAATAGAGAGCATTTTTTATTTTCATTTTCTTGAACTTTCTCTCCATTCTCCATTTCATTCTTGATTTTCATCATTTAGCTGGCCTCTTTTCTTTATTTGGTGATTCACTCCCTTTTTCATTCACTTTTTGTTTTTCTTTTATATTCTTGAGGGAGTGACTCACTTTGCTTGCTTGTGCCTGCTTTTTGTATTTCTTCACCATCCAATTCACTTTCAAGTAACCAACCAATTCCCCCATTTTATCCACTTGCACCTTTGCTCTCTATCCTAAGTGTGTAAGGGACAAGATATAGACATTATTTTGGCTGGGGTACATAAGAAAAGAAACATTAAAGCTCAAATGGGTTACAAAAAAAAATTGGAAATATTTTTCATGGGTTGGCTTTTTGGCACTGGGAAAATAATTTATAATCACAAATTTGCCTTTATCACTTCCATATTTTTCATGTGCAGAATAAAATCCAAAAACTTAAGCAATAACAGTTGACAAGCAGCGGTGAAAACTCTCATATCAAGTGTTTGGTCTCACAACTCACCGGCTTTTTGGCTAATTTCCTTGATGAAATCACTTATTGAAATTAATTAACTACCCTGATATATTTTCCTGCATCATATCCTAATCCTAACTAATTATGGATTTAATCACAAAATTCCTATTTCTTTCCTAATTCAGTTAGTTAGACTGCCTAGTTTTGAGATTTTAAAATTAATTTCCTTTAATCCCTTTTTCCTAATTCCTAAAATAATTGAAAAAAATGGTCCTGAAAATGCTGCACTGCATAGAAATGATGTGTCAGTAGTGTTGTATGCACTCCATGTCATCATCATGATTCTCAGCATCAGCTCCAGCTGCTCCTCCCTCTCCCGGTGGAATAAGCATGTCCCCAGGCCACTGCAAATAATCTCTGAACTGATCTGGCAGCATCCCTGGGTAAGGGTCTGTTCTGGTTTGATAGTGATAGTCCTAAAGATGGACTAGAGCTCAATGAAGGGAGGAGTTCTGGGAAATGATGTGCTGAGGCTAGAATGGAATAGAGGTGTCTGCTGCTGCTGTGGTGGTGGTAGTGGCTACTCTGGTGCCGGAGGCTGCTCCTCCTCCTCCTCCTCATCAGGAATGCAGTTGACCTCAATGTACCCCTTAGTCATAGGGGTCTTAATACGATCAGCGTGGTACACCTCAACCCCCTGGAAGTGGCATAGAGCAGTGATGAGAGAAGGGAATCCCAAGCTGATCCTAGACTGTGCGCTCCGTCGCCCAATAGAGGATGCCGTCATGAATATCTTATGAGATATCACCCTGGAAATGTCAACGTCATGCCCAGTCAGAATGCAATAGATGAGATGTGCTACTGGCATGATGATATCTGAAACGTGGTTGGTGGGCTGGATGTTAGCCAACACCAAAACTGTCCACATACAGGCAATGTCCCTCATATCATTCCTATAAATCCTGGCTTCCTGCCTATAAGCGTTCCTCTCAAAGGTACGTCCCCTCAAGCATAGACACTCAACAGTCCTAGTGTCTAAGGGATCATTGTCGTTGATGCCTACTTTATTTACCAGTGCATGGTACTGGCACGACATCATCTCCTCATCATCAGGTCCAGGTCCTCCCAGAAAAGTGTTGATCGTGTCGCGATCATAAGAAACCCACCGGCCTTTCACATAGGACCGTATGTGTACATCAACGCCGTGGTCTCCAATGGTGTTAGCATAAAATTCTCTGACCAACTCTGGGTCAAAGTAGCGGCCTGGCTCTGCAACGCATCTCCACCGCCTCTTGATGATCTCATCCAAGAAATCATCAAACTCGCCAGGCTGTAGAGCAACTGGCCTCTCCTTGATGAAGTTACAGCTCATCAGTGCACTGTAGGCCTCCAAGGCTTAGGGGCTCTTTAACTTAAGAGTGTCGAATTCAGGCACATCTCGAGCTCTCTTGGGACCTTTTCCTTTCTTTGACGAACCAGGTGCAACGGTGGTCTTGAAGTGAACCATCTGCAAGATTTACAGAACCAGGATTATTCCAATGCATAAAGAATAGTAACTCATGATCAATGTATTAAGCCATGCATAAAAATTCACACATGGTGGCCATCTTAATTCAAAAATCAGAGCAATCATTTAGCAAGCATTGTTAGGTTCATTTACACACAATCTTTACCACCATATTACTCGATGCCAATTTATTAATTTCTTAAGAGCATGCTAAAGTGATTAGTTAAAGCAAGTCCTAATAAACTTCTAAACAGGGCATTAATTGATATGCAGTATTATGCTCAAATATCATGACCTTAAGACATGCAATAATGCACAATTATCCATGCAATAGGAAATGCAAGATTTTACAATCAAAGCACACATATTACCAACTAGGATAATTTGCAGAAACTCATTGAGCATTTCAAAAATCACCACCAAACACACAACCACAACCAACATTGAATACTAAGGCTCTATTAAAAATTAATCTTAAAATCATGTGATTCTAAGAGCCTAAGTCTTCTATCCTAAGGTTTGCTCAATGAAACAGAGAAATAAGGATTTTAATCAGTAAAAAATATTTTCAAAACTGTAAAAACATACCTGGAATAGTGCAAGGAAGTTGAAAGGATGAGGTATTTGAGTGAAAAAGGTGAAAAGAAGGTAAAGAACTCAGTGAAAAGCCCTTGAGAAAACGTGGGGAAGGTGAAAAGTGACCTTCCCCGCTCCATGATTTTGAATTTATGCAGGAGCGGGCACTTGCGCTCCACCTGCACTCAGCATAGGTGGAGCACATGTCTTATTTTCCCTGGAGCGAGTAGTTGCACTTCACCTGCGCTCAACGCAAGTGAAGCGCAGAAAACAGAATTGAAATTGATAATCCTGCGCTTCACCTGCGCTAAGCGCAAGTGAAACGCAGAAAATAGAATGCATTTTTCTCTTATATTTTTTGCTGCTTCCTGATTCAAAATGTTTCTATTCCTTTTCCTTATTTTTATCTGTCCTCTTCCTATCAATTCCTTACTAAACAGGTATTGACTCTAACTAAGACACTCAAAAACAAAAATTGAAAAAGAAAAACAGAAAAATAAAACACTGGGTTGCCTCCCAGGAAGCGCTTTGTTTAACGTCACTTAGCTCGATGCCTATTTTACTCATGGTGGCCTCAATTGGAGGTTGATGGTTGACTCAACTCCTTTTCTCCCTTTTATTGCCCATTCTCCATGCCAGCTTTTCGTCTTGTCATCACTTTCCTCACTCTCCTCGTTTTCTTCTTCCTCATCTGATGTTGATCTTTTTCTCTTTTTGAACCTGAATTCCACCATAGATTCTTGCAGCTGCTTCTTTCTTCTTGTTGGTTTCCTCATAATGTTGGGAACCTTCTTCTTCTTGTGCTCAGGTACTTTTTGACTCATGGCCTCCTTTTTTCTTACCTTCTGCAGCTTTGGTTCAAAATGAGTGATATAGATCCCATCAGTAGGATCTATCTTCAATTGGTTTGGTGGTTCAGCTTGCTGGGGAATCCCTCTGTCTAAGTGGAAAATTATGCTTTCATCTTTAGAGATGAGTTGAAATTTTCCTCGATCAACATCTACTATTACCTTGGAAGATTTCATGAATGGTCTTCCTAAGATTAAGGGGACATCAATATCCTCCTCCATATCAGCAATAAAGAAGTCTGCAACATATACAAACTTGTCCACTCTTAACGGAAAATCTTCAACTATCCCATATGGGTATTGAGTAGACTTGTTTGCAAGTTGTAGAGCTACACTTGCAGGCTTGACCTTTGAAATTCCCAGTCTTTTTAAGAATGATAACGACATCAGATTGATGCTTACTCCAAGATCTAACAAGGCTTTTGTGACTAGTTGAGTGCCAATAGTAACTGGGACTGTGAACTTACCTGGGTCTAATGATTTATCTGAAATGTAGACCCTTTCTGACTCTTCTGCCTTTTTTGGAACTACTTCTAAATTCTCCTTTACTTGAACACTCTTTTCTACAATCTTCTCTATGAGCATCTTTTCTTCAGAAGGTATGTTTTCTTCTAGATCACTTTCTTCTGATGCGTTACCATCAGTAGTAACTGCATTGCATTTCTCCTTGGGGTTAGTTTGAGTGTTTGCTGTAAATTGGCCCTTGTTGTGCTCTGCCATGTCTTTTGCTAATTGGCCAACTTGAGTCTCCAAAAGTCTGATGGATGCTTCTGTATTCTTCTTAAAGCCATCAAAAGATTGTATAAAAGCATCAATCTTCTCTTCCACCTTTGAGATTTTGTCATGCATTGAAGGATAACTTTATTGCTGCTGCTGATAAGGCATTTGCCTATTACCTCCATCTTGTCTCCAGCCAAAGTTGTTGTTTTGATCATTCCTCTATCCTTGTGAATACTGATTGTTGTTGGAGAAATTACCTTGCCTTCCTTGATTTCCCATATAGCTGATTTATTCTGTTTGAGTATCTTGATAGGAACAATGACCATTGGAATGGTCGCCTCCGCAAAAGTCACAAATCAACGGTGGGGTCTGGCTTGGTTGAGATTGCACTGCTTTCAATTGCTGAGGAAGTGTTTCTAATTGCTTGGTAAGTGCCTCTAGTTGTCGCTTGATGAGCTTATTTTCTGCTAGAAGTGCATCATTGCTATTTAGTTCTAGCATTCCCTTCTTCTGAGCTGGCTGCCTCCCATATTGAGCTTGCTGGTCATTCTGTGCAAAATTATCAATGATGGTAATAGCACGATCTGCATCCATTGCCAAGATTGTCCCTCCTGCTGCAGCATCTATGTATGACTTTGAATCGGGTTTGAGTCCATTGCAAAAGATATTTAGTTGAGCAATGTCTTCAAAACCATGGTTGGGACACTTTCGTAGCAAGGACTTGAATCTCTCTCAGGCTTCACATAATGGTTCGTCCTCTCCTTGCTTGAATGTGGAGATGTCAGACTTGGCTTGAATGTAGCGCGATGGTGGAAAGAATCTTTTTAGGAACTTGTCCTCTACCATGCTCCAACTATTCAGACTTTGGTTGGGATGCGATTTCAGCCACTCCTTTGCCTTACCTATTAAAGAAAAAGGAAACAATCGTAAATAAACAGATTCCAAATCACCTTCCTCAAATCTTATAGTACCAATCAATTCATAAAAGGTAGAAAGATGAATATGGGGATCTTCATGATCCAATCCTGTGAATTGGTGGGCACTAATGAGGCTCAAATGTGCGGGCTTCATCTCTAAAGATTTTGCTGTAACTGGTACAACAATGCTTGAAAAATAATGAGGCCCTTGGTGCATGACATAGTCTCCCAAGAATCTTCTTTGTGGAATTGGTGGTACTTCAGCAGTATTTTTATTTTCTTTTTGATTCCTCCCTTGTCTTCTTCTTCTATTTCTGCTCTTGTTCCTCCTTGTTGTCCTTTCTATTTCTGGATCAAACAACAATTGATTTTGGGACACCTGTCTTTGCAAGAGCATAAATCAAGAAACTTCCACAAGCGTGAGAATAAAATAAAATAAAAAAATTAATTAAAATAAATTTTTCCTAAAAATACTAAAAATTAAAAATAAAATATATACAACTTGATAGGATAGACCTCCCAAGAATTTAAAATTGAGACACTGTTCCCCGACAATGGCGCCAAAAATACTTGTTGAAATTCTGGCAAGCGTACCAAAAATCCAGTAGTATAATAGTAAGTGACAGGGTTTGTCGTATCCACAGGGAACGGTTCAATTGTAAAAACTAGTCGTCACAACTATCAAGTGGGAGAATATAAATGTTGTTTGTGAAAGTTGTAATAGTAAATAAAGAAAAGCAATAAAATGAGATGGTTGAGCAGGTTACTTGATCTAGGATTGAACTTCGTCTATCGCACCCGTTTCGTATTTGAACCCCAATGATATTTATGAATATGCAATTATAATATCTTAGCACAAATAAATGTTATTTCATAAAAGGTTCCCACAGATATGAAATACTCAGAAATAATTCACCCTAGTTCCCACAGTGATAAATTACCCCGGATTAAAGATTAATTTGTAAAACCTATCAAGCCATCCTGGTTCCCACAGTGACAACTTGAGTGTTTTCACCAATCAGAATTCAAGTTTCCTATTCTTAGGTTCCTCCAATCTCGCTATTGATTTCACAAAACCACTTTCCAGTACGCCCCATAAAACCAACCTATAACTCCGGCACAAAGGCGTAAGCTAAGTATTAAGCACAAAATAAAAACACCGATATTATAAAAACAAGGATTCATAAATAACAAAGTGAATTCAAATACAATTGGGGATTGACTCGAATACATTCAATCCTATGGGAGAGTTTAGCTACTCATGGTAGCCATTACAAACCAATAGAGAAACTGTAACACTTTTCTCTAGCTCCGGCTCTGCTCCGCCGCCTCCTTTTGATCCATGCAAAAGGTCCTTTAAATAGAAGTTGGAAAGCTATCTGAAATCTGGAAGGATACTTGTTGGAAATCTTATTGGAAAACTGTTTCCGTATTCCTGCGCTTCAAACTGCGCTCAGCGCAGATGAAGCGCAGGAAACAGAGAGGAATTTTAATTCCTGCGCTCCACTTGCGCTCAGCGCAGGTGGAGTGCAGATCACCGTTTCTGCTTTTCCTCGTTTCCTCTTTTTCAGCTTGATTTCTTTCTGATCTTATCTTTATCTGCTATGCTTTTCTTATTTCCCTCTTTGTAGCTTGATCTTTGTGCTGATTTTATCTTTAATTTGATTTGAATTTGAATTGAGAAATTTATCTGCAAAATCTTTATCCAAGTAACTGCTGATTTTATCTTGATCTGCTGCCATTTAGGATCTTATCTTGCAGATTCTTTCTTCAAATAGATGTTATCTTGTTTCTTCATTTAAAACTTTCCTATTTATCTGCGAAATCAATAGATTTCTTATCAAAATAGCATCATATTCAAATTTAAATAAAATAATCACAAAATCTAAATTTATTACTAAAAAGAGGTAATTTGGGGAGTAAATCTAACATTTTGCCCTTGATAAGTGTTGTAATTATATACAAATTTATCATATTTTTAGCACTTATCATTGAGGCCTATAAATAGGCCATGTACTCAACATTTATAACCAACAAAGCAACTAGTAATCCATTTCTCAAAGCTATTCCAACTATTCCTCTAAGCTAGCTTTCCTTTCAACTAAGCCTATCAACATAAATTTGCCTCCCCATCCTTTCTACCAATCAAAGAAGCTTTCACTATTTGATAATTCTAAAACTAACAGTGGTACCAGAGCTACATTCGGTCATCTACTGGGCCTAGAAATATTACCCCACTACTTCCAAAAAATTCTCCCAATATCCTACCCACTTTCAAAAAAATTTCTAATCCATGGCTAACACCATTTAACCATCATCTATCCCTATTCCCATTTTTAATGGTGAAAATTATGATTTTTGGAGCACAAAAATGAAGACATATTTCACCTTCCAAGATCTATGGGATACGATAGAAGAAGGATTTTCTGCTCCAGAAGACACCTCAACCCTTACTGCAGCTCAAAAGAAGGAGTTGAAGGAGAACAAACAAAAGAATTCAAAAGCACTATTTATTTTTCAACAAGCAGTGACCGACACAATTTTTCTGAGAATAATGGGTGCAACAGCAGCCAAAGAAGCATGGACTGCGCTGCAAGAGGAGTTCGAAGGAAGTGAAAAGGTATGTGTTGTAAAACTCCAAACTCTACGACGTAACTTTGACTTGTTAAATATGAAAGAATATGAGACCGTAAAGGACTACTATTCTAAGATTAAAGAAATAGTTAACCAAATGAGAGCCTACGGGGAAAATATTCCTGACAAGAAAATTGTCGAGAAAATTCTAATTACTGTTCCCTATAAATATGATTCGATTGCGACAATGATTGATCAAACAAAAGATCTATCTACGTTGTCAGTGACAGAACTGATAGGGTCACTTGAAGCTTATGAGCAAAGGTTTAATAGGCATGATCAGGACTTAGTTGAAAATGCCTTTCAATCAAAGCTCAAAATACGGTCTCAAAATAAAGGAAAAGCAGAAGAAAGGAATAATGGAGAAACTTCTAGAAATAAAGAGAATTCTAGAAATTTCTCTAGAAATTATCAGAATGAATATCCTCCATGCGGCATTTGCAAAAGGATAAATCATGCAGAAAAAGACTGTCGTTATCGTGGAAAGCCACAATGTCATCACTGCAAGAAATTTGGACATGTAGAGAAGTATTGCCGCAACAAAAATAAGCATCAAGCCAATTTTGCTGAAGAGCATGATCGAGAACAACATCTTTTCTATGCAACCCAAGATTCCACTAATGAAATAGGTGGAAACTGGTACTTGGATAGCGGCTGTAGCAATCATATGGCCAAAGATGTAAGCATCTTCAAGGATATTGACGAATCCGTCAAAGTGAAAGTCTGAATGGGGAATGGCACTGTCGTTGAATCAAAAGGCAAAGGCACTGTTATGGTGGAGACGAAGAAAGGTACGAGACTTATTACTGACGTTCTACTAGTTCCCAATCTCAAAGAAAATCTCTTGAGCATTGACCAAATGATGAAGAAAGGTTATACTCTCCACTTCGAAGGAGACACATGTAGAATATACGACAATAAAAAGTTAGAGATTGGCCGAGTAAAAATGGAGAAGAGAAACATAAGTTTTCCAATAAGCTAGAGACAAGGCTTTAATAATGCCATGAAAGCAGAAGTTGATGAATCATGGCTTTGGCATCGAAGATTTGGCCACTTCAATACCCATGCCTTGAAGTTATTATATCAAAAGAATATGATGAGAGATCTCCCATGCCTAAAAGAGAATAGTAAAGCTTGTGAAGGATGTCTCCTAGGCAAGCAACGCTGACTGTCGTTTTCAACCGGCAAAGCATGAAGAGCAAAGGACTTATTGGAGCTCATCCATACAGATATATGCTGAACAATGCGGACACTATCACTCCATAAGAATAGGTATTTCATTATATTCATAGATGACTTTTCTAGAATGACTTGGGTCTACTTCATAAAAGCAAAATGAGAAGTCTTTGGAATTTTCAAGAAGTTTAAGGCCCTTGTCGAAAAGCAAAGTGGCAAACAAATAAAAGTACATAGAAGTGATCATGGAAAAGAATACACCTCCCACGAGTTTGATAAATTCTGTGAAGAAGAAGGCGTTGAGCGACAACTTATAGTCCCATATTCTCCGCAACAAAATGGAGTGTCTGAAAGAAAAAATCGCACCGTTATGGAGATGGACAGATCGATGCTTAAGGAGAAAGGATTACCAAACACCTTTTGGGATGAAGAAGTCTATACTGCTGTCTACATACTTAACAGATTTCCGACTAAAGCAGTCCAAGATAAGACTCTGATTGAAGCTTGGAGCAGGCAAAAGCCATCATCAAAGCACCCAAGGGTCTTTGGATCTATTTGCTACATACACATTCCAGAAGAGAAAAGGCACAAGCTAGTAGACAAAATGGTTCGAGGCATCTTCCTTGGGTATAGTACACAGTCAAAAGGCTACCGAGTCTACAACTTGCAAACTAAGAAGCTCACTATTAGTCGAGACGTTGAAGTCGATGAAAATGCTGCTTGGAATGGGAATGACGAGAAAGTAGAGAAAAGCTTTTCTATCCCAATGCAGCAACCTGAAGAAGAAACTACAGAAGTCCCGGGTGAGCCTCACTCTCCTCCACAACAACAAACTCCATCACCAGAGTCTACTCCAAGACGAGTTAGATCCTTGGTGGATATATATGAAACCTGCAACTTGGCCATACTTGAACTTGAAAGCTTTGAAGCAGCATCAAAACAACAAGTATGGGTCAAGGCTATGGAAGAAGAGATAAAAATGATAGAAAAAAATAACATATGGGAGCTAGTAGACTGTCCAAAAGACAAAGATATCATTGGGTAAAATGGGTGTATAAGACAAAGCTCAATCCCGAAGGCACCATACAAAAGCACAAGGCAAGGTTGGTAGCTAAGGGCTATTCACAACAACCCGAAGTCGACTACAACGAGACATTTGCCCAGTAGTGCGTCTAGATACAATTAGAGCTCTAATAGTTCTGGTGGCACAAAAAGGCTGGAACATCTATCAGCTAGATGTCAAGTTCGCTTTTCTCAATGGAGTACTAAAAGAAGAGATCTACGTGGAGCAACCACAAGGTTTTGTGAGCAAAGGCAACGAAGACAAAGTATTACGATTGAGGAAAGCTCTATATGGTTTGAAGCAAGCTCCTCGAGCATGGTACGGCAGAATAGATAAGTACTTCACCGATCAAGGATTCAGGAGGAGCAAGAGTGAGCCAACACTATACATCAAGACCCAAGGTCAGTATGACACTCTCATAGTCTCCTTGTATGTAGATGATCTTATCTACACAGGGAACAATATGAAGATGATGACATAATTCAAAGAAGACATGGTGAAGACATTTGAAATGACAGACCTTGGCTTGATGAACTACTTCCTCGGTATTGAGGTAAGTCAAGAGAATAAAGGAATATTCATATGTCAAAAGAAATATACAGAAGCTCTACTCAAGAAGTTCAAGATGAATGGTTGCAAAAATGTCACTACTCCACTCGTGACAAACGAGAAGCTACAAAATGATGATGGAGCACCAAAAGCTGATGCATCTTGCTACAGAAGTTTGATTGGGAGCCTACTATATTTAATAGCCACACGACCAGACATCATGTATGTTGTAAGTCTTCTATCTAGGTTCATGCAATGCCCAAGTCAAATTCATTTTGGAGCAGCTAAAAGAATCCTTAGATATCTACAAGGCACGAAGGAATTTGGTATATGGTACAAAACCATGACCAACTCAAGTTTGCTAGGATACACTGACAGTGATTGGGCAGGTTTGGTAGATGACATGAAGAGCACCTCCGACTATGCCTTCTCACTCGGATCAGGAATATTTTCTTGGGCATCAAAGAAGCAAGCAACAGTTGCACAATCAACCGTAGAGGCAGAATACGTTGCAGCAGCTGAAGCTACAAGTCAAGCAATTTGGCTTCGAATGATACTTGTAGAAATGGGAGAAGAGCAAGATGGGCCTACCGTAATCCAGTGCATCATAGTAGAACAAAACACATAGCAATCAAATACCATTTCATCAGGGAAGCAGAAACAAATAAAGAAATCAAGCTGGACTATTGCAAGACCGAAGATCAAATGGCAGACATATTCACAAAGGCACTATCAAGAGCAAGGTTTGAACGATTGCGCACTATGCTAGGAGTTACAGAAATTTGCATCAAGGAGGAGTGATAAAAATTGATACAAATTTGTAGAATATGTTAGATAAGTGTAGAAAAAGCTAGACATGTATGTTAGTAACTACTAGATTGCAAATTCTAGAATTATGTAGACAAATTACATATAGATAGAAAACTCTAGAATAAATATCTCTAGAATTGTCTATACAAAACATGAATGGTGGCGTTGAGGCCGATAAATAGGCCATATACTCAACATTTGTAACCAACAAAGCAACTAGTAAGCCATTTCTACTCAAAGCTATTCCAACTATTCCTCTAAGCTAGCTTTCCTTTTAACTAAGCCTATCAACATAAATTTGCCTCCCCATCCTTTCTACCAATCAATAAAATTTTCACTATTTGATAATTCTAAAACTAAGACCCTCCACCACCGCTGTCAGGGCCCAGGGGGCTTGGTAGGGGGCTCCACCATTTTCTCTCCACTATTCTCCATTTTTTTAACAATACTCTATATTTACATAAGGCAACAAAAACATAATAAAACACTATAGACACAAGAAAGAAGTATCAAACAATATTATCAAACTTTTTTTAACAGTTAATTCGTACACCATTATTCTTTTGATTTCAACTCCATTAAAATATAATTTTTAACAGTACCTTAGTTTTGTTTTTTATTTTACTTTTTAGTTTATGTAAATGAAATTTTGTGGATTTAAATTATTTTTGTCGGTGTAATTTTTAACTTATTATTTAATGATTTATTTCCAAAATATTTAATGTTTTCCTTTCACAAATTTTATACATGAGGAGAAAATAACCATGTAGTAATTTCAAGGTGATAATTAATAAATAAATAATCAGATTATATGATGAAATCAATTTAAAAAAATTTAAATCAATATGATATTATGAAAGCAAGTTAAAAAAAGAATGTGTGAATAATTTTGATATATGCTTTTTGTATCAAATAGATTTAAAATATTATCAAACTTTTTAATTAAATCAGTTATTTAATTAATAAATAATTAGAATGCATATGATAGAAGTTGTGTAAATGCACATTTTCAAGGATATGGTATATTGTACTGCTCATGAAGACATTGGTTTAAGGATTACTCGTTCAACTGTGATTGAATCAATAATAATTAAATAATGTTTTTATAAAATAATTTAAATAATATATTAAATAACATTATAAAACATAATATTAATTCATAATAAAAATAAAAAAAAATCATAACTAAATAAATTATACTTATATTGATTAATATTATTATCAATTAATGTTATACAACTCACGTTAATCACTGGTATTATAACTTGTAATTTTTATATTTAAACTTTTAAAAATTTTAAATTTCTAACTAATATATAATAAAATATGATTAAAGACACAACTTGCTGAATTGATTGTTACAAAAAATTCATTGCTTACCAAAAAACGTCTCAATGCTTGAGTTGTTTTCAAAAGAAGCCAAAACGTGAAAAGAGAGAGTTCTTTATTTTGTAAAATACTGTCAAAGAAGGTGATTGCAACTGTTTGATACGAATTTATGTAATTCCTTCAAGAGTGTGAGGTAATCCTACAAAGAGAAGGTTTGTCAATAGTTAGGGATCTATTGTCAAGCTTGTAGCAAGAAGGGTGTCTCTTGCTGTTTTTGATAAAAACAATTCCTCAAGAGAAATTTCCCTTATAATTCTAAGATTAATTTGTAATGTAAAATTGAGTTCTCAAAGGGAATTTCAAGAAGCAGGTTCGTAGTTTCTTAATTAAATTGAGTCCTCAGTATCAGGAAGTCTAGAAGTAATCTCCAAAAGATTCCTAAGGGAACTCTCTTCTAAAACTCTACTCATGTCATCCATCTCCTTCTTTTCTACCCGATTTTTCTTCTTAGGCCTTCTTTTTTGAATTTTTAGATTTGAGGACAAATCCTTTCTAAGGGGGAGAAAATGATGACAACTGCCAGTGGAGCTCTGAGCTGGTAGTAGGAATTATGATCTGAAGAAGATTTATCTTGGGGGCATAACCTAGACCCAAGCTGCTAATTAACTTTCACTCCAGAATTGGGTCAACTTCCTCATGGTAAACCTTGGTCAAAGTCAACATGGAACCCATAAATATCATTAGGAATATTTTAATAATAATTTTCAGTGTAATTAGGATTTACATTGTAATTAGTTTTAATTGTATTTTTTTCTAATCCTGATTAACACTAAGTAGGCGCTAGTTTTACTAGTTTTAGTGGTTAGTAGCTTGGTGAGGTACTTAGGCTTTAGGACTTGGGTTCAACACCAATTAGGTAGTATTTTTCACTCATCTTTTATATTTTTCTCCTTTAGTGGCCGCCCCCTCTTCTTATAAATAGGTGGCCACCCCCTATGTATTTTCACTCATCATTTTTAAGTAAAGAAATTGTTGAATTTCCTCCTCAACTGTGCGAGTAGAGAAGGATTGGTGGTGCTTTCCTAAACCATCCGAGACTTATCCAATTCCCCTGAATTTGTGGCGTTTGACACTTAGCTTATCTGCAGAAGGAGTTGCCTGCTGCAGTGGTGATCATTCACTCCTCAATCTCCATCAATTTTTCCAAGTTTTCTTCACTTTTTATCTCCAAATTTTCACATATTTGCTGCACACATTCTGCACTTTTTCTCGTTATTTGGCCGAGTTCTAAGCTAACACATAGCATCCTGGTTCCAATTCTAGATCCGTATAAGCAACAACTATCAAAACTTAAATGAAAGTAACAATTAAATGAGCTTCAAACGAATGACATTAAATTGAATGTTGGTGAATTACATACTTTTCTCTCAAAGTTACCAGTAGTCACAAAAGTATAGAAGTGTTTGGTTTATGAGAGTTTAAGAAATGAAAATCCAACCCCATTTTTATGCTTTGAGCCATCGAAATAAAGTTGCCAAGGTTTCAACCCTATATAACTTAGATCTTCAATTTTAATTGGGGGATGATCCACTAGAAAATATGCCATTACCTATTTCTTTACTGCCTTTAAAGGAGGATACGTTAACGAGAATTTCATCAAGGCTAAAGCCCATTGTCCTACTCTATTATGAAGAATATGTTTTAATAACATGTGTTTTTATTATATCAAAATGTGAAATTACATATAAATCTAAAGGATTCACATAGTACTTAAGCTTAGTACATAAAAAATAAAGGCATAAACATAACTTCACAATAGTATAATATCTAGTTTCTGCATCATTCAAAACTCTACTAAGGTAAAAGATTGCTCTTTTGATTCCAGTATCATCTTCTTGAACTAGGATACTTTCTATAGTTTCTTCTGATGTAGAAATAAGAAATTTCAAAGGTTTTCCTCGAGCTGGAGGAGTCATGATTGGAGGGTTGTTCAAAATTTTCATAATTTTTTCGAATGCTTGCTGGTGTTTTTCTTCCCATTGAAAATTTTCTTCTTTCTTAAGTTTTAGTAAAGATGAGCACACCTTAGTCTTTCCAGACAAGTTTGTAATGAATCTTCAAAGAAAATTAATCTTTCCCAACAAGGACTAAAGCTGTTTCTTGTTCGAAGGAGGAGATGCCTCTAGAAGAGCTCTGGCTTTATTTTTCATCAATACATGAAATCCAAGAAATTTCCTATAGAAACACTAAAAGCACCCTTAATAGGATTCATTTTCAAGTTATGAAGTCTCAATCTTTCGAAGGCTTGTCTTAGGTGGGTTAAATGACCACTTTTCAATTTTGATTTAACCACAACATCATCAATGTATACTTGCATAAAATTTCCTATTAAGTCAAGAAAAATAGAATTTGTGGCTCTTGGGTACATAGCACACCGACATTTTTTCAAGCCAAATGACATCATTACCCATTCATAGGTTCCTATTGCTCTGGGACATCGAAAGACAATTTTTAAAATGTCCTTATCAGCAATACAAATTTGACTAAACCCGAATACCCATCTAACATACTAAGAACTTTGTTCTCAACTGTTGAATCAATTAGCATATCAGCCACAAGCATCAGATATTCATCCTTAGGGGTTGCTCTAATTAAATCTTGAAAATATATACATACTCTTAGAAAAGAATTTTTCTTAATAACAGGGACTATATTCGAGATCCAATAAACATACCTGGTTGTTCGAATGAATTTCACCTTCAAAATCCTTTCTATCTCATCTTTATCTTAAATACTGAAAGCCCTTAGGCAGATTGAGATCCTCAGCTAATTAACAACATAAAAGTACTATTGAAACCAGAACCTAGGTCTCAGAACCCAATCTTCATGTATACTTCTGTCTGATAGAGGAAAACGGCCAGGAAAGAATAAAGGAGTTTCTAGAATACAGATTGTGCCAGCAGTCTTGGAATCAACATTATTCCAGGATGTACCTGAAGATGATCCTTCCTTCTGACGTTAAGCCAGTAGGACTCCCACATCCATTCCCTGTAGGCATGATCCATGCCTACATTCCTCAGAATGTACTCATAGAGCTTGCTCCATGCGAGAACTGGCATAAACTCTTATGTCCTTCTTCTTCTCAAAATATTGCTCAGCACATGGGTATCTGGGGATAATTTTGTCAGGGTACACCAAAATCTTTGTTGACGGCTTGATTGAGTTTGGATAGGGGGCCTGAAATCTATGCATCTAGTGGCTCTTTGTATATGCATGTCAAACAATTCAGCTTCATGACATAGCATCCTTACCACAATCCACTCATCACATGTAATGGAGTGCTGATCTTGAGAGTATGGATCCAATGGTTCCCATTTGTGAAAGGGTGTAGAATTCCTATTCTAATCTTTTCAAGCTGATTAGGTAAAGTGAAGTCATCTGCACTACTTTCTGTCTGAGTGAGCATTCTTCTTTGCCTAGCATCTTCAACAGAATCCAAAATTAATCCTTTATGAGTTGCTAGTGGGGGTGCAACTTTGAAAGACATCTATTCTTCATATAAATTTGCAAACTTAGGCACTCTAGGCCTTTCTTCTAATGTCACATTATAGAACTTGTGTGGAACTTCAGCAGCTGCCATTAGTTGTGCACTCGTTCTTGCTGGTGCAACTAAGTCATATGTAGGAGTTTTTGAGAGATCCCTTGGCACATTCAACAACATCCGAGTCTTCTTCAGTATCTACTTCAGAGAAGTCAGATAAAGTTGAAGTGGATGAATGAGATGGATATGATGGATGAGATGGAGACTGGTGAGGTGCAATAGAGGCAGGTGCAAAAGGTTTTGGTGAAGGGGTCTTGTCATCCTCTGAGGAAATGACATTACCAAAAACAACATTTGGCCTTCTTTGAGTCATAGATACTTGTTTAGAGGGATCGCAGTTGCAGCTTCCTTTTCTTGTTTCTTTTTCCTTAGCTCTTCCAGCTTCCTCTTCCTCTCAAGTTCAGCAGCTTGTTGAAACTTGATGGCTTCCTCTTGCTATACTGATTTACTTCCTGTTACAATTTGGGGTGCCTCAGGAACAGGAGACAACAATCTTCTCCTCTGAACTCTCCTTGACTTGGCACTGGCCCTTCTCTTTTTCAATCCAGAGGAGGCTTGCTCCATCCTCTCATCTTCTAGAATTGTATGCTATGCAGCAACAGCAAGCGCATGATCTTGTTCTTTTTTGTTCTTTGAGCCTTTGATTTTCTTCTTTCTCCAATGCTGTGGAAATAGCAGCCACTTGTTGCAACTCTGGGTCTGTATGGCTAACAGCCAAAGGGATTGCATTTATAGTTCTTTCAGAATCATTAGATTCTATCTCAAGAACTATAGTAGCAGCACTATGTTGATCTGATACAACAACCTGTCCCCTTGGAGCAGAAGTAGGCTCAATATCAAGAACAACTGTTTCCTCATGGGTCTAACCCACAATCTCAGTTGGCTCTGAGAGGACCTTCTGAGTAGGTTCAGATTGTCTGAGTTGTGCAGTCCCTTCAGACCTTCTGACTTTAGTTTCTTCTACAGGAGTTTCTCTTTGAGATGGTTCAGACTCAACAACTTTCTGAGTAGGTTTTGATCTTTTTCTCTTGATAAATTTTGTTGGAGTGGCTTGAGCTGGAACATGTTCACTCTTATAAGTATCTCCACGAAGCTCATTCTCCAAAATCTCCAAATTACTACGTCCAGTAGCAACAACTTTGTCTTTCATAGCAATCTCCATGAGTGTGCGCTCAGGAGAAGGTTTCTTCACGGCAATGCCCATCTTCTTGATGTTTACCAGTGAGAAGAATACAGGACCATTGTGGTCATATAACCTTTCAATGGGAACCTTGAAGTGAAGCAAAATTTTGGTGATGAGAGTAGTGTGGGCGTAACTGGTTGCAGAGTCACTTACTCTCTTGAGCATATTGTACAGGATGATCTTGGGTAGATTTAACTGCTTCTTCTTCAGAAGGTGAATGACACAGAATCTTTCAAGTTCTGAAACATGGTTTTTGCTTCCACTCTTGGGTAGAATGCTGCATCCCCGAATGGCGTGCAGAATCCTAGCTTTTGGATGCATCGGAGAAGACCTTAAGTCACTGGGGTCCTCTGTGCCATACAACATTCTAGTGAACTTCCTGGTACCACCATTGTGATGTTCCCACTCAGGAACGAGCATTTTCCCTTCAGATTTTACTCTGGTAACAGCTGCAATAATAGCGTCATCTACAAACACATTCACACCTAAGACTTTGGCATGAATGTAGGTGTACTTCCCATCAGCGCTTGTCACAACTTCAGCAGTTTTCCAAAAATCCACAACATTCTGCTCGTGCCATGCACAATTTAGGGAGAACCAATCGTCTCAGATTACCACGTCACTCAGAAGACGACCTTGTAGAAACCACGGGAAACACTAGAAGGGGGGATTGAAGAGTGTTTTATAATTTTCAAACTAATTTTGGAAAACCTTTAACAAGCAGTATTTTTCACAAAGAAGTTTTAGGAACTTGCTGAAACTGAGAGTGTAGTACTTGCTGAAGTAACTTCAGCAGGTCCAATAAAACAGTTTTGCAAACCTGTTTTTTTTAATATGTTTAGTTTGATTTTCAGTTTCAACATTATAAAATAATGTACTCAGAACCCTCCACGTTGGTATAAATCAAATATATAAAGAGATAAGGGTAAGAGAAGACTTAGCCAAAGATTTATACTGGTTCACTCACTTCCACTGTGAGCTACGTCCAGTCCCAAAGCCAAACAACTATGGATTTCCACTATGTGAACAAATACAAGTATTCTTTTATAGTCAAGCCTCTTTAGGCTCTAAACCAAGTATTGTTTAAACAACAAGCCTCTCCAGGCTCAAACAGAAAATTGTTTATGAAAAGAGATTGCTTAAGCTTTTAAACTACTCAAATTTAAAGCCTAAACTGGGTAAGATATACAAGCAACTGAGTATGACTCAGGATAAGAAAGTTGTGTACAAATGAAATGAATGAAAAATATTTCACAGAGAAAGTTTTACAGCACTTCAGAAAGTTCACGTGTTCTCTCTTTCTTCTTTGCTTGAGGTCTTGTATTTATAGAGAGAAGAATCTTTAGACCGGTTAGACTTCTCTTAAAAAATCCCATTGTTAAATAGCCTTCTTCCCGTTGAGACACAAACATCTGATAGCTTGTAGCAGCAGGCACAACAGGAGTAGGTGACAGCAGTGCTGACTCTACTCTCAGTTCTTGTAGGTGTAAACAAATCAATGTGAAGCAATTCTAAAGGTCTTGAGGTAGACACAACATTTTTACTCTTAAAAGAGCTTCTTGTTTGTTTACCTTTAAGGAAATTTTCACATAAAATGTCAGATTTGAAAGAGAGTTTGGGCAGTCATTTTACAAGGTTGTGTTTTGTTAACTTTGAGATTAATCTCAACCTGGCATGCCCAAGTTTCTGATGCCAAATATGTTTTTCATCTTTAACAGAAAGAAGACAAGTCACATTTTGATATGCAAGTTCCTCAAGATCTATTTTGTACACATTACTGTGTCTCTTGGCCGTAAAAATGATTTGATCAGATGCATCTTTGACTACACATCCATCCCTGGTGAAGGACACAACATAGTCACTGTCACATAATTGACTTATGCTCAGCAGGTTGTGTTGAAGACTTTCCACAAAGAGAACGTTCTGAATGACAGAGAGGGGGATATACCTATTGAACCAATACCAGTGATCTTTCCTTTCTGATTCCCTCCAAAGGTGACCACTCCACCATCTTTAGGTCTAAGGTTTTGGAATGAAGACCTTTCTCCTGTCATGTGTCGCGAGCAGCCACTGTCTAGGTACCATTTGTGGTGTCTCCTTTGTCCTAGTAAACACATCTGCAACAGGAACAATCAGAGACTTAGGTACCCACATCTTTTTGGGTCCTCTTTTGTTAGCAGCAGGTTTGCCCTTTTTCTTGTGCTTGCACTGAGACACATTATGTCTAGGCTTCCCACAATGAGAGCATCCCTACCTTTCTTAGCTTTTTCAGCAGGTTTAAAATTTGAATCATGTGATGATTCACTGTCTGAATATCCCAAACCACCTTTGTTCTTGGAGTTCTTCTGAACACCCAACATTCTGTTGAGGTTCGCAGTTCCATTAACAAAGTTAGCAAGGTCCTTAGTAAGTTCAACAACTTGCCTTTTAAGAATCTCATTTTCTTTAACTAAACCTTCTGAACTACTAGCCTCAGAACTCAAGAGTTTTTCCTTGAGTAAAAGATTTTCAGTCTCAAGAGCTTCATTTTTATTTACAACTTCCGTATACGCTCTAGACAAATCTTTGTACCCTTGAAAAAGCTCCTTAGAATTTTCCAGAAAATCATCATACATGTCTTATAAGGTTTGAGGGATTACCTCTAACTCAGAGTTGTCTGAAGAGGGTAGGCTTGCCATCAAACATAGGTTGGCCTCTTCAGCAGATTCATCTTCATCTTCTGAAGTTGAATCATCTAGGTCCTCCCATGTAGCCATCAAACCCTTTTTCTTCTAAAGAACTTCTTCTTAAAAGAGGGTTTCTTCAACTTGGGACAATCAGCCTTCATATGACCTGGCTGTTTGCATTCATAACAAATTATTTTGTCAATAGAAAATGATTCCTTACCTGACTTACCCATTTTTGTTTCAGAGGATGAGTGCTTTCTGAACTTTCCCTTCTTCTAAAGCATCCTCTTAATCTTTCTGCTCAGAAGGGCCAGATCATCATCATCCTCAGAGCTCACTTCAAAATTTTCACTACCTTCTGAAGTCTCCTCAGCTTTCAAGGCTTTATGTGGCCCATACTCCAGCAGCTTGGACTTGGCATTTAGAGCCAATGATTTTTTCTTAGAAGCATCTTCTCCAAGTTCTAACTCCTGAACTTTAAGGGATCCTAAGAGTTCCTCCATTCTTAATGTATTGAGGTCTTTAGCCTCTTGAAAGGCAGTAACTTTGGGCCTCCAAGCCTTTGGTAAACTCCTTAGAATCTTGCGATTGTTATCACCAGAATCAAAGGTTTTGCCTAAAGACTTGAGTCCATGAGTTATGGTTTGAAACCTCCCAAACATTTGATCAATGGTTTCAAACTCTTGCATCTTGAACATCTCATGTTGATGAACAAGCATGATGATCTTGGATTGTTTGACATTATCAGTCCCTTCATGGCCTGATGCCAAAGTTCTCCTTGGCTGAAGAGCATCCATGCACCTTCTCATACTCAGATTTACTCAAGGAGCAAACTAAGTAGAGTTTTTCCTTTGCATTGAGCTGCACACGTGATTTCTTCTCACCAGTCCACTCTACCTTGGGTATGGACACACCACCATGTATAGGAGTGTAATCATCATTAGTGACTACATCCCAAAGGTCTATGTTGTTGCTTTCAATAAACAGCTTCATACGATCTCTCCAATAATGGTAATATGTACCATTAAAACCTGGGGGCCTTGACATAGAGGCACATTCTACAATGTAATGAGGGTTGCTTGTTGAGGTTTCCATCTTGGATCTTCTTCCTCAGCACTGTTAGATGCTCAACCCGAGGTTGAGCTCTGATACCAACTGTAGAAACCACAGGAAACACTAGAAGAGGGGGTCAAATAGTGTTTTTTAATTTTCAAACTGATTTTGGAAAACCTTTAACAGGCAATATTTTTCACAAAGAAGTTTTAGCAACTTGCAGAAACTAAGAGTGTAGTACTTGTTGAAGTAACTTAAGCAGGTCCAATAAAACAGTTTTGCAAACTTGTTTCTTTAATATGTTTAGTTTGTTTTCAGTTTCAACATTATAAAATAATGTACTCAGAACCCTCCACGTTAGTATAAATCAAATATATAAAGAGATAAGGGTAAGAGAAGACTTAGCCAAAGATTTATACTGGTTCACTCACTTCCACCCTGAGCTACGTCCAGTCCCAAAGCTAAACAACCATGGATTTTCACTATCTGAACAAATACAAGTATTCTTTTATAGTCAAGCCTCTTCAGGCTCTACAACAACAAGTATTCTTTTACAGCCAAGCCTCTTCAGGCTCTAAACAAAGTATTGTTTAAACAACAAGCCTCTCTAGGGTCAAACAGAAAACTATTTATGAAAAGAGATTGCTTAAGCTTTTAAACTACTCAAGTTTAAAGCCTAAACTGGGTAAGATGTACAAGCAACTGAGTATGACTCAGGATAAGAAAGTTGTGTACAAATAAAATGAATGAAAAATATTTCACAGAGAAAGTTTTGCAACACTTCAGCAAGTTCACGTGTTCTCTCTTTCTTCTTTGCATGAGATCTTGTATTTATAGAGAGAAGAATCTTTAGACCGGTTAGACTTCTCTTAAAAAATCCCGTTGTGAAATAGCCTTCTTCCCGTTGAGACACAAACCTCTGATAGCTTGTAGTAGGAGGCACAGCAGGAGTAGGTGACAGCAGTGTTGACTCTACTTTTCTGAGCAAGGTGTACTTTTGCAGTAGGAACTACCTTTTTGGTGAACAGTGTTTTGAAATATGCCAAAAAACTTATATTTTGCCTTTCCAGAAGGCGGGGTATGCAGACAGCTGACAAAAAACTATGAAAGACTTGAGTCTTCAAAAAGGGATCATCAGAGAAACTTGTTTCCAAGATGATACAATTTCCAGCACGACCTTTCTCAACTTCAGAAGGTTTACAGGCTTCAGCAGGACCTGATCCTTCAGCAGGTTCCTCTACTTCAGAAGGTTGCACCACATCAGAGGGTTGCATAACTTCAGAGAGTTGCTCCTTTAGAGGGTTGCTGAAACACAGAAAAAGCCTTTAATAGAATCCGTTCTTTCATAACCAAATTTGTTGATCATTAAAACTCAGGGTTATGAGATTTAAAACATTATTAATTTCTTTATAACATTTTTTAGACTCAATAGACCTTTCAGATAATGTTCAGTTCAGATGGAACATACATTCAGACGATTCCATTTATTTCAGATGCATACCATTCAGATGAAGCATATATTTCAGATAAAGCATAGGTTCAGACAAACAAGCATTATTACTTTTCAGAAAATGCAAGAATGTTGAGATTATCCCTTATGAACCTAAATCTATCTTCAGCAAGGGGTTTTGTGAATATATCTGCCCATTGATCCTCTGTATCAATGAACTTAATATCAAAAACACCTTTCTGAACATAGTCTCTAATGAAATGATGCTTGATTTCTATATGCTTTGCCCTAGAATGTTGAATTGGATTTTTAGACAAATTAATGGCACTTGTATTATCACACATAATAGGTATAGAAGATAATGCAATATTCGATTCTTCTAACCGATACTTTACCCATAGCAGTTGTGAACAACAACTGGCAACATCAATGTACTTAGCTTCAACAGTTGAGAGAGCTATTGTGCTTTGCCTTTTGCTGGACCAGCTTATCATGTTATCACCAATAAAGTGACAACCTCCACTGGTTGACTTTCTTTCTACTCTATCTACAACAAAATCTATATCACAGTATCCTACCAACCTACAATCCTTACTCTTCTTATAGCACAGACCAAGATTAACAAGACCATTTAAATATCTGAAAATTCTTTTGCAGGCTTGTAATGAGTAATCCTTTGATCAGATTGAAATCTTGCACAAAGACAAACACTGAACATAATGTCAGGTCTGCTTGCAGTAAGATACAATAGTGAACCAGTCATTCCTCTATACAGAGTTTGACCAACATATTCTTCTCCTTCATCTTTACTTAAGACGGTAGAAGGATGCATAGGAGTTGACATAAGCTTGTAATCACTCATATTGAAATTCTTAAGCATTTCTTTTGTATATTTCTCTTGATGGATCCATATACAATCAGATTCTTGCTTAATCTGAAGTCCCAAAAAGAATTTTAATTTACCCATCATACTCATTTCAAATTCTGATTGCATAAGCTTTGAGAACTCTTTGCATAAAGAAGAATTTGTTGAACCAAAGATAATGTCATCAACATATATCTGAGCAAGGATAAAATCTTTGTTAGACATTTTTCTAAAAAGAGTTGTATCTACTTTTCCTCTTTCAAAACCATTTTTGATGAGAAAATTGCTCAATCTATCATACCAAGCTCTTGGAGCTTGTTTAAGACTATATAGATCCTTTTTGAGTTTAAAAACATGTTCAGGAAAAAGTAGTATCTTCAAAACCAGGGGGTTATCTAACAAATACTTCTTCCTCAATGAATCCATTAAGAAAGGCACTCTTAACATCCATTTGATATAATATGATGCCATTATTGGCTGCATAAGAAAGTAAAATCCTAATGGCTTCAAGCCTAGCTACAGGAGCAAAGGTTTTAGTGAAATCAATACCTTCATGCTGATTGTAGCCTTAAGCAACTAATCTGGCTTTGTTTCTGATCACTTTTCCTTCATCCGAAAGCTTGTTTCTGAACACCCATTTTGTTCCAACAATTGTTTTCCCATGGGGTTTAGGAACAAGGGTCCAGACATCACACCTAGCAAATTGATTAAGCTCTTCTTACATGGCTAGGATCCACCCTTCATCACGCAGAGCTTCATCAATGTTCTTTGGCTCAATTTCAGAAAGTAAGGCAAGATTATTCATATTTTTGAATCTAGATCTTGTTCTTACACCCTCTGAGGTATCACCAATGATTTTCTCCCTGGGGTGATGAGATCGTATCTCCACTCACTTCTATGAGGAAATACATTCTCTGTCTGAGACTCAACATTTTCAGTCTGAAGAGGTCGAGCTTTAGAAGGTTGACCAGAAAGTTGTTCATATGGTCCTTCAGAAGATTCTTCTTCTTTAACATCTTTTCTTTTAGATGAAGGCTTTAGCTCCATACCTGCAAATTCATCTTCAAGATCTGATAGTTCCCTATCAGTCTCTTTCATGTCATTGAATTTTACATGAATAGATTCGGACACAGTTAAGGTTCTAGAGTTATAAACTTTGTATGCCTTTGATGTTTCAGAATATCAAATAAAAAATCCTTTGTTTGACTTTGGATCAAAGTTTTCCAAATCATCTTTAGTGTTGAGTATAAAACACTCACATCCAAAGATATGGAAATAAGAAATGTTGGGCTTTCTTCCTCTCCACAATTCATAGGGAGTATTTTTAAGAATTTGTCTTACCAAAATTCTGTTTTGAATATAACAAGTTGTGTGAACAGCTTCTGCCCAGAAGGATCTTGGTAAGTTGCTTGAAATGAGCATGGTTCTTCCCATCTCCTGCAAGCTTCTGTTCTTTCTCTCAACAACCCTATTTTGCTGGGGTGTTCTAGCCACAGAGAAATTGTGAGAGATCCCATTCTCATCACAGAACAATCTGAAGCTTGAGTTTTCAAACTCTCCACCTTGATCACTTCTAATGGCAGATATATAGAATCCTTTTTCATTCTGCACTTTCTTACAGAATTTTGTAAAATTCTCAAAAGTCTCATCCTTGCTTCTGAGGAATATCACCCATGTGAATCTAATATAGTCATCCACAATGACCAAACCATATTTCTTTCCATTAAGACTTTCTGTTCTAGTTGGTCCAAACAAGTCAATGTGAAGCAGTTCTAAAGGTCTGCAGGTAGACACAACATTCTTGCTCTTAAAGGAGCTTCTTGTTTGCTTTCCCTTTAGATAATTTTTACACAAAATATCATATTTGAATGAAAGCTTGGGTAAGCCTTTAACAAGGTTATGTTTTGTTAGCTTTGAGATCAATCTCAAGCTGTCATGCCCAAGTTTCTGATGCCAAATCTATTTTTCATCTTCTACAGAAAGAAAACACTTCACATTTTTACTTGCAAGTTCCTCTAGATCAATTTTGTAGACATTATTGTGTCTCTTAGCTGAAAAGAGAGTTTGATCTGAGATGTCCTTGACTATACATCATTCTTTTGTGAAAGATAAAACATATCCACTGTCACATAACTAACTTATGCTCAGAAGGTTATGTTGCAGTCCTTCAACTAGAAGAACATTTTTTATTAGGGATTGAGGAGATATATCTACAGTACCTATGCTAGTGATCTTCCCTTGTTGGTTTCCTCAAAAGGTGACCACTCCTCCCTCATTTGGTCTAAGGTTTTGGAACAAAGACCTTTCTCCCGTCATGTGACGCGAGCATCCACTGTCCAGGTACCATTTGAGGGGTTTCCTTTGTCCTATTCAAGACATCTGTGTTGAGTCTCTAAATATTATTAAGAGATTAATAATGTTTAAGTCTCACAATCCCAAGTTTTAATGAATAACAAATTTGGTTAAAGAAGTTTGTTAAATAGTACATATTCTCTCAAAGGTATTTTTTATGTTTCAGTAACACTCTGAAGAGCAACTCTCCAAAGCAAAGTAACATCTGAAGTTATGTAACCTGCTGAAGAGAGGAACCCTCCGAAGTGTTAAGACCTGCTGAAGTCTACGAATCCTCTGAAGACAAGTACTATTTGAAACATGAAGATTTGCTTAAGACTGCTTTCGTAGGAAAATGAGCTCAAACAGAGTGAAGCCCTTTCTGGACAGTTGTTCAGAATATTAAAGCACTCTAAACGTCTTCTGCAACATCTCATTTAAGGAAAGAATTACAGAGTCCTTTCTGTGCATATTTGAATTCTCGTACCAAAAAAGGAAACTGATGTACCTGTTGTGTGTCAGAACTGAAACATGCCTGCACACCTACTCTGCTCAAGTTAGAAGCTTTTAGAAGATTATCTCACAACGGTTCCCATAGCATTTAATGCTATTTCACAATGGTGGGTATAACAATCTTCAACGGAATTAAGATTGAATCCTATATTAAGCTTCATAAAGGACTTCAGAAGAACAAGACAAGAATTATTATCAAGCCAAAACGCTGCCAAAATTCCTGCTGCTTACTCTTTGATTATTGTACTCAAATTTCTTTCATCCTGAGTCTTACTCAGTTATTTTGTACAATTTTATATCTGTTTAGGTTTGCAACTTGTCTAAGTTCATCAACTTAAACAAAATCCATTTATAAACACTTTCAAGTGTCTGAGAGCCTGGAAAGGCTTGGTGGAAGAAAGAATACTTGTTTCTTTAGCCTGAAGAGGCTTGTCTGTAAAACAATACTTGAGTTGAGCCTGGAGAGGCTTGTCTGCAAAAGAATACTTGTTGTAAAGAGCCTGACGAGGCTTGACTGTAAAAGAATACTTGTAACTGATCAGTTAGTGGAAAATCTATTGCTAGTTGGTATTGGGACTGGACGTAGCTCACGGTGGATGTGAGTGAACCAAGATAATTCTCTTGGATAAGTCTTCTCTACCTTTATCTCTCCATATCTGTTATTTAACTAACAAGAAGGGTTCAGAATATAGTGATTTATACTGTTGAAACATTATTTTAATTAAATACACTTTCAAGAAATAACTTTAATCAATTTTGTTAGACCTGCTGAAGTAATTTCAGCAAGTACCATAACTCCAGTTTCAGCAAGTTTGCAAAAACTCTTGAGAAATACTTTGCTTGTGAAAAGGTTTATGAAAAATCTGTTTGAACATTTAAAACACTATTCAACCCCCTTCTATTGTTTCCTGTGGTTTCTACAGTTGGTGTCAGAGCTCAACCTTGGGTTGAGCATCTAACAAGTGCTGAGGAAAGAAGATCCTAGATGGAAACCTCAACAAGCTATGGTCTCTACATCTCTGAAGGAGCATCTGTCACCAGACCACCTGCATTCAATAGAAATGAATATCTCTACCGGAGAGATCACATGAAGCTATTCATAGAAAGCAATAATATTGATCTCTGGGATATTATTGTTGATGGAGACTATATTCCCATGAAAGATGGAGAGTCAATCCCAAGAGCTGAATGGTCAAGTGAGAAAAAATTAAAGGTTAAACTAAATGCTCAAGCCAAACTCTATCTGGTATGGTCTCTGAACAAAACTGAATATTAAAAAGTTCAAAGATGCATCTCTGTAAAGGAAATGTGGGACATGCTTGCCTCATGAATCTCTGAAGAGAGTGAAGATGATGAATTTACCTCATAAGATTCTATTTCAGAAATAGAAGAAGATTCATTTGATGAAGAAGATCTGTGCTTAATGGCAAATCAAACATCTTCAGAAGACTCTGAGTCTAAGGTAACATCTTTAACTCTTCTAGATGAATATGATGATCTGGTTGATAGTTCCAAGGAACTTTTCAGAAAGTATAAGAAACTTTCAAATGCATATACTTCTATATGCAATAAAAACAAGGATCTTGAAAAAGAGAATCTTATACTTAAAGAAGAGTTTCAGGAGAAACAGGATAGTAATTCCAAAAATCTACTTGAAGAAAAACTAAAACTTCAAGGACAAATTAAGGAACATACTAAAGACCTAGCCAACTTTGCTGAAGGAACTAATAATCTTAACAGATTATTGGAAACTCAGAAAAAGTTCAAAGATAAAAGAGGCTTAGGTTTCTCTGGGAAACCATCATCTAAATCATCAGATTCTAAGTTGCCTAAAAAGGTTAAGAAAAAGGTTGATGGCTGTCCTCACTGTGATAAACATAGACTCTTCAAGTCTGAATGTAAACAGAAAGAGAAACCCTTACCTGAAACTGACCCAGGTGGACCCAAGAAAATATGGGTACCAAAAGCCTTAATTGTTTCTCTTGCACATGTCCTGAACAAATCAAAGAAAACTCCCAGGATCCCTGCTAAAGAATAGATGAAAGGACCTCTTGATGAAAAGGAGCTTTATGTACCAAGAGCCTTCAACATAAGCTGCTGAAATCATCCATTTACAATTCATCTCAGAAAGCAATGTTGAGTCTCAGCAAATACTGTTCATCTATTCAAACTCTTAAGTATTCAAGCTGGTAACATTGTTTATTACTGCAATTATAATACTGAGATTGTATGATTTGCTTGAAAAAGTCTATGAAAAATATTATGTGTATGACTTTCTGAAATGCATGAACTTTCTGAAATATATGTGTCTGCTGAAATAGATATATTTGCTGAAATGTTTGAACTTGCTGAACACATATACTCTCTGAAATTTGCACGATGCACGACTCCCTATGTCTGCGCAACCTGTAACTGCCATCATCAATTCTATGTTTGTGCCTATTTATAGAGCGTGTGGGAAGCTTCTAAAAGTTACACTCCCTTTGCACTCTCTCTCTGCAACCAGAAGCTTTTTGCGTACTAAAGTTCTCTGTGTTTTTCATTCAACCCTAATTATTCACAAAGTTCATCTGCTACTTCAATGGCTCCCAAGAAAAGTAATGCTGCTGTTAAGGTTGGTGGGAAGATTGTCCCAACAAGATGCGTTAAGCTTCATGACCTTGCTGAAAGTGGTTATGATTTAAGGGAATACTTCAATGCTGCTGGGTGGACTTCGTTCTTTGACAACATTTTCTGCTCATGGCACGAAGCTAGTGTTTATGAGTTTTGGAGGACAACAAAGGAGGTGGAAGGAAGTAGAAAGATCTCTCTGAAGGCCACTGTGTTGAATACGGATATCTTTATTGACACTTCGGTGCTGAAAGTAGTCACTAATGTCAAGGCTGAAGGCGTTCAGTTCGTCTCTGACTGGGAGATAAGAAATGGTGGAGCTAGGGTATATAACAAGTTGTTGTTTGGTTCAGAAAATCCAACCAACCTTAAGGGAACTAGGTTGTTGCCTACACCCAGGATTCTGTTTGCTATACTGGGATGCTACATTCTTCCTAAAGGAGGAGGAAATGATCACATCTCAGAACTGGAATGGTTCTGTCTTATTCACCTGATGCTGAAAAAGAAAATTAGCCTTCCATGGGTGATTTTATATCACTTGATCAGAAGGTCAAGGGACTCTGCTGCTAACCTCCCTCACAACACTCTTATTATGAAGATAATGCTGCACTTCAAGCTTCTAGTGGAGAAGTTGTACGATGAGAAACCCCCCAGTTACTTCACTGCTACAACCATCAAGCAGATGGGGATTGATGTAAAGAAACCTACTTCCAAGAAGAAGCTTGCTGCTGAATTCCAAAGATCTGTGCTGGAGATCTTGAAGGAGGAACTACAAGGGGATGCAAGGAAGGAGGAATTCCAACCTGCTGCTGAGACCCCAGAAAAGAAGTTGGTGAAGAACAAGAGGACAAAAGTCTCTCAGAAGACTCTCTCACCTGCTGACTTAGAAAGGGTAAGAGAGGTAGAAGCATCTTTTCAGAGGGCAACATCATCTGAAAAAGTGACAGAGGTTGAACCACTGAAAGCTTCTGAACCTGTTCAAAAGGTTCTAAATGAATTTACTGAAATTGTGGGTCAGACTGAAGTGGCTGAGACTAAAGTCACCATGATGGTTGATGCCCCCATCTCTTCTGAAAAGCCCTTGCTGGTGATGCCACTTGCAACAAGCTATCCTGATCCGGAGCTGAGAGAAATTTCTACTTTGGTTAATTCATTAGAAGAAGAATTGAGAAAGGTCAAGGAGCAAGAAGAAAATGATAGGGCTCTGGCTGAAGCTGCTCAAAAGGCCATGATTGAAGATGAGAAACTTGAGAAATCAGTTATGCCTAAGAGGAAGAGAGCCTCAAAATCTGGAAGGATGAAGAGGAGAAGACTACTATCTCCTATAGTTAAAGTTCCCACTGCTCCAATCATTACCAGGAGCAAGTCTCAATCAATAGAAGAACCAGTAACATATAAGGAAGCTGCCCTACAGACAAGATCCAAGAAGTTGGAGGAGATGAAAAAGATGAAGCTAAAGAGGATGTCTTCCAAACCCACTACAAACTATGTTCCCTATGATCCATCAAAGAACCCTCTGACAGAAACTAAAAGATACCAGAGGAAGCTGTAGGAAGCTGGTATGACGCCTATTCCTGTAGGGGAACCATATAAAAAGATCAAGGTAAATTTTAGTAACCTTGATCCAATTGACTTGGAGGATGATGTGAGTCCTTCCAAGGTTCCAGTCAAGGTTCTTGAGGCACCTGTGCTTGCTGATAAGCCCTCAGAACAACACACTACTGAAGAAATCAGTTAAACTGCTACTGTTAAAGAGGTCACTGATATTGAATTACTGTGTGAACTTGCGGAAAATCCACCTGCTAATAAGGTTGTTGCACCTGTTGATGTTTAGAAGGTTACAGAATCTCTTGTTGCTATTCCTATGGATGAAGAACCAGTTGTTGCTGCTGTGGAACCTATTTCTATTGTTCCTATAAGATCTGAATCTGCTGAGGTTGTTGATCCACCTTCACCCATTCCTCTACCACCATCACCCTTTCAAGTAGACCTTGCTGATGAGAGGGTGTCTAGTCAACTTGCTGTTGTTCCTGTTTTATCCAGTTCCATTGACTGGGGAACTAAGGGAAGATATGTAAGCAAAGGTGAAGGAAAATTTGTTTGGGAAGGTGACTTAACTCCAAGGGAGGTTCTGCTGAATCCCAAGTAGAGAGATCTTTCAAGAAAGCCATCCATTGAAAATATGGCTCGAATCATAAACTTCAAGGAATTGCTGAAATCTACAGAATTTCCACACAAGTTCTACACCACCCCCTACAATCAAAGGGTCGGAGTGCCCAAGTTCTTGAATCTCTATGAAGAACTGTTGTATTTCAGAGAACACCTTCCTCTTTCTCTCAAGTATCCTGGTTTGCATGTTGATTCCATGGATGCTGCTACAGCAAAAAAGGTGTGCTACTCAGAAAGATTCTGGTTGTAATGTGCTGGCTGATCAACTTGAAAGGATAAGGCAAGGAGTGCTACCTTCCAATCATTTTTGGAAGAAGATTAATATAACCTCCTCAGACCATGTGAGGATACCTGCTGAAGAATGGATTTTCATCAGGCATCTGAACCTGGAAACTGAGCTGTATGAAAGGTACATAGCTGCCTATGCTGGACGTAGAAGTTTCAAGCCTCCGAAGCCACTTACTTTGAAGCCTTCCATCACAATCTATTGGCAACCTGATAGAATAGTGCCAAGATTACCTTTTGTTGAACGTCGTGAAGATAAGACGAAAGAACTTAAGTTTTACTCTGCCTACATGGTTGAACCAGAGCCTATGACCAAAGAAGAATGGGAAAGACTTCCTGAAGTTTTAGAAGCCTATGGAGGTTTTGACCACACATACATAGACAAGTTATGGGATTCATATTGGCATGAAAGAGAAAAGGAAGGGTCCTGCTCTGGAACGAAGTATGACTTTGCTGATTCTAAGACCAAGAGCACCCTTTCAATCCAAGAGTTTCACACTGGGTTTCCAAGAATGATCTAAATGAAGATTGGATTGTGCAAAAATGGACTCCTGTATCTATACCTGTCTCGTGGTTAAGCCTGCAGACTATGGCTTACCAAATGGCTTTGAGGAAATTATATTCACCAAGAGGCATGTATCCATCATCTTCAGAGAAGCTGATCTTTTAGAGGCACTTGAGATTAGAGAGAGAGAAATCAAAAGGCTAAGAAACAAGAACCTTAGACTTCAGAACTTAATGAGGCAATTCAATGCTGCTCCTGCTCGTCCTCATACTCAAGAATCCAAGCCCAAGCACAAGAGGAATAGCAGTTTTTAGATTGCCACTTTATCATAAAGTCTATGTGTTCATCAAAGTTCTTTTTCTTTTTCTTTCTTTCTCTGTTTATGTTGAACTTTATATGTTAAACTCTGAAATATTCAATATGAGTTGAATGGTTATTCTACGTAGTCTTCGCATTTACTGTGCTACGTACTGTTAATTATTGAAAATGATTATAATTAATTGCTATAACTGACGCAACGAAGTTACTGCCCTGCATTTATTACTCTGCTATGCATTTAATACTTCAGCATCTTCTTGCAACCCTTTTGACTGATTACAAAAGAGGGAGATATAAACTAACAAAATCTGAAGTATAGGTGTTTTTCAGAGTAGAATTCACTGACTCAGGGGGAGCAAGGCAATCTGCCTAAGTATCTGAAATAGGGGGAGAAATTTCTAAACCTAATATTTCATTTTTCCCTTTAGATATTTGAATAAGTTTAAGCAAATTTGTCATCATTAAAAAGGGGGAGAATGTTAAGTCTCTAAATATTATTAAGAGATTAATAATGCTTAAGTCTCACAATCCTAAGTTTTAATGAATAACAAATTTGGTTAAAGAAGTTTGTTAAATAGTACATATTCTCTCAAAGGTATTTTCCATGTTTCAGCAACTCTCTGAAGAGCAACTCTCCAAAGCAAAGTAACCCTCTGAAGTTATGCAACTTGTTGAAGAGAGGAACCCTCCGAAGTGTTAAGACCTACTGAAGTCTACTAATCCTCTGAAGAGAAGTACTATCTGAAACATGAAGATTTGCTGAAGACTGCTTTCATAGGAAAATGAGCTCAAACAGAGTGAAGCCCTTTCTGGATTGCTGTTTAGAATATTAAAGCACTCTATACGTCTTCTGCATCATCTCATTTAAGGAAAGAATTACAGAGTCCTTTTTGCACATATTTGAATCCTCGTACCATAAAAGGAAACTGATATACATGTTGTGTGTCAGAACTGAAACATACCTGCACACCTACTCTGCTCAAGTCAGAAGCTTTCAGAAGATTGTCTCACAACGGTTCTCATAGCATTTAATGCTATTTCACAACGGTGGGTTTAGCAATCTTCAACGGCCTTAAGATTGAATCCCAAATAAAGCTTCATAAAGGACTTCAGAAGAACAAGACAAGAATTAGTATCAAGCCAAAACGCTGCCAAAAATTCCTGCTGCTTACTCTCTGATTATTGTACTCAAATTTCTTTCATCCTGAGTCTTACTCAGTTATTTGTACAATTTTATATTTGTTTAGGTTTGCAACTTGTCTAAGTTCAGCAACTTAAACAAAATCCATTTGTAAACACTTTCAAGTGTCTGAGAGCCTGGAAAGGCTTGGTGGAAGAAAGAATACTTGTTTTTGATCCTGAAGAGGCTTATTTGTAAAACAATACTTGAGTTGATCCTGGAGAGGCTTGTCTGTGAAAGAATACTTCTTGTAAAGAGCCTGAAGAGGCTTGACTGTAAAAGAATACTTGTAATTGATCAGTTAGTGGAAAATCCATTGCTAGTTGGTATTGGGACTGGACGTAGCTCATGGTGGATGTGAGTGAACCAGGATAAATCTCTTGGCTAAGTCTTCTCTACCCTTATCTCTCCATATCTGTTATTTAACTAACAAGAAGGTTCGGAATATAGTGATTTATATTTTTGAAACATTATTTTAATCAAATACACTTTCAAGAAATAGCTTTAACCAATTTTGTTGGACCTGCTGAAGTAATTTCAGCAAGTACCATAACTCCAGTTTCAGCAAGTTTGCAAAAAAATCTTGAGAAATACTTTGCTTGTGAAAAGGTTTCTGAAAAATCTGTTTGAACATTTAAAACACTATTCAACCCCCTTCTAGTGTTTCATGTGGTTTCTACAATCTACAACAGGAATAATCAAAAGCTTAGGTACCCATATTTTCTTGGGTCCTTTCTTGTTAGACTTGGGCTTTGATTTCCTCTTGTGCTTACATTATGACACATTGTGTCCAGGTTTGCCACAATGGGAACACCCATTACCTTTCCTCTTACCTTTATTAGGAATTTTTAAAACTGAAGGTTCAGATGATGTATGATCTGAGAATCCTAAGCCACTCTTGTCAAGGGAATGTCTTTGAGTTCCCAATAATCTATTGAGATTATCAGTTCCTTTGACAAATCTAGTTAGGTCCTTGGTTAGTTCCTCAATCTTTCTTTGAAGTTTTTTATTTTCTTTAGAAAGATCATTAGAACAATTGGTATCTTGTTGCAAGAGCTTTTCTTTGAGTATAAGGTTTTTCTTTTCTAAAATTTCATTTCTGTTGCTAACTTTTGTAAATGCTCTTGAGAGCTCCTTATACTCATTAAAAAGTTCCTTGGAACTTTCAACCAGATCATCATATTGATCCTGAAGAGTTTGAGGGATTACCTCAGATTCTGAGCTGTCAGATGATGGAAGGCTAACCATCAGGCATAGGTTTGCTTCTTCTGAAGTATCCTCTTCTTCTTCTAAGGTTGACTCATCAAGATCTTCCCAAGTAGCCATTAGCCCCTTCTTCTTCTTAGAGAACTTCTTCTTTTGGAAGGAAGGTTTCTTGAGCTTGGGGCAGTCAACCTTCATGTGTCATGGCTGCTTACATTCAAAACAAGTAATTTTATCTGTAGAAAAAGACTCCTTACTTGACTTACCTTGTTTGAATCCAGAGGCTTGATGTTTTCTGAACTTCCCCTTCTTCTGAAGCATTCTCTTTATTTTTCTGCTTAGAAGGGCAAGGTCTTCATCACCCTTTGAGCTGGCTTCAGACTCTTCATCACCGTCTGAAGTCTCTTCAGCTTGCGTGGCTTTCATGCTACTATGCCTAAGCTGTCTGGCTTTGGTGTTCAGTGCCAGTGATTTCTTCTTGGACTCATCTTCTCCAAGTCCTAACTCATGTATCTTGAGAGAGCCCAATAGTTCTTCCATTCTTAAAGAGTTGAGGTCTTTTGCCTCTTGAATGGCAGTGACTTTGGGTCTCCAAGTCTTAGGTAGACTCCTTAGAATCTTTCGATTATTATCTCCTTAGAATTTCAGACTCATGCATCTTGAATATCTCATATTGGTGAACAAGCATGTTGATCTTGGACTGTTTAACATTTTCAGTCCCTTCATGGGCTGATGCTAATGTGTCCCAGATATCCTTGGCAGATGTGCATCTACGAACCTTCTCATATTCAGATTTGTTCAGAGAACAGATCAAATAGAGTTTGGCCTTGGCGTTTAGCTGAACACGAGCCTTCTGCTACATAGTCTATTCAGACTTAGGTATGGGGAATCCACCATGCATTGGAATATAGTCACCATCTATGACAACATCCCAAAGATCTATGTTTTTGCTCTCAATGAACAACTTCATACGATCTCTCCAGTAGTGGTAGTCCACTCCGTTGAAGGCTGGAGGCCTGGTGATGGAGACTCCTTCTGTGATATGCTACATGTTGCTTATTGAGTTTTCCATCTGGATTTTTATCCTCTGCACTTGTTAGATGCTCAACCCAAGGCTGAGCTCTGATACCAAGTGTAGAAACAAACAGGTAAACACTAGAAAGGGCGTTGAATAGTGTTTCAATAAAACTTTAACATTTTTGGAAACCTTTTCACAAACTGTGAGTTTTGATAAAAGCTTTCAGAAGATGAATGATGTTTTGAAGTTTAACGTTTCGTCTGAAGCGACTTCAAACTGAAAAACTTGTTTTTCTAAATACTGAGCTTTCGTTAAAAACTTTTATGTCTAACACGTCAAATCCCTTCTTGTTAGCTTTAAACTGAATTTAAAGAGTTTAGAGAAGAGAGAACTTAGCCAGAGATTTATCCTGGTTCACTCACAACCTTAGTGAGCTACGTTTAGTTCTAGAGCAAAACACAACAGTTGGATTTTCACTTAATCTTTAGAAGATTACAAGTATTCTTTTCTGTCAAGCCTCTTCAGGATCTACAACAACAACAAGTATTCTTTCCCAACAAGCCTCTTCAGGCTCACAACCAAGTATTGTTTAATAAACAAGCCTCTCCAGGCTCAACACCCAAGTGTTTAAGAATGAAAGAAATTTGTTCAAGCTGAAGAACTACACAGTTCAGAGCTTAAACTGAAAGATGTACAAGTAATCTGAGTAAGACTCGGGATATGAAAGTTATTGTACAAAAATGAATGAATCAGAGTATGTTTTACAACGTAAAACTAGCAGCATGTTAGCTCTTTCTTTCTTAGGTTGTTCTCTTTATTTGCCACGACATGCATGAAGCTATTTATAGTTTCTTGAGATGAAGTCCTTTGAAATCACCATTGAGAGATAGCATTTAATGCTATTAATCCCGTTATGACTCAGCTTCTGATAGCTTCTGACACAGTACAAGGTAGACGATGCAGTGTGCCTTTGTTCTGAGTACTGCAAAGGCTGCGTTGCAGACATTTCCTTTCTGGTGCATGAAATTCAAATGTGCAGGAAAGTCTCTAAGCAGCTTGCCTTAAAATGGTTAGACCAAAGACTTGTTTCAGAAGGCGTTGAATAGACTTGATTCTTTATCAGAGATCTTCAGATGGTTTCTGATCTCAGACGAACTGCTATGTCACACGTCTTCAGAAGGTCTTCTAGTCTTCAGATGAATCTATGCTTCAGACGAACCAACCACTTCAGATGATCCTACTTCTTCATACTGTAGATCCCTTCAAATGGTCATCTTGCTGAAACATAAAAACACATTAAAATCATATGCACTTCTTACAAAATTTATCTTTAACATAATTTGTTAATCATTAAAACTTAAGAAAAATGAGACTCACTCATTATTAAGTACTTAATGATATTTTTGAGACTAAAAAATTCACAACAACCTAGAGTCAACGACAACGAGACATTTGCCCTAGTAGCGCGTCTAGATACAATTAGAGCTCTAATAACTCTTGCGGCACAAAAAGGCTAGAACATCTACCAGCTAGATGTCAAGTTTGCTTTTTTCAATGGAGTACTACAAGAAGAGATTTATGTAGAGCAACCACAGGGCTTCATAAGCAAGGGCAATGAAGACAAAGTGCTAAGGATTAGAAAAGCTTTATATGGTTTGAAGCAAGCTCCTCAGGTATGGTACAATAGAATAGATCAATACTTCACCGATCAAGGATTCATGAGGAGTAAGAGTGAGCCAACACAATATATCAAGACCAAGGTCAGTATGACACTCTCATTGTCTCCTTGTATGTAGATGATCTTATTTATACAGGGAACAATATGAAGATGACAAAATTCAAAGAAGACATGATGAAGACATTTGAAATGACGGACCTTGGCCTGATGAACTACTTCCTTAGTATTGAGGTAAGTCAAAAGAAAGAAGGGATATTCATTTGTCAAAAGAAATATACTGAGGCTCTCTTGAAGAAGTTCAAGATGAATGGTTGCAAGACAGTCTCTACTCCGTTTGTGACAAACGAGAAGCTACAAAAAGATGATGGAGCACCAGAAGTTGATGCATCTCGCTACAAAAGTTTGATTGGGAGCTTACTATATCTAACAACCACACGACCAGACATCATGTATGATGTAAGTCTTTTACCAAGATTTATCCAAAGCGCAAGCTAAAATCATTTTGGAGCAGCTAAAAGAATTCTCAGATATCTACAAGGCACAAAAGAGTTTGGTGTATGGTACAAAACCATGACCAACTCAAGTTTGCTCTGATACACTGACAGTGATTGGGCAAGTTCGGTAGATGACATGAAGAGCACCTCCGGCTATGCCTTCTCACTCGGATCAGGAATATTTTCTTGGGTATCGAAGAAGCAAGCAACAATTGTACAATCAACCGTAGAGGCATAATACGTTGCAGCATCTAAAGCTACAAATCAAGCAATCTGGCTTCGAAGGATACTTGCAGAAATGGGAGAACAACAAGATGGGCCTACCATAATCTACTGTGACAACAAATCAGCAAGAGCAATGACTAAGAATCCAGTGCATAATAGTAGAACAAAACACATAACAATCAAATACCATTTCATCAGAGAAGCAGAGGCAACTAAAGAAATCAAGCTAAAGTATTGCAAGACCGAAGATCAAGTAGCTGACATATTCACAAAGGCATTACCTAGAGCAAGATTTGATCAGCTTCGCACTATGCTAGGAGTTTGAGAAATTTGTATCAAGGAGGAGTGTTAAAATGTGATACAAACTTCTAGAATATGCTAGATTATTATAGAAAAATACATAGGTGTATGTTAGTAACTACTAGATAGTACAAATTCTAGAACTATGTAGACAATTACATATAGGTCAAAAACTCTAGAATAGATATCTCTAGAATTCTCTTGATAAAACATGAATGGTGGTGTTGAGGCCTATAAATAGGCCATGTACCCAACATTTGTATCCAAGAAACTAGTAAGCCATTTCCTCTCAAAGCTATTCCAACTATTCCTCTAAGCTAGCTTTCCTTTCAACAAAGCCTATCAACATAAATTTGTCTCACCATACTTTATACCAATCAAAGAAGTTTTTACTATTAGATTTATAAATTAACAGGAATGAACTGGCTTGTATTCCATGGTTACTCCCTTGATGACTCTAGTCATTCTTTACTAGCCAACATTAGTACTCATACCTATTTTCTGTGGTCCCACACTTTGAAGGTTAAGTGAAACATAAGGTAGTGCAATATTACCTGTAGCATTTGGAGGTCTCCTAGCCATATGCACTAGAGCTATCTGTTGAGTCGACTGGAAAGCAGGTTCTATGTACGGTTGTCCCCCGAGCTCAGCAAGATATGACTACACTAACTGTGTCAGGCTTGTATATGAGTCGGGCTAATTTAGAGTAGTCTAGCATGGTATCACAACATGGCTCAGTTGGTACTACATTGGTGGAACAAGGCTTTGTTGCAGTTGAGCTTGTCAATCATGGCCATATGAAGGAATTGTATCATATAGACACGAATTTGGCTGGTTCAGGATCTGCTGATTTGTCACCATAGGGTTGACAGAGTTTTCACCTCCTTGAAGCTATCACCTTTCTTATTCCCATATGAAGTACATTTCATAGTGCACCATATGCTTGACAACCTCAACTAACTGTTTACAAATCTGAAACACAATGTCATTCATATGGTCATAAGTATGGGTTGGCTGGATTCGACCGTACCACCCACTAGAGCTATGACCCCACCCCCCACCCGACTCAAGTTATCTTGTGAAGTTGGGGTGTTTTGTAATTTGGTTTGGATCAGTTTTAAGGTTAAAACACATTCAACCCAATCATTGTGGTTTTATCATTTCATCAACCAATGATCGTGGTTTTATCATTTCATCATTTGATTAGTTTTTATTTTTCAAATCCAATCTAATTTAAATATATAAGATTATATTGGATTGGTTATCAAATTTTTAAGAGACAATAAATATTAAATAAAAATGATAAAATTCTGTAATAATAATGAAAACACATTAAAGACTAAACATTAGACAAGACATAGTAACATGGTCAATATTCCATAGATCTTGAATACATAAATACATAATATATTGTAATATGAAATCCAAATAATAGGAATTTAAGTCAACACAAATAACAAGACGATCTTGAATACGTACATAAAATGTTGCAATAGGAAATCCAAAAAATAGAAACTTAAGTCAACACAAATAACAAGACAATCTTAAATGTTTTGAAACCAATATAATAGAAAATCTAAACAACATGTTACAAAAGAATAAATGATATTTCAAAGTAATAAAATACTTTTATGTTTGTATTGTGTTTTATTTTGTGATTTTATTAATGATGTTTTATTTTATTCTTTCTTTTTTAATATTTTTATTGGAACTTATATTTATTAATATAAATAAATAAAAAATTATATAAAAAGGAAAACATGAAATATGAAAACCAATTTAAAACTAGTTTAAAACTGATATATTTATAGAGATATTAAAATGATATTAGATAATAAATCCATAAAAATATATTATTATAAGTAATTTTTTAAATACATACCTATACAATTATATAAGTTAGGGTTGGATTGGATTGAATCGGTTTTCAACGTAGGATCCAAAAAACCAATCAAATCCAATAAAAAAATATTTTTACAATTTTTGATTTTTTTTTATATTTAATTTTTTGGTTTGATTTTTGCGTTTTGCATCGAATTGGATTAGGTATGTACATTCCTACAATGAAGTACACCACCGGTAGGTTTCCAACACTTGCCAACTATGCTCGCTGTGAAACAACCTTTAACTCTCTTTGACTGCTCATCAAGGGTGGAGTCCCAATGATCGCCTGTATTGTTGGCTGTGAAATAGGAAAAGCATGCATCCTATAAGGCTATGATACATGAGACATGGTGCTCTTACCGCTTTTTCTTACATTCAAAGTATCCATGATGAAATGTTTGTTAGACCTCAGTAATGCTCTTGCGTGCCAGACATTTTGGGTTTAGGGTTTTGGCTCACTCGGTAATGCTCTTACGTTCCAGACATAGCTTGTGTGATCAATCAATTCAGATAAGCTAAAATAAGCCTAATGGTTAGGCTAATTGCTCAAACAACAAATCCCAATTGGATCAATTTTGGTGTTAACGGTTCTATGGTTGAATTGTCGAATTTTACATTTAAAAAAAAACCTATTAAGTTTTTAAAAAGATTAACATTTATTGGCAACATACACACATAGAGGGGGAGAGTAACATAGTTGCATGAGGGGAAACTATGTTTTAAAAAAGAGTAAAGTAGCACATTCGTCCCCAACTTTTAGAGCATCATGCACTTTAGTCTTTAGGATTTGGAAATCCATCTGTTGGTCCATGACGTTACTCTCAATCCTTTACTTAAGTCGAAAGGGTTACCTTCCGTTAAGTGGGTGCTGATGTGTCACATTAAGTGACACAATGGATACCAAATAGGTCCAAAACGACGACGTCTATCCTTGTTCGTCCTTCTTGGTTCATCTTCTTCCTCACCATTGTTACTTATTCTTCTTCTTCCCCGATTCTGCTTCTTATGCTTATTCATTGGTGGCAAACCGGTTCTGCACACTGTCTGTAATTAAAAGTTCTCCGGTGGTATAATATAAATGTATGTATGTTATCGACCACAGAATGATCAGCAAAGAGACAATTCTATTAATAGGCATTTGTAAAGAAATTAATGGATGCTTCATTTTTTAGTAAAAATCCAAAAACTAATGGTTGAGGTTTCTTACATGAAGCTAATGGTTTATGAGTGAATGTACTGATCTCTACTGTGTGTGAAATTGGGTTTTCCTTTTATTTTGGGGAAGGGATTAAAAGTTCAATTTTCTAGATAGAAAAATAGAGAGGAAATGGTGTTTAAGACAATACTTGTATTGTAACGCCCTAATTTCCGAACTCATAAATAATGCCCGTTGGAGACACTATTCCTGAAGTTCTTGAAATCATTTCGTTAAATTTCCGATATCGTCATACATTAACTTAAACTTTCCAACGATTATCTTAAGCCAAAACAAGACAAACGTTAAAGACCTTAAATAAGTATGAAACCTACTTAAGTTCAGGGAAGAATTCACACTTAGAGAAGTGTGATTCATTGAACTCATACCGGAAATCCGGCAGAGTCTCCCCTAAAAACCAGACAATTACCAATTTCAGCTTAACTTGAAAATCAGCAAAACCAGTACAATTTAATATCATAACATTAAAACTAGGCCTCAGTGGCCAACTCAGAAATAATTACACTTATACAATCTACATCTCAGGGAAAAGCCAATTAAACAAATACTAATACTCCAGGAACTACTCCTATTAAACTAATCTTCCAGCTGAAATAAGACTCAGCTCCACCCTCACTTAACTGCCTCAACCTCACCAGAGGTACCTGCACCACTAAAATATATCCCAGAAATTTGGGGTGAGATAATAATCCCAGTGAATACAATCGCATGCATGAATGCAGGGAGCATATATCAATGAAAATTTAAAAAACTTCACATATAACACATTCATGAATTAAATACATAAAACATGTTTACCAATAGTCAATAACAAACTAAAAGCAATACGTAATTCAATAAATATGATTTGTTGAGTAATGCAAGTTATGATGCTCATGATGCACTCACTGCTGTGCCCAGCAAGCATGATCTTATCACTTTCTAGAGTTAGACCTGAGCTCAGACTACGGGAACCGGCTTTCCCGGGGACGAATCCCACCCAAACTGGACCGAAGTCGTGTTTTACTTACTTACTTGATTTTTAACTCACAGCGCAAAGGCCGACTTAATTAACTCACGGTCGAAACTGGTTTATATTATTCAAATGCACATAATAACACTTTTCGTAAGGTCGTAAACTTCAACATTCAAAGGTTTTTCAAGCAAATCCTAACCTCAATAACTCAATTCCATACAAACATTACCAACCCAAACAAATTAACTATATAGAAAGGGAATTAAAGGAATAGGATTCATACAATGAGCATTTCGACAGTTTCGTAAATCTCGCTAGTTTCGACTCTACGAATAACAAATCTCAAATTCAACTCAAACTCTAATCCAATCATCACAATCCAAGATCTACAATTAAACAAGGAAGTACAACCGATCCGGATATTAATATGAGTTACAATTGAGAGTTTTCAATAGTTACGATAGTTTCGAAGCTTTCGATAGTTTCGAAAGCTTCGAAACTAAGGATTTCGACACTCAATTCCAAACCCATATGTTCAATCCATCGATTATCATTCCAAAACAGCTAGAATTCACCATTACAACCAATAATTTACGAAATAGAGAAAGGGGAAGAAGAGGGTTGGGGAACATGCATTTAGAACCATACAACTACTACCATACAAGTGAGTTGTACTCACCTAAGTGTGAAATCCCAACATGGAAGAGTGGAAGAAGAAGATCCTTGCTTCAAATCACCTTCCCTAAGCTTGGATCCCGATCCTCTCTCTAGAACTCTCTCTCCCTCTCTCTAGGTTAGAAAGAATATGGAAATTAATACATGCAATCTGTTTTTAAGTTACCGGTTTTAGTGCATTTTACTGATGGTAATCGATTACAGACCCATTGTAATCGATTACCAGCAGCAAAAATAACACTAAAAACCCTTTCTGGCAATCTGGTAATCGATTACAACTTATGGTAATAGATTACTAAGAATTCTGCTCTCAGGTAATCGATTACATAATCGATTACCAAAAATTCTGCTCTCGGGTAATCAATTACCATCCCTTGGTAATCGATTACCAAAACTCAGCTCTCTGGTAATCGATTACAAACTCTTTGTAATCGATTACCAACAACCCAAACACACTAATTTTACTTAGTCAAAATCCTGAACTTGGTTTTAAAACAAAGTTTTAACCCCTAATTCCTCAACTTACCTTTCCTTAATTGCTAACACATAATTCTTTGTTTGTAACCTAATGAATTATTATAGCTCCTAATTTGCGGGATGTTACATGTATTGTCTGTTTAGAGTAGTGAACATTGATAAAATACAGGGGCGAAGCCAGGATCTTAAGTTAGGGGGCCAAATAAAGTTGAAGTGTGAGTCATACTATAAATATTATTGCTAAATAAATAAAGTTGTTAAAAGATAAAATGACTATATAAAATAAAACCAAAGAAAAAACAAATAAATTCAAAGTAACTAAAAGGTTAGACTATAAAAGAGCTCTGCGTTCCTTCATGTCACGAAATCCATCTATAATTGAATCCACACTAAACTTCTTGACAATTTCTTTCTCAATAAAGATGATAAGACAATGCTCTAGAAAGTCATCGTCCATTTTGTTTTGAAGCTTAGTTTTGATGATGTTTATAGCAGAAAAGGAACGTTCAGTAGTTGCTGTAGAAACTGGCAAAGTCAACACAAGTTTTATCAACTTGTAGAAAAGTGAATAAATGTCTACTTTCCTTGTTTCCACTAACCATTGACACAATTCTGAAGTGCTAGATAATTTGTGAAATTCTTTGTTATTGGCTATCTCAATCTCAAAGTGATGCAATTGCATTCTCAATTCTTCTTAATTTCTCAACTTTTGTAAAGTCTTTAAGATAGAATTTATGGGCAAGTTTGTAAATGTCATTAATTTGAAAACATCTGCAGGCTTCTCTTGGATCAAGAGTGCAACTAGATTCAACAACTCAATTGCCTTCTCATTAACTCAATTTCAATACCCTAATTAACTATATTTTATTGTTTTTTTTTACAATTCAAATTCAAATCCTGATTGATTCTATTTTTTCCTATTCTAATTTTAATTTCTATTTCTTAATTTAAATTTAAAATATTATCCTTATCATTTAAGTCGTGAATTTTTAAAGTAATTTTATAAAATATAGATTAATAATTCAAATTCAAATACTTCTTTAAATTTGGATGATATATTATTCTGTTTTTTTAATAATAATTTTTTAACACTAATCCTTATTTTTACAATTCAAATTCAAATCCTGATTGATTCTATTTTTTCGTATTCTAATTTTAATCCATATTTCTTAATATAAATTTAAAATATATTTCTTAATTTAAATTTAAAATATTATCCTTATCATTTAAGTCGTAAATTTTTAAAGTAATTTTGAAATAAATTAGGAATATAATTGAAAACAAAATATGAACACCAATTAACTATATTTTATTGGGCTCAATCAACAAGGTTTAAACTAGGCCTTTTTTATTATACAACTCTTATATAATTATTTAAATATATTTATGTATATATGTAAAAAAAAAAGTTGAGGGGGGCCATGGCCCCCTTAGTCCCTATAACCCTCCGCCCGTGTGTAACACTATGAAAAAAAATTAAAGGGGGGCAAAATGATGTCATTTTGGATCTCATTGGCATCTATAGTGTCACTTAATGTAACATATCAGCACCCATTTAATTGAAGTTGACCCTTTGGACTTAAGTGAATGATGGAGAATAACGTTCAAGATTAATGGAAGAGTTTTCAAATCTCATAAATTAAAATGCATGACCCTTTAAAAATTAGTGGATAAATATGCTAGTTTATTCATTTAAAAGAAGTTGCAACTCTATTGGGATAGGACCGAGAACACGCTACAATATTGACTTTTGTAGCTCAATAGATTGTTGTTAGGTTAAATATATGATATTTATTATTATATTGACGAGATAAGACTTAGTCAAGATTAGGATTGTTTGATATTTTATATTCTGTACTATGATTTTTGGATATTAGATCCACTAGTTCAGTGTGAATAAAAACAGTCAGACGCTGCCGGTACCAAATAATATATTAGTGGTACTTAATTACATCACTTACGAAAGTAGTTCGTAGCTACAAAAATTTTGTTAAATTAAGTACAAGTCAACAAAATGCTTTACGAAATGTCTGTCCACCCACCCATATCATTATATATTAAAGAAATGTATATAAGATTAAGTGTAAGTGTACGAGAAAATATATGTCATTTTTTAACGGTGAAGAAAAATTTTATATAATAAAATAACAGTAACAAGGGGTTTGGCTAGCTACATGATTGAAGCATATGCCAATATTATTATATATCATGTATTGAATTTAAAGATAAATAATTTGTTTTCAGAATTCTAAGTAGCTATTGAGACAAATTTTCGTGCTTTCTTGTTGTATGTTTTTAATTGGTTAACCATCAATCTTGAATTACATCAAATATTATTGCTTAATTTAAAAATTTGAGACAATTCGTGACTGAACTTTTCGTGAGTTTTAGCATTGCTAATTTATTTTAAGAAGTGATATCATCATACTTTCTAAAACACTCTCTATAATGTGTTCATGGTCCCATTAAATTATACTGGTTTTATTGTTAGGACCACATGAAACACTGAAAGGGGGTTGAATAGTGTTTTATAAACCTTTACAGATTTTCGGAAAACCTTTCGAACAAACAAAACTGATTTAACATTATTTGGTCAACCTTCTGAAACTGGAAGTTTCAGCACCTTACTGATGCAACTCAGAAGGTTGAATTAAATTCTTTTTGAAATGATTTTCTCTTAAAGAAAAGATTGTTTTCTGCTTGGATTAATAAAATAACTTTTCTTAAACCCTCTTTGGTTAGTTAAAACTGAAAGTAAAGAGATAAGGGTAGAGAGAACTTAACACAGAGATTTATACTGGTTCACCCACTAACCCAGTGAGCTACGTCCAGTCCCAGGGCAAAACTCCACTGGATTTTTCACTAGTCCCGTAAGATTACAACGAGTATTATTTGCACACCTGGCCTCTCCAGGCCCAACGAGTATTCTTTGCGCACCTAGCCTCTCTAGGCCCAACGAGTATTCTTTGCACACCTGGCCTCACCAGGCCCAACGAGTATTCTTTGTTTTCAATTTCCTCTCCAGACAACTCTAGCAGTATTCTTTTACAGACAAGCCTCTCCAGGCTCAATGAGTATTCTTTGCACACCTGGCCTCTCCAGGCCCAACGAGTATTCTTTGCACACCTAACCTCTCCAGGCCCAACGAGTATTCTTTGTTTTCAACTGCCTCTCCAGGCAACCCATGCAATATTCTTTTACAGACAAGCCTCTCTAGGCTCAACGAGTATTCTTTCTTCCTCCAAGCCTCTTCAGGCTCTCAGACACTTTACAGTGTTTACAACAAATGATAAGTTTAAGTTTCCTAGAAACTTAAACACATGTTCTCTTCTACAAATGGGTAACTGAGTAAAACTCAAGATACAACGTATAAATTCTAAGTACAAGGAAAGATAGAGATACAAGTGTATAATTAGGATCAATTTCTTCTCTGTATTTGATAAGCAGGAACTGCTTCTTCAGAGAGTTGGCTTGATAGGACATCAAGATTGATCTTCTGCCAATTCTCTCTTGGGTTGTTCTATTGTTTATCTTGAGATTCATTCAAGCCCAGGGTTCACCAAAGGTTCTCCAATCTTCAAAGTCTTTCATGAAGCTATTTATATGTTCTGGTAAAATAGCCGTTGAAGATTGCTTAGTATACCGTTGAAGAAATGTAACCGTTGAAGATTGCTTGGTATACTTTCTTAGAGTCATTGTAAGATAGCTTCTCTTTTAACTTGAGCAGAGTAGGTGTGTAGCTATGAATTTGTTCTGACACACAGTAGTTTGGCTCTTAATCTTTTCTTGAGAGAATTTCTGATACTTCAGCAGGTTAATGTTTCTCTCCTTCTCTTTCTCTTTTGCAGCACGAAGTCTGGTATTTGGATTGAGATGTAAATATCCGTTAGACTTCTCTTCAATCCCATTGGGAGTTATCTTTTCTCCTTGTTGAGATGCGGGCTTCTGATAGCGTATCACAAAGGCGGTACAGTAGTAGGTGTACAACAACGCTGACTCTATCTCTGACCTCTGTTTGCTTTTCTGCAGTAGGTTTCCTCTTTTGTGTCAGGAAATAAAGTTGTACCAGAAAGCCTTTGTTTCTTCTTGCACCAATTCAGCTTCACCATTAAATTTGCTGAGACTTGAGTCTTTTAATGCATAATTCAGATTGACTCACAAGTCTTCGGAGAGTAACATGACGTCTCTGGTTTCAAAAGGTTCTTTAAGCTTCAGCAGATTCTGTCCTTTAGAGAGTTTGATCATTTCCAGAAGGTTGACCATCTTCAGCAAGATCTTTCTTCAGTAGGTTGTACTCTTTTCTTTAGATGGTTGCTGCACTATTCTTCCTTTAGTGTGTTGTTCGTCTTCAGCAGGTTGCTTCTCTTAAACAGATTCCTTTGTTTATCAGAAAATAATTCCTCATAGATCTATGTGCTCTTTGATTGGTGACTTTCCACAAGCTTTAAGACCGCCTTTATTTCAGTTTGCGCGGATGTACTTCTTCTCTTCAGTTCAGCAGGTTGATCATCTTCAGAGAGTTGCTTCTACAGGGTTTCTGAAACACAAAGAAAAATACCTTTCTCAGTAGAACCTGTTTTTATACAGTCTAATTTGTTAATCATTAAAACCAAGGATAATAAGTCTTGAATCTAATTTGAATACTTAAATTAATTATGAGACTCAACATTTATTTCCAATATGTTACATGAAACCCATATGACTTTTAAATAATCACAAGAAGTGTGTTGGGAAGAGTGTGTCAACGAGTGCGTTGCTAGCATATTTCTATTGAGTTTGTTATGTTATCTTATCTTTAGGATTCTGTTTTAAGGTTGTTTAGGAGTCTATCTATTTTCATTCAGTTATCTCTAAGTATAGTTATCTTTAAGTTAGCCTTATCTTTATGCTTCTATTATATGCCTATTTAAAGGCTTGTTTACTCTTCAATAAAGCAATTTATTCTCCAATTTGTTTAGACCTGTTTCTGATCTCTACAAATTGGTATCGGAGCTCCATCCTGGGGTTTGATATACAAAAAGCAGTAGTCTTTGAGTGATTCATAAAATGAGTGAGGATAAGAATTTCATGACACTCGCCAGACCACGCTTCGATGGTCACTATGACCATTGGAGTTTGCTTATGGAAAATCACTTGAGATCGAAGGGGTATTGGAGTTTGGTGGAGACTGGTTATGCAGAACCAACAAAAGGAGTAAAGTCAACTAAGGTGCAGAAGAAGGAGTTGGAGGATCTGATGATGAAAGATCTCAAAGTTAAGAATTACCTGTTTCAAGCCATTGACAGGACAATTCTTGAACAGATCCTGGAGAAACGCACGGCCAAACAGATATGGGACTCGATGAAGAAAAGGTTTGAAGGGAATGCAAGAGTGAAGCGCTCAACTCTACAAGCATTGAGGAGAGATTTTGAAGTACTAGAGATAAAAGTTGGTGAAACCATAACTGAGTACTTTACCCGAGTCATGGCCATAGCCAACAAGATGAGGAGAAATGTAGAGGACATGAAGGAAGTCACCATCGTGGAAAAGGTTCTTAAAACTTTAACTGAAAAATTTAACTATGTTGTTGTCTCAATTGAAAAATCTAAGGACATTGATACACTTTCTGTTGATGAACTACAAAGCTCTTTAGTGGTTCATGAACAGAAGTTTATCAAGCCAAGTAGAGAAGAGCAGGCACTAAAAGTGAGTTCAGAAAACTCATTTGGCACAAGGGG